>ONZH01003190.1:0-690238 GCA_900303285.1 Rhinella marina
AAAAGGGGGTTCTAGTGCACAAAAATGGATGCAAGCAAATATACTGTATAAACTAAGACCTCATCTGATATGATAAAATCTGAGACTCTTAGCCAATATTATTTTGATCACCATCTGTGCCCACCTACCCAGCTCACGGTGGTCTCAGGTCAGGCAGGTCCTACGCTAAACCTAACTATTGCCGTTGGGCATCTATATCTAGGAGGTGGACGCTGCACATATAGGCGTGTTGCCCTAGGACCTCTATGTGCATACAGCAACCAATGAGAGGAGGAGCAAACACACCTTAATGTACCACGCAATCAAGACGCTCAATTTGATAGGAAGAGCAAAAGTGCACAGAATGCTACTCATGATAAGCTAAGAGCGCATTCAGACCTGAAGGTGCCACTCCCTCAGGTACATGTTAATAAACTAAGCAAAACTCACAGAGACAAAAGGATAAAAACATCCTGCATGATGTGATAATGACTGCGGATGTCAGTGGCTATACATATCAAAGTAAATCACAGAAAAGGGGTTTCTAGTGCACAAAAATGGATGCAAGCAATATATACTGTATAAACTAAGACCTCATTCTGATATGATAAAATCTGAGACTCTTAGCCAATATATTTTGATCAAAACACATCTGTGCCCACCTACCCAGCGTCACGGTGGTCTCAGGTCAGGCAGGTCCTACGCTAAACCTAACTATGCCGTTGGGCATCTATATCTAGGAGCGTGGACGCTGCACATATAGGCGTGTTGCTCCTAGTGACCTCTATGTGCATACAGCAACCAATGAGAGGAGGAGCAAACACACCTATATGTACCACGCAATCAAGACGCTCAATTTGATAGGAAGAGCAAAAGTGCACAAGGAATGCTACTCATGATAAGCTAAGAGCGCATTCAGACCTGAAGGTGCCCACTCCCTCAGGTACATGTTATAAACTAAGCAAAACTCACAGAGACAAAAGGATAAAAAACATCCTGCATGATGTGATAATGACTGCGGATGTCAGTGGCTATACATATCAAAGTAAATCACAGAAAAGGGGGTTCTAGTGCACAAAAATGGATGCAAACAATATATACTGTATAAACTAAGACCTCATTCTGATATGATAAAATCTGAGACTCTTAGCCAATATATTTTGATCAAAACACATCTGTGCCCACCTACCCAGCGTCACGGTGGTCTCAGGTCAGGCAGGTCCTACGCTAAACCTAACTATGCCGTTGGGCATCTATATCTAGGAGCGTGGACGCTGCACATATAGGCGTGTTGCTCCTAGTGACCTCTATGTGCATACAGCAACCAATGAGAGGAGGAGCAAACACACCTATATGTACCACGCAATCAAGACGCTCAATTTGATAGGAAGAGCAAAAGTGCACAAGAATGCTACTCATGATAAGCTAAGAGCGCATTCAGACCTGAAGGTGCCACTCCCTCAGGTACATGTTATAAACTAAGCAAAACTCACAGAGACAAAAGGATAAAAACATCCTGCATGATGTGATAATGACTGCGGATGTCAGTGGCTATACATATCAAAGTAAATCACAGAAAAGGGGGTTCTAGTGCACAAAAATGGATGCAAAGCAATATATACTGTATAAACTAAGACCTCATTCTGATATGATAAAATCTGAGACTCTTAGCCAATATATTTTGATCAAAACACATCTGTGCCCACCTACCCAGCGTCACGGTGGTCTCAGGTCAGGCAGGTCCTACGCTAAACCTAACTATGCCGTTGGGCATCTATATCTAGGAGCGTGGACGCTGCACATATAGGCGTGTTGCTCCTAGTGACCTCTATGTGCATACAGCAACCAATGAGAGGAGGAGCAAACACACCTATATGTACCACGCAATCAAGACGCTCAATTTGATAGGAAGAGCAAAAGTGCACAAGAATGCTACTCATGATAAGCTAAGAGCGCATTCAGACCTGAAGGTGCCACTCCCTCAGGTACATGTTATAAACTAAGCAAAACTCACAGAGACAAAGGCAAAAAACATCCTGCATGTTGTGATAATGACTGCGGATGTCCAGTGGCCTATACATATCAAAAGTAAATCACAGAAAGGAGCAACCACGCCTATGATGTGGCATCGTCCCCAGCTCCTAGCCTTTTATGATAGAGGCCCAACGGCATAGTTTAGGTTTAGCGTAGGACCTGCCTGACCTGAGACCCACCGTGACGCTGGGTAGGTGGGCACAGATGTGTTTTTGATCAAAATATATTGGCTAAGAGTCTCAGATTTTATCATATCAGAATGAGGTCTTAGTTTATACAGTATATATTGCTTGCATCCATTTTTGTGCACTAGAACCCCCTTTTCTGTGATTTACTTTGATATGTATAGCCACTGACATCCGCAGTCAATTATCACATCATGCAGGATGTTTTTATCCTTTTGTCTCTGTGAGTTTTGCTTAGTTTATAACATGTACCTGAGGGAGTGGCACCTTCAGGTCTGAATGCGCTCTTAGCTTATCATGAGTAGCATTCTTGTGCACTTTTGCTCTTCCTATCAAATTGAGCGTCTTGATTGCGTGGTACATATAGGTGTGTTTGCTCCTCCTCTCATTGGTTGCTGTATGCACATAGAGGTCACTAGGAGCAACACGCCTATATGTGCAGCGTCCACGCTCCTAGATATAGATGCCCAACGGCATAGTTAGGTTTAGCGTAGGACCTGCCTGACCTGAGACCACCGTGACGCTGGGTAGGTGGGCCACAGATGTGTTTTGATCAAAATATATTGGCTAAGAGTCTCAGATTTTATCATATCAGAATGAGGTCTTAGTTTATACAGTATATATTGTTTGCATCCATTTTTGTGCACTAGAACCCCCTTTTCTGTGATTTACTTTGATATGTATAGCCACTGACATCCGCAGTCATTATCACATCATGCAGGATGTTTTTATCCTTTTGTCTCTGTGAGTTTTGCTTAGTTTATAACATGTACCTGAGGGAGTGGCACCTTCAGGTCTGAATGCGCTCTTAGCTTATCATGAGTAGCATTCTTGTGCACTTTTGCTCTTCCTATCAAATTGAGCGTCTTGATTGCGTGGTACATATAGGTGTGTTTGCTCCTCCTCTCATTGGTTGCTGTATGCACATAGAGGTCACTAGGAGCAACACGCCTATATGTGCAGCGTCCACGCTCCTAGATATAGATGCCCAACGGCATAGTTAGGTTTAGCGTAGGACCTGCCTGACCTGAGACCACCGTGACGCTGGGTAGGTGGGCACAGATGTGTTTTGATCAAAATATATTGGCTAAGAGTCTCAGATTTTATCATATCAGAATGAGGTCTTAGTTTATACAGTATATATTGCTTGCATCCATTTTTGTGCACTAGAACCCCCTTTTCTGTGATTTACTTTGATATGTATAGCCACTGACATCCGCAGTCATTATCACATCATGCAGGATGTTTTTTATCCTTTTGTCTCTGTGAGTTTTGCTTAGTTTATAACATGTACCTGAGGGAGTGGCACCTTCAGGTCTGAATGCGCTCTTAGCTTATCATGAGTAGCATTCTTG
Organism: Rhinella marina; assembly: GCA_900303285.1. Taxonomy (NCBI): domain Eukaryota; kingdom Metazoa; phylum Chordata; class Amphibia; order Anura; family Bufonidae; genus Rhinella; species Rhinella marina. Next base: position 3,554 of record ONZH01003190.1, read on the forward strand.
TGCACTTTTGCTCTTCCTATCAAATTGAGCGTCTTGATTGCGTGGTACATATAGGTGTGTTTGCTCCTCCTCTCATTGGTTGCTGTATGCACATAGAGGTCACTAGGAGCAACACGCCTATATGTGCAGCGTCCACGCTCCTAGATATAGATGCCCAACGGCATAGTTAGGTTTAGCGTAGGACCTGCCTGACCTGAGACCACCGTGACGCTGGGTAGGTGGGCACAGATGTGTTTTGATCAAAATATATTGGCTAAGAGTCTCAGATTTTATCATATCAGAATGAGGTCTTAGTTTATACAGTATATATTGTTTGCATCCATTTTTGTGCACTAGAACCCCCTTTTCTGTGATTTACTTTGATATGTATAGCCACTGACATCCGCAGTCATTATCACATCATGCAGGATGTTTTTATCCTTTTGTCTCTGTGAGTTTTGCTTAGTTTATAACATGTACCTGAGGGAGTGGCACCTTCAGGGTCTTGAATGCGCTCTTAGCTTATCATGAGTAGCATTCTTGGTGCACTTTTGCTCTTCCTATCAAATTGAGCGTCTTGATTGCGTGGTACATATAGGTGTGTTTGCTCCTCCTCTCATTGGTTGCTGTATGCACATAGAGGTCACTAGGAGCAACACGCCTATATGTGCAGCGTCCACGCTCCTAGATATAGATGCCCAACGGCATAGTTAGGTTTAGCGTAGGACCTGCCTGACCTGAGACCACCGTGACGCTGGGTAGGTGGGCACAGATGTGTTTTGATCAAATATATTGGCTAAGAGTCTCAGATTTTATCATATCAGAATGAGGTCTTAGTTTATACAGTATATATTGCTTGCATCCATTTTTGTGCACTAGAACCCCCTTTTCTGTGATTTACTTATCAGATAATAGAAATAGATCTGCCCTTCCCCCAGCTTCAACAGGACTCAGTTTTTGGGAGGGGGATATTTTAACATGTAGATGTACCCATACCCCATGTGAACAAAGTAACATTTAATTGTTTTTGTGCTTTTTGGCTTATGGAACAAATAGTCCAAGCTATTGAGGAAGATGTATCATCCCACTACTCCACCATGGGTTTGCATCTTTTAAAATGCCATTGCACCAAAATCTAGGCACAAGTGGCATTTCTACCCTGCACTTGCCACTTTCCAAAATGGGGTCATGGTGGGGATAGGATGTGGCCCTGGTCCATTTTAAATAATTTACGTAAATAATGACTAAGGGGCTGTTCACATCTCATTTTTGCTATAAGTCAAATTGGATAGGCTTGTAAACAGAAAAAAACGTATAGAAATGTATGGCTTGACACACCCATAGACTTTAATGGGGCAAACATAGTTTAAAATGGTATACTTTTCACTCTGTCACCGTTTACATTTCTGTACTTTTTTTCTTCAGGATTGAGTAACATAGTATACCACATGTTACTGTCCTGCAAAAAAAAAAAATACATATAGAAATGTATGGTGTTTTTTAGATTCTAGTAAACTGGGGGATGGATGGAAACATAAGACATTACGTTTCCATCCATTTAACGTATCTGTTTTTATTTTTCAGACAATGCCATCAAATCTTTATTTAAAAAAAAGAAAGGTTTCACAAAATGTATACTTTTTTTTTTGTTACAAAATAGACAGAAACATTTTGATACGTATGCACATCTGTCAAAAAGGATTGATAACTACAAAACTGCATATATTTGTGTACCTTTTTTACTGTATGTCTAAAAGTATCCAAGATGTGAAGATGTGTAATTTTCACACTAGTGTTAAAATCTTCATCATGTCCGTCATTGCCAGTAAGAGCTGGAGCACACTAGGCCCCATTGCATACAATGGGACCTGGGAGGGATCTAGCCTGTTTCCAGTAGTAATGTCGGGATTCTGCTGGGCAAAAAATGTTGCTTGAAGTTGTAGCGGTGGCTAAATCTCAACATTAATGCGGGAAACAGTCCGGATCCCATCATAGTCAAAGGGTTCCTTCGGGGAAAGGTAATATCTAGTTATGCAGGATACAATGAACTCCGGCAGGCTGTTCCTCTGCCAGAACAGCCTGCCAGAAGATTCTAATGCTAGTGTTATGCTGTTATGGGGGATCTGTGGATGACACTGGTATGGGGGATCTGTGGATGACACACTGTTATGGGGGATCTGTGGATGACACAATGTTATGAGGGGATCTGTGGATGACCCACTGTTATTGGGGGATCTGTGGATGACACAATGTTATGAGGGGATAACACCAATAATAATGGCACACCAATTTCATAATAAAATTTAATTGCTTTATTAGTACTCGTAGGTAACACACACAATATAAAAAATACACATATAAAAATGATGGCACCTAACGCAATGATGGAGGGGCAGCACAATATGGAAGTACAACAATTGCTCTAAGTTAAGATATCAAGGCGTACCAGGTAAAGTGCAAGTGCAACACAGATACAAAATTAATGCAAATGAGACATAATATCATAGAGCCAAATACTGAGTGTGAAAAGGTATATTACTAACCACTGCCGCCTCCTACCCCAACGCACGTTTCGCTCTCGCTTCCTCAGGGAGTAAGTCCATGCAGTATTGAGTGCTTATTTATAGTCCCACCTTCATATAGTCAATCGATTATCTAAAAAGGGGATAACCTGGAATTCAGAGTCCATCCATGATTCACCAATCGGCGTGCGTTCCAGTATGGAACGCAAGATGGCGTCAGCTCCATTTCCGGTGACGTATTTCCGGTATTGCGTCAATCCACATAATAATGCCGAAAACATACTTAAAGATCCTATATGTGTTTTAAATCAGTAGGCTGAGGATAAGCCTCAACACCATGTGATAGCACATTATCCAAACGACAGGCCCACATAACCTATTGTTGTGTCCAACGGAGCGACGTGGCCGGACACGGAAGTCCGGCCTGCGTCCCACCGTGGAACGCTTATGCATGCGCATGCGTGATAAAAACAAAGTAGAAACATAGTGTAAACAAAGTACGGGCACATAAAAATAGCCAAGTGAGGTGTGAGGCAAAATAAAGATCATAACAATCCTAATATGAGCCACGAGAAAAGGCAAAGAGTAAAATATATGAGAATAAAGTGAAATCTGTGGAGAGTGATGAAAGCCAGCACATAAAAGAAGCGTGAACAGTGTGACGAAAGAAGAAAGAACCAATCAAAAATATATATAAGAGCAAAATGAAAACATGATAAAAAAACGTGAATAATGTAAAAATAAAAAATGAATGTGAGTGCTGTGTGTGTGTAATAATAATTGAATAATCATGATAAAGGTGTGAAAAATTATAAAAAAAAAAAAAAAAAAGTGTATAAACCGTGGTGACACAATAGAACCAGCGGAAATTTGATCGATGTCATTCAACGCCATCAGACTGTAAAACAAAATTAAATATATATATTAAAATAAAATATAGTCATGGACAGAACATCAGGACCCCAAGACGATTACCATAAGATAAATAAAAAAATAACAAATAAGATTAAAACAAAACCAATAAAAGCACTACAATAACCATATTGCGGCTAAGTTGTATAAATAGAGACCACAACTCTTATCAGAAAGGGAAAGAATAAACTGCATAAAAAACCGTCAGTAAACACCGAATGTTCAAAGGAATGGAACAAAGCTAAGATGTTCATTAAGGCCCCGAGGGGTCATAGTATCAAGACGAAAGATCCATTTAGATTCTCTCTGCGCAAGGAGGCGTTTCCAATCCCCTCCCCTCTTTCCCAACAGGACACGATCAATGCCCCTTACCTTTAATTGGGTCCCGTCACACTCATGATGGACTCTGAAATGGCGTGGAATAGTCTTTAAGGACGCAACATCTTCTTCATCCTTGGCCGCCTCTATCCCCAAGACATGTTCTCTCGTGCGTCTTCGAAGTTCCCGAGAGGTAAGTCCAACATAGAGCAAACCACACGGGCAGCTGGCTACATAGATAACCCCTATTGTACTGCAGGAGATCGTGTGAGTTATATTATAAACTCTGTTATGAGGGGATCTGTGGATGACACGCTGTTATGGGGGATCTGTGGATGACACTGTTATGGGGGATCTGTGGATGACACACAGTTATGGGGATCTGTGGATGACACAATATTATGGGGGATCTGTGGATGACACTGTTATGGGGATCTGTGGATGACACACAGTTATGGGGATCTGTGGATGACACAATATTATGGGGGATCTGTGGATGACACTGTTATGGGGGATCTGTGGATGACACACTGTTATAGGGGATCTGCGGATGACACACTGTTATGGGGGATCTGTGGATGACACAATGTTATGAGGGGATCTGAGGATGACACGCTGTTATGGGGGATCTGTGGAGGACACACTGTTATGGGGGATCTGTGGATGACACACTGTTATGGGGATCTGTGGATGACACACTGTTATGGGGGATCTGTGGATGACACACTGTTATGGGGAATCTGTGGATGACACACTTATGGGGGATCTGTGGATGACACAATGTTATGAGGGGATCTGTGGATGACACGCTGTTATGGGGGATCTGTGGATGACACACTGTTATGCGGGATCTGTGGATGACACGCTGTTATGGGGGGATCTGTGGATGACACAATGTTATGAGGGGATCTGTGGATGACACGCTGTTATGAGGGGATCTGTGGATGACACAGCTGTTATGGGGGATCTGTGGATGACACTGTTATGGGGGATCTGTGGATGACACACTGTTATGGGGGATCTGTGGATGATGCACTGTTATGGGGGGATCTGTGGATGACACTGTTATGGGGGATCTGTGGATGACATACTGTTATGGGGATCTGTGGATGACACAATGTTATGAGAGGATCTGTGGATGACACAGTGTTATGAGGGGATCTGTGGATGACACACTGTTATGGGGGGATCTGTGGATGTCACACTGTTATGGGGGGATCTGTGGATGACACGCTGTTATGTGGGGATGACACACTGTTATGGGGGATCTGTGGATGACACACTGTTATAGGGGATCTGTGGATGACACTGTTATGGGGATCTGTGGATGACATACTGTTATGGGGGGATCTGTGGATAACACACTGTTATAGGGGATCTGTGGATGATACTGTTATGGGGATTTGTGGATGACATACTGTTGGGGGGGGGTCTGTGGATGACACACATATGGCACCTTATGCTGGTCCCCTCATGACCCTATGTATCACAATCATTAGGGTCTCATTCTCTCCTGTCTTACTGTCCCCTCATGTCCCTGTTACAGTGAGTAGTGACCCCATTACACTGGGCACCGCTCACAGTGGTCTTAACATGTAAAGTCTATTAATTTCATCGTCAAGGAGTGGCGCTGCTTCGTTAAACGAATCACCTGTAGTAATATTACTATCAAAGCAACGGGCAGCATCATCTCACTCACTCAGTCACACTTCTGATCCGCCAGCTTCATTAATGAAGTGGGAGGAGCGTGACCGAGTGAGTGATGTGACGTTGCCGGCCTGACCGCTGCTTTGATAGCACTACTACAAGTGATTCGTTTAGCAAAGCAGCGCCACTCCTTGAGGATGAAATGAATAGACTTTACATGTGAAGACCACTGTGAGCGGGGCCCAGTGTAATGGAGTACAGTGTTGCCGCCACTGCAACAGCAGTTACCGGCCTCCAACCCCTTCTCCCACCCCACGTATGTGTAACAGGTACATCCCAGGCTGCTATGTCTATGCAGCACAGCGTGGCCTGCAATGTGTCAGCCATGTAAGATTGCTCTATTCGCTTTATAAGACGCACTGCTATTTCCCCCCAACTTTTGGAGGAAAGGTGCATCTTATAAAGCGGAAAATATGGTACTTTGTCATAAATTAAACGCATCATGGGCGGGGTGGGGGTTTGTGGTCGGTTTTTGTAAATGCACCCATTGTTTTAGTCCAGTTGGAAACACACAGAGCTGTGGGGTAATTTGAATTCCCTGGAGCTATTTCTAGTGGTGTCACTGGTGTTATAAATAATCAGTACCAGTAAGACTCACATCTAAAAAAAATTATAACCAACTGAATAAGAACATAAATTCACTCTTGACATAAGTCTTACTGTCTGCTCTGAACGTCCAGACCTGTCCATACTAAATAGCTGCATTCATTTAGGTACATGGCACTGGAACAATGGCATTAGTGATAAATCTCAAGTACATCAAATAGATTTGCATGTCTTCAAAGCCAAGAAGAGACGGAACTGGATATGCCTGTCCTCAGTGGCACAGTTATGTGCTAGCAACTCCCTGAAAAGGATTTAGTGTTTGGTAACCTGATCCTATTAGTACTTCTTGCTTCTTTTCTTCTGGAAAATGCCGTCACTCCACTAATTATTGTGCTGTGTTGTCTGCTGTATATGTCCAAACAGCAAACAGCAAGCCTAGGCTTAGAAAATGGCAAGATAAAGTAGATACTTAAGATTATAATAGGATGAATAAAATCTTAGCAGACGCCCCATTTACTGCTAACAGGCAATTCACGGAGACATGACTTTAAAGTATATTCACAAACATATAGCACTACACAAATAGCATCGACAACCGTGTAGCTTTATTCAAATGACAAAGGAGGGATTTTAGATGGAAGAGTGCCAGTCAAAAGAGCATATCAAATGAGCAACTACAAAACTGACGCTGATAACAAGTGCGCCATACTGGATTTATGCAACAGATATTGCTCAGCTTTTCTATACCTTTCCCCCTAGCTGTAATTTACAATCTAGAATATTTTTATTGACTTGTTCTATAGCTCTCTACAGGGGCGTCGCTAGGGCTTTTTATCCGGGGCCCTGGCCCCGAATCAATCTACCACTGCCCCGAACCTCGGGACTGGTGGAGACAGCTGCAGTGCAACCCGATCCTCTAAGGGGGCCCCCCTGCTTCAGTCGGGACTCCAGAGTGGGGAATTTCCCAGGTTAGGAGTCCCTGCTTTGACTCCATATATGGCTATGTCCAGACCTGTCCATACTAAATAGCTGCATTCATGGCTATGTCCATATATGGAGTTAGTGTTATGAACCGTGAAAGGGGTATTCCCACTATGCTTGGGAACACCCTGTATATTTATAAGTCTAGTTTAGACTCTAATTTTAAAATACACATGTGGGGATTTGAACTCACAACCTTCTACATTACAGGCAAGTACCTTAACCACTGGGCTATGGAGCTCAGTGTTAAGCAAATGATGAAAAACCTCATAGAAGTTCTCTTATATAATGCAAGGTCTGATGGGGGCTGAGTGGGCTGATCTGAGGTCTGATGGGGGCTGATTTAAGGTCTGATGGGGGCTGAGTGGGCTGATTTAAGGTCTGATGGGGCTGAGTGGGCTGATCTGAGGTCTGATGGGGGCTGAGTGGGCTGATTTAAGGTCTGATGGGGGCTTAGTGGGCTGATTTAAGGTCTGATGGGGGCTGAGTGGGCTGATCTGAGGTCTGATGGGGGCTGAGTGGGCTGATTTAAGGTCTGATGGGGGCTGAGTGGGCTGATCTGAGGTCTGATGGGGGCTGAGTGGGCTGATCTGAGGTCTGATGGGTCGGAAAAGGTGATCTGAGGTCTGATGAAAAATATTTTTTTCTTATTTTGCTACTCTAAAATCTGTGGTGCGTCTTATAAAGCGAAAAATACAGTAACTGTGTTGTTAGCGCATTATTACAAAATTTTTGGCCCCACTTTTGATTTTGCCCAGAGCCACATTTTGTCTAAAACCGGCCCCGGCTGGGGGGGTGACTGTGGGGGTTTTTATGCCGGGGGGTGTGACTGAGGGCCATATTCATTGGGGCTTGGGCCCCGGATCTTTTAAGACCCTAGCAACGCCTCTGGCTCTCTAATATATTATCTACTACCGAAGGATTAGCCCACTAACCACTCTCCTTCTACTTACAGCGTTCTGATTGATAAAGGTCTCAATAGACCGAAACGTTTCAACTCTGCAACGCATCACGTGTTAATCAATATTTCATATGAATGCTTATGAGCTGTAACCTATTATGACAAATATGTCCAGGAGGACCTTGTTCTAAATAAACCTAAATTGCATCTGATTCTGTAAGAGAGTGCGTGATTTTCCAGGTTTAAAGTTGTTACATGAGATTAATTTCTCGTCTGTCACTGCACCTCATATTATGATATAGGAGTGCATTCTCCTCAATATTTATACTGGATTTATGCAACATTGATTATTATGATTATTATCAATCAGAAGTCATTATAGTTCTGAAGGCCCATTCGCATATTATAATTCAATCAGCTCTAAACCATTTTTTAGGAAAACTGTGTATATATGTATATATATATACAGTGGGGAAAAAAAGTATTTAGTCAGCCACCAATTGTGCAAGTTCTCCCACTTAAAAAGATGAGAGAGGCCTGTAATTGACATCATTGGTAGACCTCAACTATGAGAAACAAAATGAGAAAACAAATCCAGAAAATCACATTGTCTGATTTTAAAGAATTTATTTGCAAATTATGGCGGAAAAAAGTATTTGGTCAATAACAAAAGTTCATCTCAATTCTTTGTTAAATATCCTTTGTTGGCAATGACAGAGGTCAAACGTTTTCTGTAAGTCTTCACAAGGTTGGCACACACTGTTGCTGGTATGTTGGCCCATTCCTCCATGCAGGTCTCCTCTAGAGCAGTGATGTTTTGGGGCTGTCGCTGAGCAACATAGACTTTCAACTCGCTCCAAAGGTTTTCTATGGGGTTGAGATCTGCAGACTGGCTAGGCCACTCCAGGACCTTGAAATGCTTCTTACAAAGCTACTCCTTTGATACCCTGGTGGTGTGCTTTGGATCATTGTCATGCTGAAAGACCCAGCCGCGTTTCATCTTCAATGCCCTTGCTGATGGAAGGAGGTTTGCACTCAAAAGCTCACGATACATGGCCCCATTCATTTTTTCATGTACACGGATCAGTCGTCCTGGTCCCTTTGCAGAGAAACAGCCCCAAAGAATGATGTTGCCACCCCCATGCTTCACAGTAGGTATGGTGTTCTTTGGATACAACTCGGCATTCACTCTCCTCCGACGAGTTTCTTCCAAACAGTTCTACTTTGGTTTCATCTGACCATATGACATTCTCCCAATACTCTTCTGGAACATCCAAATGGTCTCTAGCAAACTTCAGACGGGCCCGGATAAGTACTGGCTTGAGTAGGGGGACACATCTGGCACTGCAGGATCTGAGTTCCTGGCAGCGTAGTGTGTTAATGATGGTAGCCTTTGTTACGTTGGTCCCAGCTTTCTGCAGGTCATTCACTAGGTCCCCCTATGTGGTTCTGGGATTTTTGCTCACAGTTCTTGTGATAATTTTGACCCCACGGGGTGAGATCTTGCATGGAGCCCCTGAACGAGGGAGATTATCAGTGGTCTTTTATGTCTTCCATTTTCTAATTATTGCGCCCACAGTTGATTTCATCACATCAAGCAGCTTGCCTATTGCAGATTCAGTCTTCCCTGCCTGGTACAGGTCTACAATTTTTTTTTCTGGTGTCCCTCGACAGCTCTTTGGTCTTCACCATAGTGGACTTTGGAGTGTGACTGTTTGAGGTTGTGGACAGGTGTCTTTTATACTGCTAACAAGTTCAAACAGGTGCCATTACTACAGCTAATGAGTGGAGGACAGAGGAGCCACTTAAAGAAGAAGTTACAGGTCTGTGAGAGCCAGAAATCTAGCTTGTTTGTAGGTGATCAAATACTTATTTTCCACCATAATTTGCAAATAAATTCTTTAAAAATCAGACAATGTGATTTTCTGGATTTGTTTTCTCATTTTGTCTCTCATAGTTCAGGTCTACCTATGAGGTGAATTACAGGCCTCTCATCTTTTTAAGTGGGAGAACTTGCACAATTGGTGGCTGACTAAATACTTTTTTTCCCCCACTGTGTATATATATGTATATATATATATATATATATATATATATATATATATTTATGTAGATAAAAAAACAGCAGCACAAGTCACTAATTTAACATGTGGGTGCAATTCCTCCAGGTTCAGGATGATATGCCACAGATACAGCAAAATCAAAAAGTAAGGCAGCACTCCAAAATGGTAAAGTTGAAGGACCCTTTATTCCCCAAAATGCAACGTTTCAGCCTACTCCATGAGGCTTTTATCATAAATATAAGACATATTTTCAGTTGTTTCACACTTTTTTTGTTAAGTATATAATTCCACATGTGTTAATTCATAGTTTTGATGCATTCAGTGTGAATCTACAATTTTCATAGTCATGAAAATACAGAAAACTCTTTGAATGAGAAGGTGTGTCCAAACTTTTGGTCTGTACTGTATATAAGAACTATGAATTAACACATGTGGAATTATATACTTAACAAAAAAGTGTGAAAGAACTGAAAATATGTCTTATATTCTAGGTTCTTCAAAGTAGCCACCTTTTGCTTTCATTACTGCTTTGCACACTCTTGGCATTCTCTTGATGAGCTTCAAGAGGTAGTCACCTGAAATGGTATTCTAACAGTCTTGAAGGAGTTCCCAAAGATGCTTAGCACTTGTTGGCCCTTTTGCCTTCACTCTGCGGTCCAGCTCACCCCAAACCATCTCGATTGGTGACTGTGGAGACCAGGTCATCTGGCGTAGCACCCCATCACTCTACTTCTTGGTCAAATAGCCCTTACACAGCCTGGAGGTGTGTTTGGGGTCATTGTCCTGTTGATAAATAAATGATGGTCCAACTAAACGCAAACCGGATGGAATAGCATGCCGCTGCAAGATGCTGTGGTAGCCATGCTGGTTCAGTATGCCTTCAATTTTTAATAAATCCCCAACAGTGTCACCAGCAAAGCACCCCCACACCATCACACCTCCTCCTCCATGCTTCACGGTGGGAATCAGGCATGTAAAGTCCATCCGTTCACCTTTTCTGCGTCGCACAAAGACACGGTGGTTGGAACCAAAGATCTCAAATTTGGACTCATCAGACCAAAGCACAGATTTCCACTGGTCTAATGTCTATTCCTTGTGTTCTTTAGCCCAAACAAGTCTCTTCTGCTTGTTGCCTGTCCTTAGCAGTGGTTTCCTAGCAGCTATTTTACCATGAAGGCCTGCTGCACACAGTCTCCTCTTAACAGTTGTTGTAGAGATGTGTCTGCTGCTAGAAGTCTGTGTGGCATTGACCTGGTCTCTAATCTGAGCTGCTGTTAACCTGCGATTTCTGAGGCTGGTGACTCGGATTAATTTATCCTCCGCAGCAGAGGTGACTCTTGGTCTTCCTTTCCTGGGGCGGTCCTCATGTGAGCCAGTTTCTTTGTAGCGCTTGATGGTTTTTGCGACTGCACTTGGGGACACTTTCAAAGTTTTCCCAATTTTTCGGACTGACTGACCTTCTTTTCTTAAAGTAATGATGGCCACTCGGTTTTCTTTACTTAGCTGCTTTTTCTTGCCATAATACAAATTCTAACAGTCTATTCAGTAGGACTATCAGCTGTGTATCCACCTGACTTTTGCCCAACACAACTCATGGTCCCAACCCCATTTATAAGGCAAGAAATCCCACTTATTAAACCTGACAGGGCACACCTGTGAAGTGAAAACCATTTCAGGTGACTACCTCTTGACGCTCATCAAGAGAATGCCAAGAGTGTGCAAAGCAGTAATCAAAGCAAAAGGTGGCTACTTTAAAGAACCTAGAATATAAGACATATTTTCAGTTGTTTCACACATTTTTGTTAAGTATATAATTCCACATGTGTTTATTCATAGTTTTGATGCCTTCAGTGTGAATCTACAATTTTCATAGTCATGAAGATACAGAAAACTCTTTGAATGAGAAGGTGTGTCCAAACTTTTGGTCTGTACTGTATATACATATATATATATATATATATATATATATATATATATATATATATATAAATTAGTTTCTGTCTGTCTGTCACTGTTAAACTCACTGTTAAAGGGACAGGTGCTGTGGAGGTCTCTGTTAAGGGGGCAAGGAACAGTGGAGGTCACAGATAAGGGGACAGTCCCCTATGGAGGTCAGTGTTAAGGGGCAGGGTGTTGTAGAGGTCACTGTTAAGGGGGCGTGCCCCTGAGGAGGTCACTGTCAAGGGAGTGAGGTGCTGTGAAACTCACTGTTAAAGGGGCAGGCTGCTGCGAAGGTCAAAGTTAAGGGGATGGGCTGCTGTGGATGTCCCATTTTAAGGAGGCGGAGCACTGTGGGGGGTCAGTGTTAAGGAGTGAGGGGCTGTGGAGTTTACTGTTAAGGGGGCGGGGTACGGTAGAGGTCACTGTTATAGGGGATACTGTCGATATCTTTAACAACAAACACAAACATTAAATGAAATAGATGAAATATACCCGAGCGAAGCTCGGTCCTCCTGCTAGTACAGTATAATTATCATTTGTACTGTATTGTTAAACTGTAAATTGTTGTCTTTATTTGGTATCTTCTGTACAGTATTACTGGTCTGATGTGACTGAATTCACAAACATAATCGGTGCTCGTACATGATCATTTTATAATTCTAATATAAATGTTTCTTAAATACTACACAATACTACACAACTTCAGGCACATTTAAGGGAGATGAGAGGCACTGAAGTGTCACGTCAGACCATTCAAAACCATTTAAATCAGCGTGGTCTGCGTGCTAGATGACCTGCAAGGGTACCTGAGCACACCACCAGGCACAGGTGTCATCATCTTACATGGGCCAGGGAGCATATACGCTGGACGAGGGACCGGAGGGCCTCAGTGCTGTTCACTGATGAAAGTTGATTCATGCTGAGCAGAAATGATGGCCGCCAATAATTTTGGAGACGTCAAGGAGAGCCCTATGTATCAGCCACTGTTATCACCAGACAAGCCTTTGGTGGTGGTGGTGTTACAGTGTTAGCAGGTGTGTCTAGTCAATACAGAACTGCCCTACACTTTGTGAATGGTACAGTGACAAGCCTATACTACTTGAATACCATCATTAATCCAGTCATTGTGCCTCTGCATGAACAACACAGGCCTAATTTCATCTTCATTGACGACAATGCGCCAGCAAATCGAGGTTGCATTTTTGAGAAGGTAGGTCCTGGGGAAAAGAGAATACTGGCTAGCTTTTCTCTATACCTAGAAGTCATCTTAACTATCTGATCTAGTCTATAATAATAAACTGAGTAGTTTCTTTAAAGAGGCTCTGTCACCACTTTGCAACCTATGTATTTATATACATAGGCATGTAGGTGTTGTAATCCTCTCCCCAGACATACCTTCAAATTGCAGAGCCAAGCAGCGATTCTTCCAGAAAAAGAACTTTTATAAATATGTAAATGATGCTTCGGAGCATCGGGACGCATGGTCTTTCATCAACGCCCTCCCAGCTCCAAAACCCACCCTGCAGCCTTTATCCCCGCCCCCCCTGTCTCTGATGGACAGTGCTAGACCCTTCGGTCTAGCGCTGAAATCTCGCGTCTGCGCAGTCGGAACTTCGCCGGCCCATGCGCTGTACTCTTGCAGTTCCGAACACTGCAAGCGCGTTAAATGTATTGCGTAGGCGCCGTCACTTCCCTGAACCAGGAAGTGACGGCGCGTTCGGAAGATCAGCTGAGCGGAGCGTACGCAATACATTGCAGCCCTGCAGCCTTTATCCCCGCCCCTCCTGTCTCTGATGGACAGCGCTAGACCGAGAGCTGTACGCTTGCAGTGCCGAACACTGCAAGCGCGTTCAATGTATTGCGTACGCGTTCAATGTATTGCGTACGCTCCGCTCAGCTGATCTTCTGAACGCGCCGTCACTTCCTGGTTCAGAGAAGTCACGGTGCGTACGCAATACATTGAACACGCTTGCAGTGTTCGGCACTGCAAGCGTACAGCACATGCGCCGGCGAAGTTCCGACTACACAGGCGCGATATTTCAGCGCTAGACCAAAGGGTCTAGCGCTGTCCATCAGAGACAGGAGGGGCGGGGATAAAGGCTGCAGGGTGGGTTTTGGAGCCGGGAGGGCGTTGATGAAGCAGTGCTCAGACTGAAAGAGCACGTTCCCCGGTGCTCCAAAGCCTCATTTACATATTTCTAAAAGTTATTTTTCTGGAAGAATCGCTGCTTGGCTCTGCAATTTGAAGGTATGTCTGGGGAGAGGATTACAACACCTACATGCCTATGTATATAAACACATAGGTTACAAAGTGGTGACAGAGCCTCTTTAAAGAAGAACTCCCGCAAAAATGTTTATTCCATGTCCTGCTAGAAATGTGCATCATGTAATCTGTAGTGAGTGTCATTTTCTTACCAGTGGCTCCATTTTTGAGTTATATCTCCCTGATGTTTCTAATCTGTGTCATGTGACCAGCAATCAGACTCACCAACTCACACAGTATCTTAAAGATGGACAGGAAGTCTAATTCTCTATGCATTCCTATGGGAGCCTCACTTTCATTCTCATAGGAATGAATAGAGAAGTAACTGGCTTCCTGTCCTAGGTCAGTTGGAGGTCAGGGAGTTGGTCACATGACCCAGCTACTATAAGAAGAGAGGGGATACCTCAGAATTACAGTCACTGATGAGAAGATTGCATTCACTACAGATTACATCATGCATAGAGTTGAGCGAACGTGCTCGTAACGAGCACTGTACTGCTCGGATCCCCTGCGCTCGCATGGCCGCAGGCATCCGGATCCGTCCTCACTGTGAGTCAATGGGGGCGGAGCCGGATGGCTGCGCCCATGCGAGCGCAGGGGATCCGAGTACTACAGTGCTCGTTACGAGCCGTTCGCTCAACTCTAGTTGCAGACCATTCTGTCTGACCTTATTCACCCATCCCAAACCGGCTTCATGCTAGGGAGATCTATTACCTATCATATAAGGACGGCGGTGGGAGCGATATCATATAGTAGGGCCCACAGACAGACTAAGAATATTCTAGTTAGCCTTGACGCAGACAAGGCATTTGACCGTGTCTCTTGGCAGTATCTACAGGAAATTTTAAGATTACGAGAATTTGGCCCCCTGTTTTGCTCACCGATTCAAATGATATATCACAATCCTTGTTCTTCAATGTGGGTTAACTCATTATGCTCCTCTCGACGGATCCGGGTGGCTGCGCCCATGTGAGCGCAGGGGATCCGAGCGCTACAGTGCTCGTTACGAGCACGTTCGCTCAACTCTAATTATGCACCTTTCTAACAGGTCAGAGAATAAAAATTTTTGCGGGAGTTCTTCTTTAATAATCTATGACTGTGGGGTGTTCACCATAGCATTTGCCTTTGAGTTCCTGGCAGATGACGGCGAACCCACGGAAATCTTCCAGCACAACGTGATATAGGGGCGTTGCTGGGGTCTCAAAAGATCCGGGGCCCAAGCCCCAATGAATATGGCCCGGTTCTCTAAGTCGACCCTCCCCACACACACTGCATTTTGCTGTACTTACTAGTCAGCAGTACATACCTGTCACATCCACTGCCTCCCAGGTGATGTCTCCTCCGATGTAAATCTTCTCTGTCATCATTTTCTCCATTTGGTCCATACAGCTTCTCTCAGTCGCGCCTCATCTCTGCAGAGTGTGACACACAGACATCTTAGCTTCCTCACATGAGCAGAGCAGTGGCCATTAGTGGAAAATCATCCAAATCGCCTGATATATGGCATATAAGTATGATAAAATTTTAACTGCCTGCAGTCACCACTAGGGGAGCTCCCATTGACATTGATATGTAGATTAAGCATTGGCTCCCAGAATTTTAACTATGGAAGTGTGCAAGAAAGCAGG
Source organism: Rhinella marina (assembly GCA_900303285.1). Taxonomy (NCBI): domain Eukaryota; kingdom Metazoa; phylum Chordata; class Amphibia; order Anura; family Bufonidae; genus Rhinella; species Rhinella marina. The sequence goes on from ONZH01003190.1 coordinate 19,315, forward strand.
GGTTTTGGCAAATTGTATCAGGAAAACGGAGTAAATTGTGTGTCACTTACATATAATTTTCAGCTGCTGCATGTTCAGTCATAATTAGCTATATTTTTTATTTTGCAGATCACTGTACCAGAGCGGGGGTCTCACTGTGCCCCGGCAATGAATATGGGATACAGATGGAGGTCATGACTCTACCACAAGTCAACGACATGGTGGCCATCGTGTCAGGATCAGATGACCTACGCTTCATCAAGAGGCAGATTCCAGGCTCGGTCTCTGCACTCACCCACCGGACTTTCTGCAGTCGGACGTATTCACTAAAGAATTGAGTTTCTTACTGCATCAAAGGCAGATTCCAGGCTTGGTCTCTGCAATAACCAGTGGACTTGACATTCACCTGACTTTCCGCAGACAGATGTATTCACAAATGAAGTGAGTTTCCTGCTGCATTAAGAGGCAGATTCTAGGCTCGGTCTCTGCATTCGCCACTGGACTTGTCATTCACTGGACTTTCCACAGTCAGATGTATTTACCGAAGAAGTGAGTTTACTGCTGCATCAAAAGGCAGATTCCAGGCTTGGTGTCTGCAGGAGTCTTGACATTCACACTTGACATTCACAATTGATTCAAGGAAAAATCTACCGTCCTTGTCAGGTGTCATCATTTTTCTCCACCGCCTAGGGGAAGGGCAGTTCTTCAGCCAGTCCTTAGAGGTTTCCTCCATTGGGGGTTTTTCCTCTCCTGTGTGCTTAAGTTCCAACTCTTTATGAGTCAAAGGCCCATTATCAACAGGGCCACATTTAAGACCAGTGCCCTGACTTCTAATGAAAACATCTACTGTACATTTAATACCTTGCAGTTAATAAAGAAGTGTATATTAACTAGTGGTGTGTCTGAGCCTCTTTATGAATCGTTATGGTTTTATAGCTCAGTTTATTTTTTTACCCCCTACATACAGGATAGGGGATAAGTATATAATCGGTGAGGACTGCTGGATCCCCCATGATCATGAGAATGGGGATCCTGTGTCCCCACAGAAATGGAATGATAGGTCAACCATGTTCTCTTCAGCTTCATTCAATATCTAGGAGACTTCTGGAAATAGATAAGTATTGTACTTGGCTATCTCCAGCAGTCCCATAGAGAGTGAACACAGTGGCTATGTGCACGCTCGACCTGCCACTTCATTCATAAGGGGACACAGGATCCAGTTCTCGTGATCAGTGGTGGTTACAGATATTCTGTGGAATCTCCGTACCACATAACCATTGGGTATGCAAAAAAAGGTGGATGTAACATGGACCACATCCATATTTTTGCGGATGCACGATTTGCAGAGCGCAAAATGGATGTGGTTGTGTGCATGAAGCCTTATACAGATTCTACTAAAAAAAAAAAAAAAACTTAGGAGGAACAGCTAGTGGTGTACCTCCAACAGAGGCAGACCACGCAGCTGCTATGGGGCCCCTGGAGGAATTACAATTAATTCTCGCTCCTGTCTTGAGTCCCTGCCCACGGCTCAGGCTCTGCTTTCCAGCTCCCTGCTTCCTCTGTCCTATCCTCAGGGCCCTCCTTTACTCAGCACATCATCAGTGGCTAGCGCTGCACCCGCTGGAGTCCCGACTAGCGCTCTATGTTGTCTCGCTGCTGGCCGCTGAGCTGGCCAATCAGCATCAGCAGTGCTTGCAGAGCCTGCTGCTGATTGGCTTGCCTAGCGCCCAGCAGAGAAACTTTAGTGTCCTGTGCCACAGGAGTCGGGATTTAATTCCTCTGCAAGCAACTTGAAAGTGGCAGAGTAGAGGATGATGAGAGTGACTTCTGCAGTGTTGTTACACATGATGGTTGATGAAAAATTATTAAAGATGATCGCAGCAATCCTTGGTTCTTTTCCAGAGATGAAGCTTTGTTCCAATTATCAGACCCAAATACAGCAAGGTTATAGCTCTTAATATGAATGAACTTACTTATATCCAGAATTAAGTTACCTCAGCTCATTCATTCCCAACCTATCCTCAGTCTACCTTCTTATATCATTTTTACCCATTGACTAACATGTGGAGGACATCTCATTGGCTAGTATTGGATTCCAATAAGTCTATTGGCCGTTTTAGACTAAACTCATATTATGATAGGTTGATTATCTAAGCATGTTTTAGTGAAGGCGATTGTCCAACTTAAAATGCAGAGGGAATATTCTTGTCTGGGAACTTCTTGTGTAGACCTAGATGACAGATAATGGTCATTGTTACTGTCAGAAACAATGACTTTAGGTGAGAAGTGACTGTAGTGTCAGTAATACAGTTAGGTCCATATATATTTGGACAGAGACTGGGTTGCTTTGGCTATATGTTTTGGGTCATTGTCCATCTGTACCAATCAGTGTGGCTGCATTTGTCTGGATTTGAACACACAGTATGTCTCTAAAACCCCATAATTCATCCGGCTGCTTCTGTCCTGTGTCACATCATCAATAAACACCAGGGACCCAGTGCCACTGGCAGCCACGCATGCCCAAGCCATCACACCACCTCCAATGTGTTTTACAGATGATTTGGTATACTTTGGATCATGAGCTTTATCATGCCTTTGCCATACTTTTTTCTTTCCATCATTCTGGTAGAGGTTGATCTTGTTTCACCTGTCTAAAGAATGTTCTTCCAGAATTGTGCTGGCTTTTTAAAGATTTTCTTTTTTTTTTTAGCAAAGTCCAATCTAGCCTTCTTATTCTTGAGTGAACCCTCTATATTTACTTTCATGCAGTCGTCTCTTTATGGTAGATTTGGATATTGATACGCCTATATCCTGGAGAGTGTTTGGTCACTTGGTTGGCTGTTGTGAAGGGGTTTATCATCACCATGGTATTTATTCTGCGATCATCCACCACTGTTCTCTTCCGTGAGCGTCCAGGTCTTTTTGCATTGTTAAGGTCACCAGTGCTTTCTTTCTTTCTCAGGATGTACCAAACTGTAGTTTTTGCCACTCCTAATAGTGTAGCAATTTCTTGGATGGGTTTTTTCTGTTTTCACAGATGAAGGATGGCTTGTTTCACCTGCACCTTTGACCGCATGTTTATTTCATTGTCCAATTACATTTGGTCCCTAATAGGGGCCACAAGTAAAGGAGCTGAAACTCTTCATCCAATTTTAACGTGGATACCCTCAAATGAAAGCTAAAAGTCTGTACTTTATGTCCATGTCCATTATATAATTATAATTTTAATATATTTTAGTAAACAGGTAAAAACAAAAAACAAAATTTTTGTCAGTGTCCAAATATATATGGACCTAATTGTATATGTTTTGGGTATGAAGTGAACCCCTCATTTCCAGTGCTGAACCCCCAGTTCTGATGCAGAGTTCTACTCTCTAAGTTCTGCAGATCAACCTAAATCTTTACCCTCTCACCTAAATCTTTACCCTCTCAGTCACCGACACAGTGTAATGCTGCAATGCCCTGCTCTGTGCACTCAGGTACACTAAGCGTCTCTGTGTCAGCTTCCTACACTGATGTACAGATGCATTGTTTGTCTTGCTTTACACTGCAGCTTAGCTCCTTAAGGGCATTACTACACTGTGTGCTAAAAAAAAAAAAAAAAGAAATTAAGTTTTTCTTCATCATTCTGCACTCAATATCCCATAATGACAACGGGAAAACAGAATTTTCTAAATCTTTGCTATGGTAATTTATTGAAAAGTACAAACTAAAATATTACATTGACATACAGTAAGTATTCAGACCCTTTACTGAGCAACTTTGGCAGCAATTACAATCTCCAGTTTTCTTGGGTATGATGCCACAAGGATTGCACACCTAGATTTGGGGATTTTCTGCCATTCTTCTCTGCAGATCCTTTCAAGCTCTTTCAGGTTAGATGGAGACCATCGGTGGACAACCATTTTCAGATCTCTCCAGAGATGTTCTATTGGGTTCAAGTCAGGGCTTTGGCTGCACCACTCAAGGACATTCACTAAGTTCTTCCTATGGCACTCCTGTGTTGTCTTGACTGTGTGCAGGTTTCCTCCAGACATGATGCTTAGAATTAAAGGCTATCTACACCTTCAGGGGCATTTTTTTATGATTGCATTTTACTCATTTTGGGCTAAAAATCATGTTTTCAATTAGTATTTATTAAAAATATTGAGCTGTTCTGTCACAAAGAGTTAACTGTTTTTCTAGCTATGTGAATCCTACTTTTTACTTTGTGGCAGTCATCAAATAAACCTTATCTCTAAATAAAAGGTCATAAACACTTATTTAAGCCACATTCTTATCAGTAAGATATGAACTGAGCTATAATGAGTGTTTATAAGGTCAAAGAGCAGAGATAAGGGGCCATTAGGTGAGCTGGTAGATGAGGCAGAGAGAAAATTCAGACCCTTCTACTCAGAGGCGTAGCTAGAGGTTCAGCACAGGGGGGGCGAAACATACTTGAGTGGGCCCCCCACTTAGTGGCTTCCCAAACGCACGTTTCCAACTTCACAGGCACATACTACTAGTTGTGGTTATAATATTGTATTAGAAAGATGACTGTATAAACTGCTAGATCATCTATGCTGTTAAGTACAGTACAATAGACTTTCTACATACCCTAGTGTAAATACTCTACCATATAATGCAGTAAAATATAGGAGTAAAAAATAAGGGGACTCCTATGTTAAAGGAAACCTGTAACCAGTTTTTACATCACTAAACTAACAGTCCCCTGCCCCCATCAGACCTCACATCAGCCTACTGTGCCCCCATCAGGCCTCAGATCAGCCTACTGTGCCCCCATCAGACCTCAGATCAGCCTACTGTGCCCCCATCAGACCTCAGATCAGCGTATTGTGCCCCATCAGACTTCAGATCAGCAGAATGTGCCCGCATCAGACCTCACATCAGCCTACTGTGCCCCCATCAGATCTCAGATCAGCCTACTGTGCTCCCATCAGACCTCAGATCAGCCTACTGTGCCCCCATCAGACCTCAGATCAGCCCACTGTGCCCCCATCAGACCTCAGACCAGCCTACTGTGCCCCCATCAGACCTCAGATCAGCGTATTGTGCCCCATAAGACCCAGATAAGCGTATTGTGCCCCCAACAGACCTCAGATCAGCATATTGTACCCCCATCAGACCTCAGATCAGCAGAATGTGCCCCCATTAGTCCTCAGATCAGCCTACTGTGCCCCCATCAGACCTCAGATCAGCGTATTGTGCCCCCATCAGACCTCAGATCAGCAGAATGTGCCCCCATCAGACCTCAGATCAGCGTATTGTGCCCCCATCAGACCTCAGATCAGCGTATTGTGCCCCATCAGACCTCAGATTAGTGTATTGTGCCCCCATCAGACCTCAGATCAGCATATTATGCCCCCATCAGACCTCACATCAGCCTACTGTGCCCCATCAGACCTCAGATCAGCGTATTGTGCCCCCATCAGACCTCAGATCAGCGTATTGTGCCCCATCAGACCTCAGATCAGTGTATTGTGCCCCCATCAGACCTCAGATCAGCGTATTGTGCCCCCATCAGACCTCACATCAGCCTATTGTGCCCCATCAGACCTCAGATCAGCGTATTGTACCCCCATCAGACCTCAGATCAGCGTATTGTGCCTCCATCAGACCTCAGTTCAGCGTATTGTGCCCCCATCAAACCTCAGATCAGCGTATTGTGCCCCATCAGACCTCAGATCAGCAGAATGTGCCCCCATCAGACCTCAGATCAGCGTATTGTGCCCCCATCAGACCTCAGATCAGCGTATTGTGCCCCATCAGACCTCAGATCAGTGTATTGTGCCCCCATCAGACCTCAGATCAGCGTATTGTGCCCCCATCAGACCTCACATCAGCCTACTGTGCCCCATCAGACCTCAGATCAGCGTAATGTCCCCCATCAGACCTCAGATCAGCGTATTGTACCCCCATCAGACCTCAGATCAGCAGAATGTGCCCCCATCAGTCCTCACATCACCCTACTGTGCCCCCATCAGACCTCAGATGAGCATATTGTGCCTCCATCAGACCTCAGATCAGCGTATTGTGCCCCCATCAGACCTCAGATCAGCGTATTGTGCCCCCATCAGACCTCAGATCAGCGTATTGTGCCCCCATCAGACCTCAGATCAGCGTATTGTGCCCTAATCAGACCTCACATCACCCTACTGTGCCCCCATCAGACCTCAGATCAGCGTATTGTGCCCCCATCAGACCTTAGATCAGCGTATTATGCCCCATCAGACCTCAGATCAGCATATTGTGCCCCCATCAGACCTCACATCAGCCTACTGTGCCATGTATTCGTCTGATAGTCATCCTTACTGGGCCCCCCCTGACTCACTGGGCCCGGAGCCGTCGCTCCCCCCCTGCCCCCCCGGTAGCTACGCCTCTGCTTCTACTAGATGAGCTCAGCTCTGTACAGAAAAGGGTTCTGTATTTTTTAATAAAGACCAATTTAAAAAATGATTTTTAGCTCAAAATGAAAAAAGTACAATAATAAAAAGGGGCACCATAGGTGTACACAGCCTTTAAGGCTAGACCAAAATGTTCAGTCTTAGTGTAATCAAAGAATCTTGTTTCTCATGGTTAGGGAGTCCTTTAGGTGCCCTTTCTTTCCAAACTCTAAGCTGGCTTTCATGTGTCTTTTACTAAGGAGATGCTTCCTTCTATCCACTATACCAAAAAGCCCAGATTGGTGCGGCAGTGATGGTTGACCTTCTGGAAGTTTCTCCTATTTGCACACACTATATTGCACACAGCCAAACTTCTTTCATTTAATAATTATAGAGGTCACTGTGTTCTTGGGAATTTTCAGTGCAGCAGAATTTTTAGGACCTTTCTCCAGATCTGTGCCTTCACACAATCCTTAGCTCTTCAGGCAGTTCTTTCCTCCTCATGACTTGGTTTTTGCTCTGATATGTATTGACAGATGAGAGACCTTATATAGATAGGGGGGTGTATTTCCCAATCATGTACAACCACTTGAATTTACCACAGATGGACTCCAATGAAGGTGTAGCAATATCTAAGTGAAGATCAATAGAAATGGGAGGCCCCCAGAACTAAATTTCAAGTATGATAACACACCCCCGACTTGTTACCTCCCCTCTGTTCCCTTACTGAAGGCAAATAACAATTAATTCATAACTTCTAGTGCAAATAATAAAGGAATGGCACAACATAGAGACATAAGAATAGATGTTCCAGAATTGCCATTACATGCGGAATGCATGAAGCTATTAAAACAGGCATGTCAGGAGAGGTGAAAGGTCCTCTTTAAATGTAAAGAAAGTGAAAGGGTATGAAGACTTTCCGAATGCATTGTAGGTGTGTGAATGGATGTTCTACAGTATTTGCATCTGTTTGTCCACCTTCATATAACATTGTGGCTTGTCTGGCTCGATCTGTTATTATGAGCCAAAACCAGGTGCAGGTCAAAAACACGTGCACATTTTTACATTACACCTTATCTCTGAGTAGGCTTCACTACTAGTTTTGGCTCACAATAACTGATGGAAACTGACCAAATAACTAAAGTGTGTGAATTTAGCCTAATTATGGCCTTTTTCAGTGCTGTGATCTTGATAAGCAATGGGTCTAAATGGCTGATTAATACCTCAATACCCCTGCTGGTTGTGTATTCATATATTTAGATAGTTTTATGTTAGTATCAACGTGCATCCCATATTTCTGTGGGTCTCCTCCCACACTCCAAAGACATAACTGAAGAACAGTAAGACTGATAATGTCTGGCACTATATAAGCAAATCAAATAAATTATTTTATTTTTTTGCACAGGTCCTCTACTGGGAGAAATCAACATTGAGCCCAGGGTCAGAAAACCTATTAAAATATTTTTTTTCATTTATAATGATCATACAGAGGTTGTGACTTAAAGGGGTTGCCTCATAATGGACAATGGGGGCATATCACTAGGCTATACCACCATTGTCTTATAGGTGCGGGTCCCACCACTGGGACCCACACCTATATCGAGAATGGAGCCCCACAAGATGGTGGCTGGAGGACTAAGGTCTGGCCACCACTAAGCCTGCTCCCCATAGAAATGAATAGGAGCGTACCGTGCATATGCGGCCCCCGGTCCAATTCATTTCTATGGGGCCGACGGAAATAGCGGAGCCAGCGCTCGACTATTTTCCCTGGCCCCATAGAAAATGAATGGAGGGCGGCTACACATGCGCAGTGCGCCCTCCTTCACTTTCGGGGCTCCGTTCTCTATATAGATGCAGGTCCCAGCGGTGGGACCCTCACTTATAAGACAATGGGGGCATATCCTAGTGATATGCCTCTATTGTCCATGATGAGACAACACATTTAAGAATAATTTCTTCTGGTGGGCCTCAGGCACCCCTGTCCAACACTGGTTGAGCCTGGACCAAGACATGGGCCACTCATAATGTAAACATGTCATATTTACTCCAAGGTGCCCTACATGGAGCCATAAGCAGTCTTTTTACATCTTATTTTATTTTTTACTATCTTTCTGCCAAAATGAAAATGTGATTGTATTCATTATTAAGTATATTTCATATTATATACAAGTTGCTTATGCATATGAACAAAATACAGATAGTATACAATAAAGTGCTAGAGAGAGCTGGAAGCTTTTACATATAGCTTGGTACTCCAGCACTCCAGCTGTTAAAGACATGTATTCCATACAGACAGTGCTCAGCGAACAGCTGAAGTGCTAGGAGATTTAATGAGGTATATTAAGGTATATAGGTAACACACTTCATTTTGTTAAGCAGGCGTTTTTGGAATTTTAGGAGATACTTTAGGAGAATGTCTTGGTGAAATTGGGGACCTGCTACGAGGAATTTTGTTTTCAGACTCCACTTTGGGTGCTGATTGTTTAGGAGTTTGCAGTCTGTTTGGTGTTCCCGGTACGGCAGAATTTGTCACGTCTTCTGCTTTAGCTGCATGAGGAGGTGTTTTTACCTTCTTATTTGGGGTACCACTTGACAGTACTGGTAAGGATGTTTGTTCTGTGGGATTAACTGGCAATTGCTGTGAGACTGGCACCGGGATTATTGGCTGTTTTGTGTCCTTCCATCTTCTAGCCCCAGACTTTGAATTATATTCATAGACGTTTCCTGTAACTACAAGCAAATTTACAAAAAGTTATACAAAAATATATCCAAAAATAAGAGTAACACTGGATCGCACATCCTCATACTATGTTTTGATCTTTTGATCACAAAAAGGTATACATTGGCTATCTGCAATTATTCCCTATACATGACATATCACACAGATATCTTTTTCTTTCCAGTAGCTGGTGACAACCCAGGTCCACTCTTTTTTTATTTCAGCACCCCTAACCTATTCAGATCTATACAGAAATTCTAAACTTGCATAAACCAGTTATATTAGTCCATGTCTGGACTAGTCTTGGACCCTTCTACTGCTTTATCATATAGTGACTTACACTTGGTTACACCAAAAACTTGGTACACCCTGGTTCTGGGTGTAGACGAATTGCTGTCCATATAATGGGCTTTTTGGATTATCCCTCCTGTCCATTCTCTTAAAGAGTAATTTCACCTTTTAAAGTTGTTCTTAATCTTCATAAAATGATATAGTGCACAGCTGCAAAATGATAATGCATCAAATGAACTGCATCTTAAAAAGAACCTGGCCCTGCAAGTTTGACTTTTCGAATTCCAAGTGATTAGCTGTTATTGCCAGAGGAAGACAGCGTCTGACCATTCTGTCACGGAGCAGACAGTGGATGTAAAGCACAGATGGACCAAGTCAACCAGACCAGGAGCTGCATTAACAAGGTGAGAGCCTCTACCTCATTCTATGACATCCAGAGTCCCAACAGGTGCAATGGACAGGAGTTGTTGTATGTCCTCCATATTTTTACTCAATGAATGCTCAACTGCAGTGGCTCTAACATATGTTGCGATGAAGCACACATCCTGTTGATGTTTTGTCGCTATCACCAGGTATTGCCACTACTATTCAGTAGGGTAGGAGGTAGTCTCATTCATTGGGTGCTCATGTCTTTCATCAGGCACTAAAATGATTTTTTTCTGTGCAGCAGATTGACCTGTATAAACAGTGATCTGCTACACATGATTATTCTCTATGGGAACAAGAAGACTGTAGTGATCCCTCATCCCCATATAGCGAAGGTGATCATTGTTGAAGATCAGGCAATTATTGGAAACATTTAGTTTTTTTCCTGGTAATTGCCTGAAATAATGGTCTATGTAAAAGGGCCTTACGTTAGAACAACTCTAACCAACCGGACAGGATGACAGTAAAAGCACTAAATAGTCTTCAGGATAGGGGACAACCATTTGATGGGATGCAATTCATCTCAATGGAAGTGCCAGAAATAGTTGAGTGCTGGACTTGGGTATCTTCCACAGTCTTGTAGAGTGTGAATAGAGCAAAACTGGTCATGACTGACCTGTCACTTCATTCATTTAATGGAACAGAACCTCCATTCTCATAATCTGTTTGAATCCCAGCAGTCTGACCACCTCCATTCAAAGGGATGTGCCCTATCATGTGGATAGGGGATCATTTTAGAACTTGGCACGATCCTTTTAAGAGACTGTATGTCATCTTTTATTACTTTGCTTTACCGAAAATTAAAATTTTTAAAGACTACATTGCTATTTTTCCCACTTCTAACACCCACTATTCACCAGAACAAGGTGGCAGAAGTGTTTAACCAAGTGAAATTTCTCCTCGCTAGCTAAAGACAGCCTCAAAAACTTCTGTCAGTTTTATCTTAAACAGTTGCTGTATTTGACCACGCCCTTACTAAAATGCAAATTCTTTATAATGTAACAATTTTAATGTAAAAGTACATTACTAATCACTGGCTGCTTTACAAGCTGTCTCAAATGCAGGAACAAAATTTGTTGATCCATCTAAGACTAAGACTGACCATACTCATGAAATTAAATTAAATGCGTACTTACCTGCTCCTCGAAGATCAGTTCTGGCTCTGTGGATCCACCACTGTTTCACTGCACTGTGGTCCTCGCATGTAAGCTTCTAGCATAAATGGATAAATGTGCACCACTGCAGCCAATGACAGGCCGCAGTGGTGATGTGATCCCAAGAGTGTAATGTGCCACTTGGGGACATGTCACCACTGCGGCCAGTCATTGGTTGCAGTGGCATGTGTCTCTGTCCATGCTGGACGTCTGCATTTAGGATCCGAAGCACAGAGAAGTCAGAAGGTGGAACCATGAAGCCAGAGCCCGAGAATTGATGAGCAAGTGAGTCCCTCAACAGGCTCTGCTGGGTGGGGGATATTTAAAGGTGTCGTTATTTTAAGAAATAATGTCACTCAAGTAAATGGGCTTTGTCTGGTAGTACTGCTTTGCTAAACTCAACTGAATTGAACTGCAGTACTAAACACAGCCTATAGACAAGAGGTGCCGTTTCAAAAAAAAAACCAAAAAAAAACAGTACCTTTTTATCTATACAACTTTAAAAATCAAAATTTACCTTTTATATAGCATTAAGTAACTCTCAGAACCACATGTCTATCTGTATGAGATGCTGTGTCTAGGGCTAATTTTCCATGAATGCAAAGCAAGGTAGTACCAATACAAAGATCAGCTATGAAAATTGTATCTATAGCTTACTTGGATCTACTGCTTCTCCATCAAAGACAGTGTTCATCTTGGTCATTTCCTGTAAAAATATACAAAATGCCCACTGTAATAATAATGATTCTATATCATTTTGTTACAAAATTGAAAAAAAGAAGAACAGACTCCCCATGCTCCATTAAAAATAATTTATTGCATTGGTTATACAACGTTGTGAATTCCTGCACTACATTCTATACCCGTTCGTACTACTCTGCATTATTGTGTCTTAATTGCTGTTGTTCATTCTACTTTTTCTATTGCATACAGAGCAGCTCTATAATTGTCCTCTTTTATTATGTGCTGCACAAAAGTATTGGGTTCTGTTATTGATAAGTGAAACTTGAAACCTTTAATTATCAGTCAATGAGGGTTTTACTAAGGCATTGTGGGAAGAAAAAATAATGCATTGTTGGTAACTGATCAGTAGAAGAACATTGAACTACCTGCTAATATTCTTATTAAATACTTTTTGCTCTCATCAATCTGCTAATGCAGTAAAGTCATTAGATTACATTAGATTATACAAATAACATTATATACTAAACACCTAAATTAGTTTGTTATCCAACTTTTTCACTGTTATATCTAAGGCCTTTGCCTATACTCATACTGCTCTCTCAGGTGGGCACAGGCACCACTCCACTCATCCTTTCTCTTCTGCTCCAGCGGCTTATATCCGCTGGCCTTTTACTGCTTACTTGCAGTGGGCCCAGCCGCCAGTCGCTTATTCTTCCTAGAATCTTGATTTCCTCTGCTTCTTGCCAGCAAGGCTTCTCTACCCATCGATTAGGGTGTATGCACTTTGGCTTTTTAAGTATTTAAGGCACTTTACTCCATATGAGAGTGCCTGAGCAATAGGTTCCTAGCTTGCTACTATCTACAAAGGTATGCTTTATTAATTTTTCTGCTCCTACTCTCCCTGTCTAGACATCGGTCAGTCCCTGACTATGATTCTGCCTGATCCCTCGGTGCTCAGCACCAATGTCTCTGACTCCTGTGGGTCAGTTGTTAATCACACATAGACTGCTCCAGGAGTTATAGAAAACTTACCCAGAAAACATCCTGCTTAACCTTCTTTTCTATAAAGAAAATATATATATTTAAAATCAAATCACCATTCTTTAGTTGTTAATTAAACTGCCCATACACATTTTATAGCTGTCGGCCAAACAGCTATCTCTCCTGAATCCCTCCCGACTTCCCCAGCTTGGCCGAACTTGTATATGTAATCTCTGGGGAGGGTAGAGAAAGCCACTACAAAACACTTCTGGCAGCTTATCTCCCAGGAGAACAAAAGGATTGAGCAAATATATTCATGTGTATGGTCAGCATTAGAGCCATTATTATGGCTTCAACAGACCACCCAAACCACCAGTTTCAAATCTAGTGAGCTAAGCTTAGGTCTCCATAGACCCCTAGAGTGATGTATGTATGGTTCAGGGGAACAATAGGTGATCCTGGTTTAACAGTGTAAGGGTGTACTCACACGCTGGTTAGAACACGTGTTAGAAATACATTAAAATATATAAACCTAAAAATGTGGCAATTTGTGAACAGAAGCATGTTATGCTGGTTTCACATGGCTGTAGTGCAGCAACATTTTAGTATTAGAGTGCAGTCACACTCTGCGGATTTTACGACTGTAAATCAGTTCTATTCATTTGAATGGGGCAGCAAGCCTATGGATTTCTGTGAGCCCCATTCAGGTGAATGGAACCAAAATTTCTGCAACAAAATCCAAAGCGTGGGAGTGCACCCTAACTAAAATGTTGCTGCATTACAACCGTGTGAAACGAGCCTATATAACCTGTCTTCTACACTTTTGTTTTAACATGTTTCTAACACATGTTCTAACCAGTGACGAGAGCTCCAGAGTAAATTGTCAGGCAGCTTCTCTGAAGGATTTCCCTGAGCAGGGACAGACCAGACTGTACTGTGTGTGTTAAAACGGCACTGAAGTTTTAATGAAAATGCCCATAATAGGTGCAATGCAATAATAAAAAAAATATGTCCGTGAACGGTGTACGTAAATAGCTTTTAAGGTTTATATAACTTTTTAGTTATATTACTTTTGTAATGTAATTATAATTCCAAATCCCCATAGCTCAATAACAAACAGAATTATTTATAACTGCATAAAACATTATTAACCTAAGTGTCATTTGTACATACCTGGAGGTTTTATTCTGGAAAGGAATAAACAAACATGTTATTACAAGAAAATGCAGTAAACCATAAAGTAATAGAGATATACATCATTTAGTGAAATATTTATTTTTTAACAATGGTTATCAACACAGGCAGATTTGGCATTTCTGTGGCTACAAGCAAAAGTTATGTCTGAGGGCCCACACTGCACCACTAAGCTCGGCCATGTCGCAAAGCTAAGCCCTGCCTGTCAAACTGCTAATCTCTGCCCACATTGCACCACTAAGCCCCACTCCCATTGGCCTACTAACTCCAATTCTTAGCAGTACAGCCTAAGCACTTCTGCTAGTGCTCTAACACTGACATGGTCCCCCTCCTACATAGTAGGAGGCCTCTCTTTTCTGATTTGCATGGTGGTTAAGTCCACCCATGGTTATTAACAGTATACAGTATTTTAATGAACACAACAGGCATTTAGGCAGATTTGAGTGCAGATTTGTAAACTTAGAACAAGTAGTTAAAATTGACTAAAAATATTTCCATTGCTTGACAGATATAAAAAATTATTTGTATGATATAATGAAAGACTTAAAGGGGTTGTTCAAGTTATTATTTCGTCCTTTGTATGCTTCTAACTAATCAAATACAACAGCTTTTCCATACACTTTCTGCTTCTAAACTTGCTGGTTTCTCAGATTTCACTCAGGGTCACATGACGTGTGATGTCAGCTTTCCTCCCTACTAATCTCATATTCATGCACAAGCAGATAAGAGTCTGTACATGAAGGGTCACTGTGCTGGCCACACCCGCCCCCCTTGCTCTGTCAGCTCCTGCTCTCTGCTCTCTCCCTGGATTCTTTCAGATAAAACATTAACCCCTTCAGCCAGAACACACACAGGGCTCAAGGCTTTACAACAGTAGCAATGAAGGCAATGAAAACACACAGGATCTTCCCTTCTCATCCTATAGACACAGAGCTGACACTGGAGGAGATCTGCAGAGTATTGCACAAGTAAGGTAGGGGGAAGTTCCTGTGTGCATCAGTAATGTCATTGTACAGCTGGGACTTGTAGTCCTACATGTACAACATGCTGCTGAGTATTCCAGCAGACATGTCACTCAGGGCAGCACTTGTATTCACTCCCTCTGCAGAGCGGGGGGGGGGCAGAGATTGTTGTTACTGTAGGTAAACAAAGAGCCAGAAGAGAACCAGACAAATGAGGAAATAGATTTTTTTTTGCCTAAAACATGCTTAACTTAGTTATATATTGCTGCCCTTCAGATTTACAGTGCTGTATTTTTTTTTCATAACTCGGACAACCCCTTTAACAAAAATGTCAGTGTTACTAAGAATCCAGATATCTAATGGATACTACCGTAAACAAGTCCATGCCCCCTTCAGCGTTGTGCAATAAGATTATCATGTATTAAATATGAAGGGCATAATTGAGAAATAAAATGACCACCATCCTACTAGTACACACAAAACCTGTCCTAATCACATAGCAGGGCACAGTCACATCCCCACCTCCTCTTTGTACTTTATGTCTCATCATGAACTCCGTTCCTACAAAGATTCAGCTGAAGATCATATTAAACTGTATTCAAGACCATAGTCCCTGACAAGTAGGAGAGGAGGATGAGGCAGCTCTTTAGTTCAGTGCTCTGAAGTAACCTGTCCTGCTGTGTGATTAGGACAGGTTTTGTGTGTAACAATAGGACAGCGACCATTTTATTTCCCTTGATGATTGCTCCCTAGACAAAACGGCCAGTATAATTAATAAAAGGTATTTAGGAATATATTTAATATGTACGTATTTTCATTTTCTTAATTCCAGGATAACCTCTTTAAGGTTTCATTATGGTGCTGCAGAAATACTTCACTACAGAGCTCACCTGACAAATAACAGTTTGTAGTTTGTGAGACACATATCCTTGAATCACATATGTGGATTAGATGGCACAGAAATTCATAAAGACATATACTGGGTGTTTTCCATAATACTCACAATGGGTCAGTGTCTGGCTTCGGGGGTCTTCTGCATGGGAAGTACTTTGCAAGAAGGTAAATCAGACCTCCAAGGAACCCAAGCAGAAGTAAAGCGCCAATTGTGCATACAAATGGTATATACCATGCCAATGGGGAGTATACATTTTCAGAGGTAACCACATACACAACACTAGGCTGTGGAAATACAAAAAAAATCTTTTATTTAGCCATCATCTAATATAAGCAGGATAAGGACAACAGGGTCTACACTATGATTGACGTCAAGCAAATGCATTACTGTTTCACCAGATATACTAAATATATGAAACAGTTGCCTAAAACCCTAGTGGAAAGAGAAAATGTCCACAGTAGACTTTTTTTTAAATTGCGGCATTCAGGGCAATGCACATCGAGGTATGTTCAGATTCACAAATTGTAGAGATATAATGAAAAGTGGCATTAGATAACAGTAGTATTATATAGCAGTAGATAACCTAAAAGGAATTTCAGAAAATAAAGGTTACAATTCACATTAAGAAAATGTATATCATTTTCCAATATACAGTGGTGTTTGAATGTTTGTGATCCCTGTAGAATTTTCTATATTTATGCATACATGTGGCCTAAAATGTCATCAGATTTTCACACAAGTCCTAAAAGTAGATAAAGACAACCAAATCAACCAAATGAGTCAATATTAGACTTGGTAATTTATGGATGAGCATCAACAACTCTTCTTCTGAGGTCCTCATAAATCTGCTTTGTTTGTGACATGATACTTTTCCACAAACGTGTTTTGTATCACACTTAGATCCCTGTTCTAAGACTTAGATCCCTGTTCTAAAACATAATAAAACTGGTCGCCCACTCACACTTGATCACCTGGTCATCCCATTAATTGAAAACACCTGACTAATTTCACCTTCAAATTATTTGCTAATCTTAAAGGTTTGACATTCATTTGCTACTCACAAGCATATGAAACTGGATAATTTTCCTCTGATATTTTTGGCTCATTTGTTTGACTTAGCTGTCTTTATCTACTTTTAGGACTTATGTGAAAATCTGATGTAGTTTTAGATCAAATTTATGCAGAAATGTAAACAATTCACAAGGGTTATTAGTCACTCATGGTTTTCAAGATTTCTGCTTGATCTCTGTCGGATTCTATTTAGAATGTGTGTGCCCATCACTTGACAGGACAGATTTTAAGTAAATAGAAATGTATAGTATAAGTATATTAGAAATGTATATAACTTTATTTTAAAAAATAACATTTATTTTCTGAAACCGGAATACACATTGATGGCCTATTTTTCTCTTCAAACAAACGATCAGCAGAGGGTGCAGAAAGTCGGACCACTGTTCTAATATTTATCAATAACAGGCCACCGTATTCTGATCCTGGAAAGCCCCTTTAACTGCAGTGATTCCTCTATTTTAGTACAGTCTGCAAAATGACATTGCAGTCATCTGGCAACCCTGCCCGTATTCATGCATAGCAGCCATGCATTAAATCAGAGATCTCAAACTCGTGGCCCTCCAGCTGTTATAAAACTACAACTTCCATCATGCCAGAAGAGCCTACAGCTATTGGGGCATGCTGGGAGTTGTAGTTTGGTAACAGCTGGAGGGCCACGAGTTTGAGATCCCTGCATTAAATGGTATCTAGCAGCAGATCTGTACCTATAACACTGGCTGACCTGTTAGATGTGCGCTTGGCAGCTGAAATTATCTGTGTTGGTCCCATGTTCATATGTGCCTGCATTGCTGAGAAAAATGATGGTTGAATATATGCAAATGAGGCTCTAGGAGCAACGGGGGCGTTACCATTACGCCTAGAGGCTCTGCTCTCTCTGCAACTGCAGTGCCCTCTCCACTTTGATTGACAGGACCAGGCAGTGAAAACATCATCACACCTGCCTGTCCCTATTAATCAAAGTGAAGACAGCGTGGCAGTTGCATAGAGAGTTAGCCTGTAGGAGTAACGCAAACACCCCCGTTGCCCCTAGAGGTTCTCAGCAATGCAGGCACATATGAACTTTGGACCAACACAGATGCCTTCAGCTGCCAGGCGCACATGCAACAGGTCAGCCAGTTTCATAGGTACAAATCTGCTGACAGATGCCCTGTAAATTTTAGTTTCATATTTTCAATAGTACCAGGTTGCAGACTTGTGGTATGAGGAATAAACATAATTATCTTTGTCACCTAGAGAGCTCAGTAACAAATGCAGTATATCAGGTTTCAATAAAAGCAATCATTTAGACATCCTTAAAGTGTTAATCCAACCTTAGATAAAATGTGATTGTGCTAGACTGTGAACATTAATCTTCAGATGACAAATAAACTGACGGCAAATATAAGCAAGCATTGCTGCCATTAAAAACATCCAAAAGGTATCTGTATGGACACGTACCTTTCAGTCTGGTATTTCCCTTTATTGTGCAAATAGAAGGGCGTGAGCTATTACTTAACACCTTGCAATTTAAAATAACATTGTTAAGGGCAACTTTATCTGGATTTTCAAAATTCTGGATTGAGTAGGATGAATCCTTATCTCCTGTTCACAAAAGTTGTGTGGGAACCCTGGTTGGGAACCACAGAGCTGGTTTCTTCTGTTTTTGATTCCCTAACATAATAGTGGAGTTGCACACTAGATATTGGTACCCTCCACTATTACTATTATGCCTAGTATGAAGAATAGCTGACATGCTCCATCTATATTGCAAGGTATCCAAGTACAGAAGAGTTAAGGTTCCATTACACATTAGTGTACAGTATTGTCGTCTGAACCTGATGAGAAAGACAGGTTTGACCAACCCTCTTATGTGTGTGGGGAGCTCCTGACTCTGCCCTGACAGATGATGTTGGGGGAGACAAGGATCTGACGAAATTAATATTTTCACCCCATCCTTTTGGGAGATAAGCAATCACCAGAGGTGTCTGGCAGCAGCTTTCTCTCATATCTCTATAAAATATACATATACTAGTATGTTTCTCTGAGCTGAACATGTATGTGTATGGGGGAAGATAACTATCGGCAGAATGGGCCTATAATGTACACATATTACCATGACAATCTCTGAGCAAATACAATGAATTGCTGTTGCAATTAGATCTGGATCTAGTATACCAGTAAACTGCATTATTTTCTATGTATTTTTTAAATATAAAAACCCCTTTATACCTAATCTGAAATATATAAAAATTATATGAAAAATACACAGTTCATTTAGGGTGCAAAAAAATATTCATTCGATGTAACAAGCTCATTCATGTCAGGTTTGTCAATTATCTAAATGCTTACTGTGGTAGTTGTTTTAGTTGTGGTCGTTCCAGGTACATAGACATCAATAAATAAAGACACAGTCCCAGTTTGTACAGGTCCTCCAAGAGACTGGGAATTTAAATTGCCATCAGTAATTAAAACCCTCAGGTTGTAATTCCAAGTAGTGTCCCCACCTTCAGAGTAATCAAATGGGAGGGCAAGAATCAGGCTGGAGACGTTGGAGCCAGAAGAAGGTGAAAAAGCAAAATGGTTGTTTATATTGCCTAGAAAGTTAGGAACAATCATGGTCAAAGATATATGATAGATAAATAGATAGATAGATAGATAGATAGATAGATAGATAGATAGATAGATAGATTTTTGCATACAGAATAAATTAATTGCAAAAGAAAACCACCGTCTATTGAGACAGTAATGTACAGATAGACATCAGTACACAGATGATGCAAAGGGGTTCTGCATTTGTATGATTTTCTTCCATGTCACATATAAACATTTCATGGCTGAAGATCCTAGCAGTGTACTGTTTAAGCTCATTGACCCCTTTCACATTCACTAATGTCACACGATCCATTTATTTCAGTAAAGTTACATAAAGACACCCCGTGAAAAAAATGGCTATGAAAATGCATATACTGTCAGTTTTTCAAGGCCATTTTTCAACCATTTTTGCATGTTTTTTTTTTAAAACAGCCATTAAAAATTAATGATTTCAATTTTTTTTATATAAAATTCCTCCCATGGTGCCCCCTGGACATCAAATGATTGAGTATGATTAATATGCCAAGCGTGCCCTCTAGTATTATTAATACCCCGTTTAATGTCCCCCAGTATTATGTATGCTCCCCGTAGTGGCTCCAGGTATTCCCCCCTTAGCCCACATTCTGTTTGTGTCACAAAAAAAAATAAAAATAATTATAAAACTCACCTCATCCACTTGCACGCACAGGAACATTCTTTCTTCACTGGATGCAGTAGGAAAGGACACCCATTCCCAGTATGGTGCCATCATCACATGGGGAACATCAGGTCCTACTGCTTCCAGTGAAAAGTGAGTGTCCCTGCGCATGCAAATCAATGAGGTGAGTATTACTTTTTTTTTATTTAACTTCTGGAAGGCCAAGTGTACCTGTGCACTCCTGTCTAAATGGCTGCTAAAAACTGTCCTATTGATTTCAATGGGGTCCATCTGACATGCCCTATGTTTTTATTTGTAAAACCCCATGTAAATAGCCCCAATGACTTCAATAGGTTATGTGAATGCATCCTAAAAAGTAGGTACTTCTAATCTTATCTCTGAACAAATGCTCCCAAATGGATTTCCAAATTATTATAATTTCATGTAAACTAAAATGCAAGACAATTATATATTGCATCATTTCATCCCTAATTGTATACCTGAATTAATAAAGTATTGAAAAGACTGAGGTCCAGAATCCCGATCTGTACAAGTAAGCTTGAAATTCTGAATGTTTGTACCCGTTGCTTGATTTACAGGTACGGACAGTCTGTATGAATTTGGTTTACATACCGGTTTTTCATCATTAGCTTCCAGTATGTTCACAGTCACCTATAGAAGCAATAAAAATAGAAGATTTTAACAAAGATGTGGCTGTATGCTAAGAACTCTCATGGTGGCAACATTAAGGCCTCTTGCACACGGCCGTTCAACTTGAATGGGTCCGTGATCCGTCCGCAGTGTAAAAAAATAGAACAAGTTCTATTTTTTTGCAGTGTGGAGGCACGGACAGAAACACCACAGAAGCACTCCGTAGTGCTTCTGTGGGGTTCCGTGCCTCTGTTCCGCACCACAGCTCCCGATTGCGGACCCATTCAAGTGATACCTTGTGCACATGGCCGGTGCCTGCATATTGCAGACCTGCTGTTCATAGCCCACAATAAGGGCTACGGCCGTGTGCAAGAGGCCTAAAGTGAAACCTTTTTTAGTAAGTAAAATGTAGCTACTAGGTCCATGTAACATTGCTCAAAATTAGACTTGGTTTCGATTCAGCTGAATCAATCAACAGATTCTATTCCAAACTGAAAGTGCTCCAACTGGCCTGATAAATTGTTTATAACACTCTGAGGTCTCTTAGGAGTAATTTTTTCTCTTGCCCCTCATTTTTTAAAATGATTTCTTTCTTCTCTCCCTCTCCCTTTATCTCTCTCCAAAACCCCAAATTCACCTGAATCCAATCACCAAAAATTCAGGTTCAATTCAATTAGTGTCAAATCAGTTTTCACATTTCTAACCAGGACCATTCATTCTATTACTCTATTCACCTAAATATAAAGTGCTCTTATATTTTTCACAGCTCCTTTGGAAAATGAAAGTTGGATTCTGATTGATTGCTATGGGCAACTGAGCCAGTTCTACTTTACACCAGTTTTGATAAATCTCCCCCTTGATTTGCCATTTTTGGCCACTGTCTCCACTTAAAAAATTAAATAAGGCCACATTCACACGAACGTTGTGTTTCGCTGATCCGCAAATTGCGAATCCATAGGTAACAATGCCTATCCTTGTCTGCAAAATGGACAAGAATAGGACATGTTCTATTTTTTTTTTTTGCGGGGTTACGGAACAGACATACAGATGCGGACAGCACACAGTGTGCTGTCCGCATGTTTTGCTGACCCATTGAAGTGAATGGGTCCACATCCTATCAGCAAAATATATCTGTCAAAGAGCTGCTCTGAGGGTTTGATCTGTAGTCCTGATCTTTTCATTATACCTTATCTCTGTGTAGCCTCCACTCCTGATTTTGGCTCACAATAACTGATGGAAATAACTGATCAAATAACTGACGTGTGAACAAGGTCTAACAAGGATTCAATAAAAAAAATTCCCCCAAAGGTGTTTATAGCTTTTGAAGAAATTATTTCTTAGCAAAATTGCAAGCAGTTTATTGATATATGGCTGTAATAAATAATATTAGGAAAAACTCATAACAATATCCTACTGCCCTTTGTAATTATTCATTTTGAAAACGTGTGGAAGACCTAACTGCAAAATATCTATATTCAAGATGAGCAATCGATTCTATAGAATCAAAATTTGACATAAATTTTTCCAAACATTTGGATTCTATAGAATGAGAATTTCACGTGATTCGATATGGGAGAATTTTTGCAGAGGGAGAAAGAGAGAAATGCAATACAGATGACATACAGTACAGAAGCAATGTGAATGGTATACTATTAATATCAGGATGTATCTGTATTTAGAACACTCTCCATAGACTTGGACATTTACATTCTGCAAAACAGTGAAAGTAGCATATGCTGCTACTGCAGATTGTGAATATCCTCATAGAGTAATAGTATTTTGCACCCCAAAATATGGGCATAATGCTGATGGAGTATATGTAAAGATAAGTGAATTACCTAAAGTCTCTCTCTGTGTTTCTCACTCTCCCCTCTCTCTCTCTGTCACCCCAAACCCCTCCCCACAAATTGAATCATACAAATTCTAGTTTGTTATAATCAGAACTTTAAAAAAAAAACATTTAGGTCGAATTTCATCTCTAAATATATGCTCATGTCAAACCCTCCTTCCCTTGTAAGAGATCATTAGTTTCCTAGGAATTAGACCTCTACTTTATTTGGCATTAGTGTTCGTATTTCCCCCTTAATGTCTTTGTTGGTTATGATGAATTTACTTTTACTTTTATAAATCTAATGAGCCTTACTGAAACTGTAGAAGACTTTGATCCAGAATCGGTAGCTTTCACTGTAAGTATGTATTGTTGCGTAGTTTCATAATCTGCATAATGAGAAAGCCACAATACTCCAGTGCTTGGATCAATCCAAAAAATGCTAGAAGCACCCAAAGTGCTACCACCACTCTCAATTGTGTAAGTGATCCCAATATAGGGGTAGTCTTGGTCCGTAGCATATATGTAACCAATTATTGATTTAGCTGTAAAAACAATAACATGTTCATCATTATTTTATATCTAAAATGATATCATGCAAGACAAAGGAATCCAAAGATGTCATTTAAGTCTTAAATAAAGGAGGAGGAAAGGAGAAGTTTGGGGAGAAGTGGGTACACTGCTGATGGGTTCGGCTAGGCTCCACAGCAGATAAGTACAGCCCCTTGGGCTCTTTTCTACCTAATTAGCATATTGATGAAAACATGTTTTTGAGGGATTAGAGAAAATGAATCTGGACATAAAGGCCCATGCAAACAGTAAAAAATGGACTACCATGGTGACAGATTCCGTTTAAGAAATATAAAGTGTTCTGCTTATAGTTATACATTTATTATTATGCCATACTACTGTATATTTTTATGTAGCCCAATACATTTCTACAACTGTATGTAATTACTCACGTGGGATAAGCTCAGACACGTTGAACACATAAGAAGAACTGTTGAATACTGGAGCATATTCATTGACTGGAATTGTTTTGATATACACATAAATATACTCTGAAAATAAAGAAGAAGCAGAGCATTATTTGTGCTGTACTTTATAGAGGGACTATAGATGAAATAGAAAATTACCTTACTGACCCTCGTAATATGGAAAGGATATGTCCTCCACTGCAACTTGTAAACTATATTCATTTCCTACAGCTATATTATTGGGGTTTTCAAAGTCCAAATCACCTGTCAACTAAAGGAAAAAAATATAGTTATTAATGGGATGGATTATACAGAGAAAAAAAAATCAACCACATAGGATCACTATTCTTAGTTCTGTCTCTATGAAAGCAGTGGAACAACTGATATATACACTATTACAGGCTCTGGTTCAAGAGAGGATCAATCACTGTATTACTGTATGTACACATACTTCCCATTCGGGGATGTAGGGAGAGGTAGTTGCAAACCCGTATGGAAGTTGATTGGTAAATTGACAAATTAGTTGTGACACTATTTTTTAGTACCAGATAAATTAATGCAGAAAAACACCAACCACTATTTTTCCAGATCCCGCCGGAATGAGTTGGAATCGTTCGTTGCTACCAAGCCCAGAAAGTCCACTGAAATTGAATGCATTGTTTATGGGGTCAACATCAATGTCCGTGCACTGATTACTAAGATCCATAATGAGAGTGCCATTTACTGCAGTTTCAGGTACCGATTGGCTGTTAAAACATTGAATTAATAATATGAATGTTCACTTCTGATTACAAATGAATCAACATGAGCTAAACTTTGCCCTAGACTATGATATATACAATTGTAAGTACCGTATCTAAAAATAATTATGGTACATTTTTATTACCAAAAACTGTTTTAAGGCACACTTTTTTGTGGTGTTTTTCCACCTTAAGGCCCCTTTCACACGGGCGAGATTTCCGCGCGGGTGCAATGCGTGAAGCGAACGCATTGCACCTGCACTAAATCCTGACCCATTCATTTCAATGAGTCTTTTCACATGGGCGAATTTTTTTCACGCATCAGTTCGCCGTTGCGTGAAAATTGCAGCATGTTCTATATTTTGCGTTTTTTACTCAGCCCTGGCCCCATTGAAGTGAATGGGTCAGCGTGAAATTCACATTGCATCCGCACGCAAGTGCGGATGCAGTGCGTGATTCACTGATGGTTGCTTAGAGATGTTGTTTGTAAACATTCAGTTTTTTATCACGCGCGTGTGAAATGCATCCATACGCATCGCACCTGTGCAGAAAAAACTGACCGAACTTACGCAATCGCAGTCAAAACTGACTGCAATTGCGTGAGGATTGGTGCGGGTTTTCCGGAACGCACCCTGAATGCATCCGGATTGAATCCGTGACGCTCGTGTGAAAGGGGCCTAAAACAAATTAATTTCATGCACTTTTTATAGGCGTCTCTAAGGTAACTTTTTTATATTCACAAATTTTGATGTGCATTTCTTTGCATTTTTTTATTTACCATATATAAGACTATGAAAAACTGTAGGCTTAATCCAGCATAGAATCAAGAAGTAATCGAGACTTTATTGCAAATGAATAAACATTAAAATACACAACATATAGTAGCAAGACAGAGATGCTGATATGCTTCAGAAGCTTCTTGCGTCTGTAATCATAAATGTCTAAAAAGAAAAAAACAGGGGGGGCGGAGTCTGACCGCTAATGGAGACAGACGAGTGAGAGATCAGCTCCTCCACAGCAGTCCCTGCAAGCTACCTACGATCCCACTACTAAGCCTTCAACATGGTCAAGTATGGTAGAGAAAAGAGACAGGACCAACAGAGTCCTCAGCAACACCAAAAATACTCGTCGGACCTTCACAGATTCCTTCATCAGAAAGCGCCCAGTCTTCAGGCCAAGTCGGCTAAGATGGCGCCGGAGGTAGCGGTGGAGCGGGAAGACGCAGAGGATCACAGCCAGTACAATGCAACTACTGACCCACAAGGTGAAGAGGATTTGGCTGCCACATCTAAAGCCTTCTTCAAATCTACCATAACCCAGGCCCTTCAGCCTGTTCTCTCTGAGTTAACAGAGATTAAAAATGAGATCAAGCATATTGGGGCCAGAGTGGAGGGTCTGGAAAACACATGCGCTGATATCATCGATCATTCCACGGCGCTAGAGTCACGTTCGATGGAACATCTGGCTTATATTAACAGAGCATTCACTCTGATCGAAGACCAGGAAAACAGGAACAGACGACGGAATATACGTATAAAAGGTTTACCTGAGTCCTGGTCCTCCGAATCGTTAAAGAAAGTCGCCTTGGAAATCTACGCTGATCTACTGGGTGAGTCGGCCCCACCTAACATTGTCATTGAGAGCATACACAGGTCACTTAGGCCTAAGCCGCCACCCTCAGAGCCTCCACGAGACTTAATATGTGGGCTTTTGTCTTATGTGGACACAAATAGAATCTTACTGGCGGCAAGAGAAAAATCTCCAGTATATTATGCAGGCACGGAGATAGCCTTATATCAAGATGTGGCCCCTTCTATTCTTGCTAAGCGCAGAATTTTGAGACCCCTGCTTGAACAGCTTCGTGCCAAAAACTTAGCCTACACGTGGCTCTATCCGTTTGGCCTCTCGATAATGCACAATGGCCGCCGATACCGAGTGCAGAACCCAGAGGATTTGGAAGAAATTTGGCGCCCATTAGGTATTGCGCCCATTAACATACCTTCCTGGCTACCGGCAGACATTGGAACATCTATCCCGTCACTCCCACGCATGGAGCCATGGCAGCCAGTGTCTAGGCAGAAGCGTCAGCGCCCTGCGCCTCGATCACCATCTGCACCCCTTGAGCCAGCATGAAGATCTTGCTCACCCGCATCTATGGGATGTTTTCTGCTGCGGACATGCCGTTAATTTGCCCTTTTTGCAGGTTTCTCTCTTGTTTTTTTTGTTTCCACATAGCTCTGAAGCCTGATATGCAGAAGATAGAACTCTCATGATTTCCTGCTGGCTTCCTAGTTTCCTGCATCCATTATGGGACAGTCTGATGCTGGTGCCAGACACTGGAGTTGGCTGGACGAAGAACCCCATTGAAGTTTTGGGCAAGATTACCTCTTAAATATACCCACCTGGGTCTATATATATTTCTTATCCTTCTTCTCCACAGCCTCTTGACTCTCCCCTCACCACTTTCTTCTTTGAATTGTGCTCATGTTTTTCTGTTATTGTGCTATATTCTTTCGCTAGTGACTCAATCAGATGCCCAGTTTGGGGAAACAGGGTTTTTCTGTACTACTCTAGACGAGACATATGTTTTGGTTTTTTTTGTTTTTTTATACTAGCCTTGGTTTTATTTTCATACTTTCACCACTTTGCCCTTTTCTCTCCCCCTTCCTTTTACTGCTATTGTACTCTCTTAGGTACTCTTCCATCTGCTGATCCTCTACCAGTTATGTGCTTTAATACTACTGTGGTTATATACTAGTACTCATTAATTGATACTATCTAGACCGGAGTGGTATATGCTTGGCTATAGGTCATACTCTTCCGCGTGAGGGGAAGGTTATCTTTACATCTGTTTGCGCCCCTTGGCCGCGCGTGTCTCACTCTGGTCTCTGTGATTGATCATAGTACATCTTTTGCTGTTACTTCAGTTCCGTGACTTGTTCTTAGTCTCAAGCATTGTCTAGTTGACATGTTGATGTATTAATACCTTATACGTAGGTTTGATTGTACACTGTTGGTCAGGACAATTTTACTTGTCTCTGCTCGATTACAACCCCCCTCACCTCCTCCCATTCATTGTATTCATTGTACTCATCTGCTCCCACCCATACCTTGCACTCACTCCAATTGCTTACCTGTTCCTTACCCCACCTCCTCTATTTCTTTTAGAGGCTACCTTCGGCCTTCCCCTCTACCCCATTCGTTTCCTACTTTGCCCACCCTAATCCTCTCCTCCTCCCCTCCCGCACCACAATGGATTGCACATTTACCACCTTCAATGTAAAGGGTCTTAACTCACCCAATAAAAGGAGTCACATTTTACTTTTACTGAAAAAACTAAAATCTCATGTTGTCTTCCTTCAGGAAACTCATTTTAGAACTAACCGTATACCAAAATTCCCGAGATCACCTTTCTCTCAGTGGTATCATAGTTGCCATCATACATCAGCCTCCAAGGGAGTGTCCATAGCCATTCATAATTCAATTCCATTTATCTTGAAACAACAATATCAGGACCCTGATGGCCGGATTCTACTCGTTAAGGGAGAAATTGGCTCCCGGATATATACATTTGCCAATCTATACGCCCCTAATGTGGGCCAGGTACCTTGGTTCATTAGAGCCTTAGACACTCTTCAGCTTTTTGCGGAGGGAGTTATAGTCCTGGGTTCTGACCTAAACCTTACCCTTGACCCGCCTATAGATTCCTCCGTAGGTAAATCCCACGTCTCAGTGAAGTTGCTTGGCAAATTGAATGATAAATTGAGAGACCTCAACCTACTTGATATATGGAGAGCACTTAACCCGTTTGTTAAGGATTATACCTTCCACTCAAATCCACATAATTCTTTTCAGCGTCTTGACTATCTCCTTATCTCCTCCTCAGCTGCCTCTCTTTTCTCTCATCCACATATAGGATCTATAACAATATCAGACCACGCCCCATGTTCAATTACTGGTCATCTCTCCCATCTTCCCAGTAGGGAATGGATATGGAGACTCAATGAATCCTTACTATACTCAAATACGAACCTCACAAATATACAGCGCCATCTTCAGGTTTACTTTGCTACAAATTCCACACCGCAGACCTCACCATCAATATTGTGGGAATCCCACAAAGCCTATATTAGGGGAGTACTGATCTCCCTAGCAACAAGGGATAAGAAAGACAAACAAAAGAAAATAGATGAGCTACTGACACAGATAGCAGATACTGAAAAACTCAATAAACAAGCTTTCACTCAAGCCAGGAAAGAAATACTAGTAGACTTGAGGACACAACTGAAAACCATACTAGACCTTCGTCAAGCCAAGCATCAGTTGTACTTCAAACACAAACTGTATGCGCATGGTGATAAGGGAGGTAGACTCATGTCTGCCCTCATTAAAAAACAAAGGGACAGGGCGTATATTCATAAGATATCTGATCTGAATGGAGCTCAATACACAAACACTAAGGACATAGCAAAGGTGTTCCATGGCTTTTATGAACAACTGTATAATTTGCCCACTGCTCCTGATTCCACCCTACAGGATCGGTTAAATAAGTATCTAGACTCCCTTTGTCTCCCGACCGTCACTGGCTCTGATCATTCCAAACTTTTGGCCCCTATAACTTATGAAGAAGTAGAGAGCACACTGCAAAGCTTCCCCACGGGCAAAAGCCCTGGCCCAGATGGCTTTCCACTTATTTATTATCGTAAGTTTGAAGCTGTTTTGATCCCACGTCTTACGAATTTGTGTAATCATTTACTGCAGGGTGGGACCATTCCTAGGCAAACGCAGGAAGCCCACATTACCTTGATTCACAAACCTGGGAAGGACCCTAAGTCATGCGGTAATTACCGGCCCATATCCCTGCTCAACCTTGACCTCAAAATCTGGGCAAAGATCTTAGCCACCAGGATTAGTTCTCTCCTCCCTCAACTAATTGGGAAAGAACAAGCAGGCTTTGTTAAGGGTAGGGAGGGAAGGGATAATACCTGTAAATTGTTGCACATAATCAGAATAGCCCATAAACGCAAGCAACCACTGGCACTGCTTGGGGTTGACGCAGAAAAGGCCTTTGATCGGGTCAGATGGTCTTTCATGAAAGCTATGCTACACAAGTTTCACTTTCCCCCACAGTTCATAACAGCTATATTCACCCTGTATGACAAACCACATGCTAGACTTAAAATAAACGGCACCCTTTCACCAACATTTAATATAACAAATGGTACAAGGCAAGGCTGCCCTTTCTCTCCTTCCTTGTTCATAATGGTTGTGGAAGCGCTTCTACAAAGTGTCCGTCAAAACACATCTTTTCAAGGATTTAAGTCGGGCGCAGCCCATCTCAAGTGTATTGCATTTGCTGATGATTTGCTCTTTTTTCTATCTAACCCAGCAAGTGATCTGACGGTTCTTATGGAACTGCTAGAGAACTTTGGCCTACTCTCCAACTTCAAAGTTAATGTAACCAAATCCGAACTACTTAATATCACCATACCGTCACAACAAATACCAGACCTGAAGAGAAACTTTTCATTTCCGTGGGCCCAACCCTCAATAAAATACCTGGGAGTACAAATCTCATCCCATCTCACAGCATTATATGCCCTAAACTTTCAACAGCTATTGAAGAATGTAAAGCAACTTTTGCAGGACTATGACTTTCCCTATATTTCGTGGATGGGTCGCAAAAACCTTCTCAAAACGTATATACTACCCAAATTATTGTACCCTCTATCGATGCTCCCCATTCACCTTCCAGCCTCTTTTTTTAGTTCCTGTAGAGCTATGTTTTCCTACTATCTTTGGAAAGGGAGGAAGCCAAGGCTTCCTTATTCGCTGCTAATAAAAAAGCGTGAGCATGGTGGAATGGGAGTTCCTGATATCTTATCCTATTATAAAGACATCCACCTGAATAGATGGATGGAGCTCCTGAGTCC
Organism: Rhinella marina; assembly: GCA_900303285.1. NCBI lineage: Eukaryota > Metazoa > Chordata > Amphibia > Anura > Bufonidae > Rhinella > Rhinella marina. Next base: position 49,391 of record ONZH01003190.1, read on the forward strand.
ACTGAGAAATATGGACTTAGAAAAATGGGCTCAGCAATCTATAGACATCCCCCTGTCTAGGGCACTATGGCTCGCAAATAAAATAACTATTTCACAAACAGATCAGGACCCCCTTATTAAAGGCACTTGCTCGGTCTGGCTCTCCCTGAAGGACTCTCTGGCTCCTTTCCCTTCACCCTTGCTACCTGCTAGTCTCCTACCATATAGTGTTGCGGGTATTGACTCTCCGTATGATTCTTTCTGGCAGAAACTAAATACTATCACAATCAATGACCTTCTCCAGAACGGCGAGGTTCCCTCGCAAACTGTCATTCAAGATTTGATACGTCCCATGACAGTTACATCCCTACACCTTGCACATTTCCAAAAAGTTGCATCCCGTTTTATTGAGTCTTTTTCATTTCAAAGGCAACTCACTCCCTTGGAGGCTGTCCTCTCTTCTAAAATGAGATTACCTAGGAAAGTGGGGAAGCTGTACTCACTCCTTAACACCCCTAAATCCCCCTACAGACCAGCCTTTATTTCTTCATGGGAAATGGAACTAAATGTTTCACTGTCAGATTCAGAGGTACACTCTATCCTGCAAGTCGCGCATGGTTTTTCACCATGTGTCGGCTGCAAGAAAGTCACTACAAGCTACTCACACGTTGGTATAAGACACCTGAATTATTATTCACTCAAAACCTTGCATCGTCAAATTTGTGATGGAGATGTCAATCTCAGGTTGGTTCCCTTTCCCATATCTGGTGGAAATGCCCGGTTTTGAGCACCTTCTGGCAATACGTTGAGAACACGATTCGGAAATTATGTATTCCTACTTTCACTATTACTTTAGACAGCTTAGTCTTGGCTAGGCCCAGCGAGACCTATAAGCCCTCCAAGCAGAATCTAATAACTCACTTACTGGCTGCAGCCAAAACTCTCATCCCTTTGCACTGGCTCAGTACATCAGCACCCAGGCCACAGGAATGGGTCGCGAAAGTGAACCAACTATGTAAGTTTGAGGAGCTATCCAGCATGGCAAATAGAAATAGGGAAAAATACTTGAAGATTTGGTTTCCTTGGAGACAACATCAACAAATAGGTACGGTTTAAGGATCAAACTACCTAATCGTGATAGCATGTTAAAGTCCTGACCTTTACATTTTGTCTACTATGGATATTATGCATTCCATCTGGATTCCAAACCCCCCCCCTCTTCCCCTCCTTTCCTCTCCTTCCCTATCCTCCCTTTTTCCCACTTTACATTGGTTTTATTCAGTATTCTTATTTGTATTCTTGTTTACTAATAATACCTGTCTGATCTTTGGACTCGGTTTAATTCTCCTAATTGATTGATTAGATTGTGATATAACTACAAAATCTGTAAACAAAGTCATTGTATTTTTATTATGACTGAAAAATAAAAGAATTTTCTTTTAATAAAAAAAAAAGAAAAAAGAAAAAGAAAAAAACATATCTAGAGCATGCTGTGTTTTGAAAAAAAAACATAACATGGACCCAAAACAGTGTACTAAAAAGTGAGCAAAAATACCATCCAAAAGTGTGCTTTATATTTGTCTACTGACTTAAAGTATTAAAAATGCAGAAAAAAAGCTAAGCAAAAAAGGTGTCATTTTCCTAAATCCCATCTGTGAACCTACTATGGACATCAGGATATGCTACTATGATAAGAATGAAAATATAAATCCACTTTAATATGTAAAAAATGTTTGAAACCATTGAATACTGATACTGTATATAGTAAGTCATGTTTGAAATGAGCATAACATGGGTGTATTTTTGCACTCGTATTATAGCTGCTAACAGCATCATAGATTGCACCCATATTATGCTTGTTTGAATCAAACATATCCTGTCTGCAGCATTATGGTGAACACATTAATGTAAACTGATGGATTAAAGATACAAAAGGATTTGGTTAACAAAAGGGTTGTCGATTATTGCCCTAGTCACTGTTACTGTTACTGAAAATCAAGTAAACTCCTGAATGGCTTTAATTATTTATTGTGGCTCATTTTGTCTAGGGCGACAATCATTGAAAAAGTTAAAATGGCCGCTGTCAGATTTAGGAGCATGAAATCTGTCCTCTTAATGACACTGCAGGACAGCCTGTGTGAGAATGTAGAGCAAAGCGCCCTATGTAAACTCAGACCTCTGCCTGCATCAGCACTGTGAAGCTCTATATCAGGGATGCCCAACCTGCAGCCCTCCAGCTGTTACACAACTACAACTTCCAGCATGCCCGGACAGCCTACAGCTATCGGCCTACAGCAGGGCATGATGGGAGTTGTAGTTTTACAAGAGCTAGAGGACCGCAGGTTGAGCATCCCTGCTCTATATTATGTACAGTTTACAGCTGTGTCCCTGTGCTTCTGAGCTCTCCTCACCTTCTACTGATAAACTGAAGTGTAGAAGTGAGGACCAGATGCACGCTGCTGTGGGGCGGAAGTCCGTAGAAAACACTTCAACTTGTGTGCTTGAGGTGAGGTGACTTATTCTGAGGCAGACAGACAGATAAGCCCATATCTCATCTGTACATAATATAGATCTTCACAGCGCTCACACAGGCAGTGAACAGAGCCTGTATAGGGCTCCTGGCTCTGTGCTCTGCTTTGTCATACAGGCTGTCCTGCAGTGTCATTAGGAGGACGGATTTCATGCCCAGGAATCTGACAGCGGCCATTTTAACTCCAACACTGATGGTCCCCTAGACCAAACAAGCCATTATAAATATTTAAAGGCATTTAAGAGTTTCTTTATAATAACATTTTTCTTTATTTTTATTTTTTTTCTTTCCTGGAGAACCCCTTTAAGATTCATGTGCGTGTGTGTGTGTGTGTGTGTGTGTGTGTAATCTTTGACCTGGGTAAAGAATTACCTAGTTGCAGCTCCCCTTTGAAGCACTGTTAATATAAATAACTACCATATATTTTAGGATCCGATTGTTGAAGTCGCAAATAAGAAATAAAAAGCAGACTCAAAAGTAAGAAGATTGTAACCAAAAGTCCTAGATGATATGGGTACAAATGGAAATATCATGAAACTTGTGCTAGAGCTACCACCATAAGATCATGACCTGTGCTGTGGAAAGTATGAAACAGATCACATTATGTTTGTTACTATTTTAGATTACTTCTACTTTTTCTTATTGTGTGAATAGTGGCTTTAATTGTATTTCTCCCAGTTTGGTTTGTACACTTATACACAGAATATGTTATCTATTTCTATTTCTGATCTTGTTCAAATAGAAATGACAAAACAGGATAAGAAAATTATAAATGGTAATAAAGATTGTATTATACCTGAATGCATACTGGGTGCACACTGGAGGGTTATCATTTATATCCTGAATATTGATGGTGATAGTTGTTTTGTTTGAGTTTCCACCACTTGGAAGGTCGCTGACTGTGATTTCTAGACTTATGGCTCTGTTAAGCCTGAGGGTACTAGCATCAACATCAATTCTCTTGGCAATCTGAATCACTCCAGTCACTGAAATTTAAAGCAAAAAAAAAAAAAGAAAACTAAAGCAAGAAAACCTGTATAAATTGTTATTATGGTAGAACTGATCTGGTATGCTTTTTGTTTTTGAAGAAAATGGATCCTTAGAAATGCATTAAAATTGCAGCATTACTGTAATATGTGCTGCGGTTTCAATGGTTTCTCAGGGGGAATAAGCTGAAAGTGACCTTTCAACCATGAGTGAAAAGCTGACCACAAAGAAATCTGTAAGTCAGAAAGCGATATGCAGTAACATCACACTTTTACAGCAACACAGCGCCACTGTGGACCCCTACATATGTGTTCACATTGCTCAGAAAAATTATGTTTTAATATATACAAATAAGCCTCTAGGAGCAACAGGGGTGTTGCCATTACACCTAGAAGCTCTGCTTTCCCTGCACCTGCCGCACCCTGTGTACTTTGATTGACAGGACCAGGCAGTGAAAACATCATCGTGCCTGGTCCTGACTTCCCTAAAGTCTCTCAGAGTGCAGAGGACATGGCAGTTGCAGAGAATGCTGAGCTTCTAGGTGTAATGGCAACGCCCCCGTTGCTCCTAGAAGCTCATTTGCATATACTAAAACATCATTTTTCTCAGCAATGTGGGCGTATATGAACATAGGACCAACACAGATACCTTCAGCTGCCAAGTGCACATACAACAGGTCAGCCTGTTTCATAGGTACAAATCTGCTGCCGGATGTCCTTTAAAGCACAGTCAGCTAAGAGGACTGTGTAAACAACGTCAGTTGTTTTCGAGTTTTAATAAATGACTGCTTTCAAACTATGCAACGTATATAAATAATCAGATGTTGTCTTTTGAAGTTCCCCATCTGTAGCGTCCATATGTCCTAATAGGACATACGGACAGAACTTGTTCTGGTGGGACATACCTTTTATGAGAACTGAATAATTAAAGCATAAAATAGCTGACCACCAGGGGCGGACTGGCCATAGACCCTACAGGGTCATTTCCCAGTGGGCCGATGTTCAGTGGGCCATCAGAGCCCTCCTTACAGCCACTGGGTACATAACGATCGGATGCTCTATGCATTAACTAATGCTAGAAGCATCACGTACTTATGTTCCTGGCAAGCGGCCACAGGTCCCTCTCCTGAATTCAACGGTATTGCTATCTTTAGAATGGTGATACATTTGAATACTGCAGCGGAGGCTGCACTGTGATATTTGGTTCTGCTGGGACAGTATTTTGTGCAGCAGTATGGTATTGCTGGCCCGTACTACTTCTGTTTTTCCATGTCTACTTGTGTTGCCTCACCGTGTTGACCTGCCTACGGCATGTGGCCACTTTTATTCTTTTTCCAGGGCCACTTTAAGTTCCCAGTCCGTCTCTGCTGACCACCACACTCGCTAGTATGGATCTATACAATAATTCATATGCTAACTATAAATGTATTTTTCTATAAAAACACAAGTTAAAAAATGTATATGATATCTAAGTATAAAATGTAAGTATACTTATCATACATTCATTTATTGAGAAGTACTGGTTTGGGGTATTGATGCTGTAGTAAAGTTTGCTTATAAACCCAGCATCATCTGGATCCTGAGCAGTTATTGTGGTAACTTCAGTCCCTGGATTCTGTTCCTCAGGAATGGTAAATGTTGTCGCTATCCTAGAATAAATAAAATACATTTCACTTGTTAATGTTAGTCTTCAATTCAAAATACAGGTGCTTTAATACGATATTAGTGATTACTATATAAATGTACTGCACATTGCAGAACATGATCGAGATTCTGCAGTACGGTAGAAAGCCATTGTTATTCTTCTAAATTCCATAGTTCCACACAAAACCATTGTTTTCAGTTTATAGAACTAGGAGACTAAGTTATATACGTTTTTTGTGAGATGTTCCTGAACGAAATAAAAAGTACAGCAGACTGACATACATCAGCCTGACGGAGAAACTATTTTGGCATCAGTCTGGTAAATGGAGGGGATAACCTGGCACTTAGAAATGTGTCACCAAAACTTTTATCTGCCAGTTAAAACCAGATAGTAACACATCTCCTTTTATTGTCTGATTGTAGATATTTTTTTTTTTTTCATTTTATTTCCTGAACATTATTATGGGGGCGATCATCCTGCCAGAGGGAGTCTGTCATCTACATGACATGTTTTAAACCAGGGATGTTCAACCTGCGGCCCTGCAGCTGTTGTAAAACTACAACTCCCACCATGCCCTGTTGTAGGCTGATAGCTTTAAGCTGTCCAGGCATGCTGGGAGTTGTAGTTTTGCAACAGCTGGAGGGCCGCAGGTTGAGCATAACTGTTTAAACTGATTATATAGCTCTGTGGGACACAAATACATAACACTGATTTGGTTTAGTTTTTGAGAGTCTCCAAAGCACCAAAAACAAAGTTCACAGGATCATAAAATCACATGAATAAGAGATATGCAAGGTAGGATGGATTGCCATATACTAATATCGACATACGTACATGTTGAAATATGGTGTTTCATCATTGATGTTCGTTATCATGACTATCAAACTTCCATTTACAGACAGTCCCCCTGAATCTGTTACTGTCACAGTAAGTGAGTAGCTAATGAAAAGCAAATTAAAAAAATGATTAACTACATTCTATTTTTTAACAAAATGTATAATTCATAATTATTCACATTCCAATTTCATCAGTCTGTGATTTTCTGACAAAATAAATAATATGTAATAAAAATAATTTACTCCTGTTCGTTTGTAGCTAAACAATATGGCCACATATTTAGCAAATTTCACATCAGCATAATATGGGCAAACTTCTGAGCCCATATTACTGTACATCCGCAAATCCCCAAAATGACTCCCTATAGTATGTCACTTCATTAGACCTTGAGCCCAAGATCAAATCTACAGTTGTACAATAATCATAGCACAGATCTCTCTAGTGCTCGATGATCTGTATCATCTTGTGGTACAACAGGATCCAAAGTAGAACCCAGATTTCTGCCATGGATAATGTATCACAGATTGTCATTTCATTGTCATTGATCCCCATTGTCAAGGATGCCCAACCTTTGGCCCTCTAGCTGTTGCAAAATTAGAATTCCCAACATGCCCTTATATCTGTAGGCTGTCCGGGCATGCTGGGAGTTGTAGTTTTGCAACAGCTGGAGGGACGCAGGTTTGACTAGGACGCAGGTTTGACTAGGATGCGGAATGTTAGCGAAATCTGCATCTAAATTCTTATCAAATCCTGAATGTGCGAACGTGCATGCTTTCTCTCTAGTCAAGCATGATTATGTGATTGTTCTTTAGGGTAAATGCACACGATCAGGGTTGCGTGCAGATTTTATGCACGGATTTGTGTGTGGAAAATACGCACTGAAGATCACACAATCCACAGCGTGTAAATCCACAGCATGTCAATTTATTTTATTTTTCCTGACTGGATTTTCTCCATTCACTTCAATGGGGAGAGTAAAATACAGGAAAATCCATACCAAATCTGCATCAAATCCGCATGCAAATCCGCACCAATTGATGCAGATTGACCGCACAGATTTCCCTGCGAACACCTGCAGATTTCAGTGCGATTGTCTGCACATAAATCCTGAACGTGTGCATTTACCCATAATGTTGTAGGGATATGACGAACAGTGGCGGGCAAAGTAGTTCTTCATTTCGCTAGGAAAATGTAATTTTTTAGGGCTACAATCAAATATCCATATGAGTGCTTTAATGAATTATACATTTTTTACCTGTGTGGATCTGTCTCATAATCAAATGTTTTTGTAGACACTATTATACCAGTCAGAGATACTGTAAATGGAGCTGAAGCAGGTGTCAGTGAATACTGCAAAACATATTTGTGTTAGCAGCTGTAAGTGTCACATATATATTAGTCACATAAATATGTACACAATAATAACATTACTACACAGCTAATGTCCTATTTATAAATGCACAATGCAATAATGTATATTTTACTTGTACCACGACATAACTGTACTTGGTTGGTGCACTGTAACTGCATGGGGCAGGCTCACAAGATGATCCTATTCTAACGCTACTGGTGACACCTGGCCACAATGGCTGGGATTAGAAAAGACTCTTATTTCAATCATTTATCCCCTCAGATGCCATATTCAACAGCGTGCATGGCATCTGAGCAGTCAGACAAAGTTAGGGAGCTACCTTTCTCCTGTAATTGGAGCCCCCACAGCAAAATTGGTTGGGACCATGTGAAAGCTTCCAGGCCTGCCATAGCAAACTGTCAAAATCAAAACTGTTAAGGCGTGTCTGGGGCAGGGTTTGACAGGCAGTCAGTAAAAATCCCATAGACTGCAATGGTATATTACTGCAATCTATGGTATGAGTGGTCAGAGGGTTTTAAATTCCCCTTAGGGGACTTAAAATGACAGTAATGAAAGAAATAGAAAGTGCTCAAAAAGCAATTAAAACACTAAAACTCAAATCACCCCTTTTCTTAATTTGCATACAAAAATAAACAAGCAATAAAAGAATACATAACAAAATAACACCAATAAAAAGAACAGCTTAAACCACAAAAAAAGAAGCTCTCACATACCCTGTAGATAGAGACAAGAAATGTATGGGTGTCAGAATATGATGATGCAAAGAAAAAAAATGTTGCATAGGTTTTTATTTTTTTTTAAGTAGTAAAAGGGTTAACTGTACTATGTTCAACTCCAAACACAAGAACATTATTGTACAGGGGAAAATAAAAAAATACATGTGGGCTTGTATATGTACAGGTTCAGAAAACCAACCTTTAGAGCACTTATGTTATCCTCAGGATCAGATGCTAGAATTGTATAAATGGGTCCTTGTGCTGTTCCTTCTTCTATATAAATTAACACAACTGTAGGACACAAATGTATGGTAATAATCAGTGCATTGAGAATAATATGGATATACTGTATTCTGGTATGTTCACACATATCTAGGAAGTGGCAAAATATGTCTATATATTGCATGATATTGGATATCTTCTAGTACCTTGCTATACAAATACCATGTTCAATCTAAAAAGCTCAGCAATACCGCATTTCCAGATTTGCTGCAGTGCGGTAATTGCAAATTTCTCTGCTATACCATTACTATGTGTGAAATGCTCCCTGTGCATGGATTTTAGCTATAAGTTTTGGTCACATTTTATTTTCACAAAACCTGTGTGGTTAGAATGATAGACTTTGATTATAGCTGACACTCACCTTGGTTTGCTAGGTTGTCGAGAAAAACTGGAGGTTCATTAACATCAGTGAGCTGTACAGTTAAGGTTTTCAAGTTGGTGTCCATTGTGTCATCCACCATGTAAATCTGTATATCAAAGCTACTGGGTGTTGTTTCAAAATCAAGTACTGGACTGCCTGTGGTTACCACCTGTAACAAGTTCAACATGTACCTGTTTAATGCTGATATTACACGAACGGGCTGTGTGTTATTTTGAGGGCACACCAAATTTATACTGTTATATGAGCTGTACAGTGACTACTTTACATTGTATCAAAGTGTCATATCTTCAGTGTTGTCCCATGAAGAGATATAATAAAATATTCACACAAATGTGAGGGGTGTACTCACTTTTGTGCGATATTGTATGAATTATGGAACGGTGGTCAAGCTTGCAGACTGCTACTCCATACAAATTCTAAGGAAGCTATGGAAACAGCCAAATACATGGGCTCATGTAAACCTCTCAGCCATCACCCTCCTCAAAACCACGAATAGGAGAATTAATGTATTCAAATATAGACAACACATTGGGGCACAGTTAATGATTGTTGTGTGACATCAAGAGCATAAGATGTATACAAAATAAACTATGAAGCGTAGTAAAAAATAGCCTCACACTTTACTGACAAACTCAAGCAAGAAAACAGGCCAAGGAAGTCCTTGAGGTGCATATTAGACTTAAAATACCCATTGACACTTTAGCCACACGGGCAGGTTTCTCCATGCGGTTTTGGAAGCCAAAATCAGGAGTGGATCATAAAAGAGAAAGTATACAGGATAGACACGACTTTTCTTTTTTTAATTCATTCTTGGCTTTAGCTTCCAAAACTGCATGCAGAAACCTGACCATGTAGCTGTACCCTTAGGGTGGAAATAAACAGTCAATAGCTGCTGGCTGAATATATGATCGTTCATCTAAAGACATGGTCCATGTATGGCTCTCTCAAATTCATAACATTTCACCCATACACATACACGTTTGGTTCGGCCAGGTGTGTATTTGTTGTCAATGGGGAGAAAGTCACTGCCAGACACTTCTGAAGGCAGCTTATCTCCAGGAAGAACAAAAGGATTGGCTGAAAAATTCAGTTCGGCCCATGCACATTACATTGTTGGCCCAACCATTTGTTCTTGATTGATTTAGTCAACAATACACTAAGGCTACTTTCACACCAGCGTTAGGAGGGATCCGTTTGTGAGATCCGTGCAGGCGCTCACAAACGGATCCGTTCCTATAATGCATTTGTTTGCACCCGTTCAGAACGGATCCGCTTTGCCTATCTTTTACATAGGCAAAACGGATCCGTTCTGATCTCCATTGAAAGTTACATAGGGAACGGATCCGTTTGCTATTGTACATTAGCAAACGGATCCGCTCCCATTGACTTGCATTGGAGTGGAGACGGATCCGCTCGGTCAAGCGGACACCAAAACGCTGCATGCAGTGTTTTGGTGTCCGCCTCCAGAGCGGAATAGAGGTGGAACAGAGGCAAACTGATGCATTCTGAACGGATCCTTATCCATTCAGAATGCATTAGGGGCAAATGGATCAGTTCAGGACCGTTTGGGAGACCCTGGAACGGATCTCACAAACGGATCCTGCTGACGCTAGTGTGAAAGTATCCTAATGTGTAAGGAAGCCTTAGGACTCGAAAGAAGCATTTGTAACTTAAAATAAATTCTTACCAAATAGTTTGGAGGGCTACTATCAATTCTGAAGGCACTAGTGAGTGGATTGCTGTTGATTATTCTAGGAGTCACCAGTAAGGAGAATGTAGAGTTCACAGAGAATGTGTAGACCACTGTTCCAGCTGGTTGGTTCTCCGCCAGTGAAGTTGTATTAGGCAGTCCAATGAACAGTAAAGTGCCTCCTCCTTTACAAAAATAATATGCAGTATGAAAACAACAATGCTAAAAAATACCATAATAATAATAATAGAAAATTCGGACCAGCGATAAATATATATATATATTTTCATAAGTGCATATCCATAAAGCAAAATTATAGAAATACAAAGATATATGGATATATAGTTGCACAACATGTAATAAGCAATAGGAGTAAAAGTAAATCTGGATATATGTGGCGCTATGCCGACTAAAGATAAAAAAGGAGGTCCTTAGTTACACATATTTGCAAATGCGTGATTATGCCCACTCACCAAACTTCACGGTAACTTCCTGTGGAGTGGGTCCCTACACTCATCTATGCCTCTGTTCAGACTAAATCCAAGTCTCCATTATTCAGGGCGTGTGGAACCAGCTAAATAGGAATCCTATCAGGAAGTCCTGGGTGAATGGGCGTCGCTAGGTCCAAAAGGGTTTGCGGGGCCCATTATATATAACAATAGAAAATTCGGACCAGCGATAAATATATATATATTTTCATAAGTGCATATCCATAAAGCAAAATTATAGAAATACAAAGATATATGGATATATAGTTGCACAACATGTAATAAGCAATAGGAGTAAAAGTAAATCTGGATATATGTGGCGCTATGCCGACTAAAGATAAAAAAGGAAGTCCTTAGTTACACATATTTGCAAATGCGTGATTATGCCCACTCACCAAACTTCACGGTAACTTCCTGTGGAGTGGGTCCCTACACTCATCTATGCCTCTGTTCAGACTAAATCCAAGTTTGGTGAGTGGGCATAATCACGCATTTGCAAATATGTGTAACTAAGGACTTCCTTTTTTATCTTTAGTCGGCATAGCGCCACATATATCCAGATTTACTTTTACTCCTATTGCTTATTACATGTTGTGCAACTATATATCCATATATCTTTGTATTTCTATAATTTTGCTTTATGGATATGCACTTATGAAAATATATATATATTTATCGCTGGTCCGAATTTTCTATTGTTATATATAATGGGCCCCGCAAACCCTTTTGGACCTAGCGACGCCCATTCACCCAGGACTTCCTGATAGGATTCCTATTTAGCTGGTTCCACACGCCCTGAATAATGGAGACTTGGATTTAGTCTGAACAGAGGCATAGATGAGTGTAGGGACCCACTCCACAGGAAGTTACCGTGAAGTTTGGTGAGTGGGCATAATCACGCATTTGCAAATATGTGTAACTAAGGACTTCCTTTTTTATCTTTAGTCGGCATAGCGCCACATATATCCAGATTTACTTTTACTCCTATTGCTTATTACATGTTGTGCAACTATATATCCATATATCTTTGTATTTCTATAATAATAATAATAATAATATTTTCTCAATATGGTATAAAGGGATGAGCTAAATCTATGGTCAACATGTTAGCTTGTTCCCCCCTTCTCACTTCCTGTCAGTATAAAGCCACTTTCACACAGTGCAGTTTTGATCAGTATCTTGCATCCATAATTTAAACCAAGACAAGGAGTGCATAAGCAAAAGAAGTTTAAATATTTCCTTAAAGGCTTTTGACACCTTTGGGGCAATTTTTTAAGATTGTATTTTACCCATTTTCGGCTAAAAATAATTTTTACAATTGTTTTATTGTTAAAAATTTTCAGCCGTTTTTGAGATACAGGGGACAAAAATCAGTTTGCAGAGTATCACTTTTCAGCCCATCATCTGACAGCTCAAGTGAAGGCTTATCTCTGATCTCCTGACCTCATAAACATTCATTATAGCTAAACTCATATGAAACTGATAAGAATATGGCTAAGGCCTTGTTCACACGTCAGTTTTTTGATCAGTTATTTCCATCAGCTAGGCCCCTTTCACGCGAGCGAGTTTTCCACGCGGGTGCAATGCGGACGTGAACGCATAGCACCCGCACTGAATCCTGACCCATTCATTTCAATGGGTCTGTGTACATGAGCGTTTTTTTCACGCATCACTTCTGGGTTGCGTGAAAATCGCAGCATGTTCTATATTCTGCATTTTTCACGCAGCCCTGGCCCCATAGAAGTGAATGGGGCTGCGTGAAAAACGCATTGCATCCGCAAGCAAGTGCGGATGCAGTGCGTTTTTCACTGATGGTTGCTAAGAGATGTTGTTTGTAAACCTTCAGTTTTTTATCACGTGCGTGAAAAACGCATCAAAACGCATCGCACCCGCGCGGAAAAAACTGAACAACTGAACGCAATCGCAGACTAAACTCACTGAACTTGCTTGCAAATTGGTGCGAGTTTCCCTGAACGCACCCTGAACGCATCCGGACCTAATCCGTGGCGCTCCTGTGAAAGGCCTTTATTGTGAGCCAAAACCTGGTGCTGGTCAAAAACACAGAACAGTTGCAAATCTTTTCATTATACCTTAATAATGTGTACCTTCCACTCCTGGTTTTGGCTCACAAAAACTGATGAAATAAAATCAAATAACTGATCAAATAACTGATGTGTGAACAAGGCCTTACATGAATGGACTGAGAAGTGATACTCTGCAGACTGAATTTTAACCCCTGTATCGCAAAAATGGTTAAAAATTTTTTTAATAAGGACCAAATGAAAAAATTATTTTTAGCGCAATATGAAAATGCAATACTAAAAAATTGCCTGGTAGGTGTCCATAGCCTTTAATACCTTATCTGTCTTATCTATTTAGTATCCTCATTTATATTTTACCTAAAAAATGTAGATTAAAAAATCTGCAGCAACACAGTAGGGGTTGGGGTTAGTGTCATACATGTTTAAATTTATTTCTTAACCCTTTTTTCCCTGCAATGACTAACTTGTCTTTTAACTAATTCATAATGAACACTCTTTGATAGACTCCCCTATTAACTGTTAGCTGCTTTTTATGGAACAAAATAAACATTAAGATCTACTAGTAAACGAAATTCAGTAAATATTCTGTGTAGTATACAAAATGTCACTGTTCACTCTGTACTATCAGGATAATACTTTTTAAATTAAAGCTACCAAGAGGATAGATGTGTTTGTTTTATATTACGGTACTTACATCCTTGTAATACTGAAATGGTGCAGGAATGACACTTGATATTAGTGTAAATAGAAGCACAATTGCTTTTATAATACACACTATAGACTTATTTACACACCTCATGCTTCAGACTGGAAAAGTGTGGCTTAAATCAGCACTGTGCTTTTAACAAACTTGGCATAAATCTATTATACAAGTGAATATAAAAAAACCTCTGTAATACATGTTATTTTAGAAAAATGGTGTGGCTACCACTTCTTTTCTTCTTCTACCACCTGGACTGATCATTCAATCTGAATTCACTGCTTAAATCTGTCCTAAGTGATGAGACAGACTATCAGCTCACTGAGGGATCAGGTTACATGTTGCCCATTGAAGTCTATAGAGGGGTTAGTCAGGAGGAGGAGCAGAGCAGTTTTTTTTCTCACCCCAATTCTGCATTAACAGTAACATTGCTCACTGCTTTTGTATAACGTTCTCCATGCTGCTGCTGAAGGTGTGGCACATTTCCTATTTCACCCCAATGTTGAATTTTTAGCTATAATGCACAGTACTGCCTTACTATGCCCTCCATGCTGAGTTTTATTGGGAGCAGAGCTGCAGTTAACAGCTCTGCCCGCTACAAAATGTACAGTGCTACTCTAAGGCCCCTTTCACACGAGCGAGTTTTACGCATTGCATTGCATCATGAACGCATCCTGAATGCATCTGGACCTAATCCGAAAGCTGAAGGTTTACAAACAACATCTCCTAGTAACCATCAGTGAAAAACACATTGCACCCAGACTGCATCCGGATTGCATCCAGATGCAATGCGTTTTTTAGAACATGCTGTGATTCAGACGCAACGCAGAAATGATTCATGAAAAAAAACACTTGTGCACAGACCCATTGAAATGAAAGAGTCAGGATTCAGTGCAGGTGCTATCCGTTCACTTCACACATTGCACCCCCGCGGAAAACTCACTCGTGTGAATGGGGCTTAAAACAGCTGATCAGGAAGGTGCATGGTGCATTTGGACTCCTGCCAAAAGAGATCCAAAGCATGGCACTCACCATAAAAATCTTCCTTTATTTAATCTGGTGTGCACATACAGCAAAGATAGGAGGGTAAAAATTCTTTGGGAGGTGTAGTTTCCAAAATGTGGTCGTTTTTGGAGGGTTTCCACTGTAGGGGTACCTCCTGGTCCCTTTAAATACGACATGGCACCTAAAGACCATTTTAGCAAAATCTGGCCTTTAAAATCCATATGGCGCTCCTTCCCTTCTGTGTCCTGCCGTGTGCCCTTACAGCACTTTACAACCATATATAGGCTGTTTAAGTAAACTGCAGGTTTGTTGTATGTAAACTTGCTGTTTTACAGGAAAAAATTATTAAAATGGTTAGCAACATTTCTAAAATCTGTTTTGAATAAATTGAGAGGTGCAGTTTCTAAAATTGGGTCATTTATGGGTGATTTATACTATGTAAGCCTCTCAAAGTGACTTAAAAACTGAACTTGAAAATTTTAAAAATTGCTTCTAAAATTCTAAGACTTCTAACTTCCTAAAAAAAATTAAAATGACATTTACAAAATTATGCCAAAGTAGACATATGATGAATGTTAATTTATAAGTATTTTATGAGGAATCACTATCTGTCTTCAAATTTAGAAAATAGTGAATTTTTTAAATTTTTTTTATATTTTTATAAACATAAAACATATTGTCACGAATTTACCACTAACATGCAGTACAGTACAATGTGTCAAGAGAAAACATTCTCAGGATGGCTTGGGAAAGTAAGGGCATTCCAAAGTCATTACCACATAAAATGACAATCACAAAATTCACAAGATTCACAAAATTAGGTAGGTCAGGAAAGGGGGTAAATGGCTGGAAGTGGTTAAAAAGGTCATGGTGACTTTTAGCTGCTGTGGGTTTATTGTTTCAGAGTTTATAACAAGTTAGGAGCACTTCTGCTCTTAACATTTTACATGTGTAATATATTCATGTGAAATGATGTGTGAACTATAACTGAGAAGTAATACATCAAATAGCATATAGCTGCTTCATACAAACACATCTCCTTGTGTGCCAAACACTGTGTAAACTAGCAAAGCAAACAAGTGCGTCAGTCTTTGAAATCTTCTACAAATGTCCTTTCAAAGCATGAATCACTTGTTTGAAGACTGACAATGGGAAGTTCATTTGTGACCTCAGATCAGGTGTCTCTGTGCTGTAAAACATACTAGATCGACCTACTGGTAGAGGAGGCCATTTGTATATGTTTAAGAATCCTAAAGAAGATCAACAGCCTAACAACCACCTACAACTTTTCACCTCTTATATATTTGAGCTTTTGTTATTTTTTGTTTCTGTCAACGCTTATCAGGCACAGTAAACAACATTTCGCATTCTGTGATGCTGTTACATTTTCTATATTGTTCGCAAATCATCCTGTTATGGTCCTGCTATTTGTACTTTTACAATCTCCAACAAATGTGATTGGCCCAGATACAGGAATGCTCCAGATTTTGGTCGCCAATGCGGCTGAAAAATTGCAAATGGCGGGAAGACTTTTTAGTCTTGTCGACATTCGCACCTAGACCCATTGCTGCGCTGCAGTTGAATACTGTGGAGGGGTACAGGAGCCGACAGTTTCCTGCCCCATCAATCACTCTCATTGGCCTCAGGCTTAGTAACGTCATTGCGCCCTCTGCGCTGGGACACGGAGAAGTGATGTGGTTGCCCACCTGCATCCCACCATCCCAGGCTGTAGACCTGAAGAGATTGCAGTCTGCATCATGAACGCTGGCAAATGGAACATAGATGAGTATTAGTTGACCTTTTTTTCAGTACCCACTTGGGAGACATAATTCTGAAGGGGCACTTTGGGGGACATTACGTATGAGGGATATTACTGGGGGCAATGTGGGGGATATTACTGAGGAGAGAGAAGAGCACTGTGAGGTTTATTACTGGAGGGGCCCTTTACATTACTACTGTGGGGCAGTGATGGGGACATTACAATTGGGGAGGCACGTAACATTACTACTGTGGGGCAGTGAGGAGGACATTTCTGCTGTATGGGTACTGTGAGGGACATTACTAGTGTGGGGCACTGTGGGGGACATTACTACTGTAGGAGCATTGTGGAGGACATTTCTATTAGGCGGCACTGTGGGGGACATTACTATTGGGGGGTACTCTAGGGGACATTACTACTGTGGGGGACATTACAAAAGTAGGGGGACTGTGGGGGCCATTACTACAGGGGTGGACATTACTAATGGAGGCAAACTGTGGGGGACATTGCTACCGGAGGCGCACTGTGGTGAGATAACTGGCAGCATTATTGGGGGCACTCTAAGGGAATTAATACTGGGGGCAGAATAAGGAGCATTACTGGTGGCACTGGGGACTTCTAATACTGAGGCACTATAGAGGGAATTACTGGGGCATTTTGTAATATGAGGACATTATATGGGGCATTACTAGAAGCACTGGGGGCATTTTAGTACTGGGGCACAATACTGGGATTTTTTTTGTACAGAGGCATTACTACTGCGGGCACTATAGGGGACATTATTAATATTGAGGACACTATAAGGGCATTTTTATGCTGGAGGCACTGTATGGGTATTCCCCACTTTAGGGGAAAAAAAATTCCTTCCCGACTCCAATCAGGCAATCAGAATAATTTTAGCAGACATTATTATTACTGGGAGGAATTCAGGAGGTCATTATAATTGCTGGGGGCACTATAGGGACATTATTTCTACTGGGGTCACTATTTTGTCAGCAGAATAGTATTTGGGGGTATTGGGGAGCACAGGAGTGGGCACAGTATTGGGAGTGGCAGAAGGATGACATTGGGGAAGTTGATGGAAAAATTGAGAAATCTAATGTGTCTGTGTTACAAACTCTGCAGAGACGAGACACAGCTGAAAGAATTTGTCATGGCGAACTGGGTTAAACAGAGGAGATGAGGAAATAGAACGTCTACATCACAGGAGATGTCAGTGGATGTAAGAGGCATGTATATGTATGTCTGGTTTGGGGGGGGAGGCAGGCACATTATCTGCACAGGGGCCCTCTGCTGTCTGTGCCCGCCCCTGCAGGATGCTAAACATGATTATGATTGCATGGTAGGTAGATGGAAAATAAAAAGTCTCTTTAACAGCATTTGAATCTAAAGTAACTACTCAGCCAGGAACCAAAACATATACAACTAGATGCGAATATAAGGACTAGATACATCTGAATATTTGTTTAACATGAGTATGAATAGCTGAAATGAATGCCGTTGTTAGCAAATTTTCTGTTCACACAGTGCTGACCAAGCACAATATGTGATTTATCAAGTTATAGGTGGTTATTTATTAAGACGTCGGTCTTAAAGGGGTTCTCCAGGAATTAAGAAAATGAAAATACACAAATATTACATGATTCAAAATATATTCCCAAATCCCTTTTATTAGTTAGAATGGCTCGTTTTGTCTAGGGAGCAATGATTAGGAGAAACAAAATGGCCGCTATCCTATTAGTACACACAAAACCTGTCCTAATCACACAGGAGGACAAGTTACTTTACAACACTGAGGTAAGGCGCTGCCTCATCCTCCTCTCTGCTCTGACTGTCAGGGATTATGATCCTGAACTCAATTCCCCAGAGATTCAGCTGAAGATCTTATCATCTGTATTCAGGATCATAATCCCTGACAAGTAGATCAGGGAGGAGGATGAGACAGCTCTTTACCTCAGTGTTGTGAATTAACTTGTCCTCCTGTGTGATTAGGACAAGTTTTGTGTGTACTAATAGGATGGCAGCCATTTTATTTCTCCTAATGATTGCTCCCTAGACAAACCGAACCATTATAACTAATGAAAGATATTTGGGAATATATTTATAATGAAGTAACATTTAAGTATTTTCATTTTCTTAATTCCCGGAGAACCCCTTTAATAACCCCTATATTTGGTGGTGGATCCGCCAAAATTATGAAGAGGTGCAGGCCTCTACATAACTTCGGCTCATGCATATCCAGTCTAAATGTTAGCCAGCTTCCTAGCTGGCTTACATTTAGACCATTTTCTAGGCCTAAACCTGGCGTGAACGGGTAAAAATCACAGATTGCGGTGCAACTAACCTATGCCTGAAATATGTCTGATATAGGTGTATTTCAGGATAATAAATGACCCCAATAGTGTTTAAATACAGTACTCATAAGTCACATAATACATTTGTTCCCTAAATATCAGCGAGGTACTAAGACAGCCACGTTATCTATATTGACATAGAACATTGTACTCTAAAATGGTCAGAGAAAAATGGGGGTCACTTACTAAGATCACTATGCCAGTTTTTTTTAATTGAATGAAGTCACAAGTCCTCGTTTCATTGCACAGGCGTTTTTACACCATCCTCACCACTTGGGAATGATTGGGGGGCCAGACCATCAGTCCTGGCAAATTCACTAATATTTACAACTGAATAGTGTCTGAACTCTACTTCATTAAGGGACTGGAGTAGACTGTAAACTAGGTGCACGGACCGCCAGGGGATGCGTACAGCAGTGCAGGAGCGATCTAAGACTTGCATAAAATGCCGTTTTTTAAAAAAATCACCTCTGATGTCTTTTTATTAGACTTCACTCTCACCACAATTGTTTTTCATTGTTTAATATTGAATATGTATATACTATTAAAATACAGAAATATTACATAAATATAACTATATTTCATATAATAGATACAGTATATCACAATAAGTATACAGTACTATACAAATAATAATAATCAATATGGTTGTCATAATCAGGCTGCAAAAGAAAGTCATATTAATATTTCTACAGCAAGGCCTCATTCAGACAGATGTATTGTAACTGTCCACTTTACAATATAACACCCTGTAATTTTACTGAACCAAACTTATGGCACTCTAAAGATCTATGGTGCTGAAAGTTCGGTTCAGTAGTGCTGAAAAGTTATTGGTTTTATACTGGCATACAGTCAAACACGCGGACGGGATGTCTGTCTGAATTAAGCCTTAGCCATAGGCCGCTTTCAGACGAACGTATTGAAATCCGTCAGTATTCTGGCTCAGGATCGTGATGATATACTATCAGTATTGTCATCAGGATTGCTTCAGGATTTCATCAGGATTTACACGCGTATTTCTTCCGTCCTTCATTATTTATGCACTGCACAAACTGTAATGAGCGTATTTGGAAACAAATCCGCACAAAACTCGGACATGCTGTGGATTTCAAATGCTGCCGGAAATGATACGCCCATGTGAATAGCTCCGTTCATTAACATTAGCAGCGGATTCTGAAATATAAAATCCGGACTCTATACTCATTGCAAATACGCTCGTCTGAAAGCAGCCATATCTTGTATTTCAGTTATATATATTAAAAGCTAATTAGACTTATTTCATACAAGTAAGTTTCCATCCAAAGGCAATGTGTGCAGCAAAAGCCGAAATCCTGACCAATTCATCTCAATAGATCTGTATACATGAACGTTTTTCACACCCTGATAACTGCATCATGTTCTATATTGTGCTTTTTCACGCAGCCCTACTCCCAAAGAAATTAAAGGGGCTTGTGTGAAAAACGGAAGGCATCCGGATGTAATGTTGAGTGTTATTCAGTTTTCCTAAACGCTCATGAAAAACGCATCAAAAACTGATTGCATCCGCGCAAAACACTGAACGGAATCACAGACAAAATGATTCAACTTACAGTACGTGCATAACCATCAGTTTTTCCCTGAACAGATCCTGATACAATCTGTATCGCTTGTGTGAAAGATCCCTTAAGGGCGCAATTAGATGAGTAGATAATTGTTAAATTCAAATGGTAACGACTTATGTTGAACAATAAACGTGAAGTGTAGCAATTGAACAATTGTACTGAAATCGCTCCTTTATTGATTGTAAAATCGGTTATGTGAACAAAAAAATATCATTTTTCATTATAGAATTGTGGTAATGGAAAGGTACATTATGTGATCTTTTCATGTAAAAACAGATGGTTTTAGGTAAATCGTTGCCGTCTAAATACAGTGAATGATCCTTGATTATGTGAGTAAATGTTCACATGCAAATTAATTTGTACATATAATCTTTGCATGACAACGCTTGTCTGTCATTGACGTTAAATCGCTAAATGTTAACGTGTCATTAATCGCCTAAATGATTATCTACACACTAAATGCTCCTTAAGTAACATAACATAGTTACATAGTTTATAAGGCTGAAAAAAGACATCTGTCCATCCAGTTCAGCCTGTTATCCTGCAAGCTGATCCAGAGAAAGGCAAAAAACAAAAAAAACAAACCAAGAGGTAGAAGCCAATTTTCCTCACTTTAGGGTAAAAAAATTCAGGCAATCAGAATAACTCCCTGGATCAATGACCCTTCTTCAGAAGCTGACCACTTAAAAAGTAGAAACTGAAAACTTAAAAAGTCCAGAGAGTCATAAAACAAGAGCAAAGTCACTGTAAATCAGCAGACAAGGTATAGCAACACAAGACGAAAAATTATTCAGTTTCTATAAAAGATATGTAAAACAAAACTAATATATATATATATCATTATTAATATTGGTATTAGAAAAGATTTTCTTGTTACTCTGCATTATTTTTGACAAGACTTTTTTTATAAAACAGAAATATCATTATCATGTGTCATTAATAGATACATCTATTAGGCATTTATTACCACCTTACCAGGGCCTATGACACCAAGCAGGAAAAAAGAGGAGCCTGAGTTTCTCCATCTTCTGAGAAGTCTGAATTGTGAGTGAATGTGTGTGTACAGTATCACAGGACTGACTAGTGGACTGTCTGGCTTTACCTGCCCTTCTGTTAACTAATCTCCTCCTCTGCCTGGAGAACAAGCTGTCCAGTCAAGAATCAAACAGATTAGAAAGCGTATCTATGGGAGTACCTAAACACCATTAGTGTGCTTGCTTCATATCACTCTGCTCCAACTGCAGCATTCAATAACTATCCACCTAACAGTAAGATCAGCATTTCATATTGGAGGACCCCAGTCTCATTTCTCGGTCTGAGATTAATAGAATTAGCATTTGGTAATGAGCCAGCAACCACATACAAAGGAAGAAATACAATATGTTAACCAAACTAGCACAAATGATGCACATTCACACGGTTCCTGCTTTTTTCCTGATTGCTTAAGGCCTCTTTCACACTAGCGGCAGCATGGATCCGGCAGGATGCTGCGGTTTGTTCTCCGGTCTGAAGACGGAACGGAATGCTTTCAGGAGCATTCCGTTGTCTTCAGTTCAGTTTTGTCCCCATTGACAATGAATGGGGACAAAACTGAAGCGTTTTTTTCCGGTATTGAGCCCCTATGACGGAACTCAATACCGGAATTTAAAAATGCTAGTGTGAAAGTAGCCTAAAACAGAACTAAGGGTATGGCCACACAGTCAGGTTTCTTGATGCAGTTTTGGAAGCCAAAATCAGGAGTGGATCATAAAAGGAGTATTGCTCTGGGAATGCAGGGGACGCAAACGAAAACCCAAAAAGGAAAAAACCTCCAGGGTAAAACCTCAGGGGTAGAAAGGGTTAAAGGGGTATTCTGGTTTCAGAAAGTATCCTGTCCTCCTCCAATCACCTGTACCCTGTGGAGCCCACTGAAATGGATGGAGCGGCTGGTTGGAAATGACTGCTCTATTCATGTATACAGGAGTTAGGCCGATCTGGAGATAAACGATCTAATAGTTATTCCCTATCCTTTGCATAGGGGATAACTTTCTGTAACCGGAATACCCTTTTAACCCTTTCTACCCCTGAGGTTTTACCCTGGAGGTTTTTTCGTTTTTGTGTTTTCGTTTGCGTCCCCTACATTCCCAGAGCCATAACTTTTTTATTTTTCCATTCACATATCCATATGAGGGCTTGTATTTTATGGGACAAGCTGTACTTTCCAACGCCACCATTTAATATTGCACATGTTGTAGTGGGAAGCAGGAATAATTTTCCAAATGGGGTGGAATTGGGGAAAAAAACCCATTCCGCTGCAGTTTTTTTTATTTACGACATTCGATATGTGATAAAACTGACCAGTTACTTTCATTCTACAGGTCAGTACAAATCCGATGATATCTTATATGTATAGCTTTTCTTGCGTTTTGATACTGATAAATTAATAAAAACCTTGAGGAAAAAAAATCAGTTTATTTCTTTCGTCGCCATATTCTGACCCCTATATCTTTTTTGTAGTTATGAGTACGGAGTTGTGTGAAATTGTTGTGGAGCGATCTGTACTTTTCATTGTGCGAAAATGTCCATATTATGTCCATAAATAATTTCTTTCCCATACGGAAAGCGAAATGGGAAAAAGCATCAAAATGGCCAAGGCGTTGTTTTTTTGTCGCATTTTTTTCTAAAAAAAAAATTAAATAAAAAGTGATCAAAAAGTCATACACACCCCAGAATGGTATAAATGAAAAGTTCAGATCGCCCCGCAAAAAATGAGCCCCCATACAGCTCCCTACCCATACCAAAAAGTTATAGGGGTCAAAATATGCCGACGAAAAAAAAATTCCAACTTTATAATTATTTTATCACAAAACGCAAGAAAAACGATACATATTAGATATCACCGGATTCGTACTGACCTTTAGAATGAAAGTAACTGGTCAGTTTTAATGCACATCGAACACCGTAAATAAAAAAAAACCTGTAAAACTGTGGCGGAATTGCGTTTTTTTTGCAATTTCACTCGATTTGGAATTTTTTTCCTGCTTCCCACTACATCATATGCAATATTAAATGGTGGCGCTGGAAAGTACAACTTGTCCTGCAAAAAACAAGCCCTCATACAACTATGTGAGCAGAAAAATAAAAAAAATTATGGCTGTGTGATGGAAACGAAAAAAAAAAAACTCCAGGAGTGAAGGGGTTAAGTTTTTTTTTTTAATTATTTTTTTTTATTTTTTTTTATTTTTGGGGGGATTTGATTTTTTTTATATTTCTTTTATCTTTAAAAAAAACTTTTTTTTTTTACACTTTTCTTTTCATAGTTGCCATAGGGAATTATAGCAAGCAGTCTTTAGATTGCTATTCTTATAGACTCCAATGAATTAGCATTGGAGTCTATGAGAAATGTACTAGTTTCTTATGGAGCCCTATTACAGGCAAGGACTCCATAGCAAACACTATGCAGCAGCCTCCTGTCATTCTGTATGACTACTGCATACAAGCCCCGACTCTTTCGATCGCCACTAGAGGGAGCCAGAGCATACCCGGAAGCAGTTTGCACTCGCTCAAATGCCGTGGTCAAGTTTGACCACGGCATCTGAAGTGTTAAATGTCCATGACTGGCATTATCGTAAGTTGTGGACATGAGCTGTGGGTGTTTGTGGTATGAAACAGCAGGCACCTCGTAGCTATTGCGCCCGCTCCGTTCAGGAGCAGGTGCCTTCATTAAAGACATGTCCAGCTGCATACTAGTACGCTGCTGGTCAGGAAGGGGTTAAAGGGGTATTCCTATCTCACAAATGTAGTTTGTATAGTTAGATATAGCCATACCAATATTATTACTAATAGAATGTATTTATATAAAATGTACCGTTTAGAAGATTTGCCTATTTGTATATCCATTGTCCCACACACATCAGTCAGGCTGTTGCCCCTGGTTACGGCCACCATGGCCATGTAGTAGTGGTGGAGAGCTTGCTCTTATTCAAACCCGCTCTGAAGTAACTGCTGTATTGTGAACACACATTACATGAGCATGCGGAGACACATCTTAGGGTACTTTCACATCTGCTACCAGTCCAAAACGCAATGGTCAGGAT
Organism: Rhinella marina; assembly: GCA_900303285.1. Taxonomy (NCBI): domain Eukaryota; kingdom Metazoa; phylum Chordata; class Amphibia; order Anura; family Bufonidae; genus Rhinella; species Rhinella marina. The sequence goes on from ONZH01003190.1 coordinate 73,835, forward strand.
CCGTCCAAAACGCAGACTTTATAAACGGATCCTGCTCCATAGAGATGAACTGATCTTGGAACAGGATCCGTTTCTCTGTATTTTGGAAGTGCAGACGAAAAAATGCTACAACCCTAAGATGTGTCTCTGCATGCTCATACAATGTGTGTTCACAATACAGCAGTTACCTCAGAGTGGGTTTGAACAAGAGCAAGCCGGCCACCACTACTACATGGCCGCGGTGGTCGTAACTAGGGGCAACGGCCTGACTGATGTGTGTGGGACAATGGATATACAAATAGGCAAATCTTCTAAACGGTACATTTTATATAAATACATTCTATTAGTAATAATATTGGTATGGCTATATCTAACTATACAAACTAGATTTGTGAGATAGGAATACCCCTTTAAGGACAGATACAGCTTCTCCTCTTTTTTTAATTTCACTCCTGGCCTCCAAGACTGTATCAGGAAACCTGATCATGTGGCTGTACCCTAAGGCCCCATTCACACGAGCGAGTTTTCCGCGCGGGTGCAATGCGTGACGTGAACGCATAGCACCCGCACTGAATCCTGACCTATTCATTTCAATGGGTCTGTGTACATGAGCGTTTTTTTTCACGCATCAGTTCTGCGTTGCGTGAAAAACGCAGCATGTTCTATATTCTGCGTTTTTCACGCAGCCCTGGCCCCATAGAAGTGAATGGGGCTTTAGTGAAAAACGCATTGCATCCTGAAGCAAGTGCGGGTGCAATGCGTTTTTCACTGATGGTTGCTAAGAGATGTTGTTTGTAAACCTTCAGTTTTTTATCACGCGCGTGAAAAACGCATCAAAACGCATCGCACCCGCGCGGAAAAAACTGAACAGCTGAACGCAATCGCAGACAAAACTGACTGAACTTGCTTGCAAAATGGTGCGAGTTTTCCTGAACGCACCCTGAACGCATCCGGACCTAATCCGTGACGCTCGTGTGAAAGAGGCCTAAAGGTGGACTGACTTTAGCACAGTTTTAGTGCACGCTATTTCAGTGGAGGTTAATTTCATAAATATAATTTAGTTATTACATGCTGTGCTATTACTATTTTTCTATGTTTATTACTTTACATTATAGTGATTGCTATGCAATTGACATCAGTTAAAATAGTATGTTAATAATAGCTCGCTGCATGCGTAAAACTATGTAGCTTGTAGAAAAAAGCCAAGCTGTGTCCAAAAGCTTACATCTGTAATTTACTTGGTGAGGGAACAAAAACATATGGTACAATTACAATACCTGCCTCTGCAGATGGCTAACAGGTGACTTCCCTATAGCTTAAAATTGTGACAGTAGCGCCATCATGTGGACTTCTGGTTTCATTGTGGACATTTTGGGTGTTTTCTGATCCTTTAGCTATTTCTGAGTTTGTTCCTGCAAAGCATAATGCCACTTTTACACTGCAGTATTTTGGTCAGCATTTTATCCTCCACTCCTGGTTTTACTATGTTGACGTTTGCGTTTCTGTTTTGTTTTTAGATTTGGTTCCATCATAGGACCAAAAATAATGGCAGAGCCCAATTCATCACATCACATCACAAAGCCCTTTGAATATCATGAGGACAGTCTGGTGTCCACTTGTGATAAAAGAGACAAAATACTGATCAAAATACTGCCATGTGACAGTGACCTAAGGCCTGTTTCACACAAATGCATTGGTAAACATTGAAATACAGATCCACAGTACAGACATATGATGAAACAGGGTGCATCAGTATTCCCTCAATATTGCATCCGTATTACGCCAGTACGTGCATCTATTTTTCCATTCATGCATACTATTTACCATTGTGCAAAAACTGATTTTTCCTTTTTCTGGCTTTTCTTAAACCAACCTTCAAGAAAACAGCAAAAGCTAAGAAACTAGAGAAAAAATATTTTGAAAGCATCACCATTCCAGTGCCAGACTCCAGTCTTTTCTTTTTGCACACACACATGTACACTCATTATGTTGCTACCCATTTTTTTCTTTTCTGCTTTGTTTTGTATTATACTGTTTTGAAAAGTTAAATATATTTTGAAACATAAAAAGTGGCCTCAGCAGTGATGTGTTCATGAGCAGGATGTGACCGCAGAGGCACCGCAGAAGGTAAGTGGTCATGTCATACGTCATTGCCAAGTGATTGGCTGCAGTGGTTACATGACTATGGAAGAGATGTTATCACTTTTGATCTGACTGGGACCAGAAACAAGGGGATAGAAGGCTTGGCACTGGGATAGTAACATAGTAACATAGTAACATAGTTTATAAGGCCGAAAAAAAGACATTTGTCCATCCAGTTCGGCCTGTTTTCCTACAAGTTGATCCAGAGGAAGGCAAAAAACCCCTGTGAGGTAGAAGCCAATTTTCCCCACTTTAGGGAAAAAAATTCCTTCCCGACTCCAATCAGGCAATCCGAATAACTCCCTGGATCAACGACCCATCTCTAGTAACTATAACCTGTAATATTATTACCCTCCAGAAATACATCCAGGCCTCTCTTGAACTCTTTTAGTGAACTTACCATCACCACCTCCTCAGGCAGAGAGTTCCATAGTCTCACTGCTCTTACCGTAAAGAATCCTCTTCTATGTTTATGTACAAACCTTCTTTCCTCCAGACGCAGAGGATGTCCCCTCGTCACAGTCACAGTCCTCGGGATAAATAGATGATGGGAGAGATCTCTGTACTGACCCCTGATATATTTATACATAGTTATTAGATCTCCCCTCAGTCGTCTTTTTTCTAAAGTGAATAAGCCTAATTTTGATAATCTTTCTGGGTACTGTAGTCCACCCATTCCAGTTATTACTATAGTTGCCCTCGTCTGAACCCTCTAGAGGAGCTTTCAAAAGGAGTGTTTGTTTTATTCTTGTTTTTTTTAACCAGCTGAAGACCAGGCCTGAGCAGATGAATTTTCTTTTTAGTACAGTATCTTTGAGAGCAATAACTTTTTTTTCAACTTGGTTATGTAAATCATTTTTGTTCCTTTTTCAGTGTTACACAGGGCTTCATTTTTATGTCATGTTTATTTTAGCATTTTGTTTTTGTTTTATTTTTCATACCTAGGAAAATGTAAAATACTGAAAACAATATAAAACAAATACTAGAAGCTAGAAAGAGTGTGTTTTATGATTTAGTATGATTTTTTAAATTTAGTTTTTATTTTGCCTTGCCTTGCAATATCTGAATCTTCTTGGTTCTTTCTTTATCTCTATCTTTTAAGTATTATAAAGTAGAGATGTAAAGTAAAGTAGATGGCTTTCTTGATGCAAAGCTCCAAGGAGTGAGCATACTCCTCTCACTTCCACAGCTAGCACTAGCATGACTGACTGGGAGCGGACCTATGTTCATCACCTAGTTCCCTACAAGAGTAGAGTCAGGATTGGTAACCCTAACTTATCCATACAACACCATACTGGGTAGTACAATACAGTAGAACATCAAATAACATTCAAATAACAAGAAACAATTTTGCAAGTACGCTATGCTGGGGTACTGAACTATTAACAAGGGAAATGGTAACATCTAGTGGTCATGTCGTAGAGCTGCAGATGTTGTCTTAAAAATGAACAGTTATTAAGACCTGGGTAATTTCATTCAAAGGAACTTAAAGGGGTTCTCCGGGAATTATGAAAATGGAAACCGTTGATCCAGGGAGTAATTCGTTGATCCAGGGAGTAATTCTGATTGCCTGATTGGAGTCGGGAAGGAATTTTTTTCCCTAAAGTGGGGAAAATTGGCTTCTACCTCACAGGGGTTTTTTGCCTTCCTCTGGATCAACTTATAGGAAAACAGGCCGAACTGGATGGACAGATGTCTTTTTTCGGCCTTATAAACTATGAAATACTGAAATATTACTTCGTTATAAATATATTCCCAAATACCTTCCATTAGTTATAATGGGAAGCAATCATTAGGAGAAACAAAATGGCCGCCGTCCTATTAGTACACACAAAACCTGTCCTAATCACACAGCAGGGCAAGTTACTTCACAACACTGAGATAAAGAGCAGCCTCATCCTCCTCTCTGCTTTTCAGGGATTATGATCCTGAATACAGCTGATAAGATCTTCAGCTGAATCTCTGTAGGAATGGAGTCCAGGAGGAGACATGAAGTACAGAGAGGACGGACAGGACAGACTGTGGTAATGGAGACTGCACTCATTAGCCACATTTGCTCCATTCCTACAGAGATTCCGCTGAAGATCTTATCATCTGTATTCAGTACATAACCCTTGACAAGCAGAGCAGAGAGGAGGATAAAGCTGCTCTTTACCACAGTGTTGTGAAGTAACTTGTCCTCCTGTGTGATTAGGACAGGTTTTGTGTGTACTAATAGGACGGTGGCCATTTTGTTTCTTCTAATGATCGCTCCCCAGACAAAACGAGCCATTATAACTAATGAAAGGTATTTGGGAATATATTTATAATGAAGTAATATTTAAGTATTTTCATTTTCTTAATTCCCGGAGAACCCCTTTAAAGGGTTTTTAAAGGCTATGTACACCTTCAGGGACAATTTTTTATGATTGCATTTTACTCATTTTGAGCTAAAATTCAGTTTTTCAATTCGTGTTTGTTAAAAATAGTTAGCAGTTCTGTCAAAGGGTCAACTGTTTACCTAGCTGTGAGAATCGTACTTTCACTTTGTGAACATCATCTAATAAACCTACTATAATGAGTGTTTGAGGAATGATAATGATGAGGTCAGAGATAAGGAGCCATCAGCTGAACACAATATTAAAGAAAAATTCCCCCAAAAGGTGTACAGCCTTTAAGGTAATACCAATTTTTTAGCAAGTCCCACAGCCTGCCTCATGAAAGAAGATTCATGCGTACATGCTGCACACTACTGCTGTCCTCCATGCTGTCTCTATTGTTTCCAGTCCCCAAACTGTTTTCTTACAGTGGTGCATGGACATGGTCACATGCACCATTCCAGCCAATGACTGGCTTCAACGGTGATGTGCTCACAAGCAGCACGTTATGGCTGAAGCCAACCATTGGCTGGTGCAGTGCATGTGACCATGCCCATATACCGCCAGAAGAAAATAATGCAGAGTTCAGAAGACAGAGACAGTGGAGACAACGCAGGGAACCAGAGCAATGTGGAACAGGTATGAATCTTTTGTTTCAGGGTGCAGGCTGAGGGCACTTGATAAAAAAAAATCAGCGTTACCGGGAACCCCTTTTAAGCAAGATTGTCTCTACATGCAGTCAGCATCTATTCTTGATCTTTTTCAGAGTCAATTTTAGAAGCAATAAATGATGTAAATGCCGAGCTTGGATGTCTAGAATTCTAGCATCTGCACTGGTTTAGAACTAAGTATATCCCACAGGAGACATTCTCCCTTCAGTGAGGTAATGTGAAATGTCTTTCATTTAAAACTGCAATTGCAGCCATCTGGGCTTCATTTAATATTCAGCAGATTCAGCATTCGTGTCAGAGCTACCTAGCCCCAAGCATTACTATTTTTTAAGAAAATATTTGTATTTACTTTTGTAGACTAAAGCTAGTTTCACACTAGCATTTAGAGATCCGACAGGCTGTTCTGGCAGGGAGCGGCCTGCCTAAGCTGTCTATATCCAACATTGCTGGGCACTGTCTGAACGCCCGCAACATTAACTATAACATATATATATATATATATATATATATATATATATATATATATGTGCAGCGGTATTTATAGATCTCTGAACGCTAGTGTGAAACTAGCCTGCTTTTACACAGTCAGTGTTTGGTCAATGATTTCCATCAGTGTTTGTGTTCCAAAACCAGATGAAGGACACAAACACAGAATAGATGCAAATCTTTCCATTATACGTTAGCTCTTTGTAACCTCCACTACTGGTGTTGGCTCACAATCACTGATGGAACTCACTGATCAAACACTGAGCAAACACTGACTGTATGAAAGCAGCCTAATTATGCATACCTCTAAAATTCTCATTTCCACCAGCATCTCTTACTGCTTCTTCTCTAGCTACAGGTAGGAGAGCTATTAGAATGCATCTCTCTTTTGCTCACACTCACTAGCTATTCCCACAAGGTGTAATGAACGTTCGATTAACAAATGCTTTATTTGTAGGCCTTCTGTGAAAGCACATATGGTGTTATAAAGAAATCTGGCCTCCTCTATCTGCTGCATGCCAGCCTACAGATGCAGGTATTCGTGCAATGTCCCACTCTGTATTTGTAGTGGTGGCCTGTATGTTTCAAGAGGACCTTTCATGGGTTTATGTGTTAGAAACTGGTATGCGTAACAGCCAGGGAGAAAAAACAGCTCACCCTCTCCCTGGCTGTAATGCTCTCCACTACGATTGTACCCCGCTACAGCCAGGGAGAAGGAGATGCCCATTAAGAAACCTGTCCATCTCCTCCTCCCTGTACTGATGGTCTAAATGAACATATCAGGCACCAAAAACAGCAGAGGACAAAACGCGTCTTTTGGGCCGTCCTACCTGGTAAGAATACCAGTTTCTAACACATAAACCCATGAAAGGTCCTCTATAAGAATATCATTATATGCTGTATACTGTATCTATGTAGCTCCAAATTCCTATTAACAGGCTGGTAACCAACACTACACCTTGTACATTCCCATATAATAGGGACAGGCTAGACACGGGAAATGTAGAAAGTAAGAAGAAGGAGTTGAAGTGTGTAGAGAACAAAAGTTATGAGGAGAGTCAGACAAGTCCACCATGTATCCACCACTTTATCCCCCTTGGCAATGTCCACACTGAGGAAGGTTGGAGGAGGAATCATCAGAAGCTAACCAACACAGACCAGTGTAGACTTGTATAGCAAGTCTAGTGGAGATAGCAGCAGCCTCTAGCTTAAGGACTCCACAGTGCCAAGTGACCAGAAGAAGCCTCAAGCACCTGGACACAGCCTTATAACTAAGCACAAACTTGTGTTTTACCACATTCCTCTCTGGACTGTGTGGAACCATTTCTGTTGGCAACCAGTCGGCAAAAGAATGGAGCAGAAATGGCATGCCAGGCGTTAGGGAGAACCGCCCTGTAGGTTGCAGAAAGTACCTGGCTGTTAGCAAGTGGACCAGTTGTCCAGTGAGCACAGATAAAGGATACCAGCAAAAGGAAGCATAACGATGTTATCGGCACATTGAAGCATGTAGTGCCACAAATGACCCTGTTAACTGGAATTGCAGCACAAGTGAGATCTGAAGGGTATGCGAGTACCTCCATGATAATTGAACCTGTACATCTAGCTCAAGGCAAGTCATTATCAGTAAACGTTCCAGATATCTGATATAAACTGACTCCTCTTCATTTCTACACCTCATATGCACCCAAAGGTGCTGGCGTCCCACACCTCAGGGACCCTGCCTTCTCTGCACCTAAAACCTTGTACCATCCAGGGCACTTCAACCAACATCTGGCAGGAGATCCCTTTACACCAGAGTGTGCCTCGGTCCTGGTACTGCACTCGGGCTGGCTGAACAGTGATGGCTGCAGCAATGAGTGTGGTCGTAGTCCTCCTGGTGTTCTTATCCCTGCTCCAGGACTGTATAGGGGGAGGTAGAATGATGGTCCCCTCTAAGTCTTTCTGTCTAGATCATGCAATCTTCCCAAATGACCAAAGGCATGCAAATTCTTTCTCTAAATATCTCGCAGTTCCCAGCTGTGGGGTGCAGTCCCAAAACAGATCGCCAGTCCATCTCAGGAGTGTGACAGGCCCCAGTAGCAATTAACCCTGACCACATGCTGTAAAGTCTTAAGCCGTATGTGTGTGTTATCTTTGCTGTCTCAGTCCAAACACTGCCTTTATGGTCCTCAAACTTCTGCAATAATTCAATGCTCTCTTCTCTCAGAGGTTTATTTTTAGAAAAGTTGCTTTTCTGTCTCAGGAGTGGTGTTTTCCTGAATAAGGCTTCTGTCCTGGTCTCCTTGGCACCAGTGCACACAAAACAGGTCCTATATATCTGTTCAGCAGAAGATTAACGCTACTAACTAACCAGGGAAACATGGGATCGGCACACTACCCAGTAACTTAAAACTAAAGACTGCCAGTTAGCTATTTACTCCCATGCATAGAATCTTTGAATATACAGCACATAGGTCATCGTTAGACAACAGTAAACATTTTAGAGTGGTGAACCATAGTATTACATCATTAACCCTTTAGCAGTGAACCAGCAGGTCACTGCACAGCCCCTTCAACTAGCCATTCCATTTCCAGAATTACACCCAGGGGTGGGATTCAATTTTTAACAACAGGTTTCCTACTCAACGGTGGACATGTGGCATCATGAATTATGTTTACATATACATCACATATGTGCAACACACATACACATAAATACACAATATACATGGTACACATAATAAATACACCACATATACACTACACACACATACCACCCAATTTTTAAAAAGCCTAAGGCCACTTTCACAAGAGCGTGACAGATTAGGTCCGGATGCATTCAGGGTGCGTTCAGGAAAACTTGCACCATTTTGCAAGGAAGTTCAGTCAGTTTTGTCTGCGATTGGTTCAGTTGTTCAGTTTTTTCCGTGCGGGTGCGATGCGTTTTGATGCGTTTTTCACGAGCGTGATAAAAAACTAAAGGTTTACAAACAACATCTCTTAGCAACTATCAGTGAAAAACACATTGCATCCGCACTTGCTTCAGGATGCAGTGCGTTTTTCACTGAAGTCCCATTCACTTCTATGGGGCCAGGGCTGCATGAAAAACGCAGAATATAGAACATTCTGCATTTTTCACGCAACGCAGAAGTGATGCGTGAAAAAAATGCTCATGTACACAGACCCATTGAAATGAATGAGTCAGGATTCAGTGCGGGTGCTATGCAGAAAACTTGCTCATGTGAAAGAGGCCTAAGGAGCTAAACTATGGAATGGAAGTGCTCATCTCCAGCTGCCAGTCGGATCACTAATTTTAACAACCAGTTCTGGAGAACCTGAGGGAACTGGCTGAATCCCATGCCTAATTACACCATTGTACACCAATTTTTTATTTTTTTTACTATGAGAGGCAATGGAAAATGTAAACCGCTGACTAGGCAAGCTCTCTAGCTGCATATATTTGAGTTATACGGTATGCTTGGCCTCACACTTAGCTTAGCGCTTCTCAAACTGTGAGGGGCCCAATTGTGAGGTGCAGCTGGGAATGGATGAAGGGGCAATTTTGACAGAAATTATATGGTGCACAGGCGAATCTGTGATGACCAGTTCTCCGCATTATCAACCTCTAGCTGGTGAGATCAAGTTCCCCACGTTTGAATACTACGGCGGGGTACGGGAGCCCATGGATCCTGCCCCCACTGTTCACTCTCATAGGTGCAGACAGGTGTGATGATGTCATCCTAACTGCCTGTTTCCGAATGTAGGTGGTGTGATGACATCATCAAGACTGCCTGTGGTGTGAACAGGCATCTCAAGCCATAGGCCTAAAGAGTAGATGGTGGGATTGGGGTGAGTATTTGGGTTTTATTTTGTCACTACTTATGGCAATACTAGTAGAAAGGGGTCACTATTGTGGGCACTATAGGTGCATTATTACTACTCGGGATATTGTGGGGGGAATTCCAGTAAGTCTATTATGCAATTGAAAAATGAATCAAGACAACAGAGGAGGCAATATGGACAAACACAATACATTAGTAAGTGCCTTGTATTAATCTTATCTACATGATAAATGCCATTTGCTGAAATGAAACAACCCCTTTAAATTCTGAACTGGGTTATGTCAGTCAGTTCTCATTTTCGGCCAGAAGATGTCTCTGTAGTCTTAACAAATGCAACAGTAATTTAACAGCTAAAAGGATTTAAAGGGCACAGGGACTTGACACTATTTGCATTATTACTATGAATGTTTAACCATAACTTTTCTGTGCAATTACTATACTTTTCTCAAATATACCATGCTCATACACCCATTATAGTCTAATGTAAACAAGGTAATATAGTTTGCAGAATGCCAAATCAATTTTTGATTTTTTTTTTTCTCTATCTACATTAACAGTTCCTAGAGGATCTGTCACCAAAAAATGCAATGCAATCTCACAGCGCCATGTTATAGGGCAGGGGGAGCTGAGCAGACTGATTTGCTGGAAAGGATCAGTAAAACCTGTAATTTTTACATTTATATCTGCAGCCCTGTGAAGAGCTATCGGTACAGAAGGAGGTGTTATCGGTGACTTACAGCTTTCTCTGTATGTACACTTATACACACCATGCTATCACTGATAACACCTCCTTCCCATACCCATAGGTATTCACAGGAGGTGAAAAAAACAAAGCTATAAATCTAAAAATTACAGGTTTTGCTGAATCTTTTCCTACAAAAATATCTATCAACCTGCTCAGCTCATCCTGCTTTATAACATGGTACTGTCAGATTGCATAGTATTTTTTGGTGACAGGTTCTCTTTAAAGGATTGTCCACTCAACATGACCCATTCTCATGAAGCATTGTTGGTCCAACTTCTAGAACCCCCAGAATTAGCTATTGTATGTTGTCTTTTTTTCCTGGCCAAATGCAGATATCTTTTTTTACAGATTTTCCTATGGATGTTGCAGCCAGTTTTATATGGATGAAATCCCCAGCAGAGGTCTGTGGCAAATCTGTGACATTTTGGCTTTATTGTAGGTTTGAACTTGTACCAGTAGTAGTAGAGTAGTAGCAATACGGATGTTAGAACTAATGAATGTAATAATATAATTAATAAATTAATATAGTTATATAATATAATGCAATATTAATATCTATCTATAAAATTTTGGACCTTGTGTAAAATGTAAATAAAAACAGAAAGCAATGATTTACAAATCTTACAGACCCATATGTTATTCACAATATATCATAGAATGCATATCAGTTGAAAGTTCATGAAAAATATTAACTTATATAGAACTTGATGGGAGCCATGCATCTGAAAAAAGTTGGGATAGGACCATGTCTACCATTGTGTAGCATTCCCTTTTCTTTTTTTTTCTTTGAATTTTAAACATTTATTAAGAATAACAGGTACAGATGAAAAGAAGAGTAAAAGACATTATAGGAAGCGGTACATATACTCTGAGAGTTCCCCCTGATACTGGTCAAGTAACACAATCAGTCTGTAAACATCTGGGAAATGAGGAGACCAATTGCTGGAGTTTTGGGAGAGGAATGTTGTCCCATTCTTGTCTGATGTAGGATTCTGACTGCTCAACAGTCCGGGTCTTCTTTCCCGGATTTTTAATTTCATGTTGTGCCAAATGTTTTTATCGGTGAAAGGCTTGGACTGGACACAGACCAGTTCATCACCCGGACTCTTCTTCTACAAAGCCATGGTGTTGTGATGGATGCAGTATGTGGTTTAGCATTGTATTGCTGCAATATGCAAGGCCTTCCCTGAAAGATATGTTGTCTGGATGGGAGCATATGTTGTTGTAAAACATCTATATCCTGCTCAGCATTGATAGTGCCTTTCCATATGTGTAAGCCACCCACGCCATAGGCATTAATGCAACTCCATACTATCAGAGATGCAGACTATTGAACTGTGCACTGATAACAAGGTGGATGGTTCCTCTCCTCTTGTGTCCATGAGTTCCAAAAAGAATTTAAAATTTTAACTACATCTGACCACAAAACAATTTTCCATTTTGCCTCAGTCCATTTTAAAGGGAGTGTCATCAGAAAATTACCTACTTTTTAAATTAGGTTTTTATGTTAATCACATTTTAAAGAATTTTTGATTGTGTTATTTTTAATTTCCCATGTCAATATTTAAACAAAAAAACATAACATCATGGCCACTAGGCCTAATAATAGGCACCACTTCTTGTCTGTACAGATGACTACAGTTATCTCCTTATCATTATAGGCAAGTTTAGAATGGCATATATCACCTCTGTGTTTAGATAACACAGGATCTTCCATTCACAACAGGTGATTTTCAAAGCTTCTCTGTTCCTTGCTTGTAAAATGACCTCTGCAAAGGTCACAGAACATACCTAGAAAACTCTCCTATAGAAGTCAATGAGGTCAGCTCCAGACTATCATGTCTATGGTCCATGTGGCTGCAGTGTCGCCTGATGGCCAGTAGTTCATGAGTACCCAATATTGACTGTTGGCTTTGTCCCTTGTGTACATGGATTATGTATTGTTCATCATGTCATTCAACTTCACAATTTTACATTGAGGAACATTTTTCTGAAATTGTTCTACAATTTTAGACACAGTTTTTTTGCAGATTGGTGAATATCTGCACATCTTTGCTTCTGAGAGACTCTGCTTCTATAACATGCTCTTATACCCAGTCATGTGACCTCCAGCTGCGTTTTATTAGTTCCACTTACTGTTCCAGACTTTTCTTGCCCCTGTCCCAACTTTTTTAAGATGCGTTGCTCCCATCAAGTCCTAAATGAGTACATTTTTTCATGAAATGGTGAAATGTCTGATATGTGTTATCATTATTATATTTAATATTATTTAATATTAACATTTAATTATATTTTACACAGAAGCATCCCAACCTTTTTTTTTAAATTGGGGATGTGTGTATATATATATATATATATATATATATATATAGTGGCTTGCGAAAGTATTCGGCCCCCTGGAACTTTTCAACCTTTTGCCACATTTCATTCTTCAAACAAAAAGATATAACATTTTAAATTTTTGGTGAAGAATCAACAACAAGTGGGTCACAATTGTGAAGTGGAACGAAATTTATTGGATCATTTAAACTTTTTTTGTAATAATAAAACTGAAAAGTGGGGCGTGCAAAATTATTCGGCCCCCTTGCATTAATACTTTGTTGCGCCACCTTTTGCTGCGATTACAGCTGCAAGTCGCTTGGGGTATGTCTCTATCAGTTTTGCACATCTAGAGACTGAAATTCTTGCCCATTCTTCCTTGCAAAACTGCTCAAGCTCTTTGAGGTTGGATGGAGAGCGTTTGCGAACTGCAGTTTTCAGCTCTTTCCACATATTCTCAATTGGATTCAGGTCTGGACTTTGACTTGGCCATTCTAAGACTTGGATACGTTTATTTTTGAACCATTCCATTGTAGATTTTGCTTTATGTTTGGGATCATTGTCTTGTTGGAAGATAAATCTCCATCTTAGTCTCAGGTCTTTTGCAGACTCCAACAGGTTTTCATCCAGAATGGTCCTGTATTTGGCTCCATCCATCTTCCCATCAATTTTAACCTTCTTCCCTGTCCCTGCTGATGAAAAGCAGGCCCAAACCATGATGCTGCCACCACCATGTTTGACAGTGGGGATGGTGTGTTCAGGGTGATGAGCTGTGTTGCTTTTATGCCAAACATATCGTTTTGCATTGTTTCCAAAAAGTTAGATTTTGGTTTCATCTGACCAGAGCACCTTCTTCCACATGTTTGGTGTGTCTCCCAGGTGGCTTGTGGCAAACTGTAAATGAGACTTTTTATGGATATCTTTGAGAAATGGCTTTCTTCTTGCCACTCTTCCATAAAGGCCAGATTTGTGAAGTGTTTGACTGATTGTTGTCCTATGGACAGACTCTCCCACCTCAGCTGTAGATCTCTGCAGTTCATCCAGAGTGATCATGGGCCTCTTGGCTGCATCTCTGATCAGTCTTCTCCTTGTTTGAGATGAAAGTTTAGAAGGATAGCCGGGTCTTGGTAGATTTGCACAGTGCTCCTTGGGATGTTTAAAGCTTAGGAAATCTTTTGGTATCCAAATCCGGCTTTAAACTTCTCCACAACAGTATCACGGACCTGCCTGGTGTGTTCCTTGGTCTTCATGATGCAGAACCCTGAGACTATCACAGAGCAGGTGCATTTATACGGAGACTTGATTACACACAGGTGGATTCTATTTATCTTCATCAGTCATTTAGGACAACATTGGATCATTCAGAGATCCTCAATGAACTTCTGGAGTGAGTTTTCTGAACTGAAAGTAAATGGGCCGAATAATTTTTCCGCCCAACTTTTCAGTTTTATTATTACAAAAAAAGTTTAAATGATCCAATAAATTTTGTTCCACTTCACAATTGTGACCCACTTGTTGTTGATTCTTCACCAAAAATTTTAAATGTTATATCTTTTTGTTTGAAGCCTGAAATGTGGCAAAAGGTTGAAAAGTTCCAGGGGGGCGAATACTTTCGCAAAGCACTGTATATACACACACACACACACACACACAAACACTTAATACATTCATTGTTTTAGAATAATTATTATGGCAGTAATATTATGATTATTATGATTATGATTATGATTATGAGTATTATTATTATTATTATTATTATTATTATTATTATCACTATTGATGAATAATACAGTAATGGCAATAATAAAAGCATATCCCTAAACTGAAATGTGAATATGAAATTGCTAATCCTAAAAAGGACTTAATTTTGCATTGCTGCTGGAAGAACTGTATGGTTTCTAGGAAAATAGCCATATTTTGTGACCTGGATTATTTTAAATAACCTTTATTACCCTGACTTAAAAAATCTGTTATCCAGAAAGTTATAACAAAGTTATCCAGAAAGGGAGATGCCACCTGCAGATACTAGTCTATAGAGGAGCTGAATTAAGCCATGGAAAATACACACATCTGTTACACAATGTAAACTTTGCCATGTGCAATCTCAATGAGAGAGTGAACTGCACAATTCAAAGAAGCTTTGTTTAAAAAAAAAATGGTACTAAAGGAACAGATGGTAGAAATGCTGTCTATAATGAAGAGAGCTCGATAACTCCCCTGAGGCACAGGACAAGAGATATTGAAGCTATCAGCTAGTGTATTTCTTTTGGTTGCGCTCAGAAGTAATGTATTCAGACTTCTGACTTCTATAGAAATTATAATGTATAACAAAAGCAAGTCTTCTGAAGGGAAACAACTGATACATAACACATCAAATAAGAAAATCATTTTACACTAAATCACAGCAAATTGTGTGGAAATAAGAGTCAGGTCTCCGAAACCTGACATGTTACACAAACATTATCCAAGAACAGAACAAAAGAATTTGACATAAAAAATATGCCCTTGGAAGAAATAAACTTTTAGTAGCAATAACTGAGGAACAGATAGACATACAGTTATATGAAAAGACGCTCCAGAATTGTTACTGAATGGGTAATGCAAGTAGTTACTAAAAGAGGAATGTTTAAGGAGGACTACATGCATTCCCTATGCAATATTGGGGGATTTGACAAAGATAAAACTGATGACAGACAGAGTAGCTCTATTAACCTAAGACATCAGACACATGACCATGGGCATTTTGGCCCACAATACAGTGTGCAATATGAAAGGCAAAGTATTGTGTGGGGTGCCTTTTCCCAGACCAGTTTTTTCCATAAAATCTATTATGGAACAGTATTTCCAGAGTACCAGTGGAGGCAGCTTTAGCCATTTGATGCTTAGACTTTTTTTTTAAAGGGACTGTGTCATCAGGAAAGGACCTATTGTTTAGATCAAGTTTTCATTTTTTTAAATTATTTGTGTTTTTTTTAATATTCCATGTCATATCATCATTAAAAAAAATCCAAAAATAATGTACCGTTTTCACACTGGCCATTAGGCATGAAACATGTCAAGATTTCCTGTTCTTTGAGAGCAGCCACATAGGTCATAGACAAAATGGACAGGAGGGGATTGCATTGACTTCTAGAGAAGATTTTTCTAGACCTATGCAAAGGTCAGGAGGGAGTAGATGAGCTGTGATATCACCTGTGATATCAGTTGTGATTGGTGGATCCTGTTATCTATACAAAGGGGATACCTGTCATTGTAATCCTACCTGTAATCATAATATATTGGCTACTGAAAAGTTATTAAAACAGTACAGAAAATCTCAACACATTATGAGTGGCCAGTGTGAAAACTGCGCGATTTTACAGATGTTTAAATATAGATACTGAAATGGAAAATGAAAACATAAATCACCATAAATTCTAGAAAAATAGGCTTAACATAAAAACACTATTTAAACAATAGGTCATTTTCTGATGACACATTTCCCAAAGTGCTTATGCCCTGCATGCTTAGGACATGACATGCAAAACATTGAGTACTCCACTGCAATGGCCAGGGTCAATTTTTCTGTTACTGTAATGAGGCCCCACTCTAATCTCAGGGAATCTGAATTAAGTGACAGCTTTGCTACACGTGGCAACATGCCAGAATTAAAAGGAAGCTTTCTCATAATAACCATAGGAATGTAATGGGACATAGACAAAGAAACTATTATGGCTGTTTATGCGGTCCTTTTGCAGTTGTGGCTTGAAAAACAACAAAAGCCCACGAAAATGGCTGTTTCACACTTGTTTACCTCACAAAGACTTTTGTCACTTGTTCAACGGTTTCAGAGGACAGGGAGGAAACTCAGTTGGGGATTGAAATATACACTGGAGAGCAAAGTTGTTGGTCTTCTAAGAAATTAAGAAATGTATATGATGATTACTGTTATTCATAATTTTTATGTTGCACAGCTATGCTAGTTACTATTGACCTGCTAGTGTCACTCAGCATTCAAATCTAATATTGTACTCTAATCCAAAATAATTTTTTTTCCCAATGCTCCTAAAGTCTACCCTCGACAATCACTAGAACAAGGGTCCCAAGGCCCCACCCTGTAGTCATGCGATGAGAAAGAATGGGCGCTCGGAACCTCAATTCTAGTGAATGTGAAGGACCCAGAAAGTGACAAAGGTCCATTATAGATCAACCCCTTTAAATAAAGAAAACGACTCTGCAAATAGTGTTCCAAATATCCTACCGTTTTGTGTCAACAGTTCCTATGCAGACTTATGTGTTTCTATGTGTGGCTATAGACTACAAACTACTTTGTGTAGTCTGATCCTGTAGAGAACCTCTTTTCTATCTGTTACTAAGACCCCTAATCAGACCTCATATCTCACCCCATGTTACTAAGACCCCAATCAGACCTTAGATCACACCCTCATGTTACTTAGACCCCCAATGACATCAGATCAGACCCCCATGTTAATAAGACCCAACAGTTCATCAGACCTCAGATCAGACCAAAAAAAATATATTAACTCACCTCTTCTGCTTTGGACAACGACGCTTCTGAGATCCAGCGCTCCTTCTGCTTTTCCTGCCGTGCTGTGACCCAACATCGCACAGCAGGAGTTCACAGCACGCACCAAGGTCCTCACGCTGTGCACAGCACAGCGAGTGAAGACCTGCAGGAGAAGATCTGGAAGTGGTGAGTACAGACCCAGCAAAGGTAGCGCTGCATTCACCGCTCCCCGGTCCTCCTGTGCTAATGAGTGCTTCTATAATGGAAATGCTCAATAGTATTTACCCCATAAGGCACACTGATATTTTCCCCCCACTTTGGGGGGAAAAATGTGGTCTTATAGGGTGAAAAATACAGTATGTTTCCTGATATTTTAATAATAATAGTCGTTATTTATTTATATAGCGCCAACATATTTTGCAGCACTTTACAATGGTACATGTACAAGCCAAATTAGACATAAAACAGTTACACATTAATACACAATTTAAATGCTAGGAGTGAGGCCCCTGCTAGCTACAGCTTACAATAATAAGGAAAAATTAGCTTTCTTTAGTGGTCCAGCCATCCCTATACTAAATAGAGTAGTGCAGATAAATCTGCATAGCAGTGTATTGAGTGTTTGGATTACTGTTGGATAACGGCATCTGGTTCTGAAGAATGAGCGTTAAATGTGGAAGAGTCAAACTGGGGAATTTGATAAGCCTGCTTAAAAAGATGTGTTTTTAACTTTAAATCTAGAAAATTGTGACTTAACTTGGATGTCCAGGGTAATGCATTCCAGAGAACTGGGGAGGCTAGAGTAAAGTCTTGAAGACGGGAGTGGGAGGTCGAATTATGGAGGATGTCAATTTTACATCATTGGCTAAGATCAGTGGCGTAGCTACCGGGGGGGCAGGGGGGGGGGCGACGGCTCCGGGCCCAGTGACTCAAGGGGGCCCAGCAAGGATGAGGTTACCTACCATAAGGCGAATACAAGTGAGCGCTTCCATTATGGAAGCGCTCACTTGTATTTAGGGACCCCCATCAGACCTCAGATCAGCCCACCCAACCACATAAGATAAAAATAAAAAACCTTACTTACCTGTTCTGCGCTGCGGCTGCCCTGCGGCTGCCCTGGGGCAGCGTCAGGTCATAGTGTGCGCGGGCCAGGGAAGAGAGCGGAGCGCGGACCGGAGGGCAGCCGCAGCGCAGAACAGGTAAGAAAGGTTTTTTATTTTTATCTTATGTGGCTGGGTGGGCTGATCTGAGGTCTGATGGGGGCACAATACGCTGATCTGAGGTCTGATGGGGGCACAATATGCAGATCTGAGGTTTGATGGGGCACAATACGCTGATCTGAGGTCTGATGGGGGCACATTAAGCTGATCTGAGGTCTGATGGGGGCACAATACGATGATCTGAGGTCTGATGGGGGCACAATATGCAGATCTGAGGTTTGATGGGGCACAATATGCTGATCTGAGGTCTGATAGGGGCACATTAAGCTGATCTGAGGTCTGATGGGGGCACAATATGCAGATCTGAGGTTTGATGGGGCACAATACGCTGATCTGAGGTCTGATGGGGGCACATTAAGCTGATCTGAGGTCTGATGGGGGCACAATACGATGATCTGAGGTCTGATGGGGGCACAATATGCAGATCTGAGGTTTGATGGGGCACAATACGCTGATCTGAGGTCTGATGGGGGCACATTAAGCTGATCTGAGGTCTGATGGGGGCACGATACGCTGATCTGAGGTCTGATGGGGGCACAATACGCTGATCTGAGGTCTGATGGGGGCACAATACGCTGATCTGAGGTCTGATGGGGGCACAATACGCTGATCTGAGGTCTTATGGGGGGCACAATATGCTGATCTGAGGTCTGATGGGGGCACAATATGCAGATCTGAGGTTTGATGGGGCACAATATGCTGATCTGAGGTCTGATGGGGGCACAATACGTTGATCTGAGGTCTGATGGGGGCACAGTACGCTGATCTGAGGTCTGATGGGGGCACAATATGCTGATCTGAGGTCTGATGGGGGCACAGTACGCTGATCTGAGGTCTGATGGGGGCACATTAAGCTGATCTGAGGTCTGATGGGGGCACAATACGCTGATCTGAGGTCTGATGGGGGCACAGTAGGCTGATGTGAGGTCTGATGGGGGCACAGTAGGCTGATCTGAGGTCTGATGGGGCACAATACGCTAATCTGAGGTCTGATGGGGGCACAGTAGGCTGATGTGAGGTCTGATGGGGCACAATACGCTGATCTGAGGTCTGATGGGGACACAGTAGGCTGATGTGAGGTCTGATGGGGGCACAGTAGGCTGATGTGAGGTCTAATGGGGGCACATTCTGCTGATCTGAGGTCTGATGGGGCACAATATGCTGATCTGAGGTCTGATGGGGCACAATACACTGATCTGAGGTCTGATGGGGACACAGTACGCTGATCTGAGGTCTGATGGGGGCACAATATGCTGATCTGAGGTCTGATGGGGCACAATACACTGATCTGAGGTCTGATGGGGACACAGTACGCTGATCTGAGGTCTGATGGGGGCACAATACGCAGATGTGAGGTCTGATGGGGGCACATTCTGCTGATGTGAGGTCTGATGGGAGCACAATATGCTGATCTGAGGTCTGATGGGGACACAGTATGCTGATCTGAGGTCTGATGGGGGCACAGTAGGCTGATCTGAGGTCTGATGGGGGCACATTCTGCTGATCTGAGGTCTGATGGGGGGCACAATATGCTGATCTGAGGTCTGATGGGGGGCACATTAAGCTGATCTGAGGTCTGATGGGGGCACAATATGCTGATCTGAGGTCTGATGGGGCACAATACGCTGATCTGAGGTCTGATGGGGCACAATACGCTGATCTAAGGTCTGATGGGGCACAATACACTGATCTGAGGTCTGATGGGGGCACATTAAGCTGATCTGATGTCTGATGGGGGCACATTAAGCTGATCTGAGGTCTGATGGGGGCACATTAAGCTGATCTGAGGTCTGATGGGGGCACATTAAGCTGATCTGAGGTCTGATGGGGGCAGGGGAGTGATGTAAAAACTGGGGACACGTTTCCTTTAACATAGGAGTCCCCTTGTTTTTTACTCCTATTACTCCTATATTGTACTGCATTATGTGGTAGAGTATTTAGACTAGGGTATGTAGAAAGTCTATTGTACTGTACTTAGCAGCATAGACGATCTTGCAGTTTATACAGTCATCTTTCTAATACAATATTATAACCACAACTAGTAGTATGTGCCTGTGAAGTTGGAAACATGCGTTTGGGAAGCCAATAAGTGGGGGGCCCACTCAAGTATGTTTCGCCCCCCCCTGTGCTGAACCTCTAGCTACGCCTCTGGCTAAGATCATGGGTGGTGTGGTAAATAGAAATAAGGAAGGGTATGTACGGAGGTGCAGGGTTGTGGAGAGCTTTGTAGGTAACAGTGAGAAGTTTGAATTATATTCTGTGGTAGATGGATAACCAGTGAAGCAACTAGCACAGGCAGAGGCATCTTTATAGCGGCTGCACAGAAAGATGAGCCTAGCTGCTGCATTTAAAGAGGCTCTGTCACTAGGTTGTAACCTATGTATTTAAATACATAGGTTACAAGGCCTAGTGACAACTTTTAAAATCATACCTTTCATGCAGAGTTCTGCGCAGCGGTCGCGTAGAAATTTAAACTTTAAAAAGTATGCAAATGAGCCATCAGAGCACCGGGGGGCGGCCTCTTTCCTCTGGAGCACCGCTCCTTCACACTGCAAGCGCTGTATTCTCTTCTGCGCACGCGCCGTCACTTCGCTAGTCCCGGGAGTGACGGCGCGTGCACAGAAGAGAAGACAGCGCTTGCAGCGTAGACACTGCAAGCGCTACTGCGCATGCGCCGGGAAAATTTTAGGGCGCATGCGCAAGAGTTCAGCGCTAGACTTACCAGTCTAGCGCTGTCTATCAAATACAGAAAGGGGCGTGATTAGAGACAGGGGACATGCCTCGGGCCCGGGGGGGCGGTGAAGGAGCGGTGCTCCAGAGGAAAGAGGCCGCCCCTCGGTGCTCCGATGGCTCATTTGCATACTTTTTAAAGTTTAAATTTCTACGTGACCGCTGCGCAGAACTCTGCATGAAAGGTATGATTTTAAAAGTTGTCACTAGGCCTTGTAACCTATGTATTTAAATACATAGGTTACAACCTAGTGACAGAGCCTCTTTAAGATAGATTGAAGGGGAACAGACAATCACTGGTGTTTTGTAGTACTGCTGGGGTAATGTCAGGTGATATATTATATATAGTTGTCATCAGCATAGAGATGGTACTAAAAAAAAAAATTTGCTGATAGTCTGACCAATAGGGGCTGTGAAGAGGGATGAGAAGAGAGGACCTAGGACTGAACCCAGAGGAACCCCAACAGCAAGAGGAAGAGAAGAAAAAGCAGAACCAGCAAATGATACACTGAAAGAGCGGCATGAGCGATAGGAAGAAAATCAAGAGAGACATTGTCCTTGAGGCCAGAAGAGTGGGGCATGGTGAGGAGGAGTTCAGGGTCTATAGCTTCAAACACTGCAGAGAGATCCAGAAGAATCAGTAGAGAGCACCATTACTTTTAGCTGACAGGAGATCATTAGACACTTCAGTGAGTGCAGTGTAGAGTGCGGGGAAACCAAATTGTAAGGGGTCAAGAGGAGAGTTAGCAGAGAGATAGCTTATTACACAAGAGGCATCCCAGGAGTTTAGAGTTG
The DNA here is from genome assembly GCA_900303285.1 of Rhinella marina. Taxonomy (NCBI): domain Eukaryota; kingdom Metazoa; phylum Chordata; class Amphibia; order Anura; family Bufonidae; genus Rhinella; species Rhinella marina. Next base: position 95,607 of record ONZH01003190.1, read on the forward strand.
AAGGGGAAATTAAAAAATGTTGATATCAGTGCTGGATGGGTTAAGAGATGTTTTTTTTTCAACTATACTGTCTCATTATTTGCCAGCAGCAGAGAACCAGGATTATTTAACATGTAAAATTATCACAATAGCCCAAAGAACAAGCATTTTCTCATTCATTGGGTAATCGGCATCAGTATTACACTGGCAGCGCTAGCGATCATCTTAACAATAATCTGCTGTGTAATAGGGCCTTTAGGGCTAAGAAGGGAGTAAAAAATATCAGACAGCCATTTTGGGTTATAGGATAGTGAAGAGATAAGAGAGGTGAAGTTGGCTTGTTTGGAAAGGTGAGGGCAGGTTTAGGGGTTTATGCTACAATTTTATTGGGGCTAATAATGGACCACACCTTAGTACTTCTTTCTGTAGGAATTTAGATGTCTGTTTTTGCTGGCTTTAATAAAATATCTCTGTTTTACCGTATTTTTCGCTTTATAAGACGCACTTTTCCCCCCAAAAGTAGGGGGAAATTGTGGTGCGTCTTATAAAGCGAATACAAATGAGCGCTTCCATTATGGTATAATGGAAGTATAAGGTGCCGGGACCCCCCATCAGACCTCAGATCAGCCCACTCAGCCACATAAGGTTAAAATAAAAACCTCTCTTACCTGTCCTGTGCCGGCAGAGGAGCGCCGGACCCGGAGCGGAGCCATGGCGCAGGAGAGGTAAGGGAGGTTTTTATTTTATCCTTATGTGGCTGGATGGGCTGATCTGAGGTCTGATGTGGGCACAATAAGCTGATCTGAGGTCTGATGGGGGCACATTCTGCTGATCTGAGGTCTGATGGGGGCACATTCTGCTGATCTGAGGTCTGATGGGGGCACATTCTGCTGATCTGAGGTCTGATGGGGGGCACATTCTGTTGATCTGAGGTCTGATGGGGCACATTCTGTTGATCTGAGGTCTAATGGGGGCACATTCTGCTGATCTGAGGTCTGATGGGGGCACATTCTGTTGATCTGAGGTCTAATGGGCGCACAGTGGGCTGATATGAGGTCTGATGGGGGCACATTCTGCTGATCTGAGGTCTGATGGGGGCACATTCTGCTGATCTGAGGTCTGATGGGGGCACATTCTGCTGATCTGAGGTCTGATGGGGGCACATTCTGTTGATCTGAGGTCTGAGGTCTGAAATTTATGGGGGGTCTGATATGAGGTGTGATGAAAAATATTTTTTTCTTATTTTCCTACTCTAAAATCTGGGGTGCGTCTTATCATCAGGTGCGTCTTATAAAGCGAAAAATACGGTACATAGATTTTTGGATGTGTGACTTCTTTTGTGTTGCTCTGCCTTTGATTGTACCTGGTATTTATTTGGAGAATTTAGTCTTGCACTGTAGACTATATTTTTAAGTGCCCTTTGAGTTTCTTTTCTGTTAACAAAACATCTGTGTAGTCAAGAAACTTGGCGGTCTTTCTGAATAACTTCATTTTCCAATCAATATCTTTGGCCTAAGGAGCAAAATCTTCTAGAATGAACCAACATTCTGTAAGGTGAAGGAAGACCGGTGACAAACAGACTAGCAAGTAAATGCCATATACTACCTAAAACTACAGACTCCAAACAAAAGTATATGATGACAGAGATAAAGAGACAACATACAATCATACAACCGTATATAATTTATATAGACAATAGTGGACATTTTGCAGCGTGATTCTGCAAAATGTAGTGATTTTTTGGGGGCTTTGGAGCTTGCTGTGATACAGGCTGCCACTCTGCCGTGGTAATAATCATACAGATGCTGGGTATCATCCTGTGATATGTCATTTCAAGCTCTTTATACTTGGACTCAGTTCAGCTCGATCCACTCCCACACATTCTTGACAAGGGAGACATCTGGTGAGCGAGTTGGTCAGGGGATTTGTCAGATACCCTGAAGAGCATGTTGTATAGTGTGCGCAGTTGGTGTGTGGGCATTATCTTGTTGTAACACCACATCTCTTTACTGAGTCAAAAAAGGTAGTAGGGCTGGTTCCATGATGTCCTGGACATATGACACCTGGTGTTGGTCCTGTGTGTCTCTGCACTCATGAATGATGGCAGTAGGCTCTCTCCGGTCCTCTTGTGAACTCTGATGTAGCCAGATGTACCTTCTGAATCTGGCACTGCTTCATGGCTCTCTGCAAAACTACATGTGGGCTTACTGCCTTGACATGCTTCCAATACTTTACTGCCAATTTATGTGTCAAAGTCCATCTAATTCTCATAAAACATTCATCCTAAGTATTACTGCAAAGTTAGAGCCCATTGCGTGTTCCACCACCAATGATGCTGATTGACAGAGCCAGGCAGGATGCTGTGAACACTCAATCAGCATGATGACAGCGTAGCCAGAGAAGGGAGAACAGAACCTCTAGGAGTAGGGAAAACACCTCCTTTGCTCCTAGAGGCTCATTTGCATAAAATAAAAGTACATAGAAAGAAGTGACAAAGACTATCAGCTTCAGGTGAGATTAGCACATGTCTAAAGTCATCCAGTTTAATAACCATGTACCTGATGACTGAAGCCCTTTAAACTGTGGACTGTCCTTAATTATGGTATACTATTCATTTGTGGCATTTTGGGATGGTAATTTGACTAATGTCAAATTACCATCCCTAATGTCCAACAACTGGTAATAAGTGGATCATATTCTTCAGTAGAAATAATTTAATTGAATCTGATCTGATCTGAGCATTTTTGGGGGTGTACCATAAAAACGTATCTGAACCATGGAAGCCCCACCTTGCAACTCGCAGCTAACCTTTTGTTCTCAAATACTACAGGCACTGAATTCTTGTATTGAACAACTCCAGTGCATGCCAATGAGTCCTGATTCATGAGCTCTCCTCTCCCCTTGCCACTTATTGCAACAGAGAAAAAACTGTCAGTCAGCAGCAAGGGGCGGGACAGATGAGAGCTCATAAATATCGGGACTTATAGGCATGAGATGAAGCTGTTAGGAGCTAGGACAGCATACAACTGCTACCAGAGTACCTTTAAGATGTTTTTTGGAGCTCTTACCTCAACATGTCAAAGCTGTTTTGGCAGCACAGTCAAAACAGGTGAAGCTACACAATATTATTAGTGGTTTTAATGGTATGGCTGATTGATCTAAATGACCCACCAACCTCTGTATCCAATAACCCCTTTTGTAGATAAGTGTTGATGTCAACAAGACATTGGCCCCTATGACATCCCACACACTGTGCAGCCTTAAGGGGTTGTGCAAGAATGGGGGGAGGTGGGAGCTTTGGCAAAACCCACACACACACTTGGCCAAACCTGTAAAGGAAATATGACTTGCATGCTTCCCAACTCCAGCTCCCTGCTGTCAGGACTGGCAGTCATGGTGCCCGTCCCGCCGGTCCTGCCTCTGACTCTGCGGGTGATGCAGATGCCTGTGCCTGGGCTTCCGCCCCTCTCCTGTCAGGCTCCTCCTCCTGCCGGCGGTCTCTTGGTATTGGTGCGCATTCCAGGCAGGGTTCCAAGGACGCGGCGGGTGCACAAGCTCGCTCGCGTTCTCGGTCACTAGGTGCACGCCGGAGAAGGCGAGCAGTTTAATCTATTTGCTATGCTATGCAGACCTGGTCACCTACTAGGGGTTAATTCTGTTCTCAGGAGTCTCTCCTCCCTTTCACCTGTGGGGGTGGGAATCCTGGCTGCATTTAAACATTGCAATCACCATCATACTTGCCAGTGTTTGAGTTTCTCTGCACCAGCTATTCTAGTGGTTTCTATTCTGCAGTTCTGACCTTGCTTCGTGTTTTTGACCATCGCCTCTGCCTGATCCCTTTGTACTTCACTACTGGTGGTATGATGGACTATACTGCACAGCTGTAATAGTAAACACAGGGGAAGAAAGGAAGCAATCTTAACCTTTTCTGGCACTGGAGGTGGCTCAAAATCCCCTTTGACAATTCATAGGTGGGGAATCCTGTTTCATACACTACATGGACAAAAATACTGGAGTACCTACACATTTCACCAACAGGAGATTTTATGATATCCAATTGTAACTGCATAGGCATTAATTTGGACTTGGTAACCTCTTTGCAGCTCAGCTTGGGTTATGTCTGTGGGAATTTTTGCCCGTTCATGCATAAAAAGCATTTGTGAGTCCCCTGGACTTGACCCTTACTCCACTACAGGTAACCATCAGGTTGCTCCCTCTAGAAGTAGTCAGGCAGGTCAAGAGACACTGGTGCATGGCACCGAGACAGGCCAGTCTGTAGTCAGTTAACAGGTCAAGGTCAGGGTAAGCAGAGTTTGTTCAATCCAGTAAACAGGCAATAAATTAGGACAGGCAGCTCTGGGACAGAAGGTAAAAGTCAGGTTAGGCAGCAGAGGGTCAAATCCGGTAAACAGGCAGAGGTTGAGCACAGATATCAGAACAGAAAGACAGCACACTTTTGCAAGGACTAGGGAACCTATTGCTCTGGGACCCTCCCATAACCCATGACAAGCAGCTATTGGTCAGGAATTATTTAGGATGCATGTGCTGGCCTTGTAAGCACCAGAGAGAGGACACTTGTGTCTTAGATGCACAGTGAACTACAGGCTGGAAATGGGAAGCCAGGTTGGTCTTATGTGGATAGGGAAAAGTTAGGCAGCCATGCCTGCTGTGCAGAAGGAGAGAGAAGATTGCGGACGTGGACTGCTGTTGCAAATACTAAACCGTAAGTGTTCCAGCTGCCATGCCCACCAGGAGTGGGGAGATGCCGGTGGGCAAGGACTGCCAGTGAAACACATTCTAGTTGATTCCAAATATGTTTAATGGGGATTGATGTCAGGACTGTTTGTGGGCCAGTCAAGTTCTTCCACTGCAAACTCACCCTTCTATGCCTTTTTAGACCTTGCATTGTGCACTGGGGCACTGTCATGCTGGAACAGAATAAGGCCTTCCCCCAAAACTGTTCCCACAAAGTTGTAAGCATACAGTTGTTTAAAATATCTTAGTAGCACTAATATTTCCCTTCCCTACCTAGGCCAACCCCTGGAAAACCCCATAGCATTATGCCTCCTCCACTAAACTTTACAGTTGGCACAATACAATCAGTCAGGTAATGTGCTTCTGTATTTCATCAAACCCAGACTCTTCCATTAGACTGCCAGACAGGGAAGTTTTGTCACTCCACAGAACACATTTTCGCAGCACCAAAGTCCTTTTTTTTAATTATTTACAATGAAGTGAAGTGTGCTTTGTCATACAGTCATCATGTTGTCTGCTTTCAAAGTCCAGCCCATAATAATAGCTCAATAAATTGTCAGTCAATTAAATGTAATTTATAGATCATAAATGGTGTTGTGTGAATATATAATGCATGAATATATTAAATACATACAGTATATAAACCACTTTGAAAAGTAACTTGATTATTATCTCCTCCTGTCATCTCTAGGAATGCATCTCATTATTTCTGTATTTAGAAAAATGGCTTTCATTCAGGTATGCTATTGGATCTCAATGAGTTTCAGTGTGCTATTGTGATATCACAAATGTCTCAGGAAGGTAAGCAACTGTGACATCAGAAGTGGAAGTCAAGCAGGTAAGGCTGTTGTGACCTCACAAGTGGGTTTCAGCCAGGTGACATCATACTGGGATTCAGTGAAGTAAGCTGCTGTGACATTACAGTGGCTTTCAGTTTGGTGAACTACTACGACAACACAAGTGGGTTTTAGATGCTGTGACATCACAAGGGTGGTTAAAGCGACATAAAGAAAAGTTGGGTTGAGTAAAGTAAACTGCAGTGGCATCATACTGGCTTTCAGTGAGGTGATGTACTATACTAGACATTGCAGGTGGATTTTACAACAGCAGCATGCAATTGTAATGCACTTTTCTTACCCAAGGGACTCAAAAGTGCAGCTTGAAAATTCCTGTTCTTATGTGGAGTATTATGGAGCAGGGAAGTCAGTAGCAGCCATCTGCTGCAGGCACTCATTCCCCAATCATTCTGTGACATCACAAATGTGTATCATTTAGGTAAGTGTCACTCTCTTTTGCGGGTGCCAGCACAAAAAATGGGAACTGCTTTACAGGCAATAATAAAGGCCCCCCCATCCAATAAGAGGAGAATGCTTCATGACATTTATGCTATATAAAAGGGAAAGTGTATATAGGAGTGAGTAGTAATAGTTGAAAACACCTAGATGTGGCTGGGGGAGCAAGTCCTTGGCCCTGGCTGTTGGAATAAGTGTGAAAGCGAATGACTACAGCAGGTTGTCTGGATGAGTCACTGAGTGTATGGTATTTGCTAGGACGACACACTGTGCAGCCAAAGAAAGCAGTATCGGGATGCTAAGTTGCAACTTAAAGAAGTATTCTCATCATAGACAATGGGGGCATATTGCTAGGATATGTACCCATTGTATTATAGGTGCGAGTCCCACCGCTGAGATTCGCACCTATATTGAGAACGGTGTGGGGAAAGTGGTGACTGGAGGACCCCGGGTCCAGCCACCACCAAACGCTCTCCCCATAAAAGTAATTGGGAGCGCACCGCGCATGCGTGGCCACCGCTCCCATTCACTTCTATGGGTCCAGCGGAAATAGCTGAGCCAGCGGTCAGCTATTTTCGGCGACCTCATAGAAATGAATGGAGGGCGGCTGCATATGCGCAGTGTGCTCTCCACCACTTTCAGGGCTCCGTTCTCAGTATAGGTGGGACCCACAACTCTCAGACAATGGGGGCATATCCTAGGGATATGCCACTATTGTCTGAGATGGGAAAACCCCTTTAATGCAACTAATAGGGGTCCCATTGGAACATGTACGTTGGCATGATCTTGACATACAAATCACCAGATAACTCAAAAGCTTGGAATTCTGGTTACTTACATATTGCTGTAAATTAGGGGTCACATTAACTTTTATTATGAGATTTGGCTGTATTGTGTGTCGGATAGCCAAAGTTGCAATGTAACTTCAGCAAATTTCTTCATCACTTCAAACATCACTTACTAATGTATTGTGATTCTCCATATAGCTTCCTTTGTAAGCTGGATTTATTTTTCCATCACATGATATACTGCTTGTTTCCATTGTTACAACCACCCTGCAATTAAGCAGTGGTGGTTGTGCTTGCACACTATAGGAAAAAGTGCTGGGCTCTCAGGTGGTCAGGACCATGAGAAAGCACAACGCCTGGTGCTTATAACCATGGAAACAAGCAGTGTATAATGTGATGGAAAAATGAATGAAGCCAGCAAAGGAGGCAATATGGCCTATCACAATACATTAGTAAGTGGCTTGTATTACCTTTCTCTACATGATAAATGCCATTTGGTGAAGTGAAACAACCTCTTTAATGATGAGCAAACACTAGCTGATGAGAGTTCATGAATATGCCATATGTGGTCCACAATACAAGAGTCCTGCGCACAATGTATGTCAGCAAGTCTGTGCAGGTTTTGCAGTGACTCTTAATGTGGATTTTATTGTGGATCTGCAGCAATATCCTCATATTTTACATGTGGCCTTTTCTGTGGTTTCACCCTGGGCCTTGCAAAGGGTCAAATCCACTGTAAAAATCTGCAGAAAGAATTGACATGTAGCAGATTTATACTCCATACTGCATATGAATTTCCACATGGAGATTGGTTAAAATTGCTGCCACTGTGTATTTTCCACCAGAGAATCTGGACAGAAATTCTATGTCTGCATACACCCTTTAGATGTCCCTAATTGCAATCAACACTGGACCCATCCTGGTACAAATGGAGCAGACCACAATATCATTCAATAAGAATTTTTAGGTTAGGTTTTAGGTTATTTCCATGTGTATCGCATTTGGTGGGAGGTACAGTCTTCAGATCCTTCCACTTTTTTCACATTTTGTTATGTTGTTATTTTGCAGCCTTGTGTGGAAATAAATCAAGGTTTCCCCAATCAATCTTCACTCAATCCCCATTAAATAAGACAGTGAAAGCAGAATTTTAGAAATGTTTGCAAATTTATTAAAGGAAAAACTAGAAATTTGCATGGACATAAGTATTCAGAGCAATTGAAATTATAGCTATGTAGACCTCCCATTTCTCTCCACCTTGATTGGAGTCCACCTGTGGTAAATTCAGTTCATGAGACATGATTTGAAAAGATACACCCCTGTCTATATAAGTTTTCACAACTGGAAATACACATCAAAGCAAAAACCAAGTTATGAGGAGGAAAGAACTGCATATACAGACAGAATTGTGTGGAGGCACAGATCTTGAGAACTCTGCTGCACAGAAAGCAACCAAGTGCACAGTGGCCTCCATAATTCTTAAATGGGAAAAGCTTGGAACAATCAGGACTCTTCCTAGATCTGACCACCCCACCAAACCAAGTAATCAGGGAAAAGGGTCTTGAAATTTCCAGAAGGTCAACAGCCACTGCAGCACTCCACTAATGTGGGCTTTATGGAAGAGTGGTCAGAAAAAAGCCTCTTTTCAGTAAAAACATGAAAGTTTTCAACAAAGCACCCAAAGGACTCTCAGAGAAACAAGATTCTCTGGTCTGAATAAACCAAGATTGAACATTTTGGCCTCAATTCTAAGTGTCATGTTTGTAGAAAAGTGGGCACTGTCCAACACCATCCCTACAGTGAAGCATAGCAGTGGTAGAATCATGCTATGGGGAGTTTTTCAGCGGTTGGAACAGAGTGACTGGTCAGAGTTGAGGGAAAGTTGAATAGAGATATTCTTAATGAAAACCTCATCCAGTGTGCTCTGGACCTTAGACTGGGCCAAAAATGTACCTTCCAATGAGACATAGACCCAACTCCGTGAATGTCCTTGACTGTCCCAGTCAGAGCCCTGACTTGAACCCAATTGAACATCTCTGAAGATACCTAAAAATGGCTGTCCACTGACAGTCCAAATCTAACCTGACAGAGCTTAAGAGGACCTGCAAAGAAGACTAGAAGGAAATCACCAAATCCAGGAGTGTAAACCTTGTGGCACAATACCCAAGAAGACTGGAGCCTGTAATCGGTGCTTCAGCTAAGGCCGCATTCACACATATGGCAGCAGATCTGGCAGGCTGTTCCTGCAGACAGCAGCCTGCCAGATTTCGTCGGATCCAGCATTGCCGGATTCTGTGGTTCTCCACTGGATCCCCATTGACTGTAATGAGGTCCGTTGATGATCCGGCTGCTTTCCATCATAAATGCTGGGCTTCAGACAGACAAAAACTGTTGTATACAAGTTGTTTTGTTCCAGCCTACAGCCAGCATTTGACCTTACTAAAGTGTCTAAATAATCATGTCAATGCAATATTTTAGTTTTTCCTTTTCAATTACTTAGCAAATATTTCAAACATTCACTTTGTCATTATGGGGCATTAAGTGCAGAATGATGAAGAAAATTTGAACTTTTTTATTTTAGTACAAGGCCTGAACATAACAAAATGTGAAAAAAGTGAAAGTGTCTGAAGACTTTCCAAATGCACTGTAAGAACGCACATTACTCAGTACACTGTCATGGGTGTTAGGGCTAATTCACGCATCATCGACTAATTACACTCATTTACTAAAAAATAACGCACCAAAGAATTGTTGGAATCGAATGAAACTTTCTATGTGTGAATGTAATGATGATATATTAAAGCGATTACAATATTAGAGTGAAAAGGTATGATTATTGGGAAAAACTGTACAAGTGAAAGGAGGGTCTAGTACCTTGTTGGACCACCTCTAGCCTGGGTTCAAGATACAGTTGGGCATGGAGACATACAGGTTCCATATGGTACCCTGCAGCACATTTGCACACAGATGTTGGAGTTGGGCTTGTATATTCTACAGACTCGTATGTTGTTCAAGCTGTCATCCAAGCTGGCCCCATAAGTGCTTGATTGGCGATAAATCTGGTGACTGGTAAGGCCAAGCAAGTGTTGCAATCTGGCAGAGACATTCCTGGAGAACCCTTGCTTTGTATTGGTGAGCAATATCCTGCTGAAAAATGCCAGTTGTAAGCCCTGCCATGAGAGGCGCCGGATGTGGCTGCAGGATGTCCTGCACTGAGCTGTTAGTGTCCTTGTATCACTACTAGCGGTGACTGACTGGTCGTGGTGGTGGCTCCCCAGATCATCACACCAGCAGTTCGGGCAGTGTGTCGCTCCACAGCAAAGAAAAGACTGAAGTGCTCACCACAAGGCCTTCATACTCAAACCTGTCTGATCCCAAAGAAGGAATTTGAATTTGATGCTAAAGATGATACAGTTCCAGCCCATAGCAGTCCAGGTTTCTCGTTCATGACACCAATAATAATGAAGGCAATGGTGGCTGTCTGTTAATGGCAGGACACGTAAAGGGCACCATGACACCAAATTGCCTTCTGCTAAGCGCCTGGATATAGCCTAGGTAGAGACATGTCTATATAATGAAGGTGGCGCCTGTGTCTGGATGTGGATAACAAAACTATGGGAGCTGCTTATTCTTTAATGCTTTTAGATAGGCACTCACTCCTCCTGGGTTCATTAAAGATACTCCTTTAATATATTCAGCTATACATCACATACAATATATTCAATAAAAACATAGACTAAAACAACTGTACATTCAATATACATATATATATGTGCAGGCGTCCTACTAAATCTTTCAAAACATGATCCGGATCATATAAAACTCTTTTCAAGTATTAAAACTGGTTCACTCCATTTCCCATTTTTATCTCTCATATATAATCTCTCTATATCATTAGTATTGGGCCCAATATAGAGATTCTCCTTAATATAAAAGTTCCCGGCAAATGTCCTCTCCCGTACTAATATCCTGGACGGGATTGATATTTAAAAAGTTCTTCTCAAGAAGAACTATAGCTAAACGCGTTTCGGCTCAGTTGGCTACTGAGGAAGGTACAAAAAGTACCGAAACGCGTTTAGCTGATGAACTGCATTAATCCACTTTTAAAAAAAGGCTCCAACAAAGATTTATTGAAGATCGATCTTCTTTTAAGCTCTTGGAAGGATCTACAGGTGGTCTGTTTGGGCTGCCCACAGCCTGTTCGCTGTGATGCTCCTGCAGTGGCCGGGTTTGGGGTGGGCCCAACGTTACGCTGGGTCCCCCGGACACCGTTGAGGTGTCACCACATGTTGCTGCTCTACGGAAGGGATGGTAAGGCGTGGTGCGCCCCCATGAAATAAGTCCAGAGAGTCAGGGTCTGCAGTTAACCAGGGTGCTTCCTTACTGGAGGGATTCAGGTGCATAACAATACATGCGAGGCATAGGGCTGGCTTCTCCAGTCTCCTCCCTGGCAGAAGTAGGGTTTGATGCAGAGAAAGGGCCTGCTAGCTGTCCCTCTCTCTCTCTCTCAGAAGGCTGCTGCCCTTGTCCAAAGCTGTTGGCCCACGATCTGTAGCTCAGTAGTCTGGGTGGCTCCTTGGTCCCAGGGCTGGTGACCCATGGTCTGTGGCTAAGTGTTCCCATCTCAGCATCTTCTTCTGGACACTCATGCAGGGTGGCATGAGTCTCCCCTCCAACTGCAGAACATTAGGGGCTCTAACTGCTCTCCTTATATACCATTTCTTGCTAGACTGGAACCTTCTAGTGGGAGGTGTGGAGTGGAGAAACTCAGCACAGATATATTTTAACACTTTCTGTCTCTCTAAGACTAACATTACAGCTTCAATGATACTCAATGGCAATGACACAGCATGTTTTTCCAGACTAAAACAGAGCTAAATCTGTCACAAGGTTAGTCTGTCTGATTTTGGTGGTAAATAGCATCTGGCTTTTTCCCTCCAAAACATGGTCTTTTTCAAACTGTATGGCAGCTGTGGAGCATTACCAGCTTCTTATTTAAAGTCCTAACAGTCTCTCAGTATTCATTAACCCTTTCCACAGAGCCTTGCAAATAAAGTGATAATGAACAGGATATATATTACAACATAGAAATGTAGTAACACAGTATTAGTGCAAATTAACCTTTTCAAGTGAACTAAAGTAAGAAGTTTATAACTTTGCATAGAGGAAATAGATAAATGTCCAAACGTCAAAGTACTCCAGGGCACTACACTCCCCCTTACAAAGTCTGTCAACTGGTCAAAATGTCTTCAAATGCATCATAGAGCCATGTCTAGTGGTCAACGATTTTTTTCCAAGAGATACACTACCCAAAAGTAGTGTGTAAGAGCCTTTTTATAGGTCAGCGGGAAGCACTTTTATTCCCTCTTGTGGCAAGACCCAGTGTCCAATCGGACCACACCTCTAATCATTTACATATCTTTCTGAGACATAACTGCATGCCAAATTTTGCTTTAAAGGGGTTTTCCAGAATTTTACTACTGATGACCTATCCTCAACTGGGACCCCCGCGATCAGCTGTTTGAGAAGGTATGGGCGCTTCTGTGAGCGCCGCTGTATTCTCGCAGGTTTCCAATCACAGCACCATACATTGTACAGCGGCTGTGCTTGGCATCGTGCTCAGCCCAACTCACTTGAATGGGGTTCAGCTGCTCCTAGGCCATGTGACCAATGAACATGACGTCACTGGCCTAGGAAAATCTAAGAGAAGACCGCAGCGCTCATGGGAGCGCTTGTGCCTTCTCAAACAGCTGATCGGCGGGGGTCCTGGGTGTCGGACCCCCACCTATCAGATGCTGATCTGATACTCATCAGTTGTAAAATCCTGGAAAACCCCTTTAATCCAACATTTCTGTCTGGGTGCATACTTTTTTTTCAATGCATGTATTTATTCACGCATCTTGTTTTTCCACTGAATAAGGCCTTAAGTTGAAATTGGAACCACATTTGTATTCTGCAAAGTATTTTGAGTTATTTGCTTGTATTATCTTCTAGAGATGAACTAATCGGATTCAAGTTAAATTTTGTAAAAATTCAAGGAGTATAGGAATTTGAAATTTTGGTGATTTGATTTGAGCGAATTTTGGAGAATCCGAAAGAAAAAACATTATTTTTTTTAAAGCAAGAAACGAAAGAAAAAAAAAATCAGTCTTAGGAGACCGCAGAGTGTCATACACAATTTTTTCGGCCAACTTGACCACCTTTGATTCGGTTAGAATCAATCTAGTGAACCAATTGAGTTGAATCGAACCCAAATGGAATCTTGCATGGTTCGCTCAACTCTACTTGCTTCTGTTCCTGGCTCTGTTGCATGGTAGTATTATTCTGTTTCCAGGGGCTGACTGGGAACTTAAAGTGGCCCTGGAAAAAGAAGCTTAAACTGGCCCCATGTTGTAGACAGGTCCAAATTGACAGAAGGAGGGACAAAAGGAGTAGGCGGGTCCAATAACACTGTAATGCAGAACAAAATACCACCGTGCAGCACAGAATACTGCCTCAACAGAACCAATTACCACAGTGCAGCACAGAATACTGCCTCCACAGAGCCACATACAGCAGTGCAGCTCAATATACTGCCCCAGTAGAACGAAATACCACAGTGCAGCACAATATACTGACCCAGCAGAACCGAATATCACAGTGCAAAACATAATACTGCCTCAACAGAACCAAATACCACAGTGCAGAACCGAATACTGCTCCAGCAGAACCAAATACCACAGTACAGCCCAATATACTGCTCCAGCAGAACCAAATACCACAGTGCAGCACATAATACTGTCTCCACAGAGCCACATACATCAGTGCAGCTCAATATACTGCCCCAGTAGAACTAAATACCACAGTGCAGCACAATATACTGACCCAGCAGTAGGGTTGCACCAGGTATCGAACTTTCAATACTCAATCAATACTTGCACTTGGATTGATACGATACTGGGATTTGCTGTTTTCAATACTAGGCTGCACTACTACGCATTATAGTATCTTTTAGAAAACATGGCTGAGGTGGCAAAAAGTTTTAAAATAAAACCAAAATATTAAAAGTTTAAATCAGCCCCTTTCCTAATTTTACATATAAAAATACATAAATGCAGAATCGAGTATCGCAATTCTTTTTTATGGTATCAAAATTGAATCAAAATTTTGGTATTGTGACAACACTACCCAGCAGTACCAGATACCACAGTGCAGCACAGAATACTGCCTCAGCAAAAGCAAATACTACAGTGTAGCATCAAATACTCCCTCAGCAAAAGTAAATACCACAGTGCAGCACAGAATACTGCCCCAGCAGAACCAAATGCAACAATGCAGCACAGAATACTGTCCCAGCAGAACCAAATACCACAGTGCAGCCCAATATACTGCCCCAGCAGAACCAGATACCACAGTGCAGGACAATATACTGCCCCAACAGTACCAGATACCACAGTGCAGCACAGAATACTGCCCCAGCAGAACCAAATACCACAGTGCAGCACAAAATAGTTCTGCCCACGCCACTGTATGAAACAGTGCGGCAATATCATTGAATTCAGAAGGGTACCTGCAGCCAGGTACATAAGTGTCCAGTGTTCCTACATTAATTAATGCTGAGAGCATCAGATTATTATGAACCTGGCTGGCGGCCATGAGACGGGCTTGGGTGGCCCTCTGGACATCGGTCCACCTGGACATTTCAGTGAAGGGTCTATGAACAGTCCTCCCAGGTCTGTCTCTGTATTGTGTTACAGGCTCACTAGTTACTTGTACTGGCACTGATGTGCATATATATATATATATATACTTTACCTATTTTGTCATTTTTAGTCCCCTTTCACACAAGTGAGTTTTGTGTGAAATTAACGCATAGCACCCACACTGAATTCTGACCCATTCATTTCAATAGGTCTGTGAATATTTTTTTCACGCATCATTTCTGCGTTGTATGAGAATCCCAGCAAGTGAATGGGGCTTCAGTGAAAAACTGACATCCGGGTGCAATGTGTTTTTCACTGAGGTTGCTTGTAAATCTTCAGGTTTTTTTTCATGTGCGTTAAAAACGTATCAAAACTAATTGTGCCTGGACAGAAAAAACTGAAACACTACGCAATTGGAGGCAAAATTGACCGAACTTGCTTATGAAATGAGTTTCACTGAGCGCACCCTGAACGCATCCCGACACAATCTGTATTGTTTGTGTGAAAGCAGCCTTTGGGTATATTCACACGTGGCAAATTTGTTGCAGACGTTTACATTACTAATTTCTATAAATGAAATATAAAAAATAAGGTTAATATTACAAAAATAAGGTTATTATTATAATAACAATAATCCAGAATGGTGACGAGTTTGCTGCAGGAGGTACGGATTTGGTAAAAAAAAAAAAAAATATATATATATATATATATATATATATATATACACACACACACACAGTGCCTTGCGAAAGTATTCGGCCCCCTGGAACTTTTCAACCTTTTGCCACATTTCAGGCTTCAAACAAAAAGATATAACATTTAAAATTTTTGGTGAAGAATCAAAACAAGTGGGTCACAATTGTGAAGTGGAACGAAATTTATTAGATCATTTAAACATTTTTTGTAATAATAAAACTGAAAAGTGGGTCGTGCAAAATTATTCGGCCCCCTTGCATTAATACTTTGTTGCGCCACCTTTTGCTGCGATTACAGCTACAAGTCACTTGGGGTATGTCTCTATCAGTTTTGCACATCTAGAGACTGAAATTCTTGCCCATTCTTCCTTGCAAAACAGCTCGAGCTCTTTGAGGAGAGCATTTGTGAACAGCAGTTTTCAGCTCTTTCCACATATTCTCAATTGGATTCAGGTCTGGACTTTGACTTGGCCATTCTAAGACCTGGATACATTTATTTTTGAACCATTCCATTGTAGATTTTGCTTTATGTTTGGGATCATTGTCTTGTTGGAAGATAAATCTCCGTCCTAGTCTTAGGTCTTTTGCAGACTCCAACAGGTTTTCATCCAGAATGGTCCTGTATTTGTCTCCATCCATCTTCCCATCAATTTTAACCATCTTCCCTGTCCCTGCTGATGAAAGCAGGCCCAAACCATGATGCTGCCACCACCATGTTTGACAGTGGGGATGGTGTGTTCAGGGTGATGAGCTGTGTTGCTTTTATGCCAAACATCGTTTTGCATTGTTTCCAAAAAGTTGGATTTTGGTTTCATCTGACCAGAGCACTTTCTTCCACATGTTTGGTGTGTCTCCCAGGTGGCTTGTGGCAAACTGTAAACGAGACTTTTTATGGATGTCTTTGAGAAATGGCTTTCTTCTTGCCACTCTTCCATAAAGGCCAGATTTGTGAAGTGTTCGACTGATTGTTGTCCTATGGACAGACTCTCCCACCTCAGCTATAGATCTCTGCAGTTCATCCAGAGTGTTCATGGGCCTCTTGGCTACATCTCTGATCAGTCTTCTCCTTGTTTGAGATGAAAGTTTAGAGGGACGGCCGGGTCTTGGTAGATTTGCATGGGTCTGATACTCCTTCCATTTCAATATGATCGCTTGCACAGTGCTCCTTGGGATGTTTAAAGTTTGGGAAATTTTTTGCTATCCAAATCCGGCTTTAAAGGGAACCTGTCACCTCCATTTCTGAAAATGAGCTGTTAACAGTACCTTAAAGTAGAGCCAAGTGTGATCCTAATGCTGTTGTTGAAACTGAGAACTGCCGGATGAAAACGCTGAAAACTGAACTTTTAATCTTGCTGCGCGGGCTTTCCGGTGTGGGCTTGAAGTCAAGGGGGCAGCGGCCTCCTTGCTTCAAGTCAAGAAAGCCACTCCCCACTTGCGCTTGACTGACAGTTAGCCCGGGTGCCGGCCCATATCAGGAGAACACCATACCTGGTCAGAAGCTGCACCAGTGTGAACAGGAGTGCTAAATTCCCAGAGGAGGCCAGTCCTCCTCTATATATACATAATTGCAAAAAACGGACAGCACCTCCTACAGGTGAGAGTCAGGTGCAAGCTACCTACTGGCTAATTAAATACTAAACAGATATATATATATATATATATATATATATATATATATATGAAAATAAATAAATAAATAATATATATATCCCTAAAATTAAGTGCAGACATCTTACCGTTCCATGCGTTTTATTACTTTGAATTCTTATTAAACATGCGATTTATTTGCAGCCTCCTGACTCCCTCACCTCACAGACTACAACCACGACTGGGAAGCAGAGCTCCCTCTCTGGTCGCCGGCGGCACTGCAGCCAGAACATGCCAAACATGAGCATGGAGGATCAGAGACACAGTCGCTCGGCTCCCCCCTCCCCTTCAGTCAGCTCAATGTCGGAACGTTCCGAAGATGACGTCACGGAGCCTCGAATCCCGTGTCGCTCCGCTTCCGAAGGAAAGGAAAAGCAACAAGAAGGAAGAGCAATGGCGACACTGGATCGCAAAGTGCCCAGTCCGGAGGCTTTTCTGGGCAAACCGTGGTCCACCTGGATCGACGCAGCTAAAATACACTGCTCCGACAGTAAGAACACGGCCCCATCCAATTGCTGTGTAACCGATCAATCAGCCTGGCACAGCCTGGGTTTCTATAGGCATCTAGATTGATATATAGAAAATAAAAGTGAGAGACCGGTCCCTGGTGTCCCCCGCGCTACTCCCTGTGGTCCTGGTCAGAGAAACAAGCCCCATGGACAGCAGAAGACATATAGAAAGAGGGAGACTGAGTGTGTGTGGATTTACTGTGTGTCTATTAGAGAGAGGCCCATCCTTTAGTGCTGTCTGTGCTCCTCTGTGCACTGGGGCTTCCTATGCCTGCCTGTGTATCCTATCCATATGTGCTATATGACAAGTGCATGGTGCCCATACAGCGTGTGTGGTGGGCATGGAGGGTCTATGCTGAGGCATGACTGCTAGGGCTTCCCAGACATTGCTCTTTCCATTCACTAAGGTCTACATCCTGACTTTGGCTTTTCTTTCTCCCACAGATGTAGATTTAGAAGAGACTGGAAAAGACGGTGGAAAAAGCAGGGAGGTTATGAGGCTTAATAAAGAAGGTAAGTGCTGTAGGTGTACATGGGTACCCTCCATTGAGTACTGGGTCGCCATGTTGACCAGTGAACGTGGGTCATACCTCGTGGATACTTGTCCTGAAAGGGGTTTTATAGGGTGATGTAAGCATGTTTGTATTGACTAACCTGCATGCTATTGAATGTTGGGCCTTGAGAGCACATGCTCTCCTATGAACATGTTCCATACGGCCACCTGTCATGGTTAGCGGTATGGAATTTATCAATCCCTAACCACAGCGTATGACAGATCCCAATGTGCCTGACTTTTAGGGTGCGGCGACACGTTCTGGTTTCTTGATACAATTTTGGAAGCCAAGATTATGAGTGGATCATAAAAGGTCTTCTCCTCTTCTTTCTTTTATTTGGCTTCCAGGTGTGGTCATACCCTTAGGGATGTCTTCCATTCTTGGTTTGTCTCTAAGGTTGTCCTCAAATCCTATGGGCTGTAAAATAGTCAAAATGACTGCTAGAGTGATCTAACTATCGCCACCTTAGTATGCTCATTTCTGCCTAAACATCCAAAGTCATGTCCTACAAGATTGGTTCTCAGGGCCTAGATTTTTTTCAGCATAGTATGGAGCTGAACAATTGCATTAGTATCTAAAGGTACTATTACACTGACAGATCAGCCAGATGATTGACTTCCTTCCCGTCAATCGCCTGGTCGCTAGAGGAGGAGACTGCTGCTATTACATGCAGCAATCTCCTCCTCGGTAAAGGGACGAACAATCGGTAATGCCATCGCTCGTCCCTGTACTTGTTGTTTGACGGCAGCAGAGCGCCTATTACATGGCGCCTGCACACAAGATTTTTAAACATGTTAAAAGATCCCGAGCAAGCATTTGCTCATTCATCGGGTAATCGGCGTCAGTATTACACTGCCAATTGATCGCTAATGAGCGTTACTAAGATTATCCATTGGTGTAATAGGGCCTTAACTGTGTTGTTTGGCATCTTTGGTTTTATTGCTTTACTTCGGATTTACTTTGGTAAAGGTATTATTGACGCCTACAAAAGTAATTCATCCACAGCTTGTAGAATACATTCATATACTCTCTTATTTCAGATGTGTTTCCCCTAATAACCCCATCATTCGTGTTGTAAAGACAAACCAGATTTGGTGATCTTGAGGTTACATTGGCCTTAAGAGAGAATATTTTAGCATTTTATGATCTTTACTGAAACATTGTAACTTGAAAGTATATTCATCATACAGTGCCACAGATGCTGCAGGTCTGCGGCAAGTGTTATTACCTAGAAGATCCAACCAATCAGCATGAGCATCTCACTGGTAAAACGCTGTTATTACTGAAGTGCATGCACTGATTGCTGCCTAGTAGCTCCTCGCTATCTACGTCTGCCAGGATGAAGCGCTGTCTTGGACACCAAGTGGGGATGTCCCCATTTTATTTTTCTGGGAGTTATAACAATGTTACTGCTCCTGGAAAGTGTCTTCTTTTTCACTAGAATCTGTGGACAGGGGCAGATTGGCCAGAGACCTTACAGGGAAGTTTCCCAGTGGGCTGATGCCCAGGGGGCTGCCTGGGCCCTCCTCATGGCCAGCCAGTTTTTGGGAATGTATTTTGTGCTGCTGGCAGTATTTCGTGATGGACTGTGGTATTTGGCTCTGTTGGGGTGGTATAAAAGTGCCACAATATGGTATTTCTGGCCCTGCCTTTCATCAACTACAAAACGGGGCCACTTTTAGTATTTTTTCCAGGGCCACTTTAAGTTCCCAGTCCGTCCCTGTTTGTGGAACACAGTTGCTCTGCCAAATATATGGTGTGTGCACCATAACTCTGTTTCGTTTGACATGCTAGATAACTTTTGCTCCCACATTTTGTCTGTGCCTTGTTTTGCTGCAATCTTAGATACGCTATAGATGTGCTATAAAGTTCTATGCACATTCTGTTGCAAATACAGATTTTTGTAGTGCATTGTGTCTAGTCTTCCCTTCACTTTCTAAAACAACATCCAACAACATTAACAGTTCAAATTTTAAATTTGGTGCTGACTAAAAATTGTGCTGGTACAATATTCTTCTGCAAAATAACCCTAAAGGCCTCTTTCACATGATCAGTATTTGTAAGCCAAAACCAGGAGTGGGTCCAAAAAACAGAAGAGGCACAAAGATTTCTATTATACCCTTTCTCTGTAGGTTCGCATTCTGGTTTTGGCTTACAAATGCTGACCAAATGCTGATGCAAAATACTGGGCAAATACTGACAGTGTAAAACAGGCATAAATGTGTTCTCTAGTCATTTTGTCTAAGATCTTTTACATAGTACTCGTCCTTCACGCCGCCGATGCAGTGGTCTGTACAGCACACGCAGCAGGCTCTTCCACCCAGGTTTTGACCGGATGTAGCCACTTTTTTTTTACTGTTCAACTGCATTTACCATTTACATAGTAACATAGTTTATAAGGCCGAAAAAAAAGACATCTGTCCATCCAGTTCGGCCTGTTGTCCTACAAGTTGATCCAGAGGAAGGCAAAAAACCCCTGTGAGGTAGAAGCCAATTTTCCCCACTTTAGGGGAAAAAATTCCTTCCTGACTCCAATCAGGCAATCAGAATAACTCCCTGGATCAACGACCCATCTCTAGTAACTATAACCTGTAATATTATTACCCTCCAAAAATACATCCAGGCCTCTCTTGAACTCTTTTAGTGAACTTACCATCACCACCTCCTCAGGCAGAGAGTTCCACAGTCTCACTGCTCTTACCGTAAAGAATCCTCTTCTATGTTTATGTACAAACCTTCTTTCCTCCAGACGTAGAGGATGTCCCCTCGTCACAGTCCTGGGGATAAATAGATCGTGGGAGAGATCTCTGTACTGACCCCTGATATATTTATACATAATTATTAGATTTCCCCTCAGTCGTCTTTTTTCTAAAGTAATTAACCCTAATTTTGATAATCTTTCTGGGTACTGTAGTCCACCCATTCCAGTTATTACTTTAGTTGCCCTCCTCTGAACCCTCTCCAGCTCTGCTATGTCTGCCTTGTTCACAGGAGCCCAGAACTGTACACAGTACTCCATGTGTGGTCTGACTAGTGATTTGTAAAGTGGCAGGACTATGTTCTCATCACGGGCATCTATGCCTCTTTTGATGCAACCCATTATCTTATTGGCCTTGGCAGCAGCTGTCTGACACTGGTTTCTGCAGCTTAGTTTGCTGTTCACTAAAATTCCTAGGTCCTTTTCCATGTCAGTATTACCCTGCGTTTTACCATTCAGTATGTACTGGTGACTTGCATTATTCCTTCCCATATGCATAACCTTACATTTGTCAGTGTTAAACCTCATCTGACACTTCTCTGCCCAAGCCTCCAGTCTATCCAGATCCATCTGTAGCAGTGTACTGTCCTCTTCTGTGTTAATTACTTTACACAGTATATTTTACTGTGCAAGCCTTCTACAAGATGATTAATAAATATATTGAAGAGAATAGGGCCCAATACTGACCCCTGTGGTACCCCAGTAGTGACAGTGACGCAATCTGAGTGTGTAACGTTAATACTATAAACTACTATAAAGATCTTTCTTCCACTGGTTATTGGCAAGCGCTGATGAGACAAAAGGACTGGAGAACCCCTTTAAAACCTTATAAAAACCTATACAGTCTGTACAGTACTGTGAAGAAGCTCCCATCCAATGATTTACATCTTCCAGCAGCTCTTTCTGTATTTTATAATAGTAGAATATTATATTTGTTTTCTTATTTTGAGTTCACATTTTGGAACCAATTAGTTATGGTCTCAAGTAACAATGGTTTCAACTTACAATGGTTGTCCTGGAACCAATAAAGATTGTGACCTGAGGGACAACTTGTAGAGATGCTCTTGGAAGCTGTTCTCTTTGGCTTTCTTTTTTCACTGTTCATTGTTGTGCATGCTACATTGGAAACCACAAGGCAGAAACCAGGTATCCACCATTAGTAAACCTAATTTTGGTTTTGATGTCGGTGCCAGACAGGTGCTCTACCTTACGTACTTTCAGTTGTTCACTTGTGCTTTATTATGTATATTACTCCATTTTTTTCGCCATTGTCTTTTACATCAATTTGCCATTTTCAGGGAAAGTTTCCTTGTGATAGTCTTGCCTGTATAGATTTGTATTTTGGAGTATTCAGTGGTATTTGGAAGAGCGCTCTTTGTGTCATTACTGTCAGATTCTCTACTGTGTGCACACTTACTGCGATCGCTTGGTGTAAAAATGTCAAGTACAGTTGATGTTCTAAGAAATGGAAATGCTGCTTTTCTGAGTGACACACCAATTTAGTCGTATAATAGCCTGTGTTTTAAGTTGGCTTCTGTTGACTAGTCAGCGGTGAAATTGTTCCGCCAGACAATCGTTCCACCAGAGACTACTTTTATGTAAAATGTATGAAGTTTTGGGGGTTGCATGTACGCTGAATGTTGTATTTTTTATGTCGGAAGCATGTGTTATATTTTTCGTTAGGACTTACAGTCAACATTACATGTCTGTCTCATATCTATCTATTTACTGGAAATGTGTCTTTGGTCTTTTAAAAAATATATGAGGACGATTACCCACATTTCCCATTCTCTCCCTGACATGTTTGAAGGGTTACTGAGCTTTAAAAAACTGGATATGTCATAGCAACATATCAAAGGTTTTGATTGATGGGCGTCTGAGTGTGAAGGCCCTACTGATTGCTAGAATGAGGAGAGAGAGGTGCTCACATAGTGTGTTGTCTCTCCTCGCTGCGTGTGATGGAATTGAAACTGGCCCATAGATGTCTAATGAGCACTTCCCTCTCCTCGTTCTAGCGATCGTTGGGGGTTTCAGCTTTCAAAAACCCACCAGATATTTGGAAAGCTTAGTGACTCTTTAACAAATCCACAAATCCAAGTTTCTGTACCCATAATGCAACCATATAACTAGTCCTTATTCAAACGAATGTCATTTCCATCTGTGTGCTGCCATGTGTCCCGTACAATGGACAGCTCACACACCAATACAAGTAAATGATGTTGTCTACACCTCTGGGCATGGCACATGGACCTGGAGACTATTGGAGACAACCATCTCCGGTAGTCTCCAAATCATTGTGAACCTCACAGCTGCATTAAAAATCATCCTTGTGTTTTGTTTTTGATATGGCTGTCTGAATAAGGCCTTAACTGAGCATAATGATGTACATATATGTGCCATTTCTTTATCTGGTGACATCACATGGCATGTGCATCTGATGCATTCATTCTTAAAAGGGTTCTCTGGGGCTTTAACTATATTCTTCTTCTGTTTCAGCTATGGAAGGAAGAGACTTTCAAAAGAACTTACCCTTCCGTTGCACTGCCGATTTTTCAATGTTGGCTGTGATCATGTGACCGCCCAACTTGTTGCGGGCTCTTCCGTTGAAGTCTCAACCGCATGTGCTTCTGTTTCTTTCTGTTCAGCTGCACGAACATAATCACAGCCGAGATTGCGGAATTGGTGGTGAAATGGAATGGTAAGTACTGCTGGAGGTCCACAGGTTAGCTGAATCAACATAGATAAATCTCTTCAAGCGTATTTGGTAAATATGGTTTCAACCATTTTTATTTTTTGGTTTATTTCAAGTGTAGACTGTGCTTGTGTTCTAAAAGCTTCAGCTGTTTGATACTTATAAATTTATTATACAGCCTGGTAGGGCTGATCTTGCTGATTAAAACAATACCCTGATTATGTCTGTCTGTTGCCCTGTTTCTGAGAAAACTGCATTTTTAATTATATGCAGTTGACTTTCCTGGAGCACCAAGGAGCCGGCCAGAGCCCTCAGAGCAGCAGTTTGTTTATACCCCTTCAGCTTTTGTCCCTCCCCCCTTCCCTTGGATTGACAGGGCTAGGCATCAGTACTGACCACTGAGCCATCGTGCTGCCAATATTAGGCTACTTTTACACTTGCGTTGTGGTTTTCCGGTATTGAGATCCGGCAGAGGATCTCAGTACCGGAAAAAAACGGTTCCGTTTTGTCCCCATGCATTCTGAATGGAAAGAGATCCGTTGAGGATGCATCAGGATGTCTTCCGTTCTGGCAGCTTTCAGTTTTGTGACTGGACACAAAACCGCAGCAAGCTGTAATTTTGGGTCCGGTCATAAAAACTGAAAAAAACGCATCCGGCACTGAAACCAATGTAAGTCAATGGTGACGGATCCGTTTTTTTAGGAGACTAAAAAACCGAATCCGCCACCCATCGACTTTCAATGTATTTAGTGCCTGATCAGTTTTTTTTCAGTTTTGATTTCACACAACTGCATCCTAACGGAACGGATGCATCCTGCATCAAAACGCATCCATTTATTTCCGGTATTGAGTTCTTCTGTCGGATGTCAGTACCGGAATTAACAACGCAAGTGTGAAAGTAGCCTTACATTGCGCAGCGTATGTTTATCGTATATGCTGGAAAAACTCCTGGCACATATGTTAAAGGGGTATTCCGTGGGTAAAAGTTATCCCCTATCCTATCGCTGGGACCCCCACCAATCATGCGAACCAGGGCCCCGCTGTACTCTGCTATCTCCAGAACTGGCATAGAAATGAATGGGGTAGCTGCACACATGTCATTTCAGAGGAGCAGGAGGAGGCATGCAGGAGGTACAGGGCCCCCATTCTCGTAATCGGTGGGGGTCCCAATGGTAGGACTGATAGTTGTTGAGAAATATTCCTATCGGAAATCTTGGACCCCCCCACACACAATGTGAAAAGGGGCTACTTGCTAGCAAAGAGAGCTTTTACTTTTGTCGTGTATATGTTATACTATGAATGTGTCATTTTACTGAGGGGAAAATCTCTTCTGAGCGCAGTCATAATACAACTTTATTCCCCCCTCCTTCCAACCTTTTTTTCTGGTTGAACTTTAATCGCATTGGTTGTTGTTTATCTTTTGCCCATCCAGTAATCTATTTATTAATCTAGTCAAAATAAAAAGTAAACAAAAGTGCATCGTATGAATGTTTTTAAGGGAACTTACACACATAAAAAAAAACAGAATAAGCACAAGTGAGACTTTTTTAACTTTTTTGAGCCGGTGGTCTTTGGTGCTTTTTTCTTTCTTTTTTTTTTCCAAAAAGGGCATTAAAAATGAATGTGCGTCTGTCCCTTTGCCTGTTCTGATTTTTAGCCTTTAGATATAAACAAAGAGGTTTTATATATTGCCAGCAAATAGAGATCTTGAAAACAATGAGAAAGTTAACAAAAAAAGGTATATTAGATGTAAAATTCATTATAAAAAGAGTAAGCTTAAAGGGTTTTTCAAGTATTAAAGGGGATCTGTCACCACAAAATACAATGCAATCATGACAGCAGCATGTTACAGCGCAGGAGGAGCCGAGCAGATTGATATAGATTTTTGTGCTAAAATATTAAGTAAAACCTGTAATTTATACATTTATAGCTCTGATTTTTCCACCTCCTGTGAACAGCTATTGGTACAGCAGGGAGGTGTTCCTTTCAGGCAAGTGTCTGCTCATCAGTTACATGCAGTGATCTCCTCTACAGTGTAGAGAGGAGCGATGTCTAATGCCATCGCTCGTCCCCATACAGATTCTCTGTTTGTGATTATCTGGCCGATGCTCAGCCAGTGTAAAGGAGCCTAAAGTGTGCATACAGAGATACCTGTCAATCACTGATAACACCCCCTTCCTGTACCGATAGCTGGTAGAAAAAGCAGAGATATAATGTATATATTACAAGTTATACTGGGAGGGGTGATGGAAACGAGCCTCCCTAGCATCGCGGATGACGCTAGGGAGGCTCGTTTCTGTGATTGCCTGCCCCCTCCCATGCTGGATGTTTTGATCCGCACGACAGGGAGATGCAGCGGCGGCCGTGTGGGCTTCAGAAATGACACAGGTGCCAGGGAGCCAGGTAGGTACATTGTGTGTGAGGGGCCTGGGCATATGGAGGCCCTTTCAGGGGTTGGATAACCCCTTTAACTCCTTCCTCGTGCTGTCTCTGGCTTCCTCAGCTGCAGGTGTAAGGCAGTAACTGGATACTTTTGGTGCATGCTCAGACACAGAAGCGTTTGCTGCCTGTATCTACACTGGACGCCTCGAGTTCAGCACATGCGCTGAAGTGGATGGAGCCATCTTGCATCTTATGGATGCAGAGGATGCCAGCCTTTGTTTATATTGCAGATACTGGGGCCGCCGGTTGGCTTCACTGTCAGAACTGGGGTAACATAAAAAGTCATATGATTCCAACTTTACTGTTTATGGAAATTTACTTTACTTTTGTATAAAGTGGCCATCCCCTTTTATTTATGAGAGCCTTCAAAGTTACATGTGATGAGCCCAACGCTCTCTTATCACAACCTTGTGAGTTCTCTTATAACACCTTGCTGGGTTTACCAGACCTAAAAAATAATTCTTTTGAAGACATCTCATCTCCAGACATGATATTTTAGACATCTATTTTATTTATTTCCTCTTGTTGGTATTCTAAGGCTCTATTCACACCTTATTGTTTGTATCAGAGCTATAAGTCAGGAGTATGCCCCAACTACACCTCTGACGGAAGTCTCCAAAATCTCTTATGGTGGTGACAAATAATTTTTCTGTTCTGTACTTTTGTATGTTCTGAACTGACCTCCTACAGGAAAACTTGGTGTTGCAGTAGCCATGACAAGCATCAGCACCTGAGGCCAGCCCAAATGTCCCACGTGATGACCTCGATGTTAACCAGTCTCAGGTCAAATGTTTTAGTGGAACTTGGTGACTTTAGACTGCTTACTGTTATGGGTAAGCACATACAACATATTATTAATGATCCTGTTACACTGACCAGTTAAGCAGGCAGGGAAGAAACAAACAGTCCTGATCATTTCCTGATCGCCAGAGGAGGTGAGAACTTTATGTTACAGTGTAGTTCACTGTGTTACGTGTTGCCGTACGTACCCGCTTTAGTAGGTCTCTGGCGTACTGGCTGGGGTGGGTTTCGTGTAGGCTGGTTTCCATGACCTTTGTGTAGTTGCAGCAGTCTGTGTGTGTGAACTGCTCCTTGTTCTTGCTCGGTTCTGTTGGGGTTAACGTTCCCTGTTCTTTCTGGGTGTGTTAGCTAGGTGGTCAGATGACCTTGTTACACTGCTATAACATACTGTGTGCTGTGGGTTTGAGGTTTGGGCAGCTCTGCCGGAGACCACCATGTGTCGTTCCGCATGCGGTCCAAGCATCTGCTTGTCTGCCTGTGTGGGCAGTTCTGCCTGTGACCGGCATGCATCCGTTCCGCATTGGGTCCAAGCATCTGGTTGTTTGTGTGTGTGTGTGTGGGCAGTTCTGCCTGTGACCACCATGCATCCGTTCCGCATGGGATCCAGGCATCTGCTTGTCTGCCTGTGTGGGCAGTTCTGCTTGCGACTGCCATACATCCGTTCTGCATGGGGTCCAGGCATCTTGGCATTTGTCTTGTCTGAACTGTCCTGTGTGGTTGTTTGGGTTCCAGTTCGTGTGCCTGGGTACCAGCACTCGGCTATTTTCGTTGGCTACATAGAAATGAAAGG
Organism: Rhinella marina; assembly: GCA_900303285.1. Classification (NCBI taxonomy): domain Eukaryota; kingdom Metazoa; phylum Chordata; class Amphibia; order Anura; family Bufonidae; genus Rhinella; species Rhinella marina. The sequence goes on from ONZH01003190.1 coordinate 122,988, forward strand.
GAGCAGGTAAGGAATACTTTTAATAGGTACCAATAAAGAAGTAATTACTTTAATCAGGGGGGTTAACTGGTTAACCCATTAAACGCGTCATGGTTGGTATCCTGTAATTGACAAAATTGATTGGAACTCAATTAACGTGCCACAGAATTTTGTATTCCCAACCCCTCTTCCCCAGTAACCCCTCTCTATCTCCCTCACCCAAAAAGATTTATCATATGCACAGATTTAACACTTGTCCGTTTCAATGTAGATTTCTTAAGATGATTTCATTTGTATCTAACGGACCTGAATCATATTTTACTATATCTGCTCTCCTGCTTTTATTCAAATGTTTCTAAAGTCTAATATTCTCAGGCTACATGCACATGACAGTGAAAAAAAATGTCAGTTAAAAACGGACATTTTTAACGGACGTTTTTTTCACTGATGCTTTTCTGAGAAACGGATGTTAAAAATGGACCCATTCAATTGTATGGAGGCAGTCTGTCAGTGAAAAACGGACAAGATAGAACATGTTCTATTTTTTGACATCCGTTTTTCACCGACAGTCAAAAAAACTGCTGTGTGAATAACCCCATAGACGACCATTGGTCTTAAAACGGCCCTTTGATGGCCGTTAAAAAAAAATGTACATCACACGTCCGTTTTTCACTGTCGTGTGCATGTAGCCTTAGGGTACATTCACACTATCGGCAGTGGATTCCGGCAGGCTGTTCCGGCGGGTGAACATGTCGTACTTTTGTTCCGGCTGCCCCTCTGCAAGTTTGCCGTGCTGCGGCCGGATCCGCGGCCCGCCCCCATTACGCCCCCATTGCCGCTAGTGTGAAACTAGCCTTTATATATACTGTGCGTATATTTGCTCTGTGCTGTGCTTTTATATTATTTATATACAAGTGTATTGTCTTTGTGACCTTAGTAAGTTGACGTGAACTAAATTTTATTTGCATTTCCTTGTTGCACCGAGGTGCTGTGGGTAACGTCTGCACATCTAACATTATTGTGGTCAGTGGGACATGCTTCTGACATGATTTGGCATTTATAAAAGCATATCTTTCACTAGTCAACATCATATGTGTGTCTTTGGAAGGACTAATAAGAAAGAATGCAAGATGTCTCAGGCTAGAACATAGGTCATGTGCTGGGGAAATAGAGAAGTTGAGTAATAATTAAAGAATGTCCTAATAGCTCTGTACTGCAGTTCTACAGCATAGTATTGGCACTCCTACTTTTATGCAATGGTAGCCTGAAATCACTCATTCTTTTGTTTGCTGAAAAGAAAAAAACCTTTAGATATCACACTATATTTTCTTGGAACATATATTATTTTATATACGGGAAATGTCTAAAATAGATAGGAATATACATACAGTGCACTCAGAAAGTCTTCAGATCCATTCACTTTTTTCATGCTTTTTCATATTACGGCCTTGTGCTAAAAAAAATAAATAAAATAAATCTTTTTCTTTCCCTATCTGTCTGCACTCCGTACCTCATAATGAAAATGAAGTAAAAACAGAATATTCAAAATGTTTACTAATGTATTGAAAAGGAAAATTTAAAATATTGCATTGACATAAGTATTCAGATTCTTTACTCAGGACTTAGGGCTCATGCACACGAACATATTTTCTTTCCGTGTCTGTTCAGTTTTTTTGTTTTTTTTTGCGGACCATATGCAGAACCATTCATTTCAATGGATCCGAAAAAAAATGGAAGGTACTCCGTGTGCATTCCGTTTCCGTATGTCCGTATTTCCGTTCCGCAAAAAAACAACATGTCCTATTATTGTCTGCATTACGGACAAGGATATTACTGTTCTATTAGAGGCCAGCTGTTCCATTCTGCAAAATACGGAAAGCACATGGATGTCATCTGTATTTTTTGTGGATCCGTTTTTTCATATGGTCGTGTGCATAAAGCCTTAAGCCTCGTCCACATTTCCGTGTCAGTGACACATCCGTGAAAAAAAGCGTACGTGTTTCATCCGTGAAGCTGTCCGTGAAGGATCCGTGGTTGGTCCGTGTGTCCGTTTTTACCATCCGTGTAGCATCCGTATTTCACTGACGTTGCTCAGCTGAAAATTGATTTCCAAAGAATCTCCTATTAGTCATCAGTGAAAAACGGACACATCACGGACACAACGCGGATGTGTGTCAGTGATTTTCACGGATCCATAGACTTCAATGGGTGTGCTTGATCCGCATCACGGATCAAAGTAGTGCATGTCCCCGTGATTTTTTTACTGACCCACGCTCAGTAGAAAAATGCTGAAATGTGAACAGATATATTTAAATCAATGGGTACGTGTGCTGTCCGTGAAAAATGCGGACAGCACACGTCAGTGAAAAACGGAAATGTGGACGAGGCCTTAGTTGAACCACATCCCAACTGCTGAAAGACTCCTTAACGACATGATGCTGCCACCACCATGCTATACTGTAGGCATGGTTTAGGGTAGTGCCTAGTTTTCTCCAAACATGACACTTACAATTGATGCCAAAAAGTTCAATCTTGGCTTTATCAGACCAGAGAATCTTGTTTCTCACAGTCTGAGAGTCCTTTGGCTGCTTTTGTTTTTTTTTTGCAAACTTTCATGTTCCTTTTCTGAGGAAAGGCTTCTCTATGGCCACTCTGCCATAAACGTACAGATTAGTGGACTGTTGTAGTGATGGTTGACCTTCTGAAAAAGTTTCCTCTCTGCACATAACATCTTTGAAGCTCAGCCAGTGTGACAATTGGGTTCTTGGTCACCTGTCTTATAAAGGCCCTTTTCCCCTTAGTTTGGTGGGGTGGCCAGCTCTATGAAGAGTCCACATTGTTTCAAACATCTTCCATTTAAAAACTATGGAAGCTACAGTGGAGGAAACATTTTTTGTGCTCTTCTCCAGATCTGTCACACAACCCTGTCTCTGAGCTCTACAGGCAGTTCTTTGTTCCTAATGACATGGTTTTTGCTCTGCTATGCATTGTCAGCTGTGAGACCTGGGACCTGAGACAGGGGTCTGTCTTTCCAAATCATGTGCAATCAACAGAATTTACCACATGTGGACTCCAGTCAAGGTGTGGAAAGCAGCTCATAGATTATCAAGAAAAATGTAAGACCCTCAGAGCTAAATTTCAAGTGTCATAGCACTGAATGCTTTTGTCCATGTGAAATTTTAGTTTTTCCTTTTTAATAAATTTGCAAACATTTATAAAATTTTGTTCTCATTATGGAGTATTGAGTTCAGATTGATAGGGGAAAACTTGATTATTATTTATTTATTTTTTTTAAAGACAGGAACATAACAAATTGTGAGAAAAGTGAAAGGGTCGGAAGACTTGCAACAAATTTGAATAGAACATTTGGAGAAATTTTTTTTTTATGATGTCACAAATGCAATTATGAATTCTTTTTTGGGCCACGTTCACATCTGCTATGGACACTTTATTAGGAACCTTTATTGCAGATTTCATTTTTTTGAGATGGGTGGTGGCAGTCTGAATTCAGACTGACACCACCATGGAACCCAACAGACCATATGCCTGTTACCAGCAGTGTCTGCCGCGCCACAGATCCAGCACTGCGGTTTCTCTTTATGGCGTAAAGCACTGCACAGATGTGAATATAACCTAAGACTCTGTTCACAGAGGCTCCATTAACATATGTAGTTATCCATTCAGGAATGCAGAATAAAACATTTGCCTTTAGTGTTAAAGGCTTCTAAAATGAAAAGTTTTTTGGGGGAATTTATTATTTGCGGTGTTGCTGGTGTTAGTTTTCCGTTTGTCTTTGTTTTGTGTTGCTGCGACAAATTTACAAAGTGCCACTTGGTTTATATAAGTTGATTTAGCCACTGTGGGTGAAAGTACGCCAGGGACAATTCACATAAAAAGCACAAATTTTGCATGATTGTGATATTTTAATGCCACAAAACTGGCGTAGCAGATTTAAAAAATGTACCTCTTTATGTTTAAATTTGATAGAGCATCAAAATCCAGTAGCTCCAAGCCTGGGTCTTACACACCAGCCCATTCTTGGTGAATAAATTAGGAATTGCATTGAAGACATCGAGTGCTGCAGTATTTCTCCCAAATCCTTTGATTGTCAGGAGCCTGCTGGGCTAGGGCCTAACACTGCTGGCACCGCCACTCTATGGACTGTCCAATTTGGACCCTGTGCTGTTTAATTTTGGATAAGATCACACATGTTGGCATGTGTCTAGAGTCAACCAATGCAAATTTTAAAAGGGTTTTATGAGATTCTGATATGGACAGGATAGGTCATCAATATCAGAATGGCAGGGGGCTAACACCTGAGACCCCCACTGATCAGCTGTGTGAGGATGCCACGGCGTTCACCGCCTCCTTGCAGCTTACGAAGTACAGTGCCATCCACTGGAAAGCTGTGCTTGGTACTGCAGCTCAGCCAAATTTATGTGAATAAGCCTGAGCTGCATCTAGGCCATGTGACTGATGAACCTGACATCACTGGCAGGGGTGCCAGAAAAGAGTGCCATTTCTGAGGATAGGCCATCAGTATCAGAATCTTGGAAAACCCCTTTAAATGAATGCTTCATACTTCTTCACTATAGATTCTGTGGTGCTAGATGCAGGAAATTAATAGTGGAAGGTTTGGATGTTCTACTATGTGCTTGTGATATGTTTTAGGCTATGTTGGCTCATTTTTCTATGTTTTTATGCTCCTTATTATTTACAGGAAAACAAACATTTCTGTTAATGTTCCTATTGATTTCAGTTGGATTTTTGTGTAACTGTTAATATTAAGTTCTCTTTCTTCAGGCTCTAGTTTCTTTTGGTGGGCAGAAGAGCATTACAGATCCAATAAAAGTAAAAACTAACCCATCATAGAGTGAACAGGAGCAACAAATTAAAATTGTTACTTCGATATCTTTCTGGGTTGAATAACTGAAAAAAATTAAAAATGAATACTATATTTCACTTGGGTAAACAACTTATTGTAGACTTTTGTCAGCCCACTTCAAGATCCAGTATCACTTTTCTCAGTAGCCAGCTTAGGCTACTTTCGCACTAGCGGCTGGGGTGTCCGGCGGGTGAACAGCCTGCCGAATCCGTGCTGATGCTACTGCACGTCTGCGTCCGGAACTACGCCCCGGCCCGATTCATTATAATGGGGTCGGGACAGAGTCCCAGCCGCAGTACGGCAAACATGCCGAGAGGCGGCCGGACTAAAACTACGACATGTGAATGGGGACGGAGCGTAGTTCCGGCCGCAGACGTGCACTAGCAGCAGCACAGATCTGGCAGGCTGTTCACCCACTGGAACAGCCTGCTGGACACCCCTGCCACTAGTGTGAAAGTAGCCTTCTCCGGGAGGCTGTTGCACGTTGTAGTTTTATTCCGGCTGCCTCTCGGCATGTTTGCTGTGCTGCAGCTGGACCTCTGGTGGCACGGTGCACTAGTGGTAGCACGGATCTGGCACTTGAAAACTTGAAAACCATTTTAAAACAGGTATCCGAAGTCGGGTTAAGAAACAAGTTTTAAAATGGTTTTAAAGTTTCACTAAATTCCCACGAGACTTCGGTGATAGCGAGTTTGCCTCTCCGGAGCCTATACATTTTAATGCTGTACGGAGACGGATTTCTGTACAGCATTAAAGGGAAGTTTTGAGTGAAGCGACTTCGGATCTAGGATCTGAAGCTCGTTTCGGCTCATCCCTAATAATGAACTTTGAGGTGTTCAGTAATTGTTTTAGTATGTTGAAAAAACCCTTTAAAGGGATTTTGTCACCTAAAATTTTCTTTATTGATTAAAAAGAGATAATAAAACATGTTCTTTTTCTCTAATCTGTTTGTATTTTCTGATTGTAGTTTTTGAAATTTCATTACTAGAACATTTTTACGGGGGCTGCCATCTTGGCTGAGCTGTTCTAAACAGCATTTAGTGATATGCTTTACAGCAAGCCCCATGGACCATAGGCAGCAATAGACAGCTCCAGTCCTATTGAGAATGCATTGAGAGGCTTTTTCCTTTGAAGTTTTTGTTTATTCTACAGGGAGATTCTATTGTCTGTGATGTGAGTTGGTCTCCAATTACACTGTTTACGGTAGCAGCATTACTTTACAGCTGACACACTGACAAACAGGATATCTCAGCTGAGATTATAGCCTAGTGGCCAGAAGGAAAACTGCAAGATTTTAAGATGATTTTAAAATATAGATAGGAACATGGAAAATTAGAAAAAACATCGCCAAACATTACAAAGACATATGTTTAACATAAAAACTTGATTTAAACAATGGGTCATTTTTTTATGACAAATTCCCTTTAAAGGAAATGTCAAAATGAGCTATTGTTTAAATCACATTTTTATGTTTAACATATTTTAGGGAATTTTGGATGACATTTTTCATTTTCCATGTCAATATCTATATTTAAACAAAAACCACAAATCCTGCAGTTTTCGCACTGGCCACTAAGCCTAATAATTGGCACCACTTCTTGGTTTGTACAGATCACTTTACTGCAGTTCCTGCTTATCTGTCATTCTAATCCTGCCTGTAATGATATCACCTCTGTGTATAGATAAGACAAGATCCTCTCCTCACAATAGGTGATTGAAGCTTCTCTATTTTCTCTATATATATCTATTGTACAATGACCTCTGCACAGGTCACAGAGCATGCCTAGAAAACTCTCCCATAGAAGTCAATAAGGCCCCCTTCTGTCTATTGTGTCTATAGACCATGGGGCTGCCGTAAAGAAATTTTCTTAATGCTTTCTAAATGCTGTTAAGAACAGCTCAGACAAGATGGCAGCCCCCGTAATCATGTTCAGAAAATGGGGTAAATAAATCTGTAATCAGAAAATAAAAACAGATTAGAAAAAAAGGATGTGTTGCTATCTGGTTTCAACTAACCGAAAAATATGGTGCTTTCCTTTAACTGTTCAGCACTTTCCCAGATTTGTCCAGTTGCATCTTTGATACAATGATGACTCAAAAAGTTGCTGTTAGAAATATAAACCCCCACCCTTTACAATCCGCAAGATAGAGTGCTGCTGTACAGTTACTATTGAAAAGCATTCTAGAGCAGGCATGGCCAACCTGCGGCTCTCCAGCTGTTGTAAAACTACAACTCCCACCATGCACTGCTGTAGCTTGATAGCTGTAGGAAGTCTGGGCATACTGGGAGTTGTAGTTTTGCAACATCTGGAGAGCGTCAGGTTGGCCATCCCTTTTCTAGAGGAACCTTCTTGGATCCATTAAAATTTAGACTGATTGAAGCCTGTATTAGACTGGCAGTTTGTCTGCCGGCAAGCAGTGAGTGCTGTATGAGGAGATGGCGCCCGCAGTCAGCATGTGCCGTCTCCCGCCTCTCTTTCTGCTCTGCTGCTGTATGTCTATGTGCCGTCTCCTCATACAGCTGATGGACCCCCACTGATCTGATATTAATGACCTAGTCTGAGGATAGGTCATCAATAGAAAAAGCCCGGAGAACCCCTTTAAGGAACTTCTAAAAACAATTACCATAGTTAGTTCATATAATCAAATTCTCCTCTCCACTAGTTTGCATGTGCTAGGCCGTTATCTGTTAGAAAAGCATTATACCCCATTATAGTCAATGGGCTGGTGGGCATTCTGGAAACATCTGGCAACGCCGGCTCCAGAGAGCTCATAGCTGCAGTGTGAAACAGGCCTAAGATAACATAATAAGTATGTGGATTGTGGCTTCAGTTCGCCCTTAGTGAGAGAGGAGCAGATTTCCCTAATGGTAAAGATTGCTGTTCTGTTACGTTTATAAAATTATGGAATAACTTCAGTCCTGAGCACTGCCTCTACCCCAAAAACCTCTACCCTAAAGTAGTCTGGAGTGTCTGTAAAACCAAAGATCAGAATTGGTTTAGATATTTCGTGATTCCTTTGGTATGTGAAAACTGGAAAAGTGTTCAAAACTTTGAGGGTTTTTTTTCCTATAAATACTTTTTAGAATATTATGGGCACCAAGAAAAAGAAACTAGTAGATCCATAACCAATCAAGTCCTTTGTTTTGCACAAAAAAGTTATCTTTGCTCTGAAGAGTTGCAGAGAAAGGGAAAGAGGACAATCTTACTCGAAATACATTCATACAGTTAAAGAAATAAACAGCCACTGAAGATAGGACTGCACTAAATAAGGGCTCATGCACACAAACGTATTTTCTTTCCATGTCCGTTCCGTTTTTTTTTGTGGACCGTATGCAGAACCATTCATTTATGTGGGTCTTCCAAAAAAATGGAAATTACCCGTGTGTATTCCGTTTCCGTATGTCCGTTCTGAAAAAAAGTAGAACATGTCCTATTATTGTCCGCATTACTGACAAGAATAGGACTGTTTTATTAGGGGCAAGCTGTTCTGTTCCACAAAATACAGAATGCGCACAGATGTCATCCATATTTTTTGCGAATCCGTGTTTTGCGGATCGCAAAATACACACGGTCGTGTGCATGAGCCCTAAGGTGTATTTTTTGTTCCTGGATCACTGACATGTATAAGGCTCTGTGGCAGAGGCCGCATTAGAACCGTCCATTGCAGACTTTGACTGGACCAGTATTTCCCTGTCAACACAATAGGCACCACAGAAGAACCTTGACAGGTCACATTATAAGTCAGTGAGGTGCATCGGATGTTGCTGGTGTGCGTCATGTGATGGACCTAAAACTGCGTTGGGTTTTGTGTTAGTGAACTTCTACATGGATGAATGATGGGGGAGATTTATCAGGACTAATATAAGGGTAAAATGGTTTATCAACCAGTGAGATTCTACTTCTCCCTTTTTTAGGTGACTTTTGCTAGAAAAACTAGAACTTAATTAGTTGCCATAACTCTTTCATCCATCGTTTGAGATTCATTTAAGGTTGTAACACTTCAGTCCAGTACATTTAGTGCTAGCTGCCTGCTAGGGTTGTTGGCACAAGGCACAGACTGACTTCACTCACTAGTTAGGAGTGATCCTATGACGGATCTCAATAGCGGAAAGGGAAAGCACAAAAAATAAAAATGATCTGGCGCCCATTGACTTACAGTGGGTTTAGGGACGGATCTGTCTTGTTCATTTGGGATATAATACATCCGGATCCATTCTGAACGGATGCAGGCGGTTGTATTATATACCGGATGCGCTTTTGCAGAACCCATGACAGATCCAGAAAAAACGCAGATGTAAAAGTAGCCTTAGATGCTCTGTTCAAAGCCTCTGTTATAAGATTGTTATATTTATCAGCAAAAAATAGTACAGCATGGAACGCCAATTTTTCCGGTAGCATGACGAACACCATGGTTGAAATCATGGGACCCCATTATAAGTCAGTGGTGTCTGTTGATGTGCTTCATGTGACAGATGCATCACAGCGGAAATTCGACTTTTCTGCCCCTTTGACGGAACCGGAAACAGGAATTCTAATGCAAATGTGAATAGAGCCAAACGTGGTTTATAGACGTGAGTTGTTGATTATGTTGTATACGTGAGAAAAACCATGAATGAGCTGGTCTTTCAAATCATCCAATATTTCATGTCTTCTGTAAGAGTAGTCATAAAGTAAAACAGAGGCACTTTTCTTTGATGCACTTTTCTTTAAAGTGATCTTTATTAAAAAAAAATCAAAAGACTTGACATATACATGCCAATGCTTTGGTCCTCCTGGACCTTTGGTGTGGTGTATGTCATCTTACAGCTGATCTAGTCAGTAAATTTCCTTTGTGCACTTTTTTCTATTTCTTATGCCAAATTTTTAATTCTTTCCTAGTGGTTTTTGTCGTCTTCAACTTGAAAACTTGCAGTGGCAGCCAGCTGCCAGTGTGGGGCACCCTAATATTATTTGTGCTGCCTCAGCACAGGCTGTGGTTTTACAGTGAAGAAGCACAGCTTGGATTGCTATGTCAAGTATAAGGCTGTAGTGTCTGGACAATGGTGGGTTTAGGTTCCTGACCTCTTAGGTTGGAGTACAGGATCTTTATTTGCCTTGAAGCCTGTGCTGACCTGTTGAGATAGATTGATGGTCTAGTGAGACAAGATATTAAAAGGCTAATTCTCAAAACAAGCCTACTCATCCTCTCCTGATTTCTTTCCTCTATTCAGTTTGACTTATCAGACTGTTCTATCTGTATTCCCATCCATCGGTCCTCGGAACAACACATACCTATGCAAATTTTCTTCATTTGAATGATAAGTAGGCTAAGTACATGTAAATGAAATGCATACATCTGCAGTCAGAGCCCTGGCCTGCTTGTGACTCTCCAGGCCTGAAGTGCTCATCCCTTGCCTACAGTATGAAGAACACCTGCACAATTGGCTAGGACAGCGTGGCTAAGAATGAGCTCCTTGTGCTTACTCCTTCCAGGCAGAATGCCCTCACAAAGTGCTGGAGGACTGCTGCCTGGGACTTGGATGATGCTAGGCTAGGAGTCGAGTGTTAATAATTTAGCTTTGTGTTGATTTTTTACCAGTGCTATTTGTAGACAATTCTGGGAACTGTAATTTAGGTTTCATAGCCCACATAGGCCCATATTTATCAATGTATATGTGCCTTTTTCTGGAGCAATTGTATCTTATGTGCTGTGGGACACATTTATTAACCATTTGTGCTATGCACGTGAGTTTGTAAAATTAGAAAAGTGGACATGACTTGGCCAGGATTTAGACATGTTTGTCAATTGTGATGTTTTAGAACGTCAGAAAATGTTTGTGCCATTCCATTCCAGTTGGCGGGTGGTGTAGAAATTGAAGAAATATCTCAGACATATTTAAAGGGAACCTGTCATCAATTTTATGCTGATCTCCCCAAGGATAGCATATGGTAGTGACAGACATGCTGGTTTCAGCACTGTGTCACTCATGAGCTAAAAGTAAGTGGTTGCCGAGAACCAGCATCATAAACTCCCGCCTATCTGCTGATGACTGGCAGTTCTCTTCTAGGGAGAAAAGTAAGGAGAAGTCATCAGCAGATGGGTGGAGAGAGCAGGAGCTTATGAATAACTGACTCTTCTCAGGTAGATTTGGCTCTTGTAGAGGTCTGTGCTGCAATGATTATGATGCTGGTTCTCAGCCACCACTTACTTTTAGCTCATGGCTGACACACCGCTGAAATCAGCGTGCCCGTCACTACATTATGCTGCTCTAAGTGAGGGCAGCATAAAGTTAATGACAGGTTCCCTTTAAAGATGCAAAACATTGGTAAACATCATGCAACTGTTCATAAATTTGTCGCAAATATTGGCAACGTTGCCTATAGCACACCTGACTTAAAAAATACTATAATAGGATGCCACCATGTAACGTGTCACTTTGTGAAACTTCTTCCTAGATAATCTACCATCATCTGTAAGTGGTATTACTGCAGAGTGGAAGTGTTTAGGGACCACAGAAACTCAGCCACAAAGTAGCAGACCATGTAAAGTTACAGAGAGGGATCGCTGAGGTGTATAGTACATAAGTAACCAACACTCTGCTGACTCTGCACTGCAGAGTTCCAGACCTCCTCAGACATTAATATCAGCACAAAAACTGTGCTGGGAGCTTCGTAGCATGTTTTTCCATGGTCGATCATCTGCATGCAAGACTTACATCACCAAGCACAATGCCAAGCGTCAGATGGAGTGGTGTCAAGCATGCCTCCACTGCACTCTGGAGCAGAGAAATATGTTCTGTGGTGAGACAAATCGTATTTTGTTATGCAACTCTGAAGATTTTCTAGTTATATCTTATTGTTAGGACAACTTCTTTAACCCCCATACACCTTGATGTGCTTTTACATCCGATATGCGTGAAGAGTATATGGAGGGGGCTCAGGAGCTGACCCCGCTCCATAAGATACAGGTACCGACTGTACAGAACAGGCTCCATACCCCCTTAGACACCACAGTCAATAACAGCTGTGACATCTAACAGATTAGTCAGAGGGAGGGGACTCCCTCTGACCCCTTTCCATAGTGAAATGAGTTGTTGATTGGTTGCTATGGCAGCCTCTCATTCTAGTTGCTGCCAAGATCTTACTAGTAAGTATGGAGACTTCAGTAGTAAACTATTCAGTCTATGATATCAGTAATTGCATGTTTCATTCCCTTAGAGGGACTAAAGAAGTTAAAAAAAGAAAAAAGTATTAAAAATTCAAATACCTAATCTCAATATTACTTATAAAAATAAACAATTTGTATTGTGCGTCCAAAAATGTCCCCCCTTTAAAATATAATACATAAATAACTTATATTTTTGTGCACGGTGAACACTGTAACAGACAAAAAAAAATCACACAGCTCTGTAGACTGAATAAGTTATGGGTGTCAGAATATGGTGATGCATAGTGCTACGTGAATAGAAAAGTAAAAAAGTTATGGCTTTTGCAAATCGAAAAAGAAAAACTGCAAATGAAAATACAAATGAAAATCGCCTCGTTCTGAAGGGATTAACAAAATGCAAAAGACCCCTAATACATGTTGCTGTCATTTCATATGGATGTTTTGATGATAGTGCTTTGATATTAATGGGGTTATCTGAGACTAAGTCAGACCTTAAAGGGAACCTGTCACCTCCTTTAGCCAAATTAAACTGTAAACATTACCTTAATGTATAGACCAGTGTGATTCTAATGAAGGTCCTCATACTGAGAACTGCCTGGTGAAATTGTAGTAAATAGCACTTTTATTCCTCCTGCGCGCGCTTTTCCGAGTCATCTTGAAGTCAAGGGGGCAGCGGCCTCCTTGCTTCGAGTCAAGAAAGCCACTCCCCACTTCCCTGTGATAGACAGTTTGCCTGGGTGCCGGGGCTGGATGCCCGGCTCTTCAGTTTCCCGGCGCTTCTCCTGTCTCTGCGCATGCGCCGCATAACAAAGCGAGCGCGCCCGCCGTCCCAGCATGCAAGGGATCACCGAAGCGCCGGCAAACTGAAGAGCCGGGGCCGGGATCGCGCAGTAAGAAATCGCGCAACGCGCATGCGCGAGATTTGCGCGATCCCCGGCACCCAGGCAAACTGTCTATCACAGGGAAGTGGGGAGTGGCTTTCTTGACTCGAAGCAAGGAGGCCGCTGCCCCCTTGACTTCAAGATGACTCGGAAAAGCACGCGCAGGAGGAATAAAAGTGCTATTTACTACAATTTCACCAGGCAGTTCTCAGTATCAGGACCTTCATTAGAATCACACTGGTCTATACATTAAGGTAATGTTTACAGTTTAATTTGCCTAAAGGAGGTGACAGGTTACCTTTAAGACGTGGCTGACCCTCAGTGGTCATGATACCGGTCCCCGCCACTGGAGTCAGTTTGTGTTTTCCGGGCCAGCACTCCTGCTCCAATATCAACATCCGAGGACAGGGGAACACATGACCGCTGCAGCCAATCACAGGCCCTCTTGCGTCACATGTGATGTTACACTTCTGAAGGTCTGATTTATGCCTCATTCAAACGTCAGTGTTTTGGTCAGTGATTTCCATCATGTGAGCCAAAACTAGATGCGCCTCTAAACACAGAACAGGAGCTGCTCTTTCCCTTATACCTTATGTCTGTGGAGGCTACAATCCTGGTATTGGCTCACAATTAACTGATGGAAATCGCTGACCAAAATACTGACGTGTGAATAAGGCTTTAGTTTTGGATAACTCTTTAAGAATTATCTCTACTGGAGCAAGTTGCATAAATTCCTTTTTATTTATTTTTGGGTAAATTTTAGAAAAATATTATGTTGTGCAGTTTTCAGGTGATTTTTCTTATTTCTCCTATTAATCATCTAGCCTCTCATGGAGTTGTAGTGAGAATGAGCGGTTTCCTGGCATTAGGGAGCATTTCTAGGTCGCTCCTTCCAGCCTGTGAGTCAATTGAAAGTGATCATGTCACTGTGACCAGAGCTGGTGGCTGAGTTTTCTTTCATGTAATGTCAGATCTGTGTTTTTCCTCAGCTTTTATTCTTACATTTTCTATATCGTTACAATGTTTTGGTTACCCTGGAGACTAGCTTTTCGTTTGCACCTCTGATAATATTTTGTACATGTTATTGGTCTTGACTATAATGAGTTTCAATCATTTGGGCAACATTTTAAGGGTCTAAAACTAAAACATACTTCCCCTCTCGTCTCTGTTGTGCACCAACGTGAGGAGGTTAAGGCCAGATATACACGAGCGAGTTGAATTGACCTCCCTCTTCTGACAGGAACACACAGCATTATAATGATTTATAATGCTGTGTAACTCTTTGCCAGAAAGGAAGGCTCCTCTCTGCAGGTCTAATCGCCTGCTTGCTAGCAGAGGAGACCACTGCTATTACATGCAGCGATCCCCTCCACAGTATGGGGAGGAGCGATAGCTAATGCCATCACTTGTCCCAAATTCAATACTATCTAGATGTTTCCCAGCAGCAGATCCAGCTGAAAGATTTGGTTTGTGGGTAATTGGCGGTAGTATTACACTGATGAGTATAACAGTATTACACTACGAATACTCGTTAGCAATGATCTGACTATCTGCACCCTTTAGAGTTCTGAAATCTACTGAATTACACTGACATAATGCTGTCACTGTAATACAATAGATTCCAGGACACTCAGGCTCACACAGCATTCTAAATCAGTATAAGGGCTCGTGCACACGGCCGCGGTCCGCAATTCGCTGACCCATTTACTTGAATCCGACGGTCCGCATGCACTACTTTTTTGCTGTGCGGAAGCACGGACAGAAAACCCTTCAGAGTGCTTCCGATCTGTGTCTCCGTTCCGCACTGCATCTCCTGGATTGCGGACCCATTCAAGTGAATGGGTCTGCATCCGTGATGCGGGGTGCACACGGCCGGTGCCCATGTATTGTGGACCAACTATATGCGGGCCATAATACAGCCACGGCTGGGCAACGCCCGTGTATGAGCCCTAACGCTGTGTGATCCTGTGAGAGGAGGGAAGGTCAGAATGGGACTTCTCACATTCTCACATTCCTCGCATTCAACTCGCTTGTGTGTGTCTGGCCTTAAAGGGCTGGTTTGCTTTTTTTTATATTGATAACCTATCCTCAGGATAGTTCATCAATATCAGATCAGCGGGGGTCCGTCCCATTGAAGTGAATGGGATGGCTTTGTTGTAATTACACTGCTCGCCGCTGCAGTTGCGATGGAGAGCAGGTAAACAAAGAAGAGAAGGCAATGCTTGTACTCTTCAGACAGCTGATTCAATATTGATGACCTATCCTGAGGACAACTCCTTTAAAGGGGTTCTGTAGTTTTTTAAAACTGATGATCTATCCTCTGGATAGATCATCAGCATCTGATCGGCGGCGGTCCGACACCCGGGATCCCCGCCGATCAGCTGTTTGAGAAGGCAGTGGCGCTGCAGGAGCGCTGCAGCCTTCTCTGTCTTTACCGCAGGCCCAGTGATGTCACGACTAGCTCCATTCAAGTGAACAGAGTTTAGCCCCGCCCAGGCCAGTGATAATAGTCGTGACGTCACTGGGCCTACAGTAAACTCAGAGAAGGCCGCAGCGCTCCTGCCACGCTGCTGCCTTCTCAAACAGCTGACCGGCGGGGGTCCCGGGTGTCGGACCGCTGCCGATCAGATGCTGATGATCTATCCAGGGGATAGATCATCAGTTTTAAAAAACTACAGAACCCCTTTAAGCATCGTACCACCAGGGTTGGAACAGGTAATCAGACTGCAGGATGTTTCTCCATGATTTTCTGTATCCGTGCTTGTGGACATGCAGTCCTGCAGATCCCGCGGCATCTAGAGCCATGGAAGGCTGAAATATATCTGAATATTCCAGCAAACAGATCAGGACAACTGTGGGAAAGTGAAATGCTCTGAGGTGTACCTCAAGTAAATTCGCCTCACCTCACATCACTCCTGCTTATGGTTGGCCCCATACATTACTTACATCTTACATGGCTTACTCAATATTATGCTGCAAAAAATGTAAGTTGTCTTCAGCCTTTCACTATGAGCCTAGGGAGCAACACCTGCTAGATGGAAGTTGGCAGAGGAGCAGCTTTTCTGGTGGTTAAGAAATCTTCAGATGTTCGACTTGTTCCACTGGCCTGTATTTAAATATAATAAAAATTGACATCTGTGGTGAATACTCTGTGAGGGACATTTATCATAACTGGTGTAAAGGAAAAGTGGCTTAGTTGCCCATAGCAACCAATCAGATTCCATCTTACATTTTTGACAGCTCCTTTGGAAAATGAAAGGTGGAATCTGATTGGTTGCTATGGGCAACTAAGCCAGTTCTACTTTACACCAGTTATGATAAATCTCCCTCCTGTATGTTGTGGTGAAATCTCTGCTTTATTGATATCTACGTTTGTATGGATGCGTTGAAGACTGCAGTGTGTGCTTTCCATGGAAGCCATTATTGCTGGAGTTCCCATCCATACACTGAGGAACATTGCGTTGTAAGCGTGGATGTGCTTTGTGCCTGATAACATGTTCTGATCTGTGATGAAACAATTTCTACATTTCAGTTGTAGGGAATTGTGGACAAATTGTGTGACAACTGTCTATGTTTTCTTTGGCACTTTTTAACCAAGTCTTTTTTGTGCATGACTTCTTTCTGATGTCCTAAATATTCTTCAAGTCATCGAAAGATTTTCCAGATTTTTCTGCTGTCCCCCCAAAAACCATGCCAGTCTTGCCCACTGTTGTTGTATCCCCATTTACTTGATTGACCAAGGCTGGTCCACCATATGGCAGATGGATACTGGTGACATTGTACATCAGAAGCATGTGTTTCGTTGAGTTTACGTTTTATGCCATAGCAGCGCAGTTTTCTAATAAAGAAATATTATACAGATTAAGAAAGGAGCCCAGGGGGCTGTTACCAATGTTTCAGGAGCCTAGCCATGCCCACTGTGAAGGAGCCCAGCACCACCCCGCATCTTCCAATCCCCTCCTTGCTCCCCCAACGTCATACAGGTGAAGCGCTATAATCTCGCGCATGCACAAGTATGCCACATGTCAGCACCGGCACGGTTTTCCTTCCCTGTGCTGGCATCAGCCTCAGGGAACGAGCTGCGCATGCGCTACCTGTCATGCGTGAAATTATGTTTCTTCAACTGTGTGAGCAAGGAGGGGATTCGGAGGATGCAGGGCGGTGCTGGGCTCCTGAAATGTTGGTAACAGCCTCTTAGTCTCCTTTTTCTTCATTTGCCTATATATAAAATTGGTTTTCGGACTAAATAAAAGCATTCACAGCTATGGAAAATGTATATTGCGGATATACTAGTGACGATCCAGCAGCGCATGTACACAGCTCTATATGATAAAACTAGCTGACCGAAAACCTTTAAACGTTTCCCCTTAAACTGATCCAATGTAGCTTTAGGCTACTTTCACATCTGCTGCTTTGTGATCCGGCCGCCAATTCTGGCAGAGAATGTCGGGAAACGGCCAGACACAAACCGCAGCATTCAGTGGTTTCTGTCCGGCCAATTCTTGGTATTTTTGCCGGATCTCAACCAGACCCCATTGTAGTTAATGTAGCCAGCAGGCATTCCGGTTGCATCTGGCAGTGCTGGATCCTGAGAGTCCCGGCGGTATGTTCTGGCAGAGAATTAGTGCCGTAGATGTGAAAACTTCAGAAATCTGCTTACCATCCATCTTTCCTTCCTTCAATCCTGGACAATTCTCCAGTCTCTGCCATCATCATACTTCACTTTGCGAGTGGTGTTCTGGGATGATGGGAAGTGTTAGGTTTGCACCACATCATGGTGTCCAAAGAGTTTAATTTTAGTCTCATCTGACCAGAGAACCTTTCTCCATGTGTTTGAGGAATCTGCACATGATGTTTGGAGAACTCCAAATGTTTCTTATGTTTTTCTGTGAAGGAATTGTGCAGTGGCATAATATTGATGAGCTATCTTTAGGGTAGGTCATCAGTATGAGATCAGAGGGGGTCCGCTATTCAGCTGTTTGAAGAGGTCATGGCGCTCTTGTGAGCTTTGCATCCTCTTCAGTGTTTTTCTGCTTACCGCCCCCCGTTTAGCTGTGGCGTAGTGTGAGTACAACTGCTCGTCTCCTTCACATGAATGGTATTTTTTCCTTCTTGTGTAACAACTGTTATCACGTCGATTACATGAAATGTGTATTAAAATCAATTAAATCCAGGTTGTAATTCAATAAAACAGGAAAACCACCAAGGGGGTGAATATGTATGCAAAAAACCCTGTAACTTTAGAATGTACCATTACTTCATTATTCCTACTAGAATTGCTATGAATGAATTGCTAACAGTCTGCAGCATTCTGGGTATAACTGGGTGTTACCAGCTGCAGATGTTTTCTAACTGGTAACACCCAGTAACATTCTGTTGCACACTGTTGGCAATTCATTTATACACTAATAGTAGGAATAACAGCAGAATGGTACAGCAGGTTATATGAAAAGATGCTCCAGAATTGTTATTGCATGGGGAATACAAGTAGTCAGCAAAGCACACGCGAGTGGTGGCATGTGGAGTGGTGACATGTAATACTAACAGGTCTGTAACATGACTCCATAGGGACACCATGTGCCAACCTACAGGGATTGTGAATGTGGCAATTCTTTATGCATAATCACTTACCAAAGATGATGATAAATAAATAAATAAGAAATCAATAGATCTGTATTCAGTAGGCTCCCCCTGGTGGTGGCTGCAGGCAGGCAGAATGTGAATGTTTAAGTCTATGGCTGTGTAAATAAAATGAGCAGATTTGCAGCATTGTTATAAGAAAATAGAGCTCCAACATCTATAAGAATGTATTACATAATCTGCAGAGAATTTTGGACCTCTAAAAAAAAGTTATGTTCATAATGGAGTTACAAATCTAATATGGCCTATGGTGGAAAAGTATAATGTGTACTATTATAGGGATAGTGGTTCTGACAGGTTCTAATGTCATGCCATGGGCCACTGTACTCATTTTTATTTTTTATTTTTTTTTACAGACATGCACTTATTTGGGCACTATCCTGCTCACGATGACTTCTATCTAGTGGTCTGTAATGTCTGCAATCAAGTAGTGAAGCCACAAGTATTCCAGTCACATTGCGGTAAGCAAATAATTACTGAAACATTATTATTACCTTAACCCCTTAAGGACAGAGCCCATTTTGGCCTTAAAGGGAACCTGTCACCTCCTTTAGGCAAATTAAACTGTAAACATTACCTTAATGTACAGACCAGTGTGATTCTAATGAAGGTCCTGATACTGAGAACTGCCTGCTGAAATTGTAGTAAATTGAACTTTTATTCCTCCTGCGCGAGCTTTTCCGAGTCATCTTGAAGTCAAGGGGGCAGCGGCCTCCTTGCTTCGAGTCAAGAAAGCCACTCCCCACTTCCCTGTGATAGACAGTTTGCCTGGGTGCCGGGGATCGCGCAAATCTAGCGCATGCGCGTTGCGCGATTTCTGACTGCGCGATCCCGGCCCCGGCTCTTCAGTTTGCCGGCGCTTCTGTGACCCCTTGCGTGCGGGGACGGCGGGCGCGCTCTCGCTTTGTAATGCGGCGCATGCGCAGAGACAGGAGAAGCGCCGGCAAACTGAAGAGCCGGGGCCGGGATCGCGCAGTCAGAAATCGCGCAACGCGCATGCGCTAGATTTGCGCGAACCCCGGCACCCAGGCAAACTGTCTATCACAGGGAAGTGGGGAGTGGCTTTCTTGACTCGAAGCAAGGAGGCCGCTGCCCCCTTGACTTCAAGATGACTCGGAAAAGCTCGCGCAGGAGGAATAAAAGTTCAATTTACTACATTTTCAGCAGGCAGTTCTCAGTATCAGGACCTTCAATAGAATCACACTGATCTGTACATTAAGGTAATGTTTACAGTTTAATTTGCCTAAAGGAGGTGACAGGTTCCCTTTAATGTCTGGGCCAAATTTTTGAATTCTGACATGTGTCACTTTATGTGGTAATAACTTTGGAACGCTTTTACTTATCCAGGCCATTCTGAGATTGTTTTCTCGTCACATATTGTGCTTCACGACAGTAGTAAATTTGTGGCAAAATATTTCATTTTTATTTATAAAAAAATACCAAATTTACCAAAAATTTGGAAAAATTAGCAAATTTCCAAATTTCAATTTCTCTACTTTCAAAATAAATAGTAATACCTCCAAAAATAGTTATTATTTTACATTCTCCATATGTCTACTTTATGTTGGCATCATTTTGTAAACGTCATTTTACTTTTTTAGGACGTTAGGAGGCTTAGAAGTTTTGAAGCCATTTTTCAAATTTTCACCAAATTTTCCAAAACCATTTTTTTAGCACCAATTCAGATATAAAGTGATTTTGATTGGCTTACATAATGAAACCCCCCATAATTGAGCCCATTTTAGAAACTACACCCCTCACATTATAAAAAACTGCTGTTACAAACTTTGTTAACCTTTCAGGTGTTCCACAAGAATTAAAGGAAAATGGAGGTGAAATTTCTAAATTTCACTTTTTTCGTAGATTATTCATGTTAATAATTTTTTTCTTGCAACACAGCAAGGGTTAACAGCAAACTAAACCTCAATATACATTCCTCTGATTCTGCAGTTTACAGAAATACCCCATATGTGGTGGTAAACGTCTCTATGGGTTTGTGGCAGTGGTCAGAAGGAAAGGAGCGCCATACGGATTTTGGAGGCAAATTTTGCTAGAATAGTTTTTAGGCACCATTTTGTAATTGAGAGACCCTGACGTACCCCTACAGTGGAAACCCTCATAAAGTGACCCCATTTTGGAAACTACACCCTTCAACGAATATATTAAGGGGGGTACTGGCCACTTTGACCCCCTAAGCATTTTACGGAATTTGGAAACACTTGGCTGTGAAAATGAAATGTTTTGTTTCTTCCAATAAAATGTTGCTTTAGCCCCAATTTTTTTTATTTACATAAGGGGTAACAGGAAAAAAGCACCCCATAAGTTGTTACCCATTTTCTCCTGAATACGGCAACATCCCATATGTTGTGGTAAACTGCTGTGGGGGCACATGGCAGGACTCAAAACAGAAGACACGCCATATGTATTTTACAACACAGATTTTGATGGAATGGTTTGCGGGAGCCATTGATTTTTATTTTTTTGAGCTATTGTCTTATGTGGGGGCTCATTTTTTGCAGAATGAGGTGAGGTTTTCATTGGTACCATTTTGGGGTGCATTAGACTTTTTGATCGCTTGGTATTACTCTTTTTTTGAGACAAGATGAAAAAAATAGCTGTTTTGGCATAGTTTTTTTTAGCATTTTTTTTTACAGCATTCACCTGAGGGGGCAAGTCATGTGATATTTTTATAGAGCAGGTTGCTACGGACACGACGATACCCAATATGTCCAACTTTTTTATTGTTGGAAAATTTTACACATTAAATGCATTTTTGAACAGAATAAAATCTTTTTTTTGTGTTGCCATTTTCAGAGAGCCATATTTTTTTCAGTTTTCAGGCGATTGTCTCAGGTAGGGTACCATTTTTGCGGGACAAGATGGCGGTTTGATTGATACCATTTTGGGGTAAATACGCCTTTTTGATCGCCTGCTATTACACTTTTTGTGAGGGAAGAGGGAAAAAAATGGCTATTTTGACATAGTTTTTAAAAAAAATTTTTTACAGCATTCGCCTGGGGGGCCATCTCATGTGATATTTTTATAGAGCGGGTTGTTACAGACGTGGCGATACCTAACATGTTTATGTATTGTGTTTTCTTTATTTTTAATCAATTAAAATGGGAGAAAAAAAGGGATTTTTTTTAACTTTTTTTTTTAACACTTTTTTTTTTTTTTTACACTTTTTTGACTCAGACCCACTTGGTGCTTGAAGATCCAGTGGATCTGATGTCTATATAATACACTGCAGTACACTGTATAGTGTACTGCAGTGTATTTTCTGATTGTAAGACTGATCAAGCTCCTGCCTTTAGCAGGAGCTTGAACAGGCTTACCTCTACCATGGCAAGCCGGACGAAAGCGTCCGGTTGCCATGGTAACCATCGGGACGCTGCCACAGCAGAGCAGCGTCCCGATGGGAGGGAGGGAGCTCTCTCCCTCTCACTGGCTCCACCATCGGAGCGCTGCTGCAGCGCCCGATGGGAGAGGGAGGGAGCGCCCTCCCTGTTAACCCTTCCATGCCGTGGTCCTTATGGACCGCGGCATGGAAGGGGTTAAACGGCCGACATCGCTGCCAGCAGCGATGCCGGCCGTTTGAAGCAGAGTGTCAGCTGTATGCTGACACTCTGCTTTAACCGCTCGGCCATCCTGAAAATGGGGGGGGGCACCTGGGGCTAATTAAAAAGTATGATATGAGAAAGGAGGGTGGGGGGGATCGGGGGCACCCGGGGGAAAATTTTACTTACTTTTAGCTGGATCTGATCCCCCGCAGTTTCGGACTGCGGGGGATCAGATCCTTACCGCCAGCCCCCGTATCCTGTTGATTGGCTAGTCTGAACAGACTAGCCAATCACAGCGATCGCCATTATGGGGGGAGCACGGCTCCCCCCGAGGCCTTCACTATGGGTGGCTGGCTGTCTTTAACAGCCCCCATTACAGCATGTAACCCCCCCTGCACTGAGCAGGGCGGGTTTACATGCAGGACGTACCGGTACGCCCTGTAGCACGAACTACCTCGTGCCCAGGACATACCGGTACGTCCAATGTCGCCAAAGGGTTAATTATAATTTCTAGATTGAGCCCCTTATTTTTCGCGCCCAGTTGTCTGATAGTCTGGAACCAGGCTGAGCTAAGAATGTCTCTGAGAGAAGTAAAATATACAGAGACAGGTTAATGAGCTGCATGTCTTCCTAGAAAATATTCCCCGTTTATAGAGGGTTTCTGGGATTTTAATATTGATTGAATAATGACCTATCCTTTGTTTAGGCTGTTAATATTAGATCAGTGTGGCTTGACCCTTTTTTTTCTCAATTCTGTCTTTTTATTAACATTTTAATAAATTAACATAACAGAACCTCCACATACACACCCACATACACACCCACATACACACCCACATACACACCCACATACACACCCACATACACACCCATACCCCATCCCATTCTCCACCCCCCCTCACAAAGTCCCAAAGATGCTCTCCATCTGCCACAGTCCAGTAACGGAACATCGCCACCATATACAGCAATAATATGTACATAAGCATCTCCCACACACTCCTCCCAGGATACAGTAAAAGGGCAGTACATGTTCACATCTGTAGTTTCTAAGGACTACCAGGTGGACTATAGGTAGAGGACTGCCAACCACCAATCCAGCTGCAATCTCACCACTGGTATAAATACAGTCTGCCATTAAAGTTACAAATCACACCAGGCCCAGACAATATGTCTGAAGTTCCCGGGAAGCCAAATCCAGAGGTATCGATCCAAGGTACCCAAAGTTTCTCAAATTTAACTAGGGCTCCCCTCTTCCTATAAACCCCAGGTTCCAGGTTCAGTAGCCAATTCATCTGGGCTATGTATTCATTTCTACTAGGGCTGCACTCATCTAGCCAGTGCTGAGCAAGTTTGACTGTTAGCACCCTCCAATCCTGATGAGTTATTTGAAAACTGATATAGTGTATTTCTAAATGTGCTCCGATCTTCCTCTCTCAGCTCCGGTCCTGGTCCTGGCACATCCACTTCTGGCTTGGTCTCAACACAGGAGAGAATTTCCAGTGCTTGGTGTGAAGGGGGCTGGCTGGTTCATTTCTATAGCTAATCCAGTCATCTTCTTGGACTGTGCATTGGTCGTGACAAGAAGGGAGCTGGCATAGCTATTGTCAACCAGCCTTACATAAAGCACTGGTCATTGGCCGACAGAGGAATCTCTCTCCTGTGTCGAGATCAAACTGGGAGCACAGCGGTCAGAACCAGGACTGACGCTGGAAGATCAGGGCACCTTTAGCAATACAGTATGTCTGTAAGTGCAGTCATATTACAATAGAATCACATTGGAAATCATTTGTTTTTTGTTGGAAAACCCTCTTAACATTTTATTTTCGAAACTACGTATAAACATGTATACTTTTTATTTTTTTTTATTTTTTTTTTATTTTAATGGGACCCTATGGGTGACCAATGGCGTTCATTACCTGTTTAACATATATGCCAGTGCATGGAGGCCATAAACTAGATGTGAATGAATAATTTATTGAATGGCTTTGGAGATCTTCCACTGTCATGTATTACCAACACTGCCTGCTATGTGCTACATTTGTATTACTCTTTATTGCTATTGGCACATTAAAGGGGTATTCCACCTGTTTCGTATTAGAGGGGTTTGTCCAAGTTTTTGATATTGATGGCCTATCCTCCTCAATATCAGATGGGTGGGGGTCTGACTCCTCCGGAACCCCCACCAATCAGCTGTTTGAAGATACTGAGCATGTGGCCTCTTCCTAGGCCAGTGACATCAGTCACATGCCCTAGGTGCAACAGTCCCATTCAAATGAAGGGGCTAAGCTGCAATACCAAGCACAGCCGCTATCCAATGGATTAGTAAGCTGTGAGGAGGCTGCGGTGCTCAACGTTTGCAATGGTGTCTTCAAACAGTTGTTTGGTGGAAGTGCCAAGAAAGCCCCTTTAACCCCTAACTGTTTTGCCAGAGTGGAGCTCCAGCAGTGGAAAAAGTAGCTAATTGGAGGGGGGAGGGCTGCTTTAGATGCTGCTACCTCCTGATTGGTAGCAGCTAGAAACATGCAACTGGTCTTCTTTTAAAGAGGCTTATTTATTTAATTATTTTTGTAAAAAAATGGCGTGGGGTCCCCCCTTTTTTTCCTTCGCCAGCCAGATACAACCAGCAGCGGCAGCCTGGCACTACCAGGGTGGGAAGGGACACGGTTATTGGCCCTTCCCAGCCTAATGGTACCAGCCTGCAGCCGCCCCAGAGCCTGACCCTCAATTTAGAAGGTCCGGTCCTGCGGGTACCCGGCTCTTCCCGGCACCCCTGGTGGTGGTGGGTGCCGAGGTAATAGATGTTGGGGTTAGTGCTGGCCTGCCATACCCGCAAGCACTAAGCCCAGTATTAGTAATCAGGGCCGTCTGTAGATAGCCATAATTACTAAAACTGTAGTATTGTAAAAAAAAATACACACACACAAGTATAAAACATTTTATTGAAATAAACACTCCCCCAGACCCCTGTTTGACCATTTTATTTAAAAAAAAAAAAAAAGCTGGTCCGACGTAGTCCACCGAATCCGACGTAGTCCTCTGCATTCACGACCCTGAAAAATAGAAAACAAACACAGACCACTTTTCTCTTCCTGCACTGGGATAATACACACAGCGATGTCACTGTACAGGGATAACAAACACAGCAATGTCACAGTACAGGAATAATAAACACAGTGATGTCACAGTACAGGGATAATAAACACAGTGATGTCACTGTACAGGGATAATAAACACAGTGATGTAACAGTACAGGGAAAGTAAACACAGCGATGTCACCGTACAGGGATAATAAACACAGCGATGTCACTGTACAGAGATAATAAACACAGCGATGTCACAGTACAGGGATAATAAACACAGCGATGTCACAGTACAGGGATAATAAACACAGTGATGTCACAGTACAGGGATAATAAACACAGTGATGTCACAGTACAGGGATAATAAAACACAGTGATGTCACCGTACAGGGATAATAAACACAGTGATGTCACAGTACAGGGATAATAAACACAGCGATGTCACAGTACAGGGATAATAAACACAGCGATGTCACTGTACAGGGATAATAAACACAGCGATATCACTGTACAGGGATAATAAACACACTGATGTCACTGTACAGGGATAATAAACACAGTGATGTCACAGTACAGGGATAATAAACACAGTGATGTCACAGTACAGGGATAATAAACACAGTGATGTCACAGTACAGAGATAATAAACACAGTGATGTCACCGTACAGGGATAATAAACACAGTGATGTCACCGTACAGGGATAATAAACACAGTGATGTCACTGTACAGGGATAATAAACACAGTGATGTCACAGTACAGATATAATAAACACAGTGATGTCACCGTACAGGGATAATAAACACAGTGATGTCGCAGTACAGGGATAATACACACAGTGATGTCACAGTACAGGGATAATAAACACAGTGATGTCAAAGTCCAGGGATAATACACACAGTGATGTCACAGTACAGGGATAATAAACCTGAGATCAACACATTGTGCCTCCATCAGACCTCAGATCAGGGTCTTGTGCCCCCATCAGACCTCAGGTCAGCGTCTTGTGCCCCCATCAGACCTCAGATCAACACAATGTGCCCCCATCAGAGCTCAGGTCAGCGTCTTGTGCCCCCATCAGACCTCAGGTCAGCGTCTTGTGCCCCCATCAGACCTCAGATCAACACAATGTGCCCCATCAGACCTCAGATCAGCGTCTTGTGCCCCCATCAGACCTCAGATCAACACAATGTGCCTCAACACTCTGCACTTACAAGCATGTAACTGAATTTAATGGCAACTGTGTTTCCCTATTGAAAATGTTTATCAGTGTGTGAATAATAATAATATAACATGTAGCGTAAAAACATTAGCCTAGGGTAGGATCCTGCCTAAAGAGTCTACCTTGTCGCGGTGGCAGGCTTACTAATCTTTTGGGCAAAAAAAGCAGTTGTGATATGCCGTAAAAAAGAAAGATGTAATGTGCTATGTGGAGGCTGCTGCATATTAAGCAAATCTGTAAAGTTTACCCGAAAGGGGGGGCCTGCGAAATTTGCCTGTAGGGGGCCCCGAAATTCCTGATGGCAGCCCTGTGTGCCTATATATCTAATGGTATATGTTGAAAACTAGTGACAGAGCCTCTTAAAGCAGACATTCCAAGCCATCAGACAATACCAGAATGACAGCAATATGTTCAGAACAGAGAAAGATATCACTGTTCTAAATCGGGATCCTGTGAGTGCATCTGAAAGCGAAAGTAAAAACAGGTTTTACTTGCGATTATTCCCGACTTGATTTCTAACAGTGATTTCTCCTCTGTTGCTTGGACTTTAGCTGTCATTGTAGTCTTGTATGAAAGCCTGGACTGTCAGCTTTCATACAAGACCAGTTGCATGTTTGTAGCTGCTACCATTCAGGAGATATCACCATCTAAAGCAGCCCTCCCCCCTCCAGTTAGCTACTTTTCACACTGCCCGAGCTGGGCTCGGGCAAGACAGTTAGGTGGTTAATGACTTATCCTGTGTATTGGTTATCAATATGAGATTGGTGGGGCTCCAACAACCAGAACCCCCACCAATCAATTGATTCGGACTGTCACCAGAAACTAAACAACAGTTTGAGCCGGAAGTAGAAGAGTCAGTCAGCTGTGCGGTGGCCATGCTGGCGGACTGCAGCTCAGCTCCCCTTCAATTCTCTGAATTTCTCTGGAAAATGGAAATGTCCACCTGGCCAGTATATTTTGGTAAACAGGTGGCAACTCGTGTCTAATGGTATTGTGCAGCAGAGGCCTGCCAACTGAGCAGCTGACAGGAGCAGTATGGTCAATCTTCACATACTTGGTTAATTCAGCCATTTCTCTCTTTCCTTTATATATGTAAGTAAATGATTTTTTGAATTGAACAATAAAACAACAACAATTGAATTGTAATCCTTGATGTCACATCTGCCTTAAAGGGGTTGTCTCACTTCAGCAAGTGGCATTTATCATGTAGAGAAAGTTAATACAAGCCACTTACTAATGTCTTATGATAGGCCATATTGCTTCCTTTTCTGGTTGGATTCATTTTTCCATCACATTATACACTGCTCATTTCCAGGGGTTACAGCCACTGCTGCAGCAGGATGGGATCTGCTGCACATGCATGTGCATGTGTGGTTCCACGCTCCTGGCCACCAGAGAGGCCGGCGCTTTTTCCTATAGTGTATGGGCATGACCACCGCTGCTGGATTGTAGGGTGATCGTAACCCTTGTATATGAGCAGTGTATAATGTAATAGCAAAATGAATCAGGCCAGCAAAGGAGGCAACATGGACAATCACAATACATTAGTAACTGCCTTGTATAAAAGAGGACCTTTCATGGTTTATAATTACTGTAGATAAATACCTTTTGTTCCTGGGTACCCACTGCTGATGCTGCCACCCTGCCTAGTTTTTTAAAATAGCGCTCCTACTCCTCTCTGTGCCCCCCTGTAGTTTTCATGCTCAGTATATACATACTGAGCATCGGTACAGGGAGGAGGAGACGCCGGCGTTTCTCAATGGGCGTCTCCTTCTCCCTGGCTGTGACGATCCGGATCGCGGCACAGCCAGGGAGAAGGAGACGCCCATTGAGAAACGCCGGCGTCTCCTCCTCCCTGTACCGATGCTCAGTATTTACATACTGAGCGCGAAAACTACAGGGGGGCACAGCGGGAAATAGGAGCGCTATTTATAAAACTAGGCAGGGTGGCAGCATCAGCGGGGGGTATCTGGGAACAAAAGGTATTTATCTACAGTAATTATAAACCATGAAAGGTCCTCTTTAACTTCCGCTACATGATAAATGCCATTTGTTGACCTGAGACAACCCCTTTAAAGTAGGATTTTTGCTGTGGCCTAATTTTACCTGGAGATGAGCATAGATAAAAATCTATACAGGGTTACTTTTCTGGAATAAGCAGTGTAGGGCTGCTGTGTACAGGAGTATTGGATATTCCTGAGTTCACCAGGTGGGCCGAGGGGTGAACTGAGGTTTTGTGTACTGTTTTGTCTACTTTAGCTGATACTTCATTGATTAAAGCCAAGTCTTGAAATTAAAGGGGTTGTCCGGCCAGATATATTGATGATCTATCCTCAGTGCTGCCTCCTCGTCAAACAGATGTAGCACATGCAGTTTTTGGTGCAGAAATGTACAGAAATCTGCACACAAAAAAAAAAAAACACACACATCTTTTCTGTTTTGAATTTTGCACTTGTATGCAGGTATCCTTAAAGGAGTCTTCAAGATTTTGTAAAACTTAACAGGGAGCAGTGTAAATTTAGAAAGGAAAAAATCACTTGTAAAATGTTCCACCATTTCTGCGCTGCCACACTGGTCCCCGCTGGACCTGTATTGAACACTGTACATTTGTGGTTCCCTTGATTGCTACAGTTAATCACTGGCCTCAGAGGTCACATGTGCATGAATGGCATGTCTCCACCGAGGCCAGTGATTGGCTGAAGTTGTTTTTTGTTTTGTTTTTTCTTTTTAAACTTTACACTGCCGTTGCTTGGTGCAAAATTTAAAAAAAAATCTTGGAGAAACCCTTTAAAGAGGGGAATGGTTAGAATATTCTTTTTAGGTGCTGTAACATCATGCTGGTGATTTAATGGGGTTGTCCGAGTGTTTAAAACTGCTGACCTATCCTCAGGACAGGTCATGTGATGGATGGGAGTCTGACTCCTGGCACACTCGCCGATCAGCTGTTTGAAGAGGCCGCTCTATTCTGGTGAGGTCACTGCCCCAATTCATACTTTATACTGTTAAAGTTCTGTTCGCTATAACATGTGGCCAGAGCAGTAACACATAAAAGAATACATTTCAGTGAAGGGATGTAGCGTTATAAGATTATTATAGCACAGCAGTGGCGTAGCTACCGGGGGGCAGGGGGGGCGACGGCTCCGGGCCCAGTGACTCAGGGGGGCCCCAGCAAGGATGACCTTGCCTACTATCAGGCGAATACAAGTGAGCGCTTCCATTATGGAAGCGCTCACTTGTATTTAGGGACCCCCATCAGACCTCAGATCAGCCCACCCAGCCACATAGGATTAAAATAAAAAACTTTACTTACCTGTTCTGCGCTGCGGCTGCCCTCCAGAGCAGAGAAGAGAGAGAAGAGAGCGGAGCGCGGACTGGAGGGCAGCCGCAGCGCAGAACAGGTAAGTAAAGTTTTTATTTTAATCCTATGTGGCTGGGTGGGTTGATATGAGGTCTGATGGGGGCACAGTCTGCTGATATGAGGTCTGATGGGGGCACAGTCTGCTGATATGAGGTCTGATGGGGGCACAGTCTGCTGATATGAGGTCTGATGGGGGCACAGTCTGCTGATCTGAGGTCTGATGGGGGCATAGTCTGCTGATCTGAGGTCTGATGGGGCACAATACGCTGATCTGAGGTCTGATGGGGCACAATACGCTGATCTGAGTCTGATGGGGGCACAGTCTGCTGATATGAGGTCTGATGGGGGCATAGTCTGCTGATCTGAGGTCTTGATGGGGGCACAATACGCTGATCTGAGGTCTGATGGGGGCACAATACGCTGATGCTGAGTCTGATGGGGGCACAGTCTGCTATGAAGGTCTGATGGGAGCACAGTCTGCTGATATGAGTCTGATGGGAGCACAGTCTGCTGTATGAGGTCTGATGGGGGCCAGTCTGCTGATCTGAGGTCTGATGGGGGCAATACGCTGATCTGATTGGTCTGATGGGGGCACAATCGCTGATCTGAGGTCTGATAGGGGCACAGTAGGCTGATTATGAGGTCTGATGGGGCACAGTCTGCTGATCTGAGGTCTGATGGGGGCACAGTCTGCTGATCTGAGGTCTGATGGGGGCACAGTCTGCTGATCTGAGGTCTTGATGGGGGCACAATACGCTGATCTGAGGTCTGATGGGGGCACAGTCTGCTGATATGAGGTCTGATGGGGGGCACAGTCTGCTGATATGAGGTCTGATGGGGGCATAGTCTGCTGATCTGAGGTCTGATGGGGGCACAATACGTTGATCTGAGGTCTGATGGGGCACAATACGCTGATCTGAGGTCTGATGGGGGGCACAGTCTGCTGATATGAGGTCTGATGGGGGCACAGTCTGCTGATATGAGGTCTGATGGGGGCACAGTCTGCTGATCTGAGGTCTGATGGGGGCACAATACGCTGATCTGAGGTCTGATGGGGGCACAATACGCTGATCTGAGGTCTGATAGGGGCACAGTAGGCTGATATGAGGTCTGATGGGGGCACAGTCTGCTGATATGAGGTCTGATGGGGGCACAGTCTGCTGATATGAGGTCTGATGGGGCACAGTCTGCTGATCTGAGGTCTGATGGGGGCACAATACGCTGATCTGAGGTCTGATAGGGGCACAGTAGGCTGATATGAGGTCTGATGGGGGCACAGTCTGCTGATATGAGGTCTGATGGGGGGCACAGTCTGCTGAATATGAGGTCTGATGGGGGCACATTCTGTTGATCGGAGGTCTGATGGGGGCACAATACGCTGATCTGAGGTCTGATGGGGGCACAGTAGGCTGATGTGAGGACTAATGGGGGCACATTCTGCTGATCTGAGGTCTGATGGGGTACAATACGCTGATCTGAGGTCTGATGGGGCACAATACGCTGATGTGAGGTCTGATGGGGGCACAGTAGGCTGATGTGAGGTCTGATGGGGCACAATACGCTGATCTGAGGTCTGATGGGGGCATATTCTGCTGATCTGAGGTCTGATGGGGCACAGTAGGCTGATGTGAGGACTAATGGGGGCACATTCTGCTGATCTGAGGTCTGATGGGGTACAATACGCTGATCTGAGGTCTGATGGGGTACAATACGCTGATCTGAGGTCTGATGGGGCACAATACGCTGATGTGAGGTCTGAT
Source organism: Rhinella marina (assembly GCA_900303285.1). Classification (NCBI taxonomy): domain Eukaryota; kingdom Metazoa; phylum Chordata; class Amphibia; order Anura; family Bufonidae; genus Rhinella; species Rhinella marina. The sequence goes on from ONZH01003190.1 coordinate 154,502, forward strand.
GGGGGCACAGTAGGCTGATGTGAGGTCTGATGGGGCACAATACGCTGATCTGAGGTCTGATGGGGGCATATTCTGCTGATCTGAGGTCTGATGGGGGCACAATACGCTGATCTGAGGTCTGATGGGGGCACATTCTGATGATCTGAGGTCTGATGGGGGCAGGGGACTGTTAGTTTAGTGATGTAAAAACTGTGGACAGGTTTCCTTTAACATAGGAGTCCTCTTGTTTTTTACTCCTATTACTCCTATATTTCACTGCATTATGTGGTAGAGTATTTAGAGTAGGGTATGTGGAAAGTCTATTGTACTGTACTTAACAGCATAGATGATCTAGCAGTTTATATAGTCATCTTTCTAATACAATATTATAACCACAACTAGTAGTATGTGCCTGTGAAGTTGGAAACGTGCGTTTGGGAAGCCAAGTGGGGGGCCCACTCAAGTATGTTTCGCCCCCCCTGTGCTGAACCTCTAGCTACGCCTCTGTAGCACAGGAAACCATTTGTAATGTGATAAATATGTGTGATGCATCCTCTGGTGATTTTCTGCATATGGGGTCTATAGTTGTTTTTGTTCACCACGTGTATTTCTTTATGGTTGAATTTCAGGCCTTGCCCAGTAGGGGTCTCCTGTTAATCAGTGTCTATGTTGCATTCACATTCAGTGCATGCTCAGTATTCAGCAGAATTGTTGCATTTCCTCATATCATCTGCCTCTGTTGAAATCCTTAGAAACATCATTTTATAACCGTTTATTATGTAATGACTTGATCCTTCATCCGGGCTGCACAGCAAATGCTGGAGAAACCATAAGAGAGCCTGTCTTGGACTATTTTTAAGCATGTAATATAAGTTGCATGATCTCGAGAATGGGACCCTGTCTGGTACCCACCGTAAATGAAGAACATCAAGAACATTGACTTCTGTGGGAGTTAGGAAGATAACTGAACATACATACTGTCGATATGCCATAATGTATAGATGGGAATAACCCTTTGCATTCTATTCTTTCAACTCAGGGCCTTTTGGGCAGACCCCCTCCCCTCTCCCCATGCAGCTAGGCTTGCTAAGGGAAGCATACTTAAATGCACCTGCCACTGAGTTCTGGCTCCTTTGCTCTCCGCTCTCTGAGTGTCAACATCTGGTTTGATGTGGCCCATTGACATGACGCAAAAGGGAAGGGCGCATCACCGGAGCCACCAGTGATTGGCTGCAGCGGCTGCCAATCTGGATGTTGACACCAGGGGCGGATTGGCCATAGACCTTACAGGGAAGTTTCCCGGTGGGCCGATGCCCAGGAGGCCGCCTGGACCCTCTTTACAGCTGACCAGTGGATGTACTTTATGCTGCTGGCAGCAGTATTTGATGATGGACTGTGGTATTTAGCTCTGTTGGGGTGGTATATTGTGCCACAATATGTTATTGTTGGCCCTGCCTTCCATCATTTTGGAGCCAACTCCAAAAGGGGCCACTTAGTATTTTTTCCAGGGCCACTTTAAGTTCCCAGTCCGCCCCTGGTTGACACTCATGGACTGGAGCACTACAGCAGCTGGGGAGCAAAGTAGCTGGAACCCAGAGGTGGGGAGCTGGTAAATATGCTTCCCTCCACAGGTCTCTGCCTGGCATGACCTGTTGACGAGAGTAATAAAATATGTCTTGATGACTTCCAGTTTTCTGGCTTTATGAGTTGTGCATTACTAGGACACCTTTACTCCAAATTGCAGTAGATTGGATATAGCTCTGTCAGGTTGAAGTGAAGCACTCTAGTTTTTAAGAACAAGGGACAAATTGGTCAGATTAGCAGGACTGGCCCAATTTTATGGCTGCCTACCTCTTATTTACATCTGTACTAACTGTGTTAGTAGGTGGGCACTGCCCTCCATTGTCTATAGCTGTACATCTGGATTTGCAGATGTGGACAGTCTTAAAAGGGGTTGTTTCACTTCAGCAAGTGACATTTGTCATGTAGGGAAAGTTAATATGAGACACTAATGTATTATGATGGTCCATATTACTTTATTTGCTGGCTTGATTCATTTTTCCATCACATGATACACCGCTCGTTTCCATGGTTACAACCACTCTGCAATCCAGCACTGGTGGTCATGTTTGCATAATATAGGAAAAAGCGCCAGCCTCTCTGATTGCTAGGACCATGGGATCGCACATAGGCCGGCACTTTTTCCTATAGTGTGCAAACTCGACCACCGCTACTGGATTTCAGACTGGTCATAACCATGGAAACGAGCAGTGTATAATGTGATAGAAACATTTCTACATATAGAAATTGAGAATTGATACATATGCAGGAGACTGTTGGGTACCGCGGGGTGTCACATGTAATAGAGAAGGGTAAATGCATTACAGTTTCATTGCTTGCACTAAACAAAGATTGGCACGGCCTGCATGTAAGCTGCTAAGATTCAGCCGGTTGCTAAGTGGTGCTGTTGATTTAACCACAAAAATAATCCTCCTCCCTGTTTTGCAGCGGGATATTATCTGTCTGATCAGTCAGCCAAGAATGATGTGGGGAGCTTCTGTGCGTCCCTCGCCCTCCTTCTCTGCCCCTGTGTGCATCCCGTACACTCATGTATTCATTTCAGCTCTCGTTAATTATAGCACTTTTTCAAACTCATCATATTGGATGTGTGTGAATGCAGTGGGATTTCTCACACGGGTTCTTGCTTCAAGATCTTCCCTATTCCATTACTTCGCCAAAACGTATATTCTGTATATTTTCTGGTCAGCTTAATAGTAAAAGATGACATTTTTGTTTCACACAGCAAGAAAAGAAGTGTACTCAAAATAGGGCAAGTTCACACTGAGGTTTTTGGCACTGATTTTAAAATGTTTCCAGAGAACTCTGGCAGGATATTCTATGATAGCTCAGCCTGCCGGAGATCTTTGCCATAGGTGTGAAACTAGCTTAAAGGGATTCTGTCACCACGATTTTGACTATTAAGTTATTTATAGCACTGGATTCAGCTGACTATAAGCATCTCCAAAACGTTATTGTTATAGGGCATAAATGAAGATCTGATGTTAAAAATACCTTTTTTATCAACTGTCAATCTCTTACTTAAGGAGCCCAAGGGGATGTGCCAGCGATGTTGGAGCCCGGCCACGGCGATTCAGTTGGAGCCCAGGACCGCCCACCTCATTAATATTCACTTCACTGCTTCAAGCAGTGAAGCTCCGGCACGGCTGTAATCCCCGCAGGCGCAGTACATCCTGTGAAGCTGTAGCCCGCAGACCGCACGGCGCAGACCACTTAATGTACTGCGCCTGCGCGGGATTACAGCCGTGCCGGAGCTTCACTGCTTGAAGCAGTGAAGTGAATATTAATGAGGTGGGCGGTCCTGGGCTCGAAAGGGGTTTTCTGGGTTCAGAGCTGAAACCGGGCGTATTCTCATTTTCACCTAGGCAGCCCCCCTTATATGAGCATCAGAGCATTTTATGATTCGATGCTCTTCCTTGCACTGCGCTGTATTGTGTAGGGCAAGGGTTGTTTGTTTATATTTTTTACACTGCTAGGCAGAGGCTTCCACCTAGCAGTGTTGCCGGTGATGTCACTGGCACTGATGGGCGGGCTTTAGTGCTGCCCTAGCCATTTTAAAGACTAGAACAGCGCTAAATAAAGCCTGCCCACATTAGTGCTGGTGACGTCACTGGGCTCACTGCTAGGCGGAAGCCTCCGCCTAGTTTTACCCATGGAGAGCCTGGTACGTCACTGGATCTCCAAAAACAGCCTTTGTCCTCCGCGATTCAGCACAGAGCAAAAGAGAGCATCATATCAGTAGGGCTGCCTGGATGAAAATGGGTTCTTCTTCGTTATACTGGCCGTCTTCTCAGAAGTCTCGGCAGTGCAGTGTAATTACAGTATGCTGTTGCTACAAGGGAGACGACAGGCAGTGTAATGAAAAGGAAACAGCACTCACATAGAGCACCGCCTCCAGCTGATCAGTGGGGGTGCCAGGTGTTGGACTCCTGCTGATCAGATATTGATAACCTATCCTGAGGATAGGTCATCAATATGTACTGCCTGCTCAACCCCTTTAATAAGGCATGAATATTATAAATGGTACTTGTAGCTAATGGGCTTCTAAACCAATAGATACAAAATGTATGCATCCCCTTACGTTTAGGCAAAGGTGTGATTTTGCTTTTATATGCCAATAATTTGATGATAAAGGAAGCAAAGAAAAAAAAGGAATAGTTTAGGGTATAGTTAAGGCTACTTTCACACTTTCGTTGTTGTTTTCCAGTATTGAGATCCGGCAGAGGATCTCTCAATACTGGTAAAAAATTTTTACATTTAGTCCTCATGCATCCTGAATGGAAAGAGATCTGTTCAGGATGCATCAGGATGTCTTCTCTATTGGCAGCTTTCAGTTTTGTGACAAAACCGCTGCAAGCTGTGTTTTTGTGTCCGGTCATAAAAACAGAAAAAAAAGATCTGGGACTAAACAATGTAAGTCAATGGTGACTGATCCGTTTTTCATGGAGCCTAAAAAAACGGATCTGTCCCCCATTGACTTTCAATGTATTTAGTGACAGATCCATTTTCTTCCCATTTTGATTTCACACAACTGCATCCTAAGGGAACGGATGCATCCTGATGTGCAAAATCAAAACTAATCCATTTAATTCCGGTATTGAGAGCCTCTGCCGGATCTCAGTACTGGAATTAACAATGCAAGTGTGAAAGTAGCCTAAGGTAAAAGCCGTCTGAACAAGTACTGACATTGTCAACAAATAAGTGTATGTTGTGAGGAGGGAACTGGGGAATGCTTCAGTCATCTATCTCATTGATGACAATGTTTGAAGATCATGTAGTCACATCGTACATATTCTTTAAACTTCTTTTAATCTTAGTCCGATTTTAAACCAGCCAGAGTATAATAGCAGCAAGGAGCTTTTTCACAGATTCAGAAAGGCAAGAAGGGAGAGATGGCAACATGTTATCATCTATGTGCCTGGATGTAAATTTATAGAGGAGGGAACTGGGGAATGCTTCAGTCATCCATCTCATTGATGACAATGTTTGAAGGCAGCAGATTATGTCTTCCATCTGAGCTTACAATTTGGTGGCCGCAGGGACCTAGCCTGAGGACAGATTATGGGATTTTCCATAGATTTTGTGACAAAAAGGGATTTCAAATCCGTATGGAGAAAACCAACAGTCGTATGAACACCAGTATGGATTCCCATTGAAAACAATGAGTTGCAGAATTGCTGTGAGTTTTTTTTATGTGAATTTGGTGCAGAATAATTCCTGTACACCTTTGGTGGCATTTTTTTTATTATTATGGCATTGTACGTCATTTTGAGGTAAAAATCATTTTTTTAATTGGTCTTTTTTTCCCTGCACAGATTTCTAAGATCCAGATCTGATTTCTCTCTGCTCTGTCAGACAGGGAGCTGACGGGCTCCTTATCTCTGATCTCTGACCTTATAGACACTCATTATAGCTCAATTCTTATCCTACTAATAAGAATGTAGCTTAAATAAGTGTTTATGACTTTTAGTAATTTACAGATGGTTATTAAATGACCAGCACAAAGTGAAAGTACCATTCCCACAGCTAGTGTATTGTATTTTCGTTCCGGCCGCCTCTCAGCAGGGGTTAATTTGCCGCGGCCCGCCCCATTACAGTGAATGCGGCTCCGGCCCCAGACGTACACCTGCGGCAGTACGGATCCGGCGGGCCCCTTCACCCGCCGGATCCGTGCTGCCGGTAGTGTGAAACTAGCCTAATCCTTTGTGACAGATCGGCTCGACATTTGTAATAAAGACCAATTAAAAAAAATATATATTTTTATCCCAAAATGAGTAAAATGCAATCTTAAAAAAAAAATGACGCCGAAGGTGTACATAGCCTTTAAATAATAAACTTAAATGTAAAAAAAAAAAAAAAAGAGTATATAATGGAGCGATAAATCTAATGTCTTTTGCTTTGTTTGTGTAGTGAAGTTCAGTACACTGTTTGCTGTTATCAGCCACTTCAGGCTGCGGATAGGCTGACTGTAGTGCTTTCAATAGGATTACTGACAAGACAGCGGTCACCGTTCTATCTCACTTATCTCCTGGTCTGAGAACCTCCATGTGTGATTGAGTTTTCAGCTCTTTTTCTTATCTGCACTTTTGCCGTAGGTTTAGTAGAATGTGACTCTATCTAGAATCTTTTACAAGGAGGACGTCTTAGCAGTAGTCCTGAGTGAAAAAACAAGGAGAAAGGGCCAGTTCGGTATAGAAACCTTGATGGTTTAACAGGCAGTAGGCTCAGGCTTTTGTGTTAATATTTTTATTTCTTGATGGACGGAAAGGGCTTATGCTGGATTATGGAAGCTTCAAAAACTTGACGTAGACTATTTTAATGCACAGTTCTCTTCCTTATTCTTCAAGACCACACAGGCCTTTAAGCTGTATGCCAGCCTTCAGATCATGTCATGCCAGAGCAAGAACTTCAGGAAAGACTGAAAAACCAGCTATACAGCTTTGACCAATAGATGGTGCTTATTCTATTGATGTAAATCAGGCAATCTGTAAAGATTCAGGGCAGTGTTGATTAGAACAAATTTCCAATTTGATTACTGCAATTTCCCTATAAATTATAGATCTGTTGTCAGTGCGTCTGTCTATCTCTTTCACATTCTCTCCCTCCGGATGTATGGATAGATATGGGCTTCTTTAGTGTGTTTTCTAGTGGATCAGTATGCATTAACTGTACATAATAAACTTAAACTCTCCACACAGTAGACCCTAAGGTAGCCATGGATGCCGTCCTTTTGGCTTGGATATCGTCCCTAAGTGTGCTATATACACAGCTGTTAGCAGTCGCGAGTATAACTCTTGGTCTTGCAGCCTGAAAGATTGGCAAGTCCAGGTGCCTCCAGGGATTTGCAAACAGTGGTCGCTCCTGTGTAACAGCACCTTAATTAGCGTGAAAAGATTCACTGTTTTACCTAGAACAGTCTGCTGCCCAGAAATGATCATTTTGGTGCCCGCATCAGTGATTCACTTACCCGAAGAACAAACGTTTGCTTATTCATCGAGTGGTCACCAACACCTTAACATGGGCCAATAATCAGGAACGAGCGTTCGCACTAACATTTGTTAGTATTGCCCTGACAATTGCCCCATGTAAAGGGGCCTTAAAGGCGTTGTGTCATTTCATCAAGTGGCATTTATCATGTAGAGAAAGTTAATACAAGGCCCTTACTAATGTATTGTGATTGTCCATATTGCTTCCTTTGCTGGCTTGATTCGTTTGTCCATCACATTATACACTGCTTGTTTCCATGGTTACGACCACCCTTTAATCCATCAATGGTGGCCACACTTGCACACTGTAGGAAAAAGTGCAGACCTCTCTTGTGGCCAGGACGATGGGAGCGCACGTAGGCTAGTGCTTATTCCTAAAGTGTGCAAGAACAACCACCACTGCTGGATTGCCGGGTGGTCGTAACCATGGAACTGAGCAGCGTATAATATGATGGAATAATGAATCCAGCCAGCAAAGGAGGCGATATGGATAATAACAATATATTAGTAAGTGGCTTGTATTCACTTACTCTACATGATAAATGTCACTTGCTGTAGTGGTACAACCCCTCTAAGGTTAGGATTTGTTGTGAAGAGATTGAAGGGAGTATTATAGCCCAATAAAAGTATTTCTCAGCTTTCGGTTTCAGTGCATTTGCAGAAATAGCAGGCTCTCTGCTTCACACTAATTCCATCAGGGAGCTGCTATGACATCTGGATCTGTAGCCCTTTTCTCTGAACTCCTGGCAGGTTGTAAACACTCATTTAAACTTATCATTCAAACTAATATGAACTTAAGTATAATGATTGTTAATGAGTTGGTAGGAAAGTACAGATAACGGCTACAGATCCAGCTGACAAAGCAGTTTTCTGACGTATTCACTGTGAAGCAGAGAGCCTTCTAGCTGACAAAGGCATTGAAACTAAGGCTACTTTCACACTAGCGTTTTAAAATTCCGGTATTGAGTTCCGTCATAGGGGCTCAATACCGGAATAAAACGCTTCAGTTTTGTCCCCATTCATTGTCAATGGGGACAAAACTGAACTGAAGACAACGGAATGCTCCTGAAAGCATTCCGTTCCGTCTTCAGACCGGAGAACAAACCGCAGCATGCTGCGGTTTGCTCTCCGGTCCAGGCATCCGCACCAAGACGGATCCTGAATGACCCCCAATGCAAGTCAATGGGGGTGGATCCATCTGGTGTGACCACAATGGTAACCGGATCCGCCCTCCATTGACTTTCAATGGAGTTCATGACGGATCCGTCACCACATACACACAATACACACATACAGACATAGACATACACATAAAACATACACAGACATATATACATACAAATACACCTACATACTTACATGCTCCCGGCAGGTGTTCAGAGCGTCGGAGGGACAGGACGGCGCGCACAGATGACGATTCTACCAGGCGCCCAGCAGAGGGCGCTGTGGGGAATCGTCACCTGTGCGAGCCGTCCTGCTCCTCCGGCGCTCTGAAGACCTGCCGGGAGCATGTAAGTATGTATGTGTATATGTGTGTGTGTCTGTGTGTATGTATGTACTGTGTGACATGTGTGGAGCCGGAGCGCGGTTCCGGCTCCACACATGTCACTGCGGCAGTCCTGATCCAGCAGCACCCTTCACCTGCCAGATCAGGCCTGCCGCTAGTGTGAAAGTAGCCTAAAGGTGTTGATAATTTTTAGTAAAGTGTGTATTTTTTTTTCAGCAAATGTGTGACACGCTTATATGTTCTTTTTGGTCAGAAGTGGTTTGGAGCTTGCAACTCTTCCATGGATGCCAATTAGGCCTAGTGTCTTTCTTATTGTTGACTTTTTTACATTGACCTTAATTGAGGCAAGTTAGGCGTAAAGTTTAGATGTTCATTTGGGTTCTTTTGTGACGACCTTGATGAGTTGCTGTGCTCTTGGTGATATTTTTGTAGGCCACCCACTTGGAAGGTTCACCGCTGTTTCAGGATTCCTTTATTGGTAAATGGCTCTCCTTGTGGTTCGCTGTAGTCCCAGAGCCTTAGCAATGGCTTTGTAACCATTATCAGACTGGTAGATTTCAATGACTTCGTTTTGCACCTGTATTTGAATCTCTTTAGAACATGGCATTATACTGCGTTTTGGGGCCTTCTAGCATGTTCCACATTGCCAGAAAAGTTTTATGTAAGTGATGTTTAGATTCGGTAGGTCTGGCAGTAATCATGCCTGGATGTGACTGGTGAGATTGAACTGAATCTGGTAGCTCAAGGTCCTTTTACACAGACCGACGTTTCAGTTAATTATTAGGAACAAACCAATCGTTCCCGATAATTACCCGATTGTCAGACGAAATCACTTCCACTGTATGGAGCAATCACTTGTCTCCATAGAAGAACACTGGTCCCGGCCCGGCAGATACTTGTTTACACAGCACACTCTACTGCACAGAAACTGTGGTTTCAGGTGCCAGCTGAAAGACACAATCACCCAATGAACGAGTCTTTACTCATTCATCAGGTGGTCGCCGGCACCTTTTACACAGACCAATTATCTGTAACAAGCATTTCTACAAATCTTCATCCTTTGTTTTGACCTGATTATTGGTGCGTGTAAAAGAACCTTCTGGGGGTACAATTACTAGTACTTTTTCTTGTAGAGCCAAGTATGGCTGGACAGTATTTTTCCTTCACTAAATAAAATAATTTATTAACAGCGTTTTGTGTTTACTTGTGTCATCTTTGTCTAATATTAAAAGTAGTTTGATAACCTGAAACAAAAATAAAAGAAATTGGGAATAGGCCAGATACTTTTTAGCACCGTTATAAGTAACACAATAAACATTGCACTATGATATGATGTTTGAGAACACATTATCAGGCTTTTCCAGCTTTACCTAAACTTTTAATTAGGTCCCAGAATGTGCTCCAAGTTTAGTAAGAAATCCAATCATCCTGCTGCTGGTTCCAGTGCTGAGGCTCCATTCAGCATTACTTCCAGTCCTTGGGCTATCAACTTCCTGACTGCTCACATGCACTGTTACAGCCAATCACTGGTCTCAGCGGTGCACATAACCAAGCAGTGATGTGCCATTTGGAGATACTTCACCAGTGAAGACAGTGAATGGTTGCAGTCAGGTCTGAAGAATCAGAGTTGAAGCAAGTTTTGGGTAGACTCTGTAGAAATGTACCAGCTCCAGAAAAAAAGCACACTACAAGAAAAAGCTGTAGCGTGCAAGCACGACTACTGCTGCTGGATTGTAGGGTGGTCGTAACCGTGGAAATGAGACAACCCCTTTAAGTATATAAATGTTTTCCAGTTATTAAATGCATAGTGCATTGCATATTCATTTACAGGAAGTTAGAAAATTTGAGGAATTTTAGAAATTATATTCCAATCAATTTACAAAATTTTAGAAACTATATTCCAATAAATATGGTTTAACTTGTATCTAAGCAGCCTGGTTAGTTAAATGCTAGTAAGAAAAAGCCCAGCGTTACCATTTTACTACATTTATTGTTATTACTAAGTAATTGGCCACTTATGAAGGAGTCAGTGCTGGAGTCAGAGAGAGTCGGAGAGTGATAAAATGTAGGAATTGGATTCAGAACTTGGTTGCAGTGGCACACATGACACTGTCTGGAAGTCTACAGATGAGTGAAATTTTATTTTAGGTAGAGCACATTCCAGGACATAACTAAAAAGTAAGGTAAAGCTGGAAAACTCTTTTAATCCAAATATGTTTTTAAAACCACTCTGGATGATGTAAAAAGAATCAATACCTTACCAATCCCCTGTGATTCCTGTTCTGATGCTTCCCTCCTTCTGGTGTCTGTACTGGTTAGGACTTGCTTAATTATTTTACGATATTCCGATATTTTAAAACATTTGAAGTGGCTGGAAAATAATAATCCTTGGTCATTTAGGCCCATAAAATAAATACACATTGTAAACCATGGAGTAAATCTAAAAGGGAATATTTGTAGCCGAAAAATCCAGTGGTTGTGGAAAAAAAAAATCTAAATTTTTCACAACCTTGTGCCTTCAAATTTTAGGTTAGGTATCAATTTCTGTAATCAATAGATCAGCTTTGTCATCTTAGTTTATGTTGTCCAAAGATACATTTTACAGATTCTTAGCTTGAGGCAAGATGTTTCATGAAACCTGTTTTTAACCTGTTCTGTCCCTGCTTTAGATATGGAGAGGAAGAAGAGATGACACTTTCAGGTCACGAGCGGAGCTTTAGACTGTTATTTTGGAGTTAATTGCTATAAAATAGGGAAATAATTTAAAGAATGGAGATTTTTCGACGCTGCCTGTGTTCACTTTCTTTGTTGAAGCATTAGCAGTAATCCGTAGATAAAATAAAGATTCCCCTATCTAGCAGCATTAAAAGCAGCCTTGTGGGTGGAGAAAGCTGCAGTTTTTTTTTCACCCTGCTCGTGTTGTTCTTGGCATCCTTCCATTTTTCTGAACTTCTGGTACCCGACTGGTAAGACCTGAAACTTGCTGTTTAACAAGTGCCCGTCGCCAAGACAGTTGGTACACGCGATCAGCACTGCTACGTCTTCCCCCAGGAGCAGGTCAGTGTCGGCTGTGCTGCAAAGCAATCAGACTCCTTAATCACGCACACTGAGCTTGTTTGACGGCAGCTGTGTCAATGCTCTACACTCTGGCTTCCAAAAGTACAACATGTTTACAGGCGTTGTACAATCAGATTAAGTTGGCAGCCTCTTCCTTCCTCTCTCTGTAAGTGGCTTTCATTTTTGTGTTGTTGATCTCCATGAAAAATCTCCTTGCTTGTTTCCTTTTCATGATCTCCCCCTATGGACTGATTCCATGTGGCCTTTATTTTTATCGTTAGTTGCAAGTGAGCGACGTAATGGTTGGAGGAGAGGGGGAAGTGGCTTTTTGTCATTTGTGAATTTCCTTTGCTGCACACAATAACAGGCTCTGAACTGGCCTGCGTGCACAGCATTGTTGGTGGCGATGCACTGATGTGCGCCTCGCACACTTAACTGTTGAGGGGCACTGCTTTGTACACTGCCTGCCGGAACGGAGCCGTGTGCTGAATTAACTGACACCAGCCGTGCCAGAGAGCCTGCTGTTTATTGGAGAGCTGCTTCATCCATGCGCTGGTGCCTTCACCTTGCCAAATTTAGTAGGCCATGGCTCATACACTGGCATAGTAGTCTGTAGCTGCTGTTAACTACTTCATGACCGGCACTGTTTTCACTGAAATCCAGTGGAGCTGTAATGCTTGCTTTATTACCTACAAATATATGTCGGTACATGTGCCTTTTGAAATATTTATGTGCGTCTGACTTTCAGAAATTTCTTTTCAGTCACTATGGCGTTCTATTTTACTGTGTATTGGTCTGTTTCTGGAATCATTTGTGTGTGCATGTTACTTTATATTTTCAACCTATATGATATGTTCTAGATCAGGGGGGCCCAACCTTTTCTGGTTGGGGGCCACGTTGTCCGACTGAAGGAATCCCAAGGGCCGACAATAAAAGTTAAATGGATATTACCAACTGATATACTGTATTTATTGCGTAATGTACATACAGTATATACTATAAATGTCTGGTTACACCTCCAGGACTCTCATCTACTGGGAGAATACATGAAAAATGCACGTGAGCAACCACAACACATACATGTCTGTCACCAGATGGTTGGGGGCCGCACAGAATGATATTGAGGTGATTTTTTTTATTTTTAATATCCATAGGTTAAGAATAGGATTTTAGGGTACAAGTGTTATTGATTGGTTGATTTTTTTTTTCCTTTGCAATAAATGATATTCTGATGTTGCCCATTTCTGAGAGCCCACTGGCAACAGTGATGTGCCATGTAACTTTCTCCGGTTTCTAGATTTTGTTGCATTTCTGCATCACTCCATAGTTCAATAATAATTCCCTGACACCATCAGTAATATTGTGTGGATGTTGTTGTCACCCTAAATGCTCACTTTTTGGTTTGTTTGGGCTGTGTAAATAATTTGGTCATTAGGTCCTAATTTTTGTTTAAATGTAGAATTACTGCTCGTGTGTGTGGCGCTAAAGTTACTGCCCATGCATGGAGCCATTATACGGCTGAGAGCGATCACATTCAATTCTTGGGACTCAGAAAAGCCTTTCTATAGGTCATGAGATTGAGCCATTTAGCCTATTAGTCCTGGTACTAAAGCTGTGAGAGGAGTATTAGTTGCTTCATATGTTTGGAAAAAAATTGTGTGTGAACTGGAATGATGTAATTTCATATTCGTGTGCATATAATATCTAGCAGTGATTGTCTGAACTCAGCCTTAAAGGGGTTGTCCACCTTATATTAAGTGATGGCCTGTCCTCGGGATAGTCCATCACTAGATGATCCAGGGGTCCGAAACCCCACACCCATTCTGATCAGCTGTTCAGCAGTTGCTCCGGTGACAGAAGCAGGTCTCCTTTAAAGTGGACTGTAGTGGACAAGTCTACCTTAGGGTAACTTCACTCGGATTCCACTGGAAAAAATCTGCAGCAGAAATCTTAGTCTGATCCTTGGGTTTCTGCCACACTTTTGCATTTTGCATGCCATGGGTCCTCCCATGGCTTTTGCCCCATTCAATAGGGCTAATCCACATGAGGACACCCGCCATGGTTTTTGCAAGAATGCACCAAGAACAGACATTTCCCTTCTTGATGCAATTTGAAAATCCTAGCAGAAATCATCTGCGCTATATGAACGTCAGCATGGATTCCCATTTAAGAGGTACAAGTGCATCTCAATAAATTAGAATATCATCAAAAAGTAGTTTTTTTTCAGTAATTCAATTCAAAAAGTGAAACACATATATTATATAGAGTCATTACAAACAGAGTGAACTTTTTCAAGTGTTTATTTCGGTTAATGTTGATGATTATGGCTTACAGTCAAGTCATATCCGAAAAGTAGAATATTATATTAGACCAACTGTAATTTTTTTTTTAAACACAGAAATGTTGGCCACATGAAAAGTATGTACTGTAAATGCACTCAGTACTTGGTTAGGGCTTCTTTTGCATGAATGACTGCATCAATGCGGCGTGGCATGGAGGCGATCAGCCTGTGGCACTCCTGAGGTGTTATGGAAGCCCAGGTTACTTTGATAGCAGCCTTCAGCTCGTCTGCATTGTTGGGTCTGGTGTCTCTCATCTTCCTCTTGACAATACACAATGGATTCTCTATGGGGTTAATGTCAGGCAAGTTTGCTGGCAAATCAAGCACAGTGACACTGTGGTTATTAAACCAGATATTGATTCACTGATGGTTACTAAGAGATGTTGTTTGTAAACATTCAGTTTTTAATCACCCGCGTGGAAAAAAACGGAACGAACGTACGCAATCGCAGTCAAAACTGACTGCGATTGCGTGCGGATTTTCCGGAACGCATCCGGACTGAATCCGTGACGCTTGTGTGAAAGAGGCCTAAGGGTGGTGACACACCTTCAGGTTTTTTGATCCAGTTTTTAAAGCCAAAAACCAGGAGTGGATTAAAAAGGGGGAGAAGTAGTAAGTGCCCTAAAACCTCATTCACATGACAGTGTTCAGTCAGTGATTTCCATCAGTGATTGTGAGTCAAAACTAGGATTGGAGCCTCCACAGACATAAGGTATAAGGGAAAGATCTGCACCTCTTCTGTTTTGGATCCACAACTATTTGCATAAGATTATACATAGTATATAGAAAAATAGGGAACTCATTTTAATAATTTATTTTTGTGTAAGTTTGCATTTTAAAAAAATAAGAATTTGTAGTGACTTTTTAAATTTGTTTAAATTTTTTTGCTGTTTTCCCCAAATAAAACTCGAAAAGAAAAACACATTGCAAAAAAATAAAACAACACATATTAATAAAAAGTCCTAGGTGTCATGTAAAATAACATCTCAAAAATTATTTTGGTAGTCTAACAAATAAAAGAAATTACAACCCCCACGTGTGCGAAATCACACAAAAATGAAGGCCTGGTGATTAAAGGGTTAAACTTTTTTTGTTTCTTTGTTATTTGTTTTGGAGATCGCTCCATTTCGGTAAAGAGCTTTTTCCAGTTTTCCTACAGAGGTTTGATGCCGGTTCTTAGCAGACCTCTTAACTTTCCAGCTCTATCCCTGGCACAGCTTTTGAAGTGTTGGGACTGCACCTTCACAGAGAATGTGACAAACATTTGTGATCTCCAGTTCTAAAGGGATTTTCCTTTGCTACAAATGTTAAAATAACGCTGTAGCTAGAATGTGTGCTGCTGTCTGCCAGGACTCGCTGCCAGTTTTTCATGTAGATTTTAAAGGTCCTATGCCATGAGGAAATAATGCACAGTCTGAATTGGAGGGATAGATGCAGCACATCTAAAGGTCGGTGTGTATTTTCTGTTATTGTGTGTTTTCTTCTACTGTTGTGTAGTGTGACATAACCTAACAAGTGACAGTATAGCGGAAAATGAATTTACAGATACTTGTAATAAGAGTTTGTTTTTCCACAAGAGTCCATCAGATGTGCATGGTCATTGAATTAGGACTAGAAAGACTTCTATGAAAAGTGTGGTTTGAAACAGATCACAGTGAATTTTCTGGTTTCTTACCAGATGTTCCAAGTAAGGCCTCATGCACACGACCGATCCGTAGAAAATACGGATGACATCCGTGTGCATTCCGTATTTTGCGGAACGGAACAGCTGTCCTCTAATAGAACAGTACTATCCTTGTCCGTAATGTGGACAATAATAGGACATGTTCTATTTTTTGTGGAACAGAAATACGGACAAACGGAAACGGAATGCACACGGAGTACCTTCCTTTTTTTGCGGACCCATTGAAATGAATAGTTCTGCATACGGTCCGCAAAAAAAAACAGAATGGACACGTAAAGAAAATACGTTCGTGTGCATGAGCCCTAAGGCTGAGTCCACATCAGCATTCAGCCTTTCCGTTCTCCTGCTCCGTTATAGGAGCTGAAGAATGGATTGGATGGACTCGGCAAATAACGGAGCCGAACAGAGCCTACGGACCCCATAGACTATAATTGGGATCTGTTCGGTTTCCTGCATGCACGACTTTTGTCTCCGCTTCAAAAATCTTCCTCTGATCGGAAACCTAATGGACCCCATTATAGTCTATGGGGTCCGTAGGCTCAGTTCTGCTCAGTTATGTGCCAAATCCGTCCTTTCCGGTACCCATAGACTATAATGGGGAAAAGGCTGAACAGTGATGTGAACTCAGCCTTAGTTCCAATCTCCCAGCAGCTTGGTGGACTTTATCTCTTATTCTAACAGAACATATCCATGGCTTCTTAGAGTAGACAAGAGTGACAGGAGGGACCTTTTGAATGCTTCATTTCTATGCATTAATAAAGCTATTCCACACAAATTTGACTTATTTCCCAAGACGTGCCCAGTCTCTCGGAGTCCTGGCTTGAGAGTGCATCTTTCATTTATTCTTCTTGGCATTTGTCAGTCTTTTGCCGGTGAAGTCAAGTATTGGAGAGCAGATTCTTGTTCTACACACATTTGAATAACGGTTGGCTTCTTGTGGAATATCATGTCGAGTAAATAAGTGAATATTACAGAGTGTGTGTTGTCATTTATTAAATAATCATCGTTTTGATCTGTTTCAGAAAGAAGACACGGTTCAATGTGCAAACCTTCCCCATCCCCAGCTTCTCCCTCCAACACCAGAGCGTCACTCGTACAAATGAAAGCAAAAACCTGTATCAGCAGCCATAACCCCGTCAACAGTAACTCAAAGCCATTCAGAGCGCCCAAAGACAATCTACTTACCTCCAACAACAAGCAACACGCGGTGTTCTCTTCAAAAGTATCAAGAGACAAACCATGGTAGGTATCAGAAATGAGAATGAGATGTGATTGTTCCATGTATGAATTTTGCTGTTATGAGATATATATTTTCTGTATATTTAAAGTGACTATCCATTTACTGAGGAAGAAACAGAGCACTTAACTGGTGCCCTCCATCTTTTTATTTGCAGATATGCTAATTCTTGGGCTTCCCTTCTGCCATCCACGATGGCCACACCGCTTCTTATACTTTTTGTGCATTGGTAGTCCGAGACACTTTCTACTTGTCCAGCCATGCTCTTGAATTGGCTAGCACTGTTCACATTAGCATTGCTGGCCAATCCAAGGATAGCAGGAAGTGTCTTGGGCTACTAAATGCACAGTATGGGTCAGATAGCCTTAGATGCAGTGTGGCCTTCTAGAGTGGCAAAAGAGGAGCCTGGGAATTGGTAGATCTGCAGCTAAAAAGATGAAAAGGACGTCACCAGGTAAGTGTTCTCTTTTTTCCTGAGCCGGAGGATCACTTTAAATACCATGTGTGAATCCGAGTATTCCACTGGTCTGTAACCTGCTTATATAAGAGCCACCAGTTTGTCACCAAAGCCGTAAAATCAGGTTTGATCACAGTGTTGATTCCTTATAAAGTGTTTGTCTATAGCAGAACATGACTGGATTGATATTGGCCTCTTTGATGACCTTGCATAAAAAAACACTACACGTAGATCGCAATAACACTGGTTATTGTTGAAGATAACACTATAATAAAAGGTCTATGC
Organism: Rhinella marina; assembly: GCA_900303285.1. NCBI lineage: Eukaryota > Metazoa > Chordata > Amphibia > Anura > Bufonidae > Rhinella > Rhinella marina. Next base: position 172,113 of record ONZH01003190.1, read on the forward strand.
GGCACTTCCCAGTACTGTGTATGCCTGATAGGTTTATAGATGTTTCCACTATAATGCAACGTGTTATTAGATTTCATGTTGTATCTACTAAAACATTAAATGGCTATTTCACAAGTTACAACCGCCATAAACATGTGGTTAACAGTGTGGCTTCAGACTGCACTGTTTTGCAGATAGAGTTGTTGGGGCAGCCAGATTCCTACACTGGGGGTCGTTTATCATGCTCGTCTGTTTTTTAGAGTGCGATTAGACTGTCGTAGTGGATAGTCTGTCTCTATTTTGCGTAGTATTTATGCTATGGCGATGAATTAGGTGACTCATCTTTGTTTTCGTCAGGGCGCAGGTGGATCATGTGTAATTAGACTGCTTGTTGGTCAACTCACGAAGTAGGTGCACAAAGCTGACAAAAAAACTAAGCCACCCCTGAAGTGGAGTAAAAATTAGAATGTTTTGGTTTTATATTTATTTTAGTATTATTAATTGTTACATTGCAACATCAGGGTGCGTGGAGGTACAAAGACCCCAAAACAGTGTAGAATGTTTTTGTGCCTACTTCATGCGTAAAAAAAAAAAGTGCACCATATAAATCATCTGATAACTGAGGGGGAAAAAAACGCCACCAGAATTAAAACTGAAAATTGGCGAACGAGCCAATTTCATTAGTAAATGTCTAAAATACGACTAATTAGCCTAAAACAGGTGCAAAAAACTATAACTGAACCCCAATATGGTTGTCTATAGAGGGGGGCAAACATTTTTCGTATCTCGATTATCAGGAATTAGTTCATGCTTTTTCTTAACCCATGTTGCAAATGTCTGTGGGTAGATGTGACATGCTCATTGTGGTGGCCTTTTGTGATGATACTAGTACGGGTATGTTCACATGTGTTGGTTTTGCTAGACATATACTTAAATGAGAATCTGTGGGAGAAATCTGAGGCAGATACTTGCATTTAGACCAGGAAGGTACAGCAGCTGTGTGATGGATGAGCATGAGGAGGAGCCCCTTTCAATAGAGCTTTTCCATAGAGACTCCTCAAGAACATGCTCCTTCTTCTCATGGATCTTTCTTTTTGTGGCACAAAAAATAGTGGTCAGATTTTTCCACTGCATGTGATTAGAGCACAATACAATTTATGCTTCTTATCATCCTTTCAGTGTGAGAAAGGGAACTTGCTTGATGAATAATTACTCGCTATCTAAATTCAGCTTTATCCATAAAATGATCTGAGTACAATAAATGCTGCCTTCATTATTGCAAAATTAGAAGCAGAAAGCTCTGCTGGCTGAGTTGGAGTGAAGTTCTTGCTAGGATTGGGATGATAAGGATTCAAAGGTTAATGGATGCCATATGGAAAGCTTTACAACAAGAGTTCTATAATTCATGATTTCTCATGGTGATTATGAGATGTACTTATATATTTTGCATGGTGAACATCAAAAGCTGCTTTGCCACTGCCTGGCCCTGTCTATCAAAGCTGTGAGGGAGAGGCTAACCAGACAAAGCAGTGGAGCTTGGATATAAAAAGAGCAATGGCGACGCCCTTGCTGCACCAAATTGCATATTAAGAAAAAGTGTCTTAACTCAGCAGCTAAGATCAACAAAAGAAAAACAGCCTTTTAGTCAGGTGAACCACAGCTCTGTGTCTATGGAAACAGCTTGACAGAAGCTGGTGACTGATTTCCTTTGATAAAATGCAGTTAGAATGAACTTTTCAGGGGTTTCTGTCACCAGAATTAACCCTATTAAACTGGCTGACATTAGCGATGTGCTAATGTCAGCAGACCCTAACTCTACTATTCTTATGCTTATTGATGGCCCCCTTATGACACAATTTTAACTTTGGTGATATGCAAATTAGCCTCTAGGAGCAGGGGGCGTTGCTCCTGCTCCTAGAGGCGCCGTTCTCCCACTTCTGGCCACTCCCTGCCGTCCTTGATTGACAGGGTCAGGCAGCGTTTGTCTTCTCCTGCCGGCCCTGTGTGCTGGGTAAACGGCACTGCGCAGGCGCGAGATTTATCCAGTAGGCTGATTTGCATATCATCAAAGTTAAAATTGTGCAGTAAGGGGGCCATCAATAAGCATAAAAATAGTAGAGTTAGGGTCTGCTGACATTAGCACATCGCTAATGTCATCCAGTTTAATAGGGTCATCGAAGACACACAGATTCTCCAAAATATTGGTTACTTTTGTGTCTTGAGAAGAAGTCTGTCTAGACTGAACATTCTGTAATTCTTCTGAAAGCAGGAGCGCGATGAAGTCCCATTATTTGTCTTGGACAGGCATTGTCCTCTAGAGCTTTTGGCAAGGCTGTTAATTCGAAATTAAACATAGTATAAAACACGTTTCAGGAGGGTAGTCTGAAAAAGGTCAAACATTTAGAATGGTTTTATTGTATTGCAAGATTATTTAGACCCATACCAGACAGCCGCTAACCTACGAGATGAGCTGTAGTCTCTATTACACAATGCATAGAAAAAGTCTTCACCTTAGTCTTTTTCATTTAATCTTAGTGGAAAAAATTATGTTTTTCAAAGCTGATCAACATAGGAAAGACTTTAAAGGGCTATTCCCGTATGGGCATTTATGGCATATCTCCAGGATATGCCATGTGCATACCACCTCTGAGGCCCACATCTATCTTGAGAATGGGCCCCATCTTTTGGGCACTCTAAATGGAGAAATGAGCACACACGGGACTCTCCATTCACTCTCTGGGAGTTTTGAAAATAGCTGGAAAAGCATGCTTAGCTGGTTTTGGAACTCCTAAATAAGTGAAGGGATGAAGCTGCTCATGGGCAACCACCTCTCCTTTCTCAGAGGCAGCAAGACAGAGTTCGGTTCACTTGTGGTTATGGCAGATGGGAATAATGCTTTAAAGACAAGGAACACCTTTGGGAAATTTTTTTATGATTATTATTGCATTCAACTAATTCTGGGCTAAAAATCATGTCTACAGTTTTTCTTGTACAGCTTTCACTTTCTGTGTATTTGCAGACTAGCAGGTTCTCTGATTCACTGTGACTCCGTCAGGGAACTGTTCTGCTTGCTTCGCCTGTAGCCCTGTAGTCCCTGAACTCCTGACAGCTCATAAACACTCATTTAAGGTAAATTATTATCAAACTGAAAAGAACTGGGCCTTCAGAGCAGTTCTCTGAGAGTCTCAGAGTGACTGTGAATCAGAGACTACTTGTCTGCAAATGTATAGAAAGTGAAAGCTGTACATGGAAAACTGTTGAAAATCCTTAATAAAGACCTAGTAAAAAGAGGATTTTTAGCCCAGTATGAGTAGAATCCAATAATTAAAAATGAAATTCCCCCAAAGGTGTCCAAAGCATTTAGCTACTTACCTATTGCTACTTTTTTTTGCAATTTTTGCATTTTTAACATATATGATTAAAACCTAAATGAAAGGGAACCTGTCACCACGAAATGCAGTGCAATCTGCAGGCAGCATATTATAGAGCAGGAGGAGCTGAGAAGATTGAGATATAGTTTTATGGGAAGAGATTCAGCAGCACTTGTATTTATTCATTTACACCTTTGCTCTTTTATATTTTGGAGTCATGTGTACAGTCCTACTCAATTATTGACAGCCTTCCTGTATGCGTAGTGACACAGAATTAGCTGAGTGGCACCACCCACATGACTCCTAAGCATAAAAAGAGCAGAGGTTTATATGAATAAATTACAAGTTTTACTGAAGCTTTTCTCGCAAAACGATATATAATTCTGCCCAGCTCCTCCTGCTCTATAACATGCTGCCTGCAGATTACGTGGCATTTTCCTGGTGGCAGGTTTCCTTTAAGAAAAAAATAATAATAATAATACTAACCTCCCCCCTCCTCCCCCCATTACTCATATATTTTCTGAAAGTAGACACCTGGCACATTGTTAAAATGCTGCTGGGCATTTTTATATACACATATGTATTCATGCAATTTTGTGTCAAAATGTATTTTTTCATAAAAATGGCATAAAAGTTATTGGGCAAAAGTGTAACCCGCGCGGAAAGTTATATGGACCACACCTCCTAAAAATAAAAGTTCTACATGTGCAAAGTGTATAATTTAGGCCTAAAGTTACACGCACATAACTTCATAAAATCACCATCTTTGGAAAGAACAAAAATCTGGTTTTAATCTGGAATTTTTTAAAAAAATAGCAAACTATAAAGTACAGGGATTACAGTCCCTTGGAAAATAAACTATATATTTACTATATAAATTATGGGGGTTATTTATTAAGACCAGCGATTTAGACTCCGGTCTTAATAAGTCCCTGTTCTGGAGGTGGATCCGCTGAAGTTATGTAGAGGCACTGGCTTTTTCCTAAATTCGGCGTATCCAGCAGCGGTCTAAATGTAAGACAGCTTCCATGCTGTCTTACATTTTGACCATTCTCTATGCCTAAAACAGGCATAGAAAATGATAAATGAGACGGGCCTACCGGCCTGTCTCCTTCGCCTCCCACATCACGGCCATTTTTTTAGACCTGGCGTGAGCAGGGAAAAGTAGCAGATTGTGGCGCAAATAACTTTGCTCCACAATGTGCGCCAGAAATACGGCTAATATTAGGTGTATTTCTGAATGTAAATGACCCCCTATATATTTTCTATTTACTGTATATTTCAAGACACCCCGATGGTTGCAACTGTCTTGACTTTCATGTTATTTTGCAACGTGGAATTATTAAAACAATGAATCGAAACAAACATTTGCACCCAAAACTTACTTCCATGCAGAGGTTTACACACAAAGGTGTGCAAATCTCATATATCACAAGCATACATATCAACAAGGGCATGTGCACTTAAAGAGTAACAAAACTTTTATATCATTTTATTTAAAAATGCCCTAAAAATAATTTTTATAATATACTTTATTAATGAATTTAGCTTTTTTTAATAAAGAAATTGACTCCCAAAGTCTAGTTTTCTATACAGCTTTAAATTCACTATTCTCACACATCGCTGCTTTCTCAGTGGTGTACGGATTACGGTATCTGCATTGTAGCAACGGAGCTGCCGCAACCGGTCTACGGGTAGGAACACATCGCTGCTCCTGCCTGTGCCCCCTGAGCTTGGCTAAATGCTGGTATAGCACATGGGTACCATGTAACTATGTGTTATACCAGGATTAGCTGAGTGGAGCGGGCTCCTGTGTGAACCAGCTCCACAGCTGAGTGGAACTAGTGTGAATCTACAGCTCCCATAGTTGGCTTCTCCAGGTCATTACTCATCTGTATAGAGCTTGCCACCCAAATGTCTTGTTTCTCGCTTTACCAACTCATCCAACTCACCCTATTCACCCTATTACTAACATAAACTCCTCTCAGTGCCACACGCTATGCCCTGAATATTATTGCAGCATTCACTGTGCTCCTGAATACAATCATGTCACATATTTTGTACCCTGAAAATAATGCACAGTACATGGTGCCTCTACTAGTAGTGTCCCCTATGAGCAGTGCCACATGCTCTGTGCCCCCATAGTGCCTCTGTGACCGCATACTGTGCCACAAGCCCTGTGCTCCCTTATGTAATGCTACATTTTCTGTGTGTCCATGCATTGTGCCTCTTATCTAGTTCTACATGCTCTTATCTAGTTCTACATGCTCTGTGCCTCTTATCTAGTTCTTCATGCTCTCTGCCCCTTATATATTGCTATATGCCCTGTGCCTCCTTATTCATATAATGTTACATGCTCTGTGGCCCCTTAAATGGTGTTACATGATCTGTGCCTCCTATATTGTGCTGTATGCTCTGTGCCTCCTATATTGTGCTGTATGCTCTGTGCCTCCTATATAGGCCGGCATATGCGGAACGTTGCAGGTGGCATGAGGAACGCATCACTCCCCCTGCTTCACAGCGAAGCTCCGAATGGCAGGGCAGGGAACCAATGGTCCACTTGTCCTGCCAGCGTTGAGGTGGATGACCAATTATATCTGTGTCCACAGGGCAAGTGTAGGCATGTCTGGAAACCAGGTGAATTGAACCCGTGACTGGGTGTCCAGGAGAGGGGACTGTCTGGCGCCTCCTTCAGGAGTGAAGGGTGATGCTCCCTGTTTGGCAACACAGTTTGTACACCCCTTAGGCCGGCCCTGATTGGGGTCATCACCTTGATAGAATATCAATTTTGCTGGACATTCTACCACGCTAAAGTCTTGACAGACAGCAGCAGGCTAAGAATCCCTCAGGTTTTCTCCCAGGATTTGCCTTTATTTTGTAGCATTTACTTTATACTTTACCTTACAGGGCCTGTGGTAGAAAAGCATCCCCAAAGCATGATATCGTTCACCGCCATGCTTTATGGTGGGTATAGTGTGGTGTGCAGTGTTGGGTTTGCACCAAATGTAGCATGGGATTTTGTTGGAAAGCATTCTAATTTTTTTCCATTTGATTCCAGAGTTTTGCACTTGCATTTTGGACTTTGTAGTTATTATGTTTTTATTTGTTTTTACATTTTAATTGGCGGTTTTGTTTTTTTAATGTTCTATAATGCCCCATGCACACGACCTTATCCATTTTGCATTCCGCAAATCATGGATATCGGCCGTGTGCGTTGTGCATTTTCTCATTCACATGTCTCACCCTATGTTAAAAATGCCTATTCTTGAGAATAGGACATGTTCTATCTCATTTGTGAAACGGACATATGGATGCGGACAGCACACGGTTTGCTGTCTGTATTTTTTGTGGCCCTTTTGTAATGAAGGGGTCTGCAATCCGATCTACAAAAAATTGTGCATGAGCCCTAAAGGTGCATTGGATGATTTATTTAAAGGGGTTATCCAGGTAAATGTAATGATGACCTATCATCAAGATATCGTCATCATTATCACATCAGGAGGGGTCTGAGTCCCAGCACCCCCTGCCAAATGGCTGTTACAGGGAGCCGCTGCTCTCAACAGAACTCTGGTGTGCGCAGCCGGCTCCCGGCAGCTTTCCAAGCACAGTAACGTACATTGTATAACAGCTGTGCTTGGTATTGTACCTCAACTATGCAACTATGCCAAGTGACCAATGTAAAATGACGTCACATGGCCTTGGCGTTCACCAAGCACCGGCCTCTTCTAACAGCAGATCGGCTGGGGTCCCGGGTGTTGGACCCCCACAGATCTGATATTGATGACCTATCCGGAGGATACATATTTTACTAGATAACCCCTTAGCAGCAGTCTGTCTTTACCAGCTTAGGGCTTGTTCATAGCAGCATTATGGTTTGGTTTTTTTTTGGAGAAAAGTACTTTCTGTTGTTTTTCTCCCTCCCTGCAAAAATAATGGGAACATGATTTGAAAGGAGCTTTCCTTTTTTTAACATTGAAATAAAAAAAATGATTGATAGTAATGGATTATGTTCCGTTTGTCATTCATTCCAACCGTTTTATGGAGGCGATTTTATTTTTCATTTTCTTTTCCTGTGGCAGAACAAAAATATGGAAAACACAACTTTCTTGTGAACAAGCCCTTATCCATGACAATTTGCAACACCATCTGAGTTTTCTAGGTTCTTTTGCAATTTGCAATGCAATTCAGTAATGCAAATTTAGTAATACGGCCCCACCTACCATGTGCCATTGATAATACTGGTGCCTTTCTATGTGGAAGCAGACATTGGAGCCTGGATTTGACTGCTGTCTCTGAACCCTTAATAGCTACACCCCTAGTTTCTTGGTCACCTCCCTTGGTATTATCCCACATGGCATAGAGATAAATTAGATTTTTGTCCCCCCCCTTCCCCCAAAGATTACCTTAAAGGGGTTGTCCAACTTTTTAACAGTTTGTTGGTCACCATCCCAGCACAGGATCTGTGGTAGGAAGCAAACTTACCTGCTCCCTTCCTCTCAGTTCTGGCTCCGATGATCCACTGCAGAAGTCGCTGCACTCCACTCTCCGGTTGTCATCCTCTGGAATAGATGGGGTCCCGTGTGCTGCTGCTTCAGCCAACGACTAGCCACAGTGGTAACTCAAAACTTTGTGGACAAGAATAGGCATTTTTACAATGGGGATCGTGAAAAGTGCGGTATGCACATGGACCAGATCTGTATTTTGCGGATTGGCGATTTGTAGACTGCAAAACGGATACGTTTGTGTGAATGTAGCCCAAATGTCAACCCAGCCTTAACGTTTCCGGCAATAAACTGAGTCATCAGCATTTGGTTTGTACATATTATAGTAGTTATTAAAATGTAATAAATGTATTTATTAAGATCTAAAGAAGTATCTAATAAATGTATCTATATGTACAAATAATAGGAAATATATGTGTTTTAGTTAAGAGTTTTTGGGCTTGTTTTGAGATTAGTATATATTACTTTTTCTATAAAAAACAAACATACTAAATTGCAGTTAACATATTGAATTAGGGTAGAGTTCCCAGTGGAGTCTTTTCTCTTCCTTTCGGTCGCCTGCCTTCTGATCTGTGCTGTGTATTTGTTGTGGAATTGCCTGGTAACATGTAAGCCCAATTTGTGATGAAGGGGTTTGGCACTTCCTACTGTACCTGATCACATTACAGAATACGTTCAACAAAGAATAAGCCGCTAGGTGGCTGCTCAGATCTCTCTTTACAGTATACATTGGAACTGCCAAGCTGCAAGGTAGATTATACTTCCCCATTCCTATAAATTTGGGGAAAGCTAAATCAAGCATTTTTTTCACATAAGTAACAGAAAAGCCTAAAATGGCTGGAATGTAAACCATGGCTTGATTTGATGATTAATATTATCTTCTTAACCTGACTATTCAATTTTGCTATTTTTTTGTCATAATTAACATTATAACTTAATTCTCTGGGTCAGTACGATTACAGTGATAATATATATATATATATATATATATATATATATATATTTATACACACACATTTTTTTTTGTACATTTTACTACTTTTGCACAATAATAGAAAACTTTTTACCATAGAACCATGTAACAATCAGAAATCAAGTATTTCATTGATAAAATTCATAGAAGTCCATGTTACATGCCCCCCTCCCCTAGGGTTGTATATTTTACAGGGATAGAGGAGTATCTATTTCACTCTTCTTCTCCCTGCAGCCTGTTAGCTTGTTCCCTACTGCCCCATCTTCTCCTATGCTGCTAGGGGTTGTTAACCTGGAATATCTCAGGCTGTGTAGCAGCTAGAGATGTGAGCCAGGTTTTATTTAATGTAAGACCAATTTCTTTACCACCAGAGATATGGCCAGGTCTATGCACCCCTCACTGAGACCAATTTCTAATGCCTGTGTCTCGGGATGTATGGTGGCTAGCTTTTAAAAGAATACTAGGCTCACATCTCTAGCTGCTACACAGCCTCCAATTTAGCCATCAGTAGCGATGTTATATGAGATACGTCCTTGACTACTAAATTGCCACTCAGTGAGGACTCATGATATGTCCTTGGCAGAGAAAGGGTTAAAGATAACCTGTCACATTGAACATGGCATCAGATCTGCAGATATAATGTTATAGAGCAGTTATGCACTGTGCATACTTAATTAGTAGGACCTCTCACTGGACTCCTAACCATGGAAAGAGCAGATATTTCAATGAATAAAATCCAAGTTATACTGAATCCTTTCCCATAAAACTATGGGGGAGATTTATCAAACGGTAAAGTAGAACTGGCTTAGTTGCCCATAGTGACCAGTCAGATTCCACCTTTCATTTTCCAAAGGAGCTGTGAAATATATTGACCCTTGTACCTTTTTTGCGAGTGGTTATATATAGGGCCACATAGGGGCAGAGACCCAGTACCCCTAGATCAGGGCTCCTTTTCTACTGTACATCTTTCATCTAAGTGGTAAGACCGCTGTTTTATTTACACTGCACTGGTTTGATTTGTGCACGATTTATGTTTATTTCTGTATATCTGTATGTGGGCCATTACCTTTTATGATACCTAGTAAAGGTTATGTTTTAGCGTTTATCCAGTATTCTATACAGTTCTTGATCACGTGGGTTTGTAGCACTTTGTCCTGGTGCTTTCATTAGACTATTGGATTGTTATTCAGATTATATATCAATTTACTCAACTCCTCCTCAGACTCCATGTCCATGGACTGGCATAGACTTCAGCTATCACCTACCTCAGTTTCTGTTGTAAGTTGTAGTAAGCACACCCCCTGTTCGCACCAATTCAAAAAAGCTCAAGTCACAAATTATGGGGCAAATATGGTGTGCAACATAATTTGCAACTTTTTTTTTCAGCATAATAGTGGCATAAATAGCTTAATAAATGCCCTCAATGGGTTGTCGTATAAAATTATGAACGTATACTAAGGGATGTTTTAATTTGGTGGATTTTGTCAATATTTTTCAGTTTCTATAACATCTATATACTGTGTTATATGTGTGTAGTGAAATTGTATGAAATCTGTGTCTGAGCAAATTCTGCGTATTTCTTTAGTGGGAATTTTCTTGTCACCCACCAGTGTTTCTTTATTGAATTTGCCAGTTTACTCTGTGGTTTGCATCTTGAGGTTGCAGGAGCACCTGCCTTTGGTGGATATGCTGTTAGCTGTTACTAGCTTCAACTGTCTTTCATTTCTATACTTCGTACTACACCACAAGTGTATTACCCAGTTGTCTCTACATGGAAACATGCATACTAACATAATGGGGGGAATTTATCATGAAGGGAATATTTGAAGTCAGTTTTGCTTGAGTTTTGCGTTAATCAAATGTCACAAATTGTTTGATAAATGTGTCTTATCCTTAAACCTAACACTTTTGTCTAGAGACGCTCCTCCACTTTTCCTACTCCTCCTGGAGTGAGATTGTGACTTTTATTGTGACTTTGTGATAAATCTGGAGTGAAACTCATGAACATAGCTAACTAGGCCCACTTTCCCACCCATGTTTCAAGTGAGTGAATGGTGTAAAAAGTCACAACATTTTTATGCAAAAAAAAGGCCCATTTTGCAACTTTTTGAAGCCAGCATTCTGGAGTGAAAGTATGATAAATCGTGTTTCCCAATGTAACAGGTATATAGGTTTGTAGATTTGCAATATCAGATCCTGACCTGTGAGAGATTTTGTTTTCCAGCGGTCCTGTTCCTGTAGTGAGCCTCGAGAAAATCCCAAATCTTGTGAAAGCAGATGGTGCCAATGTTAAAATGAATTCAGCCACTAACTCCTCTTCAGCGGTATCTTCGGCATCCTCCCTAGCAAAACAGTCTGTGGTAACGAAGCCTGTACCCCCTTCACCAGAAAAGATCCTCAATGGGAAAGGAATATCATCTTTAGACAAAAAACATCAAAATGGTACCAAAAGCAGTAACAAGCCTTACAAAAGAATCTGTGGTGAGTTCAGCACCCATATCAGACTTGTAAGGTTCATTAAAATGTTGTCTGATTAAAGTCTGGTAGATAGACCAAAATAAGCCCTACATTTCCCAAGATGGCTTTTCAATTCTACAGAGTGTTCATCATGACATTTTACTATTCCAGTTGAAGACTGTAAAATATTCACAAAAGAAAGTTATCTCTGTAGAAATATTTTAAGTGCATACTTCACACTATTGAATGCCATATAATAGTATGTTTTATTATATTTATTAAAATAGCATTCCTTAATGAATTCGTATAATAGGTATTAGTGTCATGTTCAACTAAAGGGCAGGGGCATAGGGAATACATTGGAAAAGTTGGAGGACAACTATTTCAATTTGACAAACCCTATAGCTTCATTTTTTATTATGTTACTATCATTCCTATTTTAAAGGGGTATCCTGTGCTTAAAGTGTAACTGCTGTTCTATTTTTATTTGTGTAATGTGTAGGGGTGGTGATACTGACCATTTTTGTAATATACTTTGATTACTAAAATTATACATTTCTCTTAGAAAAATAGCTCTAAAGTGGCCCATTTTGAGCCTCAGCAACGCTCCTCTGTCTTCTGTTTATATAACTGTGGAGACTTGCTAACACTGACTGTTATGTAATCAGAAGACAGAGGAGCGTTGCTAGGGCTCAAAGTGGGCCACTTTAGAGCTATTTTTCTAATAGAAATGTAGGATTTCAGTAATTCTAGTATATTACAAAAATGTGACCGGAATGTGTGGTGGGACTGAGCATGTTTGACCACCTGCTCTGGACACAGTAAGTGGATAGTCTGGGGGGACGTTAAGAGGACTCTTGGAGGCTCCATAACATGTTTGTAACAGCAATGTTTAGACACAGTAGACACTGAAAATTACACTGAATATTACAAATGGCATATTGAGTCTTGGGACACATCTTTTAAGACATCCAGATCTCTATAACCCATTACATCCAATCATTACAATACAAAATGTAATGTAGATGTAGTACAGCTGCATAACCCTGGTTTCATCTGGTTTGGATCAGTAGTGTAAGCGCTGAATTAATTTGTCTTTTGTCAAGCAGAGAGAGAATTTGATCCAAATAAACACTGTGGAGTACAGGATCCTGAGACAAAGAAGCCGTGTACAAGATCTCTCACATGCAAGGTAGTTTTTATAACAGTGTACATAAACCATTTGTGCACAGGTCACATTTCAGAGCATGTGCACGTAGTGATTTCTGACTGCCGGGACCCCTGTCGAACAGCTGGAGCTGCTGTGCTGCGGAACTGCATTTCTGAATGGTAGCAGAGCCACAGTACCAAAGCACAGCCAATAGGCAGGGTGTGGAGCTGGATGTTGTGGTCCTGGGTTTGAATCCAACCAAGGGCAACTTCTGCATGGTGGGTGTATGATCTTTAAGTGTTTGCAAAGATTTCATCTAACACTCATAAAGCATGAAAAGTTTTATTTGGAAATTGTATTTTGATGACCAATGGGGACAAGAAGTATTGTAGTGTGTTTTGAGTGGTGTATGCAGTGCAGAAGAGAGTTGCGGCACCTAATACACAAAAAAGCACACTGTGCAAATGTATGTTCTTGAACTATATTAAGCATAAATGTTTTCAGAACAGTACTTTTTAAAAGGCTTTTACCCTTTTTGTGACTTGATTGGTTTGACAACTCTTATTATGATGTGCTGATGTTAAATGGCTAGCTAATAAATGCTTTTAACCTTAAAACAGATTGCAGCACTTCAGTAGTGAGTAGTGCATTTGTCAATGTACCTGGCACAATATCTATCTGCATTTCTCGTTGATTATTAGACACATACACTTAACCACAGACGAGCAGTTCCAGGTCGTAAGAAACCATTTGACATTCTGTTAGCTGAACACAAGGCTCGATCAAGGGATAAAGAGGCATTAAAAGACAAAGATCATCCACAGAATGTACGAGAAACGCATCAAAACCAGCCTGCACCAACGCAAGAACAGTCATCAGGGTTGTCTGCTAGCTCTGCTTTGGAACCAAAAGTGACATCACCTGCAAAAGCCCGACCTCCTAATTCTGTCCTACCTAGGTGAGCTAGAGTGATTGCCCTAAAAACCTTACTGACGTTGTGTGATTTAATTCCAGTGAATGTCTGCCTGTTATTTTAATTGTGACTAGCGTATGCATTTAGTTTAAATGTTAACATGTTTTTTGTTTGCCCAATGCCGGGACTTTAAAGATGGCGCCTGTACAGATGCTTGCTGGGTGCCTGCTGTTTTACAAAGCAGACAACCAGAGGTATAGTCTGTGATCTGCGAACACAGCATCTGAGCGGTCTTTTTTCGGCAGCGCTATGTTCCCAGGAACTAAACTGCTCACCTGTTTAAATATCGAGGGAATCATTCGGTTGCTATGGAACATAGTTAATCTCCCATAGGCTGTAATGATAAATCATTGCAGTCTATGGGAGAAGCGATCAGACAGTCGCATTTCAAGTCCTGGGGGGGGGCTTAAAATAAGTGTTAAAAAAAAAAGTGATTTTTTTTTGTTTTAAAATAATCACCCCCCTTTCACCTTATTAAAAAAAAAAATAAGGATCACTAGTATTGCTGCTTCCCAAAATGCATGTATTTATCCTGTATAATAGAAAAAGAAAATCAAAATGGCAGATTTGCCCCACCTCCCAAAAAATTGAATAAAAAGTGATCAAAAAGTCATACACACCCCAATAAAAAAACTACAAATTATTGTGACAAATTATTGTGCAAAAAATGACCCCCCACACAGATCTGTAGATGTAAATATAAAAATGTTATGGGGGGTCAGAATATGGCAGTTTGAAGAAAAAAAGTTTTTTTTTTTTTTTAAAGTATTAAACACAAGAAAAACTATTATCAATTTGGTATCACTAATCATACTGACTCACAGACTTGAGTTAACAGCCCAGTTTTACTGTATATAGAATGCCGTAAAAACGAAACCCATAAAACTATGGCCGAATTGTGGGATTTTTTTTCCCCCAACTTCCCACTACATTGTATGCAATAATAAATGGTGGAGTTAGAAAGTACCACCTGTCCCACAAAAAACAAGAAAAATAAAAAAAGTTATGGTCTGGGAAGGCAGGTAGTAAAAAAAAAATCTGAAAATTACTGGGGCATGAAGGGGTTAAAATTATCTGTTTGACTCCTACAAGGAATACTGAGGGACATCTATCAAACGTTTTATGCTGGAGCCTATAGTAAATCCGCCGGATTTACTATAACTGACGCCAGGAACTGGCGTACAAAGTACCAGAGGAACTGCATCTTAATAAACTAGGCGTGTCTTACACCGGCGCACAGGGGATCAAGACTGGAGTATGGGAACACCAGTCTTAATATATGTCCCCCATTATGTCCGTTTTGTGTTTCATTGATTGAACTATATTCTTTGGTCTTATTTCCCTCTAAATGGATGATTTATCAATTATCACGTCACTGTGTTTAATGAAATAACCTGGAACCTAGCGCCATAATACAGTATGTTCTGGCACACTGCAGCTAATATTTTATACAATTTCCATTTCTCTAGACCATCTTCTGCAAACAGCATAAATAGCTCATGTTCATCAAACCACAGTGCTTTTGTGCCAGAGCCCACTCCAAATCCTGCGTCCGGGGATCTGGCCAGTCGGCTTTCAAGTGATGAAGGGGAAGTAGAAGGTGTTGAAGAGACAGAAAAATTAGACTGTTACTACTCTGGACATCACCCTAAACCTCTTGCGGTATGTAGTCTCTTCTTATACATACAGTATAATAAGCCATGTCTTAGGCTAGTTTCACGCTAGAGTTAAAATCTTCCGGAACAGCCTGCTGGAGTTCATCGTATCCAGCATAGCCGCATACTGTCTTTTCCAGCCAGAACCCATTGACTATATTGGGATACGGAGGAGATGCCGCCTTTTTTCAGAATTAGTGCAAGGATTTGTCCAGACAAAAACTGCTTCAAGCACTGTTTTTTGTGTGGCCGAATACCTGCAATAATGCCGGATCCCCACCGGGGTCCCATTATAATCAAAGGGGACTGGAGGTGCTCAGGCCCTTTCCAGCTATTCCGGATACAATGAACTTCCGGCAGTGTGAAACTAGCCTCAGGACTAGAGAGGGTTTACCACTGCTACTAATTTCATGGTTTTGCCATGTTAATGTTTCTTCCATCTGCTTTTTAAATTTCAACAAATCTCATAGCATTCCTTTAGCACTTTCTTATATTCAGACCAATCCCAGAATATCAAACCTAACATAATATATGCGGCTTGGTATGTCTGGTTTTCCAGTGTAGATCAAACTACCTTTTCTTTTTTCATACCTTTATATGCAATAAGCACTCAAGGGGGAGAGCAGGTTAAAAGAACCTTTCCAAGGTAACATGAGACTTTTTTTTTTATGCTTTGGTTCGTAACGTGGGACAAAAGGGGGAAACAGAATGATGCAGTCATTTGCATATCCATTATCTAATTCAACAGGCTTGGTCCTACTAATCGCTATATAACTTAGCAGTGCATAGTGACGTAATAACCCTGTCCCATTGCTGCATCACCAACAGTTGTTATTTGGTGTAGGGACTTGAATGTTTTCGCCCCTGTAATAGGAAGATCAGTTTGTGGGCTTCACTGGATCATGTAAATACCGACTTTATCTGTTGCCTAAAATGAAAGATTTGCTTGATCTTTTTTTTTTATTTGATAATGCACAAATTTGCTATCTATTTTTACTGTAAATTTCTCATTGGAAATAGAAAAGCATGCATGCGTTTAGTAAGAACCTGGCAGACTCACTGCAAGAACATATGGGGTACACATGTATTCTCCATGGAACTTTGCACGCTGCATGTACGAACTCAGTAACATAACTTGTTTATTGCGCTTGGATTTCAGTTTTGCTCATTTGGAAGCCGTTTGATGGGAAGAGGGTACTATGTGTTTGATAGACGGTGGGATCGCTTTCGGTTTGCATTAAATTCCATGGTGGAGAAACACTTGAATTCACAAATGTGGAAGTAAGTTTTAGGTCTTGTGTTTTTTGAGAAATTTCCAATAAAATTATAAAGGGATATATTTAACATAAATGTGATTAACATTGTAACATAAAAATACATTAGAGAAATAGTCCCACATGTACTAGAATCTGCTGTCTATCATTTTGCGTGCTACATTTTGGCGAATGCTGATGCATACTATTGCAGATGCTGAGTACGTGGCTGTCCACCTGCATTTCATACTGTATTTTTCACCCTGTAAGACGCACCTGCCCATAAGAAACACCTAGGTTTTAGTGGAGGAAAATAAGAAAAAAATATTTTTCATAAGACCTCTACTCAGAACCCTAATGTTAATCAGACCTCAGCTCTGACCACCATGTTAATCAGACCCCAAACAGACCTCAGATCAGACCCTGAATGTTAATTAAACCCCCAAACAGACCTCAGACCGGACTCCCAATGCTAATTAGACCACAGCTCAAACCTCCAATCAGACCTCGGATCAGGCCAAAAAAAATATCAACCTACCTCTACTGTTCCGGACGTTGCCACCACTCAGTGCCACCCTGTGCTGTGACCTGATGTCACACAGCGTGAGGTCACAAAGCGTGCCTATGTCCTCACGCTGTGCACAGGTCACAGCACAGCTTGAGGCGCCTGCAGGAAAAGACCAGAGGATGGTGAGTACAGAGCCATCACGGGTAGCGCTGTATTCACCACTCCCTGATCCTACTGTACTAATGACACACTGACATTTTTCCTCCGGGGGAAAAAAAGTACGTCATTATAGGGCGAAAGATACGGTAATTGGTATGCTTTTAAAGGAGTTCATCAGCTTTGGAGACTTTAAACAATTTCAATTGGTTTAGCATAACTATTTTTACTATTTTTTGTTCATAAATTGGTAGCAGGTGACAATATATGAAACACTGCAGAATATTTTATATGGGGTAATGGCATCTTCATGATCTGTCAACATCCTAGAGTTCCCTTTTCCGTCCCTGCAGGCATTCTATAAGAATGCCCTTAAAACTATGACTAGTGTAATGGAATAAATAGAAGACCTGCATATTGTGAGGGAGAAAGCAGAGGGGGAATATGTTTTGTTGGCTTACCCATTCAGCAGAGGGAAGGAAAAAGAGCCAAAAATATATAATTTAGACACCACTACTACATCCAAGATAGATCTAAAGCTTCCTGCAATCTTTGGTGTTTTTTAAATTGTGACACCATTTAAAACGAATGTAAATACTGAATTTAATTTTAGGGAAAAGATGAGAAAACATATAGGTTTCGTTCATGTTAGCGCTTTCAGAAATTCCTTGTTTATAAGTATGCAGAGTATAGCAGACTTTGTAGCAATAGTATAACTGTTTATTGATTTTGTTTTTTTTTTTTTACTTTCTTTAATCTCTCAAGAAAAATTCCTCCAGCCGCAGATAGTCCTATGCCTCCTCCAGCAACACATATCAGCAGCTCATTTCCTGCATCTGTTCTGCAGCCATTCAGCAGTCCAAGTAGTGTATACCTACCGTCCCCTCCCACCAACTCCAGAACCACATCCTCGTATATATTATCAAATGCGTCCTTTGTCTCAACATCGGATACAAACTCTGTTACGTCACACACCACTGTATTCCCTCATGTTGCACCAACTTTGAATATTATGGACTCTACTTTTAAAGCCCCTTCTGCTGTTTCCTCTGTACTGACAACCAGTCCCTCACCGTCACACAAGCCACCAAAATCCAAACCTGGGAAATCTTCAAAAGCAAAAGACCTGTCTTCACGGAGCGACGAGCCTTCAAGTAACAAAAAGAAAAAGCCTCAGACGCCTTCTTCCACCTCTTCCTCCTCTTTACCTTTACAGACGTCCTCCTCGTCTACGTTTTCAGGGTCCCACAAGAAAAACTGCGTTTTGAACTCTAGTGCTACAATAAACTCTTATCAGGCAACTTCTTCCTATAATAATGTGTCTGTGCACAATGCAAACAATGGAACAAGCCCAATTAGTGCCAAACTGGAATCACCAGTAAGGACTTCTTTGTCTGGTAGCTCCACGGACTCCATAAAACACATGAGCATGGTTGTTAGCAGTATTGACTCTAGCCTGTCAGTGTCTTCCCTGGTGCACCATCCTGGGGAGCACACATTGGCAGTGCACAATGCAGTGTCCTCGCTGCCACTTCCCTTTGACAAATCTGAGGGGAAAAAGCGTAAAAACTCTAGTGCAAGCAGTAAGGCCTGTAAAATCACTAAAATGCCTGGTATGAACAGTGTTCACAAAAAGAGCACCACCAACCTTATATCTTCTGTGCCAGATCCCCCAAATAGCTCTATGTCGCGACAGGTAAGTTGACGGAACAATTATTAGGGGTGGGGCATGCCTTCTTTCTGTAAAGCTGGACCTTGTTCCATATCTACGTTGTTTTTATCTGATGCATCATCCAGTTATAAGCTGCTCTGACATTAGCCATTGCATCTACAGAACCAATTATAATAAGAAAATGTATTATAATTGTTTTTATTATCTGGTTATTTTGACTCCTGTATCATACTCACTACAGGAGGAAGCGGATACAAAATCATTTCTATTACTGTAAATAATAGTTATGTTCATGTAGCAGGCGGGTGATATGAAATGATTTTTGCTGATCTTTTACATGGGCAGATAAATTGCCTGAAAAGAGTGCCAATCACATGTTGATCGCCACTCGTTTAAGGTTCTTTTACACATGGAGATTATCACAAATGAAGGTTCTCGTATAAATGACTATTCACAACCTGCGATCTTCATATGACTGTTCATTTCTGTTACAAGCAGCTGTCCACTGGTCACGAGGGGCTGTGCTGCCGACAAACAAAATATAATAATACAAATAACTTATCGAATGTGGCACAAACCATGATTCGAGTGATAATAGCCCTGTGTAAAAGACCCTTCAGTCTATGATTTACTTTGTTAAAAAGGCTAAAAGCATTCTATTGTGCATCTGGAAGGAGTAATGGTTTACAGAACAACCTGCAGTATCTGTGAAAGTGTGTACCTCCCCCTGGACCAGGTTTTTACTGTGTAACTCACAGTAGATCTAATTAAAGGGGTTGTCCCATTGCAATAACATCCCCTTTCCACAGGATAGGGAATAAGTGTCTGACCACTGGGTCCCTACTGATCGCAAGAACAGGAACGCATATTTCTTCATTTGAAAGGACAACTGCTGCTCCATTCAATTCTATGGGGCTGCTGGAGACAGTCACATACAGCTGAATGGAGCTGCGATCTTGGGCAGTTACATAGAGCTGAATGGAGCTGCGGATACAAATGCGTGTCAGCTACTCCATTCAAACAGGGAAACATGGCCCCCATTCTCATGGCTGGCAGTGGCCCCAGCGGTCAACTTCCTACCCCCGCCCCCATCAGACGTTTATCCCCTATCCTGTGAATACGGGATAAGTTGTAATGGGACAATCCCTTTAAAGCGGTTTCTCACAGGATAGGGCAAAGTATCTAATTGGTGAGGGGTCCATGTCCCACTGTGAAGAAGTGCTGAATTGAACATGGGTACTGATGCTGCATTCATTCTTTATGGGACTACTAGAAATATTCTGTGGCCAGGGAATAGGTTTGTATTGTGGGAAAAGCCCTATAAGTTTTTTTTTTTTTTTTTTGTCTCTGATCAGCCAAAAAAAAAGTTTCTTTCACCTGGTTCACAAGACATTTTAATAGCATTTTTTCCCTGTGCTACCATCACATTACAATCCATATAAATGTAAGAAATTAAAAATAACACCAACAAAACTGCTTGTACAGTCATGGCCAAAAGTTTTGAGGCTGACACATATTATCTGGAAAAATTATTAAAGGGGTTGTCTTTGCCCCTCTGAGTGGAGCATTGGAGCATTTCATGCTCCGATGCTCTCCCTTGCCTTGCATTGCATAGTAAGCATATCAGTGACGTGGGCTTTCTCACAGTCTGCTAGGTGGTGGTTTCTGCCTAGCAGTGAGCCTGGTGACGTCACCGGCACTAATGTGTGTTCTTTAGTGCTGTCCTAGTCTGTAAAACAGACCACCCATCAGTGCCGGTGACATCACCGGGAACACTGCTAGGCAGAAGCCTCCGCCTAGCAGTGTGAGACTGTAAACAAACAGCCCTTGTCCTACGCTGCATCAGTGCTTTGATATTCCACTCAGAGGAGCTGGAGGGATGAAGAACGGGTTATGTCCAGGTTCAGCTCTGAACCTGGACAACCCCTTTAACTGGAGAAGAAAAGGTGAGCGGTACCATGAGTCCTATGTCATGCCAACAGTAAAGCATCCTGAGTCCATTCATTTCTGGGGTTGCTTCTCATCCAGCAGAGTGAGATCACTCACAATTTTAACTAAGAACACTGGAATGAATAAAGAATCGTATCAGAACATCCTCAAACTTTTCCCAACAATCCAGGAGCAATTTGGTGAGGAACAATGCATTTTCCAGCATGATGGAGCACCATGTCCTAAGGCAAAAGTGCTCGGTGAACAAAACATTGACGTTTTGGGTCCATGGCCAGGAAACTTCCCAGATCTCAATTCCATTGAGAACCTGTAGTCAGTCCTCAAAAAGCAGGCGGACAAACAAAAACATAGAAAATGTTATAAACTTCAAGCACTGATTAGACAAGAGTGGGCTGTCATCAGTCAGGATTTGGCCTAGAATCTGATATCCATCATGCTAGGGCGAATTGCAGAAGTCTTGAAAAAGAAGGATTAGCACTGTAGATATTGAGTCTTTGCATAAAGTTGATGTATTTGTCAATAAAAGTTTAAAAACGCGTATATGAAATGCCTGACAAAAAGACCTAACAACACTGAAGCAGCAAATATTGTGAAAACCAAAACTTGTGTCAGTCTCAAAACGTTTGGCCACGACTGTGAACTGGGTCCCATGAAGCATCTTTACACAGTTCAATCATGTATTAGGTCATTTTCACAAAGTCGTATTTTGGTCAGCGTTTTCGGCAGTATTTGTAAGGCTACTAGTGTTTTTGCTGGATCCGGCAGGGCTCATCAAAAACGCTTCTGTTAGGCTACTTTCACATTAGCGGCACTGATGTCCGGCAGGCTGTTCCGGCGGGTAAACAGCCTGCCGGATCCATTCTGCCCCTACTGCACGTCTGCGGCCGGAATTACGTTCACTGTAATGGGGTCGGCCCGGAGTTCTGGCCGCAGAACGGCAAACATGCCGAAAGGCGGCCAGACTAAAATTACAACATGTTGTAATTTTATTCCGCCCGTCTCTCAGCACACCAGTGCCGCTAATGTGAAAGTAGCCTTACTGATAATACAACCGTCTGCATCTGTTATGAACGGATCCGGTTGTATTATCTTTAACATAGCCAAGACGGATCCGTCATAAACTCCATTGAAAGTCAGTGGGGGACGGATCCATTTTCTATTTTGTAAGATAGTGAGATCCGTCCCCATTGACTTGCATTGTGGGTCATGACGGATCCGTCTTGCTCTGCATCCCAGGATGGAAAGAAAAGCACAGCTCGCTGCGGTTTGCTCTCCAGTATGAGAACAGAGCGGAATGCATTTAGTCACATTTTGTCCCCATTGACAATAAAAAGATTTTTTTTTCCGGTATTGAGACCCTATGATGGATCTCAATACCGGAAAATAAGCTTACTGATTCAACATACTGCCACGTAACATATTTCTATCACTAATATATTTTCTACTTGATATTATATATTTTACCAGATGGGGAAAAGTAGCAGTGTAGCTTTGTCACAATCTACTCCTTCAAGTACATCAAATCCTGTACACAACAAGCAAGTAAGTAAATAGGTTGACTTCGGATTTCTCAGTTTATATATAATACATTATTCAGGTTTAACAATTATATTCATATTACAAATATAAAAACCGAAGTACAAACTCCCATATAACGCCTGCAAACTACATTGCTGTATATAGGTGATGATGTCTAATCATTGTGCATGTGTGAGCCTGGGAATCTTTACAGCAGGGCTTCTCAAATTGTGAGCAGTTTTGACAAAAGTGGCCATAAACTGCACACTTATTTCACTTACTGGATCCATCTCTGGTTCAACAACATATTAAGCTCATTTATACTTATTTCAATCTAATATTGGGTTGGTTGACAAATCAAAGATAAATTGAGCAATTGTTCTAATTTTGGCATGGACCATCATTACTAATGTGAGACCTCAGCAGAGAAATTTGAGAAGCCCTACTGTTGAGTGACTCCTGGACAGATATGAAGCCATCCAACACAGATGCATTGCTGAAAGGGTTTTAGTTTATATTAAAAGGGTTTTCCGGAATTTTTTTTAACTGTTGACTTACCCTCTGGACCCAAGACCTCCGTCGATCAGCTGTTTGAGAAGTCCCTGGTACTCACAGTAGCACCGTGGCTTTGCCTAGGCCATGTGACGTCACATTTATCAGTCACTTGGCACTCAGCTGTGCCTACAGCTCACCCCCATTGAAGTGAATGGAGCTGAACTGCAATACTGAGCACAGCCACTATACAATGGACAGTGCTGTGCTTGGAGAGCTGAGAGAAGGCCGTGGTGCTACGACAAGTGCCAGTGCCTTCTCAAATAGCTGATTGGTGAGGGTACTAGGTGTCGGACCTCCACCAATCAGATATTGATGACTATCCAGAGGATAGGTCATCAGCTAAAAAAATACTGGAAAACCCCTTTATTAAAGTCATAGGAGTTCATGAACATGAATCGTTCACGGCAAGGTTTTGATAAGTGCCATAGACATAATGATGGACTGTGCAATAGACGTAATGATCTCATATCACTCACTTGTACCACTCAGAGGGAGATAGATTGTCAGTAACCTCAAGTTTTAGAGTGACACAGTGGGCTCACATCAATGGACAGGGAGAGAGGAGCAAAGTATGTCCTTACATTCTTTATGAACTTGAATGTGACAACCATTGTAATGTTGATGGTAGGATTGTGGTGCAGCATGCTTTTAACAATGTGCATCTCTTTGTCTTTAAGAAGACTTCGAATCGTGCCGGCAGAATAAGAACACTTCCATGACACTGGGAGATAATTGGACGATTACTCTGAGATCTCAGCAGCCGCCCATTAAGCTTTTCACTTGCCGTGGGCAGGGACAATGTCGCCTTTCATAACTACATGACGGAGACGTGTTAGTCTAAAGTTTACAGAACCAAACTGGGTGTTTTTGCTTTGTCACTTAGTTTGTGTATTACTTTTCCTGTAGAAATCCTTCTCGATCTCAAAGGTATTTTAGGAGAAAAGCAAAATCTGCCTTGAAACCCTTTCTTCCTCTTCCCCAACTTCTGACAGTAAAAAGGTCACATCAGCAATGTCTGTACTTATTTATGTTTCCTCTTTTCTTTCCCAATATAAGTCGTTTATTTCAGTTCCAGTGAATCCAAACTAATATATTGAAGAAAAGCCATGTGGATTGTCACTGATTTCTGCGTGAGGTCTATTTGTTTGGAAAGGTTGTACATGTATTACCAGAAAACACAGCAGTGTAATGTGTAGTAGCTTAATTTGTAATGGGAGATGTTCTGTTACACAATGTTCTTTATAGTGTGTTCTGTGATCCAAGAGACAATTGGTGAGCCAGCCTTCTTCATTTGATGAAGTCTTCCTCAGTTTCTTGTTACCAGTTCCTTGGATAAAGCAAACTTTAATAGTCAAATGAAAACAGCAAGAAAGTGATAAAAAAAATCATATATTTATGCATCAGTTTAGTTTTTAAGGGTATTACTAAATGGCAGTAACCTTGTGGAACATTCACTTGCAGAACGTCTCCCATGTCGATGGTCATTTCCAGAGAAATAGCAACCTTTATGATGGAAACTGACCACGTTTATAACACACATTCTGTTATCATGCTACAACGGTTATACAGGTGTGAAAGAAAAGTGAGCGGACAGTGATCTGGTGGCAATACCAAAACAACCACTATAATGAACTTTCAAATGTAGGCCCTGGTCCTCCAGCCCTTAGTAAGGAAGGGAATGGTTTGCACAGTTCAGTACTCTAAAAAGATGGATCTAAGTTCCCCATCCTGTAAGTTAATAATAGGCTGGATAGGCTGAATATAATAGAAATCTAGCACCTCAAGAAAACCAATCGGCAGTCGGATAGTAAACAGTTGCTCCAATCACCACTTTATGAATTGGATGAAATTTATCTTTGTGGATTAAAGTGGTTTCTGGGACTCCTATATTGATAACCTATCCTCAGGATACGTCATCAATATCTGATTGATGGGGGTCCAAATCCTGGCACCCCCGCTGATCAGCTGTTTGAAGAGGCTGGAGGGCCGCAGCCTCTTTCTAGGCCAGTGACATCATGTTCATAGGTCACATAGCCTACTTGAATGTGAATGGTCCTGGGCTGCAGTACCAAGCACATCAGCTATACAATGTACAGCGCTACGTTTGGTTGACTGTGATGAGGCTGCAGCGCTCATTGGAGAGCCTCAACCTCTTCAAACGGCTGATCAGTGGGAGTGTCATGATTTGGTCCACATTGATCAGATATTGATGATCTATCCTGAGGTTACTTATCACATATTGACAGGAGTCCCAAGACCCTGTTCCTCCTGACTAGATGACTAAAGTGTGGCGGTATTTAAATGAAATAGAGGTCAAGTATGCTTGTGATTGATGCAGACAGTCAAGTACAGTGCTTGACTGTCTCTGTCAGCCCACATATATTGAATGGAGCAGCAGGGCTCATTTTCGACCACTGCTCCATTCAAATGACAGTGAGAAGGAACAGAGGTACACGACTGATTCTAGTGATGGTTGGGGCCATCGGCGATCTTGTGGATAGAGGCTAAATGTCAGTTGTAGGACAACTTCTTTCAAACCAGTACAACAGAAATCATGATTTGGGTCACAGCAATCCTAGTACACACTGAAGTTTGACATGCTAAGGGTCCTTTTACACGGACCAATGATCTATCAGATTTGTATAAACGGTATTCTGCCAGTGTAAAAGGTGCAGCAATCACCTAATGAATGAGCAAACGCATGTTCATCAGGTGATCGTGTCATTCAGGCAGCACAAAAAATAATTGTCCCTCTGCATCAAATCATACAGTCTAAACAACGATCTGCTATGCAGGAACATTTTCTGGGACAAATGATCGCTGAATCGATCACTTGTCCCATACAGCAGAGGTGATTGCTGCATGTAAACACAGCCCTCACCTCCACCGATGATCTGATCGGGAGCGTCTGCTTCATTCCTAATAATCTGATCATCATTATGTGTAAAAGGAACCTAACTTTACTTAACTTGCACTATGAAGCCAATGATATACCTTGCTAGAATAAGCTGTGCACTCTCTACCTGACCTAACGTTTTCATTGATCATGCAGTGGCCACATGAAATATGCTAGGAATAGTACATTTAGCAGATATGAATATTAAATACTTGGTATAATAGAGCAATTGCATTCATTCTCTATATTAGAAGGAACTTCCATATCATGTTTTGTACTGCTTAACCTAGGGTATTTGGGTATGAGCTTGTTTTTATACAAATATCTCTCCTGACTAGACAGCTTTAAAGGGTTTGTGCAGCGATTTATATTGATACCCGGCACCTCGGCTGATCAGCCATTTGACAAGGAGGTGGCACTCCATCTGAGCACCACTTTCTAGTCATTCTAGTCATTACACATCCTACGCACTCCACTCAAGTGAATGGAGCAAGTACATGTCATTACATGGAGCGCCGCCTCCTCTTCAAACAGCTGATTGGCGGTAGTCACAAGTGTCGGACACCCGCTGATCAGATATCGATGCCCTATCCTGAGGGTAGGTCATCAATATAAATTGCTACACAGCCCCAACTGTCTTCTGAAGTGCTGCGAGTTGATATGTCATTTCCTGGTGGGCTAGAGGACCAAGGCCCACACATACCTGTTTCAATCTACAATTCACATCAAGGGTTGGACTAAATATTCACACATAATTGATAGGTTGCATTGGCTTAAATTAACTATGAAATTAACTGCGGACTGTAATCTGTTTTATCATATGCATTGTCCTGTTTACCCCAAAAATGTATTATCCCTGTGTCTAAAGGGTATTTATCAAAGTTTTCCAAACTTCAGTCATACCAAACTCTTCTGTCTCTACAGTGTTAAAAGTGCACTTAATACTTTGGCTTATTTTACATCAAACTGCAGAAAATGAGGTTTGCTTGTTTTCCCCATACTGCTTCATACCGAACCTGTAATGTGTAAAAGCAATTATGAACCAGTGCTAAGATTGTTCAGGGGAAAAACATTAGGGATACTAAGGACGTTTTGTTATTTAGTGTTAATTTTATAATAATTTATGTTTTGCTGAGATAATTGACTGAGATTACATAATGAAAATTAGGAAAGTCAAAGCAATGTTTATATTTTTTTTATATGAATTATGTTGTATATTTCTAAGGATGAAAATAATGTGTACATATCTTTGTTATTTTTGCACAGTTTTTGTTTAAGATTGTAATGATCTTGCAAATGGTCATTTACGTATTTATTTATTTTTCCCGTTCTTGTGTTCAGAAACTGAGGATTTGAATTGAAAATCTTGCCTCTTCCTTTGCTGCTTTACATTCCTTCCTTTCAAAAGCCTACTTCTTCCTAAAACACGGAATTTATTTAAACGTAGTGATCTCTGAACTGGGGGTCAGTGTCTCAGAGCAGATGGTTAATCTCTGCCATTCTAGAAGGGTCAAGCAGAAGAACAGTACATAATACTAGACATCTCCATATAGCATCTATGCCTCAAAATAAGACTGGCCAAAATTCACGTACTGCAGATGTTGAAGCAATACATGTAACCTTGCTTTATATGCCTTCCGATGGCATATGTGATCTGGGAAGGTATTGTGCCATCTTTGTACCCTTATTTAATTTCTTTTCTACCATAAAATCATAGGAGAATAAGCCGGCCATTTACAGAATGTCTTTAGCTTGATATTATTACTAAAATAGAACACTGTGCCTTGTGGAATGATAGTGGATATGGCTGCACGCTTGCACAGGCCAACATATCTTTCTGTAAAATGTTGGTTTCAGCTTCCAGACGTTAGGCTGTGTGGGATTTTTTTATGGACCATCTTGTTGTCTAATAAAACAATCTATATACCATTTATATTAGGCAAATTTACTATCCATATACCATCATGCAGCAGGTACGCAGCCATACTTCCTATTATTCTGTATTGCAGTCAGCAGATTACAAGGTGAGAGCAGCTCTTACAGGGTTAGTGCACTTACAGGCACTTTCATCCAAGAGGTTAGTGAAAGGGGCGAGTAATAGACATATTGTTTACAAGCAAATTAAATATTGCTAGGCGAGCTTTTGATGATGAAGAATAGCCTGTAATGTAAAGTGGACTTGCCACCGAGACATTTCCTATGCACAACAGCTAAGTGTTTGCTCACTTTACTGCCCATCCATAGGGTGGTAGTGGTTAAAAGGAGATACCTTGCTTTGGGGACATTAATAAGAATGTTCTTAGAATGTTCCTTTCTTTTTTTTTTTTTTTTTTTTTAATAAAACACTTTAAACAATGTCAAGTCCACTTTAACGTTTTACTGTCATAGTGGCCTGCAACTCCTTAAATAATACAATATCCAATAATATCATATGGAAGAGGCAAATATGCACTGAGATGTCACTTTTCCATTATACATACGTAATAGCCACTGTGAATATCGAAATGTGAAGAGTGTTTCAGTTCCTGGTATTGAGGATTTTTGTGCTATTTTACAATATTTCTCAAGAGTTTAAGAAATGGACGCACTTTCTGCAAGTAAATTTGCACAAGGAGGGTGAAACAAAAATAAGTCACGCTGGGTTCACATCGCTCTTTAGCTTTCTGTTGTTCTGATCTGTCAGAAGGACAAGAAAAAAAAAAAAGGATCCGTTATTTTAAAGATCAGTTTGCATCCGTTTGTGTCACATCCTTCATAGATTTTTTTTTAAGGGAGAAAAGGTCCTGCATGCAGTACTTTTTCTCCGATTACAAATAATGGATCTCTGAGGGAAGTGACGCAAACTGATCAGAACTAATGCTTACCATAAGGGATCTGTTTTTGTTTTTTCTTTTCTGTTCTTTTGACAGATTGGAAGAACGGAAAGCTAAACAGTGATGTGAACGTGGCCTTACCTGATATCAAGCAAACACAGGAGGGACTTTCACTAGATCCATTAGTAATGTGACAAACATTTACATAATAGATACACCTATTATATAGTAATTATAACACGTGGGTGTAAAAACATTCCAAAAATGGGGGGCTGTAACCTGTCATTTAATTGACAAGTATCCTTGGGGGGACCATTTTGAAGACTACCTACCTGTAAGCTGATTTCAAGCAATCCCCATTCCTGAAAACACTCCGTCCAATGCAGATTGGCTCAGAGCCTCTGACTATAGCTTACACTGCTCCTCTGGAATGTCATTTCTTAAATATATACAGATGCTCTTGTTTAACCAGTTAGTGACCACCGTAAAAAGCCATATTGTTGGTCAAAATGCACCTTACATTCACAGTTCTTTGTGCACAGGGATATAGGCAATGATTATTTCCTAGGAGTAGAAATGTATATATAAATCTGCACAAGTGCACTGTTCTCTTTAAGGGTTGTGTCACTTCAGTAAATGGCATTTATCATATAGAGAAAGTTACTACAAAGCACTTACTAATGTTTTGTGATTGTCCATATTGCCTCCTTTGCTGGCTGGATTCATTTTTCCATCACATTATACACTGCTCGTTTCCATGGTTACGACCACCCTGCAATCCAGAAGCAGTGGTCGTGCTTGCACACTATAGGTAAAAGTGCTAGACTATGTGACGATGCTGGCCACCAGAGAGGCTGGCATTTTTTCCTGTAGTGTGCAAGCACGATCACTGATGCTGGATTGCAGGGTGGTCGTAACCATGAACACGAGCAGTGTATAATATGATGGAAAAATGAATCCAGCCAGCAATGGAGACAATATGGACGATCACAATACATTAGTGAGTGCCTCGTATTAACTTTCTCTACATAATAAACGCCATTTGCTGAAGTGAGACATCCCCTTTAAGTCCTCCATAGGCTAAAATATGTAGGCCATACAGTGTAGTTCTTCTAGCAGCTGATCTGTGTGGTTACAAGGCCACAACCCACTACTGCTGACATCTCCATTGCAACCCTCCAAAAAGGCTTCTGCTATAGTGGTAAGTAATGAAATCTTATATAGCACTTCATTCTAGTTAATGAGCTATAAGCAGGATGTAGAAATAGGATGAGAATGGAGGTTGCAGCTCTTCTACCTCCAGACATGTTGCAGGCCATTTTGGCAGTAAATTGTTGCAGAATGTTATTTGTAATATGGTGATCATGCTGACGGCTCTGTATATCATCACAAAAAATGTATGTATATCTGGCATTGATTATTTTATCACTCATATTAGCAGAAAAGGAAGAGTTTTTAACCCCTTTTTGAAATTACAGTATTATTGACGTCATTTTAATTTCCCAACCATTATCCCTTGCTCTGATGGTGAATGTGTTTATAATAAAATTGGAAATCCATTCCCAGCAATAGGAGCTCAGAGTCTGCCACACATCTGCTGTGCATAGGCCTTTTAGCCATAAAGCGTGACATGGAGAACTTGTTTGCCTTCTTTTTTTTTATTACTATAACATGTACATAGTACTGATCGACCTTTGTAGAAATAGTTTATACAGCGGATTCTATTATAGCTGGATCTTTAAAAACAGAGGAAACTTTTTTTTTTTTTAAATTATACACCTATTTTGGTATGCTGTCTCACCCATGACACTTGAACCAAACTCACCTTACTGTGGGTCTTGAAGAGCTGTTGTGCCCTGGGTCTCTGGATCTGTCGTTACACAGAATACAAAAAAAAAAAAAACTAACAATTTGTAAGAAATATCATTGTTTCCTGCTATAGAAAACTACAAAGCTTTTCCAGAATACATTTAAAGAAAGCATGCCCGAACCATTCTGTTTAGTGGATTTTTATAGACATACTTTGTAACACTATTTCCTTTCTATGTTTTGCACTTTTATGTAGTATTCAATGTAACTCATTCCATGCATAAAATACTTGAGTGCAGTGAGTAAGTGACAGGAATATGATCAAATCATCACTTATCTCACTCTTGCTTTAAGGGGAGGTTGGCAGTTTCTCAGGGTCCCATGAATACAATGGGAGCCTCAGTTTAGCATTTATATATGTAACACCAGAAACACAAATGCCTTAACCTTCTCATTGGTGGGGAGATTTTACAGGGGTTGTCAAGGATTAGAAAAACATGGCTACCTTCGTTCAAAAACAGCACCAATGCCACGGGATGTGTTTGGTATTGCAGCTCTGCCACATTGACTCCAATGGAGCCGAGTTTTGGTACCAGACACAACCTATGGATAGCAGTGGTCTTGTTTTTGGAAGAAAGTAGCCATCTTGGACAACCACTTTAATATTCTCTCCAGTACTGACAGGGTTAATTTCCACTAAGGAGGGATTGATAGTAATAGATGTTATAGGGTCTGTTTCCCAAAGGCCTAATAAGCTTTTTTTTCCCCCTTAAGCACCAGTCCCACTTAGCAATGATATAGTTGAGAAACATAATAATCTCTTCTAATATTTAAGGATTTTTTTTTTAATGAAGAAAAAGTCTTGATTTGTTGGTCATGCAATACTAAAACAGTGAAAATATGTGCTGGTTAGTTGGTATGACTGAAAAAAGGACAGTGATTCTAATAGTTGCGACATCAGGGCAAGTAAGGAATATTGCTGAGCAAATCTATTTTGATTTAGATATTTTGATTTCAATGTACTTGAAGTTTCCTCGATAATGGGTAATTATGTAGAGGATTTCACACTGATGTTTGTATAAAAAAATAATGGAAGAAAAAAAAATACTTTTTTATGGACTGTTAAGCTGGACTGGAGCTGTAATTAAAATAACTAAAATTAGAAACGCTGGGGTATTTTTTCAGTGGAGGAAACTGTAAAATAAACCCCTTCTCAATATGTTTCAAGTAGTTGTAAATAGCAAATTCTATGACATAAAGTTTGAAAAGTGAAAAAAATAGTTTAAAAACTTTTGAACAAATGTATCTGATTGATACTGCCATGGTGATGTGCCTGGCCTGGAGATATTTTCCAGTGAGGGATGTATTGTTATTGTCTTACATTTATTTTTATTTTTCTTTGTTTTTTTTTTCTTTATTTTTTTGTAACATGGCTTTGTAAATAAAATAATTTATATGTTTGTAAGAAAGAAAAAGATTTGTTTTGTAATTTTTGTTTTAATAAATTGATGTTTTTTTTGGCTATGATAATTTATACTATGGCGTGTAAGTAGATTGAATCTGAGTTCACATCTCTGAGTGGGTTTTCTGCAATTTTGACTCAACAATGAAATATCTGATGATGAAAATGAGGGCTTGTTCACACGTCAGTTATTTGATCAGTTATTGTGAGCCAAAACCAGGAGTGGAAGCTCCACAGACATAAGGTATAATGAAAAGATCTGCGCCTGTTCTTTGTTTTTGACTCTCACCTGGTTTTCACTCACAATAACTGATGAAAATAACTGATCAAAAAACTGAAGTGTAAACAAGGCCTTAATTGCAATCACTCGGAATGTAAATTAGTTTAAAGACCACGCGTGGACGTGCAGTTACATCCCCTGGATGGCATGGGCACAGGAGCTATGCCCAATACACTACCCAGAGCTGGTTACTTACTTTAATATCCAAGAGTATAGTTACCTTCAATCTCGGCTGTTTAACCCTTTAGATACTGCAGTCATTCAAGGCCACCACTTTTTTAAACAAGAGAGATATTATTATGAACAAAAAAATACAGGAAAAAAACCTATACAGAGTCCATGACGATAGTTATTTAACTCTTATGGTAAATCACATGCAAAAAAAATTGTTGTTTTGTTCATACTGCCTCCCAAAAATATGAATAAAAAGATCTAAAAAAAATAAAAAACTGTATGTCAACCCAAAAACATAGACCATCCCATCACAGTGCACCTTTAATTGAAAAATAAAAATGTTATGGGTCTTTGAATGCAGTTACACAATTATTAACATTTTAATTGTTTTATAGTGCAAAAGTATGGAACATTTAAACAAAATGTAAAAATTAAGTATCGCTGTATTTATACTGACCCTCAGAATCTATTTAACATGCCCTTTATACAGCATATGAATGTGATAAAAAAATATAATTCCTTTATTGCTGTTCTTGCTTCATCCTGGCTTCTATAAAATGGGATAAGAAGTGATTGAGGGGCATTTATCAAAGTGTTTATGGCACTATTGTAGCAAATTATGGAACATGCCTCTTAATAAATTTGTCACATCTTTCCTTGTCCATACACCAGAACTGAAATTTACTCCAGCCAGGTGCCGGAGTAGATTTCTGGTGTAATGTGTGCCACTTTTCAGGTTGTTCAATGAGTCAGGCTTCTGCCCATAACCCAACCCACTTTTTTCATAGTGGTGAGGGTGTCGGAAAAAGCTAAAAAATTGAAAATGTTGCAAACCAGCACTTGCAACAAAATGTATCACTTCTATGCCAGAAAACAAGTTCTATGGTAAATGATCCCCATTAATGGTAACAGTGTTTACTTTAGACATGTTGTGCCCAAGAAATCCAGGCCGGGGATTACTGCTTTATATTTGTATTCATCAAACCTACATTATATGGACAGAAGTATTAGGAAACCTACAGATTACACCTAAAGGAGCTTTTATGACATCCAATTCTAAATCAATTAGCAATTAAATCAGCTTCTACTCTTTCAGGAAGGTTTTCTACAAGATTTTGGAGTGGCTGTCTGAATTTTTCCTTATCATCCAGACAAGCATTTGTGAGGTCAAACACTGATGTTGGAGAGAGGGCATGGCTTTGCAATCTTTGTTCTAGTTCATCCCAAAGGTGATTGATGGGGTTCAGGTCAGCGCAAGTCAAGTTTTTTTTTTTACACCAACCTCGCCCTACCATGCTTTTATGGAAATTGCTTTACGCAATGGGGCACAGTCATGCTGGAACAGAAAAGGGCCTTCTTACGCAAATTTGAAGGCTTACAACTGTCAAAAATGTCTTGGTGTGCTGAAGCAGTAAGATTTCCCTTCACTAGAACCAAGGGGTCTAGGCCAAGAGCTGAAAAACCATCCCATGGCATTATCCCTCCTCTAGCCAAACTTTACGGTTAGTACAACCTAGTCAGGCAGGTAACGTTTTGCTAGCAGTCACTAAACCCAGACTCGTCCATCAGACAGACAGAGAAGTGTGATTCATCCCTCCTCACAACAAATTTCCACTGCTTCAGAGTCCAGGTATGGTTTACACCAGTCCATCTGACACTTGGCATTGTGCTTGGCTTGCATGCAGCTGCTTGGCCATGAAAAGCCACACCATGAAGTTCCTGGTGCACAATTTTTGTGCTGATGTTAATGACAGAGGAGATCTGGAACTCTGCAGTTATTGAGTCAGTACAACATTGGTGACTTTTATGCACTTTGCACCTCAGCACCTAGTGTCCCTGCTCTGTAACTTTACATGGTTTGCCTTTTCTCGGCTGAGTTGCTGTTGATGATTGAATATCTAGGGAAGGAATGTCAAAAACGGACTTGTTACATGGTGGCATCCTATTAAGGAACCACATTGGAATTCAGTGAGCTCTTTAGAGCAACTCATTCAGACAAACTGCATGGCTAGGAGCTGGATTTTATACACCTGTAGCAATGGGACTGAAATGAAACACCTGAATTCAGAGATTAACAGGTGTGTCCCTATACATTTATCCTTATAGTGTATCTGTAAATTGTAAATGTCCAAATTGTGAGCTCCACAGCAGAGCCCAGTCTGTATTTTTTTATTTTTATTGGCTTTGTCAGATTTCCAAATTACTGGGTTTTAGAGAGGAAAGATTTAGAGACATAAAATTTCCAATGTCTGCAAAAAATAAAATAAAAAAATCTGTGTTTTTTAAAAAGGCGTTTTCCCAAGACTTTCAATAGGATAGGGGAAAACTGTCTGATTGGTGGCGGTCTGACTGTTGGGGCCTCAGGTAATCTCT
The DNA here is from genome assembly GCA_900303285.1 of Rhinella marina. Lineage (NCBI taxonomy): Eukaryota > Metazoa > Chordata > Amphibia > Anura > Bufonidae > Rhinella > Rhinella marina. Next base: position 206,592 of record ONZH01003190.1, read on the forward strand.
ACAATGGGGGTCTGTGTTCCCATTTGAATGGCTTCACTTGAAACTAGAGGAAAAATTAAACAAAGTGCAAAACATCCCTGTTGCGGCCTGCTATAGGTTGCCCCCCCCCCCCCCCAAAAAAAAAAAAAAAAACCCACATCAAATCTGCACAAAAAATCCTCACAGAAATTTGTCACCAAAAAATGCAATGCAATCTGCAGGCAGCATGTTATAGAGCAAGAGTTGGGCAGATTGATATATAGGTTTGTTTAGTTACATTACAGCGATACCAAATTTCATATGTCTATTTTTCTTTAGTTTTGTTATTTATGCACAAATAAAAACCCTTTAAAAAATAAATAAATAAATAAATGCTTGCATCACCATGTAGGATAAATTACAAGATAATTGTTTAGTTCAGGTTGTTATGGATGTGGCAATACCAAATATATAAAGGTTTTCTTTTCCATAAAAATTCAGAGAAAAGGTGCCTTAGATTTTTTTTATAAAACTTTTTTGAATTCTTACTTATACTATTTATTAATCCCACAAAGGAATGTTGACATTTGATTGCTAACATAATATACAAATTAACAAATAAGAGTTATAGCCAGTAAACGAACGCATACTAAAAACAGCTAAACTGTGTATAGTCATAAAGACATAAAATACCCCGGCCCCCTTAATCTGAAATCCCTTACATGTCCATTAGGTCTCATGCACATGGCGTAGTTGCAGTCTACATCTGATGTACATTTCTTGTGGATTGGATGCGGACCCAAAGAAATAGAACATGTCCTATTCTTGTCTGTTTTGCGGACAAGAATAGGAGTTTTCTTTAGATGGGGGGGGGAGCGGCATGCTCACAGCCGGATCCGCGATCCACTAACAGCCGTGTGCATGAGCACTTAAAGGAATGTATGGACCGGGCTCACAAGCTGGGCCCACTCCATACGTGCAGGTAACAGTTGTATAATATAGCAGACACCTCCTGGCATTGACTGGGATTAGATATGACTCCAATCCCAATCATTTAACCAACCGATCAGATGTCGTGGTCAATAGCACCCATGCATCTTAGGCATTAGGCAGATGGGGGCTCCCTCTGTCCTCTGATCACAGCCCCTGCTGGGAAGTCATAGGGCTTCAATTGGTTGCTACTGGAGCCTTGTGAAGGTTCATAGTGAGCTGCATGCAAAGCCATGCCAGTGGCACAGCTTGCCAGGAAGCCTATCAGCGTTCCATACACTACAATAGAATTCTATTGCAGTCTATGATGCAAGTGATCAGAGGATCACATGTTCAAGCAAAAATTTTTTTAAATGATTCAAAAATATTAAAGATTCAAATTATCCCTTCCCAATTTTACATATAAAATAAACATTACAGGTACTGCAGTTTTCGAAAATATTTTATTGTGTGCGGTGAATGACTTTGCTGTTTCTCCACAAAAATTTAAATTTGAGTAGAAAATGAAAGTCGTTTGAACCCTAAAATGGAACCAATAAAAACTACAGCTTGCCCCGCAACAGCTCTGTGGATGGAAAAGGTAATTATAAATAAATAATAAAAGATAATGGAAGCTGTACACATTTGGTATCACATAATAACGTCATGTTATTTTTTAGTGCACAGTGAACACCGCAAAAACAAAACCTAAAGAGCCATGGCGGAATTGCATTTTTCTTTTCAATTTCACTCTACAAATAATTTCCCCCCTTTTCCAATAGAAGATATGGTGTCATTAAAAAGAATGTAACTTGTCCTTCAAAAAATAAGAATTCCTATGACTATTTAAAAGGAAAATTCTGGCTTTTGGAGGGAAGGGGGGGGGGATGGGTGACAACTGAAAATTGGCTTGTTATTAAGGGGCTAAAATGGATGACTCAATAGTTTATACACACACATACTAGCGCCTAGAATGTATGGAGAAGAGAATGTATTTTAAGAGAATCTAGCCCCACCCACAAATTGTTCAGACAGGTAGGAGGACACAGCAGAGCTCTTCTTCGCATCACAGTATGAAGGGGAAGCTATGAAGCATGCTCAGATTATTCTACTTCCTTTATGTCATTATTCTGACTGTTCAGGGCGGTTATGAATAGAAGGAAATATCGCCTCCCTACTTTATACTCTCGGAAACGAAAACCGCTGTTTCTAACCAACGTGACTTTAGCTTGTCACGTGATATCACAAGGTCCTTACGGCGCATGGAGTTCAGACATAACCAAAACAAATGGGCAGGAACCGCCCACTGATCTAACAGGAAATGGTCGCACAGAGCTGGCGTCACCCAGGAACCAGGATACGGATATACGTCGGTGGGGGACATCTGTTTCCGGAGTCGTGTTAGGTCTTTGGTCGCTTAGCAACGGAGCACGCCACGCAAAGACTATGGCAGCGGGTCGAGCGATAGAATCGGAGGATTACCTCCGGGAAAACAAGATAATGGAGCTGGTGAACAACTTAACGAGTCTCCTCCTGTATCACCGGCCTGGTAATGTCAGAGACTGTTGTGCAGCCGGTACACTCTAGACAGGAGGTCCTTGAAAACAAGGGGGAGTCACTAGAAAGTGCTGCACACGGCCAGTAGGTGGCACAAGGAGTCAGTTTCAGATTCTTGTAGAAATACTTTTCACATTTTTAATAGTTGAATATTTTATACATACGACTAGTGTTGAGCAAACTTCTGGTTTCAAGTTCGGCGTACAAGGTTTGTTTTCAGGATATATAAGGATTCAGTTATAGATTCCGCTACCATGGACCATAAGTTATAGTCCGTGGTCACAGAATCCATAATGTAATTCTAAGATAACCCGAACCTTGTACACTGAACTTGAAAACAAGTCTGCTTAACACTACATACGACAAAGCGGAAGAGAACTTGTCAATGCCCAAATGTCAAACCGATCTTAGGCATTTACTATATACTAAAGGTATCTGATACTTAAAATGTAAAATGTCCAGTGTTTTATTTCAGGACTTTCATTTTGCAGACAGACCCAGAGAATTCCTTATAACGAAACTTGAAAAACTGAAGCTTGCCCGGCTGGCAGATGTGGAATACCCCTGCCTTTTTGATGAGTCTAATGTGGATGCTGTCTTTGGGATTCTGGACCCTTCAGGCCAAGGCTATATCACAGGGACTCAGTACATTGAGGGTAAGGCATTGCAGTGTACATTAAGAGCTAGTTCACACAGCAACATTTGTTTCTGCCACAGTTTTTTAAGTTGAATGCGGGGTACCCACTTGTAATTTAGCCCCATTGAATGGAGCTAGATTGTGAGCGGACATCCATGTGGTTTCCAGCGACGTCCATGCAGAGATTGATGCACATGTTCTTACGTGGTGCAGTCTTGGAAGATTAACAACGGTTTCTTGAACAGCAGTGCAAGCTTCCATTAAGAATAATAGGAGGCAGTTACCGTACTAAAGACGCGCTAAATTTCACGGACAGAAGCCGCCATGTGAACTAGCTCTTATAGTATGTGGCATTGTAGATAGTACATGAATGAGAACACACAGCGGACTCCTCAATAAATCACCTGCCTCTCACACTTCCATCTGTAGGCTACAGTAATGGCTCATCTGCAGGGTAGCTAAGGGACACCTTAAGGGTGCCTTCACCATACACCTGAATGGGGGCTACAGAAATCCATGTGCTTGCTGCCCCATTCAAGTGAATGGAACTGATTTTCAGTCGTGGAAAAATTTTGCCTCAAAATCCACAGCGTGTGAAGACACCCCAAGTAGTTGTCCTAAACTATTAGGGCATTGTTCCCTGCAGCATGCATAATGATGTCTTGCCTTGTCTATGGCGGTCAGTCTTTGCACACAGCAGTAATGTTGCAACCACCATGTCATGATTTGCCCATACAATCATATGATGTGACGTCATGCCAGTCAAGGTATTACTCCACCAGGCCCATAAATGAGACACAGGTAGACTTTAGTGGTGGAACTAGTACTTAGAGTAGCAAAGTATGTTTTGAAAGTTTTTTTTCTTTTTTACTGTGGTCTTAAGAAGAACTAAACATTGATGCCCTATCCTTTAGGATAATCCATCAGTGTTTGATCAGTGGGGATCTGACACCCACCCATACCATTCCCCAAATTGATGGGCCTCCATAGTAGTGCTTCCGAAAGGTGTTGCATGGAGTTAACGTTTACACTGAAAGAGAAGTCGTTCACCAATCTTCGTACTTTCGGTCGTTTTATAATCGTTATTACGATCGTTCCTTGCTCCTTGCCATAAGCATTACCATTACCATCTGCCAACGACTAAACGATTTTCGTTTAAACTGGAAGATTTTGCGAACGATGAACGATTAATTTATTGGCGGGACAAAAGATGCGATCAACGAGAAGCGAACGAAATCTCGTTCGTCGTTAAATCATTACCCGTGTTTATACGCAACAATAATCGTGCAAATCCGAACGTTTGAACGATAATCGGCTCGTGTAAAAGGGCCTTTAGTATAACACAACCAGTGGTGCATTGCCTGAGACAAGAGCTTTTAAGAAGACTCTTTATGGGATTTGTTTTCTAGTCGACCACAAGAGTTAAAGGAGTTATCTTGGTAAAGATAATGATGACTAAAGGTCCTTTTACACGGGCCGATTATCGGCCGAAAAATCGTTCCTAGGAACGCTAGTGCCGATAATCTGATGCTTCCCAGCGGGGGTCCAGGTCCTGCCCTTAAGCTGTTTAGGGAGGCTGTTGCTAGCTCATAATGAGTACAATGCACTAGTAAAATAAATTGCCCTAAAGGTGTACATAGCCTTTAAGTTCGGTGCCTCTTCATTTCTGTTCATGCACATGATTGTATGTATTTTGTGGTCAGCAAAGCACGGATCTGCAAAAAAAACAACCCAAAAAAACGGATGACCTCTGTGATACATCCGTTTTCTTTGTGGGATCCTTTGTAACAATGTCTGTCCTTGTCTGCAAAATGGACATGTTCTATTTTTTAGCGGAACGGACTTGCGGACATATGGATACAGAAATAACACACAGTCATTTCTGTTTTTTTGCGGCCCTATTGAAGTGAACGGTTCCGCATACGGGCCACAAAAAAAAAAAAAAAAGAAATGGAACAGACAAAAAATATGTTTGTGCGCATGAGCCCTAAGAGAACAGAGTCTGCATTGTATGGATTCATAGAACGTCTACAGGCAGAAACAAAGGGGCGTAGCACTCAGCAAGTGCCCTTTAAAGGATTTTTCTCCCCCCTTTATATCTTCAGCTGTTCTGCAGTAGCTTCGGTGCCCGAACTATAGCTCCATCATGTGGACAGAGTTGGTTACTGCAGCACTGCTCTCACTGTAGTGAGACCTACTCCACGAAGGCATGGGGTGTTTGAGGTAGATGACCTATTGAAAGCATAGACCATTAATATAAAAGGACTGGAAATCCCCTTTAAAAGGACATCTGTCAGCAGATTTGTACCTATGACGCTGGCTGACCTGTTGCATGTGCGCTTGGCAGCTGAAGGCATCTGTGTTGGTCCCATGTTCATATGTGCCAGCATTGCTGAGAAAAATGATGTTTTAATATATGCAAATGAGCCTCTAGGAGCAATGGGGGCGTTACCATTACACCTAGAGTCTCAGCTCTCTTTGTAACTGCTGCACCTTCTCCACTTTGACAGGGCCAGACAGTGAAAACATCATCACACCTGCTCCTGTCAATCAAATTGCAGAGGGTGCAGCAGATGCAGAGAGAGCAGAACTTCTAGGTGTAATGGTAACACCCCCATTGCTCCTAGATGTTCATTTGCATATATTAAAACATAATTTTTCTCAGTAATGCGGGAACATATGAACATGGGACCAACACAGATGCCTTCAGCTGCCAAGTGCACATGTAACAGGTCAGCCAGTGCCATAGGTAAGAGGCTGCTGACAGATGCCCTATAAGGCAGTTATTTCTAGTCAGACGCTTTGTGCTGCTCTGAATTCTGGTAATTTCTATTGTGTTGTTTCTGGCTTCTTTTCTTCGGAAGTAATTTATAATCCGTACATGATGTATAGCACATTGTATGGATTGCGTTCTCAACACTCTTCTGTTAAAATGATTTACCTGTTGGAAATGCTGCTCTATTACATATAATTTATTTAAACATGCTTAAAAACATATTTTTGTATGCAGCTTTAAAGACTCTGGGTGTGGATGTTAGCAACTTACCCGATCCTCCAGAGAAAATCACGCAGGAAGTCTTTAAACACGATATGTAAGTATTATGCATGTTTTATTTTTAGGTAATTGGAAAACACCCTTTACACCGCTTTCCAAATTATTATGCATATATTTTTTCTCTGATTCTCCTAAATGGTTGACGCAAACGACAGTCAGTATAATTTTCAAATCATTACCTGTTAGAGTATAAATCACATTTTATTAAACAAACCTTCCAATGATAACAGTATTAACTCCTTAGCAGCCAATGACTCAGAAGTATTCTTTGCAGCATTAGATGGTGCATTGTCATGCATGAAGATGAATTTGCTACAGAAGGCACGTTTTTTTTGTACCATGGAAGAAAGTGGTCAGTCAGAAACTCTATATACTTTGCTGAGGTCATTTTCAAACCTCCAGGGACCTTAAAAGGGGCTACCAGCTCTCTCCCCATTATTCTGGTCCAAAACATGTCCACATGGCCATTATTCTGGTCCAAGCCTTGTTGTTCACTACTCCATCCATGTGGACCATCCAGGGTTGCACAGCACTCATCATGTATGTCTGGGCCCACTGCTACCATTTCTGCTTGTGAGCACTGGTTAGGGGTGGCCGAATAGTAGGTTTATACACAGCTGCAAGCCTATGGATGATCCTACACCTTGAGGTTCGCAGGACTCCAGAGGCACCAGCTGCTTCAAATACCTGTTTGCTGCTTTGTAAAGGCATTTTACCAGCTGCTCTCATAGGGCTCTTGCACATGCCCGTATGCCCTCCGAGACATACAGTCCATGAGCGGGCCATGTGTCCCGGAGCGGCATTGATCGTGCGCACAGGAGCACACAGCTTCATAGGGTACAATGATGCTGTGTACATTGGGCCGCTCGCGGGACTATTGTCCTGCACTCATATGATCTTATGAGTGAAGGACAATAGCACCACAGGCGGCCCAATGTACACAGCATCATTGTAATCAATGATGCTGTGCGCTCCTTTGCGCACGATCAATGCCGCTTCGGGACATATAGCCCGCTCACGGATCGTATGTCTCGGAGGGGATACGGTCGTGTGCAAGAGGCCTTAATACGATGAACGTGTCTGGCAGAAACCTTCCTCTTTTTAGTTAAATCATCTGACACCACAGACAGTTTCTGCTTTTTCATCCCCGCCTTCCAAGAACCATGACTTTTAAAAAAAAAAAAATTTCTGCCGACATGCCTGTATTAGGTTGACTTTTTATAAAGGCACCATTTAACATTCCATATAATGTAAAACCATACAATTTTTTTGTGATATGGATTGAATAAACAACATTTCCTCCATTGTTTTTATGACCTTCACTGTGCAGTAAAATGGTGTTCATTATATTCTGCGTGTCGGTATGGTGATACCAAATGTATATTGTTTATGTTTTACTATTTTCAAAAAAAAAATAAAATGTTAAATGGTTTGTGAGACTATATTCTAAAATTGGGGGACTCTATAATCAATGAGCTGCTGCGGTCACTACTCACCATAGCATTTGATGACTTAAATGGCGGGATCGGAATTATGTATAATGCCAGATGTTGCAGGCAAGTGTCAGCTGTATTACACAGCTGGCACTCTCGTGTATGGAGCAGCCTCGGCTCCTGAGCCCGCTCCATAACACTTGCGTATGTGAAGTACATGTATGTTACATGTCGCTAGAGGGTTAAAAAGGTATATGTAAGAACAACTGATGTAAACCTACCTAGTGGAAATTCGCGCGTGGACGTACTTATGATAAAAGGGGTTTTCTGGGCTTTTTTCTTTTATCCATGCTTTCTTCTAACCTAGAAAAAAAATGACAGTTTATTTAGTACTTACGTGTCCACCGTCCTGATGATGCTGCCTCTGCTGCACTAACACAGGCTCTTCAGCTCAGGTCCCAACCGGATGTCTTCTCTTCCCGTTCAGCTGCATTTACTATTATGCAGCAGAACGGGAAGACTGGGTAATACATCTGGTTGAGACCTGAGCGGAAGAGCCTACAGCCTGTGTTAGTGTAGCAGAGGCGGCATCAACAGAGCGGCAGATGGGTACGTACTAGCTAAACTGTTTTTCTTCCACACCTTAGAAGAAAGCATGGATTTAAAAAAAAAAAAACAAAAAAACCTTTGACAACTTTCACATGAGCGAGTTGTACCACCTGGACTCGGAGCATAAGTATAACACAGCTCCCGTCCTGAACTCCCAGAACTGCCAGGGTCGCATAGCATTATATTGATTTATGATGCTATGCAACACATACAGTTCTGGAATGTATTGGATAACAGTGACATAATGGTGTCACTGTTATCTAATACATTCCAGACCTCTAAGGGTTACATAGCATCAGGGGTGTTGCTAGGGACTTAAAACATCAGGGGCATGAGCCCAAACTGAGCTCCTCCACTCACAGTCTATATGCACAGCACCCCCACCCACAGTATACAGTATATATGCACAGCTCCTCCACCCACAGTATACAGTATATATGCACAGCTCCTCCACCCACCGTATATAGTATAAATGCACAACTCCTCCACCTACAGTATATATGCACAGTTCCTCCACCCACAGTATACGGTATATATGCACAACTCCTCCACCCACAGTATACGGTATATATGTACATCTCCTCCACCCACAGTATAAATGATCAGCTCCTCCACCACTCCACTATATGTACAGCTCCTAGAAGCAGTTTACAGATGGGCCCATAAACAGACATGGATGAAGGTGGACTCACATGTAGCTTCCCTGCATTGTTTGTACTTCTCTGTGCTCCTTCACCATAGCACTGGTTGCTTCTGGGCTGGAAGAGGCACTCTACCCATCCTTTTTACTGGTACCAGCAGGGGTGAGGACAGGACACAGCAGCTCTGTGATCTGCTAGTCCTGTCTGGGATGCGGTACTCAGCTGCCAGGCCTGCTTAAGGGCCTGGGAAAACTACAGGATGGTCTCCATAGATTTATCTTGAGCCACCAGTGTGGGGCTGCTGGCTCATTTCCCTACACTTTAGGGAATTATACTACTGGCTGCCTCTGGCTAAACTCATATGGAGCTGCCCAGCAGCTCCACACTGGTGGCTCAGTGCAGAGCAAAGGACCTCTGCTGGCCAGAGGTTCGGGGCCAAATGCTTGTAATCCGGGGCATAGGCCCCTGATCTACGTGCCTAGCGACGCCCCTGCATAGCATCATAAATCAATATAATGCTATGTGACCCTGCAGTACTAGAAGTTCAGGACGGGGAGCTGTGTTATACTCACGCTCCGAGTCCGGACGGTACAACTCGCTCATGTGACTGCAGCCTTTAAAGGGAGTCTGTCACCTCATTTTCACCTATATAACTAACAGCACTGCCCCACAGAAGATTGCAGACATACCTGTGTGCACTGTGTGTCTGTATTACATGTCCAGGTAAAGCACTTTTATTCTGCAGGAAAACAGCTCCCAAGTGCCCGGCTCTGCTGCTGCAAATGCTCAAAGCAAACCAGACTGAAGAGGGGAGGGCTGCTTTAGCTGCTCATATCTTGGGATTGGTAGCAGATAGAAAAATGGTTCTGATCTTTAACCCTTTCAGTACTGAGCCACTTTTTACCTTAAATCCCAGGCCGATTTTTGCAAATCTGACATGTCACTTTATGTGGTCATAACTTTAGAACTCTTTTACTTATCCAGGTCATTCTGAGATTGTTTTCTCGTGACACATTGTACTTCATGACAGTCTTAAATTTGACAGTGGAAACCCTCAAAAAGTGATCTCATTTTGGAAACTACACCCTTCATAGAATATATTAAGGGGGGTACTGACCACTTTGACCCCCTAAGTGTTTTACGGAATTTGGAAACACTTGACTGTGAAAATGAAAAGTTTCATTTCTTCCAATAAAATATTGCTTTAGCCCCAAATTTTTCATTTTCACAAGGGGTAACAGGAGAAAAGCACCCCATAATTTGTTCCCCATTTTCTCCTGAATACGTCAACACCCCATATGTGGTGATAAACTGCTGTGGGGGCACATGGCAGGACTCAGAACAGAAGGAGCGCCATATGGATTTTGCAGCACAGATTTTGATGGATTGGTTTGCGGGAGCCATTGATTTTTATTTTTTTGAGTTATTGTCTTATGTGGGGGCTCATTTTTTGCGGGATGAGGTGACGTTTTCATTGGTACCATTTTGGGATACATAAGACTTTTTGATCGCTTGGTATTACACTTTTTGTGAGTCAAGGTGAAAAAAAATAGCTTTTTGACATTGTTTTTTTTACAGCATTCACCCGAAGGGGCAAATCATGTGATATTTTTTATAGAGCAGGTTGTTACGGATGCGGTGATACCCAATATGTCTAACATTTTTATTTTTGTTAAGTTTTACACATTAGATGCATTTTTGAACAGAATAAAATCTTTTTTTGTGTTGCCATTTTCTGAGAGCCATTTTTTTTATTTTTTGGGCGATTGTCTTAGGTAGGGTCTAATTTTTTGTGGGACGAGATGACTGATTGGTACCATTTTGGGGTAAATACACCTTTTTGATCGCCTGCTATTACACTTTTTGTGAGGCAAGAGGGAAAAAAATTGCTGTTTTGGCATAGTTTTAAAAAAAAAAAAAAATTTTTTTTACAGCATTCACCTAGGAGGCCATCTCATGTAATATTTTTATAGAGCAGGTTGTTACGGACGCCGTGATGCCTAATATGTCTAACAGTTTTATTTTTGTTAAGTTTTACATTAGATGCATTTTTGAACAGAATAAAATCTTGTTTTTGTGCTGCCATTTTCAGAGTCATATTTTGTTTTATTTTTTGGGCGATTGTCTTAGGTAGGGTCTCATTTTTTGCGGGACGAGATGACTGTTTGATTGGTACCATTTTGGGATTAATACGTCTTTTTTATCGCTTGATATTACAGTTTTTGCGAGGCAGGAAAATGGCTTTTTCTTACACTTTTTTTTTACGGCGTTCACTTAGCGGGGTGGGTCATGTGATATTTTTATAGAGCCAGTCGATATGGACGCGGCAATAACTAATATGCCTACTTTTCTTTTTTTTCCCCCTATTTTTTACAATTTTTTTTACTTTATTTTGAGGAAAATGACGCTTTTTTTTTTTTACTTTTAAATTTTTTTTAAAAAACTTTACTTTAACTTCTTTTTTAACTTTATTTTTTGTCCCAGTCTGGGACTTCAACTTTTGGGGTCTGATCCTCTGGACAATGCATTACAATACTTCTGTATTGTAATGCATTGGCTGTAAGTGTATTACACAGTGTAATACACTTACAGCCTGCTGCCTATGAGATCCAGGGGGCTGGGTCTCACAGGCTTCCGTAGAAGGCAGCCCGATGCCTTCCCTGCCATTGGGTCCCTATTACAGCAGCGCAGGGACTCGATGGGCTCTCCCTCCCACCACAGACATCGCACATGCTGCGGTCAGCGTTGACCGCGGCAGTGCGAGGGTTAATGCACTGATACCGATGCATACAGCAGGGGTAAGGCTATCAGCCACTGCCAGACCCCTACAGCCGATCAGAGCGCCGTAGCAGTACAGTGATGGGATTTGTGTTCCGGGTTCCAGCGCCGTACATGTATGGGGCTGGGAGTGTAAGGGTTAAAATGATACTAAAATCACAGCATTATATCCAGTATATCAGAAAATATAGCTGTTAGAAATCGAGTCCAGGGAGAAAGCTGTTTTTAGTTTCACTTTCAGCTGGGCACTTGGGAGCTGTTTTCCAGCAGAATAAAAGTGCTTTTTCTGGACATGTAATACAGACACACAGTGCACACAGGTATGTCTGGGATGTGTCTGCAATTTTCTGTGGGGCAGTGCTGTTAGTTATATAGGTGAAAATGAGGTGACAGACTCCCTTTAAGAAAGTTATTCGTTTTCTTGCCTTGATATTGTATGGATCTGGGCATAAAGTTTTGGACAGCATCTGTGATCAGTTTTCACTAACAGACTCTGTTTTGCCCCTAGGAGGACTCATCTGAAAAAATCTTCAGCAACATTTAAAACCTAGCTCCTCGACTGTCAATCATTGCTGTAGTTATGTTTTTTTAATGACTTATGTAACCATAAAATTAATGTAATGTAATTTGTGTCCTCTTAAGGATGGTTTTCCACCCTATTCGGAAATGCTGTATAGAGAAATCCATGTTTTAAGTATACTGTTAGAAGATATTGTATTGATATGTACTACAGACTGCGTGTGGTTATTCAAGTCATGTCACATAAATTCAATTGCTGCTAAGTGGGGCAGTTTTATTGTCTAATGCATAAATATAGAAGAGACAGAAGATGTGCCAAATGTATTGCAGTGGTGCAAACTGTGTGACAGATTTGGCACATCTGGACAGACATGTCAGATACTTTTTTTTTTTTTTTTACCTTACACCACCTATTGGTTGGCTTCTTTTAGAACCAGATTTGGCACCAAAATTGTGGTGTAAGTCATGAATAGATTGCAGCCATATTTTATTTTTATTTATTTTTTCTAGACACGTTTGAAAAGTATATATTAAAGCACAAAAAGTGCCTAAAACAAGTAAGAAGTCAGGGCACAAACTGCCAGAATTCTGGTTCTTTGCCGTAATAAATCTGCCTCCACGTCTGTACCCTCATTTCAATACCTACAGATCTCATTATCTTCATGTATAGTATGACATAAACAGAATATTATGCAAGTCCTGATCCTACAAATGGGATGAATACCGATTGCTGTGTTTACTGCATCGTTCACCTGAAGAAGACACCAGTACATGCATGTCAACCAGTCCAATGTGATTATTTAGGTGTTTGTTTGTTTTTTCAAATATGAAATGCACACCATAGCAACAAAGTGTGAAACAAACCTAAGAATCAGATTGCTGCTGACTGCTTGATTCGTTTTTGAAGAAAAGAGAAATCATAGTATATGATGAATCCTAGTATACATGGTGGCCAGCGTTTGGGAGTGCAACCACACATTTTGCTTGATAAAGGGCTCGATAATGATGTAAGCCTGAAACGTCACTATACTGATGTGCACTAACCTGTCTGGCTGAATAAACACCCGAATTTGCAATCATTACTGGAGTGTTGTCTGAATAGATGATATACTGTGAAGAATTCTGATCTAAAAGGGACGTGCACCCACAACTGATGAGTGCTGTGGCCCCCTGTGCTATATTGACGAATCCTAGTTACACAACACTAGTAGTGGCTCATGCTTCCACCCGCACTGTAAATTTGAAGTGGCAGGTTAAGGTAGGCGATGTGCAATTAGATTTCCATAATGTGCACAATTTAGGCCAATTCCCCAGCATCATAGGTCCTTATGGTCTGCGGTTGGACCAGGATTTGTTTTTTTCCTGTATGGCATTTGTGTGAAATTGACCTAAGGCTGGTTCTGCATTTCCATAACAGCACCAGGACCCCTGTTTCACTGAGCGAAACTTAGGTTGCCGGAAGGTTGTATAGCAATCTAAGTTCGGCTCAGTAGCACCATGATGGTCCAGCCTGATATTTTTCCACTATGGATGGATACTTTCATATAGTAAAAAAAGAATATCTTTCTATTATTAAGGCTCTTTTAAACATTTTAATGGCTGCAGTTTGAAGCATTACTTATTTACATATAGATTTAGTGTGTTTTTGGTACATGCGATTTTCCTATATTTTTTTTTTTTAAGTTCTATTCAAAAGTCAGGAAAAACTTTTATTAAAGTTTTTTTTTTGTCTACCACTCATGCAGTTCAAACATGCATTCGAGAGAAAATTTTCAAGAGCAGCCACCACTCCTCCACTCACTTGTAAGGGACTGCTGGAGATGCTATTTCTCTAACACAAATGCACACAGACTGTCATAATTTGATGCAGACTCCAAAAAAACATCTGGTTGCAGAATTTAAAAATGACATCTGGTATGTGTATGTAATCTTACCTGTCTTCGAGGAAAATTTACAATATGCCATAGGCTACTTTCACATTTGCATTTTTGCTCCATTAGGAAGGATAATATGAACGGATCCGGTTGTATTCTCTCTAAAACGGCTATGATGGATCCGGTGCTAAAACCATTGTAAATCAATGGGTGCTGGATCCTTTTTCTTTTGTGTTTGAGAAAACTGATCCAACACCATTGCGGCACTGCGTTTCAAGCCGTATCCGTCTTGATCAGTATCCCATGACGCACACAAAAACGCTGCTTGCGGCGGATTTCTGTCTGGCATGAGAACACAATGGAACGGAATGCATTCTGGTGACACCGTTCCGTTCTGTCCCCATTGACAATGAATGGGACCAAAACGGAAGCTTTTTTTCTCCGGTATTGAGATCCCTTGACGGATCTCAATACCAGAAAGGAAAAGCACAGATGTGAAAGTAGCCTTATTTAAATGTCACAGTCTATAATACATATATACAAGACCAGACATATGAACACAGCTAATGCAGAAGAATCTGACTGATGCTCAAAAAAGGTATAGATGGAGAATCATTTTCCAGTATTTGGCCAGTTTGTTCGTAAATTGAAAAGGATTTCCACATCTTGAGGAGCCAGCTTATAAACTCCAAGTTCATTTAGTGCTGCTGTAGCAGAGGGCGCTTTGTCATTGGTAGCGGTTTTATCCATGCACTGTGCTGCAGACTGTAACACATCCTTCAGGAGCAGGGCAGAGCCCACACTAAGATTCAGAATAATGCAGGCTTCTTTCACACTGTAATAATAAGATATGTTAATGATATACAAGTCTATACAACCTGTGATGTGATAACAGTACACGGCCAAAGAGGGGGAGGGGAGTTACCAAGACAGACCGGTATAACTGTCATACTTAGGCTACTTTCACACTAGCGTTTTTAAATTCCGGTATTGAGTTCCGTTATAGGGGCTCAATACCGGAAAAAAACGCTTCAGTTTTGTCCCCATTCATTGTCAATGGGGACAAAACTGAACTGAAGACAACGGAATGCTCCTGAAAGCATTCCGTTCCGTCTTCAGACCGGAGGACAAACCGCAGCATGCTGCGGTTTGCTCTCCGGTCCAGGCATCCGCACCAAGACGGATCCGGAATGACCCCCAATGCAAGTCAATGGGGACGGATCCGTTTGGTGTGGACACACCAGTAATCCGGATCTGTCCTCCATTGATTTCCAATGGGGGGTCATTCCGGATCCGGCATACATACACACAGACATACATACAAACAAACATACAGACATACATACAAACATACAGACATACATACATACTCACATACTCCCGGGACGCCGGCAGAACGTCTTCACGCGCCTCCTGCGCGCTGCGATGACATTTCCCCACTGCGCCCAGCAGAGGGCGCTGTGGGGAATCGTCATCACTGCGCGCAGGAGGCGCGTGAAGACGTTCTGCCGGCGTCCCGGGAGTATGTGAGTATGTATGTATGTCTGTATGTATGTCTGTATGTTTGTTTGTATGTATGTCTGTGTCTTGTTTTAATGTGTGGAAATGAAGAAGAAAAAATGAGGGACTTGTGAATAAGCCTCTCTTCGTTTTCCTTTTTTCAGGCGCAAAATATCCAAATCCTCCGGACGGTTTAGTAGATATTAGACAAGTTTATTAGCATTAAACATACATACTATAAAATAAAAAATGCATATAAAGGACTACGCGTTTCGGAGAGCTCAGGTCTCCTTCTTCAGGTCAATGTAGATACACAATAAACATGTGGCTATATATAGAGAGAGAGGTGGCAGATGGCACATGACCACCAGGAAGTGATGTAAGAGGGGGGGGGGGGGAGGAGGGGGAGAACCCCTATAACCCCCATGTTTAACCTTAGGGATATTACAACTTTATGCCACCTATAGATTTACAGGGACCATAAATCACAATGTGTGCTGTAGAATCAATTATTTTGGTTTAAAACAAGCTCAGACATGGGAGCAGAAAAAGCGGAGACAAGAAGGTCACGTGACGCTCTTGCGCCACGTGACCAAACATCGGCGGAAGTGTTGGAAGCGCTACCATGCAGGGCCACTGAAAAGCACGTCCTGCATAGCCTAGGTAACGCTTCCGGGGGGTGAGTCACGTGGAGAGACACATGACGCCTCTCCAGGATGAC
Organism: Rhinella marina; assembly: GCA_900303285.1. NCBI lineage: Eukaryota > Metazoa > Chordata > Amphibia > Anura > Bufonidae > Rhinella > Rhinella marina. The sequence continues at coordinate 222,843 of ONZH01003190.1, forward strand.
GTGACTTACCTCCAGAGGCCAAGCTGGGCCAAGGGGAAAGAAACCACGTGATCGGACCAAGCCGATCACGTGACCATTACCGGGGAGACGCGTCCCACCGGCCTATTGTCTCCAGGGTGACGCGTCTCGCCGGCTGATTGCTGTTGTATACATAAGTTCCATCTATTATGGAGGAAGGTAGTTAAGAGAAGTGCAAAATATATATGTAATTAACTTATAATGAACATAAGATGAATAAAATTAGATATGGAGTATCATGTATATAAAACATTATTATTATGAAGTATGAATATAAAAATTAAGAATTAAAGTTAAATATATAAAAAAATAAAAAATAATAAATGCTAGAATTTATATAAAGACCTGATATATGATGAATAAAATGTAATAAATATATATAAAAAATATATAAAAAATGATGGTTTTGTTTCGAAACAACACCAGCGGATGTATAAATATTTAACCTTCACCCTAACTGATGTATCTGAAAAACCATCATTTTTTATATATATTTATTACATTTTATTCATCATATATCAGGTCTTTATATAAATTCTAGCATTTATTATTTTTTATTTTTTTATATATTTAACTTTAATTCTTAATTTTTATATTCATACTTCATAATAATAATGTTTTATATACATGATACTCCATATCTAATTTTATTCATCTTATGTTCATTATAAGTTAATTACATATATATTTTGCACTTCTCTTAACTACCTTCCTCCATAATAGATGGAACTTATGTATACAACAGCAATCAGCCGGCGAGACGCGTCACCCTGGAGACAATAGGCCGGTGGGACGCGTCTCCCCGGTAATGGTCACGTGATCGGCTTGGTCCGATCACGTGGTTTCTTTCCCCTTGGCCCAGCTTGGCCTCTGGAGGTAAGTCACGTCATCCTGGAGAGGCGTCATGTGTCTCTCCACGTGACTCACCCCCCGGAAGCGTTACCTAGGCTATGCAGGACGTGCTTTTCAGTGGCCCTGCATGGTAGCGCTTCCAACACTTCCGCCGATGTTTGGTCACGTGGCGCAAGAGCGTCACGTGACCTTCTTGTCTCCGCTTTTTCTGCTCCCATGTCTGAGCTTGTTTTAAACCAAAATAATTGATTCTACAGCACACATTGTGATTTATGGTCCCTGTAAATCTATAGGTGGCATAAAGTTGTAATATCCCTAAGGTTAAACATGGGGGTTATAGGGGTTCTCCCCCTCCTCCCCCCCCCTCTTACATCACTTCCTGGTGGTCATGTGCCATCTGCCACCTCTCTCTCTATATATAGCCACATGTTTATTGTGTATCTACATTGACCTGAAGAAGGAGACCTGAGCTCTCCGAAACGCGTAGTCCTTTATATGCATTTTTTATTTTATAGTATGTATGTTTAATGCTAATAAACTTGTCTAATATCTACTAAACCGTCCGGAGGATTTGGATATTTTGCGCCTGAAAAAAGGAAAACGAAGAGAGGCTTATTCACAAGTCCCTCATTTTTTCTTCTTCATTTCCACACTCTGGAGTACGTGGCAACTACTCCATTGGACACCTTTTCCTGTGGCAGCACGTCCTACTCCGGCGAATTATATCTTAAGTTGATACGTCCACATTAGAGTTGCACCTATCATTGTGCAACCCAACCAGGTGAGCACCTTTGTCCATATGTACTGAGTTGTGAAAAACTGTACTGCCCTATTTGTGCGCTCTCCATTATTTTATCAGATTTTTCTGAAAACGCCTTGTTTCTACACTTGTTTTAATGTGTGTCATGTGTGGGGCCGGAGCGCTGCTCCGGCTCCACACATGTATAGCGTTAGCACGGATCCGTTGGCACCCTTTAGGTGCCGGATCCGTGCTAACGCTAGTGTGAAAGTAGCCTTAGTGAAGTATTTCCTGAAATATTCGTACACATGACTGACTCTGTAAACAGTTTTATGGTGTCCTAACTAAGGGCAACATAAACTAATGACAGACCCCCTAAGGCTAGTTTCACACTTGCTGCTGTGCACTCCGACAACCTGCCGGAGTTATCCGGATAAGCCTGGCTGGATTGCCCGTCTGTCCCTTTGATTATAAATGGGTAAGCGAAGATCCGGCTGCAACCCGCCAAATATGCTGGGATTTGGCCAAACAAAATAATGCTGCACACAACGTTTTTTCCCCCCCCGGCTGTTTGCTAGCATTCTATGCCGGAAGAGCCTGCTGGAGAGCACAGCCGCATATGTGAAAGAAGCCTTGGTAAAACACTGGGTCACCTTCTTTAACTGACCCAGCTGTTTTGCTAAAATCTTGTATTAAACAGCTCCAGTTCATAATGGTGAATCCTGAATATTTATGAGCTCCTGATTTTCATCACTCCCTGCTGCTAATTCAGTTGGAAATAAAACTGTCAATCAGTGTTGGGGGCCGGAAAGAAGCCAGCAGCTCCAGAATATCAGGACTTGTTGACATGTGCTGGGGCTGTTAGAACATGGCAGCTTATAACTGGTGACAGATTCCCTTTAACTCCTTGGTTTGCTTAGCTTTAGATATTCTGGTTTGTAGAAATGCATACTCACTGCTTAAAATAATTCTCCGGTCTTTTACAATAATGGGAAAATAAAGGAAAGAGATTCCGTGACATGTCAAACTGCAGTTGTGCTGCTCCTCCTTCGTTGAAATGATTGGCCAAGATGACCTGTGAAAATACATTCAAACAAAGATTAGTGACAACAACTTAAAGGGGTATTTCCAGTTTAACAACTAATCACCTATCTGCAGGACACGGCTCCCCCTAGTGGGGGAGCTCCCGGGTTCTCTGATCTCAGAAGCTGTGGCCACATTTGACCTCGGTATCTAAGGGGTTAAATGTCTGCAGAAACGCGACAATTATGGCGCCTATTGTGCTTGTGAACAGGCGCCATTTTTAAAACCTGCACTTTCATCATACAAGTACAGTGGCGGTACTGAAGAAGTTCAAGATGCCATTTATTGTAAAGGTGATTTCTCTTTTGGACTGTCCTGTAGATGGATGATATGTTGTCATTCTGGGGAAATCCCTTGAAAAAGCCTCTGTCAGCATGATCAACCCAATTACTGCCTGGTAGGGTTGATCACGCTGATTAAAATGATACCTTAGTTGGGTTTTTAAGTAGCATCATTCCCAAGATATGAGCATTTTTCTTACTTACCAGATTAACTCTTTCAAGCACCAAGAGGCAGGCCAGAAACCTTGGAGCACTGCTATTCTAATGCCCATCTCCTCTAAGCACTCACCCTTCCCCTTAACATTGACAGGATATGGGGATGGGTGTCAAAATCGCCAGAATTCAGGGCTAGACGGGATGGAGAGTGCCTAGAGGAGATGGGTGTTAAAATAGCAGTGCTCCAAGGCTGCTGGCCCACCTCTTGGTGCTTGAAGGAGCTAATTTGCACGACCATAAAAATGCTCATATCTCGGGAAGGCTGCTTAGAAGCCTAACTAAGGTATCACTTTAATCAGCATGTTTAACCCTACCAGGCAGTATGCATGTTTAATAGGATTGATCATGCTCTATTTCAGATCTTGTTAATTAGAATTATCTTGTATACTTACGGCTTGATAAATGAACAAATCCAGCTTTTCAGCAAGCATCTGCCAAACACTTTTGAATAAAGTATGACACAGCTGTTGTTCCAGTTGTAGAAGGCGGTCCCTGAGTGTCAGTAGCATTGGACATGCTGAGCTGGATAATGACATCACGGCTTGTTCTGACTGTGACGGCAACGATAGCCATCTAGAATGGGCACGTAAGAAGACAAGTCAGCATCCCTGTTGTGTAGATGGCATTTCCTGTTAAAGGTTACATAGACAGACTTACCTTTCTTTCTTATACATCTTTGCTCCTTCTTTGACTTCTCTGAAAACATGCTCTACCAGACGTGATAACATATCATTTTTTAATCGCTCCAGGAGATTAATCATATCATCAAAGACAGAAATTTCCATAGAAGCCAGCTGTCCGAGTTGTAGCTTACTGCTAGAATTTATATCAGTGCAGACCTCCAGCGCAGCCTGCTGCAGCTGTAAGAAGAACTGCAAACACAAAAATGACTTTACATACTAATAAATATCAGGAGCAGCAAAAGACTGATCATTCATTATGGTCCAGACCTCGCACTTAAGCTAACAGAAATATCATGCAGGCTATGTTCACACTTGCATCAGAGGCTCCATTAGGAAGATTCAGATTCAGTTATTTCTGAAGCGAAGAATAATAGTACATTTACAGCCACTGAATATGCAGGCAATGATCAGGAACAAATGCTCGTCAGAGGAGGTGAGGGCTGCATTTACATGGAGCAATCACTTCCTGTGTATGGGAAGAGCGAATGTTACTGCAATCACTAGTGTTCATACAGATTCATTGCAGCATGACTGATGACTTTGGAGTCAGCCAATGAACGAGCACCTTTACACAGGCCAATTACGTCCATGAATGTTCGTTCCCTTTAGTCCCCTTTCACACGGGCGAGATTTCCGCGCGGGTGCAATGCGTGATGAGAACGCATTGCACCCGCACTGAATGCTGATCCATTCATTTCAATGGGGCTTTTCACATGGGCGAATTTTTTCACGCATCAGTTCGCCGTTGCATGAAAATCGCAGCATGTTCTATATTCTGCGTTTTTCACGCAGCCCTGGCCCCATTGAAGTGAATGATGCTGCGTGAATAACGCACTGCATCCGCACGCAAGTGCGGATGCAATGCGTGATTCACTGATGGTTGCTAAGAGATGTTGTTTGTAAACATTCAGTTTTTTATCACGCATGTGAAAAAATGCATTAAAACGCTTCGCACCCACGCGGAAAAAACTGAACAAACGTACGCGATCGCAGTCAAAACTGACTGCGATTGCGTGCGGATTGGTGCGGATTTTCTGGAACGCATCCGGACTGAATCTGTGACGCCCGTGTGAAAGAGGCCTTAATCTGTCCAATAATAGTCTGGCGTAAAATGGCTTTAAAGGGGTTATCCAATAGTAAGAGTCTGTTCACACGCCTGCAAGTGTTTTGCGGTCCACAAATTGCACACCCGTAAAACACGGACACCGGCACTATGATAGAAATGTCTATTCTTGTCCTTGGCTGCAGACAAGAATAGGACATGCTCTATCTTTTTTGTGGGCCACAGAATGGAAGTGCGACCCCATTGAAATGACTGGGTCCGCACCCGTTATGTGAATGGACTCTAAGACAGACCTCCCAGAGTGGCCGACCTGTGGTGGAGATCATACTTACCCAGTCCCTACTGGGTTCGGTATCTAACACTTCAGGGCTGACTCTTCCTCTCCTTGCAGCACTGAAATCAACATACACCAGTGGGGTTACATGTGACCTCTGCAGACACGACAACTGGTCATGTGACACAAAGGGAGCAGGTCACCTCAGCCACCTGTAATTGGCTTCATTGGTCACATGTGCCCTGTCGACAGATGTTGATTTCAGAACTGCAAAGAGAGGAAGAGCCGGCCCAGGAGGGTCAGACACTGAACCTAGTGGTGGGGACCAGGTAAGTATGATCTCCACTGCAGGGCGGCCACTCTGGGAGGTCTGTCCTACTACTGGATAACCCTTTTAACCTGATTCAACATGTTTTGCAGAGCTCAACAGGCCCCATTATCAGGAAATAGTGTTTTTAGTTGTTGTTGGTGTCTTTCATGTAATTGATCTGGTGCTGAGTTTCTCTCATGACTGAAACTGAACAGAGCCTTACATTAAAATGTTTCAGCACATAACTAGCTACTTACAGGCAACGTTCTGGCTACATATTCAGGCCCTTTCTGATTCCACATGTCAAGTTTAAACAAGTGTTTAATGGTTTAAAGGTTTTAGCCCCTACTGAAGAGCTACTCCTGCTCATTATGCATCTACTTACAATGTTGTCAGCCCAATCGCCGAGCACAGTTGCAATATAGTTGACAGCATTCAGAATTGCACAGTATTTAAAGCCCAGAAGAGCTCGGCTCTCTTCCTTCATCACTTGTGTTAAACGGATCCTGAAGTCATCAACTAAATCCTTCTGCAGCTCCAAAAACTTGAGTTTCTTTTCTGCTGTGGGAAGGTTCTTATATCTGTCTGTTAGTCACAACAGAAAAAAAACTATTTCAATCATACATTCAACTTGGACATGCTGTACCAGGACTGTATATGTAGATCAGTCCATGATAATCAGGTAAAGTATGTAGATTATAGCAAAAACGGAGTTTACCGCTCAGATCTGTCAAATGTATTTTCGTTGCGGCCGCCCCTCAGCAGGGCTTGCCGTGCTGCGGCCGGATCCGCGGCCCGCCCCCATTACAGTGAATGGGGCCGGAGCGCAGTTTCGGCCCCACACGTGCACCTGCAGCAGCACGGATCCGGTCGGCTGTTCACCCACCGGAACAGCCTGCCGAAACTCCGCGTCGCAGGTGTGAAAGTAGTCTTACATACACTGATCTACAGTATATGCACATATCACATCCTTAGGGCTCTTTCAGACAGCCGTATGCTGTCCGCAAAAATGCGGATCCGTTTTTTTGTGGATTAAATGCTGTCCCATTCACTTCTATGGAGCCCCTTTCTTCCACTGCACGACTCACTTGTGAGTGAAAATCAGGACATGGCCCTATTGAAGTCTATGGGTCAGCAAAAAAACGGAATGCTATCCGTTTTTTTGGGGACATGCTGAACTGTCCGCAAAAAAAAAGGATCCACATTTGTGCGGACACCATACAGCCGTCTCAAAGAGCCCTTAAGGGGCTTGTGTCAAGTTTATAACTTATAACTAGCTGATCAGTGGGGGCCCGACCGATGTGAACCCCACCGTTCCCGAGTGAAGCTGTAGGGAGCCCTCCCCGCATGTTATAATTCCAAGATTACAGAAAAGGCAGCATTAATTTATACAATTTCCTAATATATTCTGAAAGTTCTATTAACCCCTTAGTGACAACCCTTACGCCTTTTTACGGCGGTCCAGTCTAAGTGGGGACCTGGCACTCACATGCTCTAACAGCTTGGACTGGTAGGAGTGCCAATCTGGGCTGTTTAATTTTTTACATGCTGCAGGCAATGGCATCCGCCGCATGTAAAGTGGTGACAGGGGGAGCGGATTCCCTTTGTCTCCCATCGGCACCCCGCAAGATAAGAATAGGAAAAAAAACAGCTATTCTGCCATTTTTAATTTTACATTAGTCACTGGGATTGCAGCTACAATAGCTCCAATTCTGGCTATTGCAGCAGGAGTCTAGCTGTACATTATGGCTAGGCCACCCTATCACCAAGGATGCATGGCATATTTCACCTAGTCTTCCTGCCCATAATGTAAATGGAGGTCATGAGGCAGGCAGGAAAGGGTTAAAAAAAATGTGGCCATTTTGTGACAGATGTTGTGATAACTTTTTGGAAAAAGTGAAACGAAGTCTAGATTAAAAATGTTACTGGAAAAGGTAAATGACCTGTTATCACAAGCAGAAGAGTCATAAATGTCTCTGCACAGTCTGGAAATTTCATCTCATCAACATCGGAAATATCCTTGTATTGTGATGACCAGGCAGCCTCCGATGACAGCATTGAATCCATCTTCTCCAGAGCCACTAGCAATAAAGGACAATTAGGATCATTCTTTACTTGACATGCATTATATTAGAATTAAAGTCAAAGGGAAGCACTGCATATTTAGTGACATATATCATGGAGATGCCGTCTGTATAGAAGAACTCACATGGGAAATCGTAATGACGGCACGTCTAGACACTTGGACCTTTACAAACTGAATATGGCTTCAAAGAAGAGCTAAAATGTTGCCTTCTGAATTTTGCTTAATAAATCTGACAACCCCAATAAATCCATTAAAGGGGTATTCCGGTTACCATAAATATAACTTTTTTAATATATGTTTTAGAATAATTCCTCATCAATCATTACCTAATATAATGTCAGTTTCACATATTTACCGTTTAGTAGTTATAAAGTAGTTTCTTCCTTACTACTCACTGTGTTTCCTCATGAGTTACCATGGCACCGACCTGTAGTTCTGAGCCTTTGTCAGGTCGAGCATGCTGAGTGTGCTGCTATTAGTTCTCTAGCTAAATGTCAGTGTTCTGCTTATTACTGAGTAGAAAGGGGCGTGTCTGCACTGGAATATCAGGCAGCCAATCAGTGAACAGCAACACTCATGAACAAGCACAAACTCACAGCAGGAAAGCAAGGGATTGTAGTTTTGTGAGGGAAGATCAGGAGCCATGATACTGTCAGTGTGCTGCAGGCTCACACAGGAGCTAGACAAATAGATTGCAGGGTAAATTGAAACCCTGGTTATATGTATAGGTATGGGTTCTGGTTGGGTCACAGCTTGCAGCCTTAATGCAGTTTTTCAAAAATTAAGTTACTTTACCGGAATACCCCTTTAACATGTAATTTTGCCACAGTTCTTCCGTTTACAGTATTGCTTTGTGCTGCTATCACAAGAAACTGTTTTTATATGCATTAAAGGGGTTGGCCCCTCTATATATAATACAGATTAATGTATAGGGGAAATGGGATACATCCAACTTACTAATATATTTTCATATGTTCATCAACCTTCATAGAAACACAGTGCACATGCACTAGCTTCCTGGATGCTTTGATCTGTGCATGCGGAGGTCCCAGAGGAAAGTGCAGATAACAGAATACTAGAAAGAGTCCAGGACATTAGCACACGTGGACAGTAATTCTAGGGAAGTCACTCGAGAGTACTGACGGATGGTTTATGTCAGCTGCGGCCATCTTATGGAAGTGATCAGCGGTGCTGTCAGAGGAGAATTAGATAAATATTCACTAAACTTGCCGATTCTGGTGAGATGTGGCAACCACCTAATTTATCTGGGGGCTTTGCAACTCTCAATGGAGAGTGTCTGGATGTCAACTGGCCTATCCTTTTGTTCTTGAGGAAAGAGAATGAGCCAAGAACGCATGTGTATGGAGAGACTAGAACAAATAGCTGTCGGTCAGACAATCCTTTGGACAAAAATGATATTTGATATATTTTTTTTCTCTTACATTTCCTTTCTACTGTCAGCCATCGTTGAAAGAAGGTGTCCTCTGAAAGGATGTGCATGCAGTTTGGCAGGCTGCTTAGATATCCATGTGCTGTGTGGAGTTCTCTTTGAAACAGGAGCACCTCATCCACAAGGTGACAGAAAAGGACATCGTCGTACAACAGACAAGAAATGTCAACAGACAACTTCTCCAGTACCAACATGACAAGCCCTCGAGTAAACTCCATCTGCAGAGACGACAAGGAGAAACTGTCTGCTCACATCCATACTGTATACACTTACATATATTGTATTCGGCAGAACATTGTGTTACACATTAGGCAGATATCCCATCTGTGCTCTTCACAAACCTTCCACTGCCACAGGTCCTCTCTTCCTGTGTCTGCCAGGGGTGGTACCATCAGGGTTGCTGAAAGCTACTGCGCAAGCCCAGGGGCTGTTCAGTTAGTTTCAATGTGAAGTTTGGGGTTGGAACGGGAGAGGCCGCACATGCGCTAATATACGCGCTCCCGTGCACCCGGCTAACACAATTCAAAGAAGGCTGCTATGGTATCTCAGCAGTGGCCGTTACCTCTGACAATCACGTATAAACATGATAATAGATAATTACATGCATAGGGTAAGTCTGTTATTATGCTCAGAGGAACACAATAAGTGCCACTTTACAAGATGGCACAACCCCTTTAAAGGGGTATTTCCATCTGAGTCAATGGGGGGCATATTGCTAGGATATGTCCACATTGTCTGATAGGTGCGAGTCCCACCTATCCTAGCCATATGCCCCCATTGTCTCAGATGGGAATACCCCTTTAAGTAGCATTGTAATGAAAAACTTACCATCCGTGCAGATTATTTTAGCATTGTCATGTCCATTGACTATAATTGAACCCCCAATTCAATGTATAAAGTTAAAAGGCTTGTCCCAGGACTTTCCACAGGATAGGGGATAAGTGTCTGATCGGCGGGGGTCCGATCACTGGGACACCCACCAATTACACAAACAGGAGAATGGAACTGTGGTCAAGCATGTGTTCTGCCACTCTTTTCCCTCCATAAAAGACTACTGGAGATAGCAGAGTGCATTGTGCCTTGCTCTCAGGCAGCCCTATAGAGATAAAAGGAGGAGCAGCTCATATGCTTGACAGCCACCCCATTCATATCAGGTGGACAGGACTCCTGTTCTTGTGATCTGCAGGGGTCACAGCTGTCAGACCCTCCCCAATCAGACTTTTATTTCCTATCCGATGGATAGAGAATAAGTTTAATTATTGGGACAACCATTGTTAATAAAAAGAAAACCATCATCAAGTCACATAAATCAAACATATACAGTAGCTGTTGAGTTCTAACAGATATTAACATTTCTTCAATCTCACTGTTACCTTTGCATTCACACTGGATCCTGCCCTCTTCAGAATTGGCTGAATCTTGTCATTTAAAAATTTTGTATGATTTCCAATCCACATGAGAACCTGGGTAAGGTACCACTCAGGCTGGGTGACAAACAGGAAAGACAGTTTAATTACATCATATATAGGTTCTGCTCATGAAAGTGTCATGCCTTCCATTCTTAACAAAACCATGCCGGATCCTATAGTTGTGCAAATGCTTTTATAACTAGATGCTGAAGCCCGTTTCTTTTTCCATGGTTACGACCATCCTGCAATCTATCAGTGGTGGTCGTGCTATACTACAGAAAAAAAGCACCTTTTGCTGGAAAACAGCTCCCAAGTGCCCAGCTGAAAGTTAAACTAAAAATAGCTTTCTCTCCCGACTCAATGTCTAACAGCTATATCTCCTGATATACTGCATATAATGCTGTGATTTTGAAAGCTTGGAATGACAGCTGTCAAAGAAGGTCAAAACCATTTTTCTATCTGCTACCAATCCCAAGATATGAGCAGCTAAAGCAGCCCTCCCCTCTTCAGTCTGGTTTGCTTTGGTTACTTGCAGCAGCAGAGCCGGGCACTTGGGAGCTGTTTTCCTGCAGAATAAAAGTGCTTTTCCTGGACATGGAATACAGACACACAGTGCACACAGTTATGTCTGGGATGTGTCTACAATCTTCTGTGGGGCAGTGCTCTTAGTTATATAGGTGAAAAACAGGGGAAAGACTCCCTTTAAGTCACATTTTGGAGTAGAAAAGTTGCAAATCCACTGATTTAGCAATTTTTCAATGCATTTGCGACTTTTCTAGTCACTGTGTGCATTTTACTCATCCCTAACCAACTCCATGAAAAAGGGGATGACAAGAACGGGGCCATAGACCGTAGCTAACTCACGGTAGATCCGTGCTGCAGTAGATTTCATTCCAGCACAGAGACAACCAGAGGAGGCAGGTAATTTATGAAGCATGTGCCTCGTCATAAACGACATGCTTCCTCTGTCAGCGCAGGCCCCATCAAGACTAGTGTAGCACAACCCTTTAATAAATTCCCCCCTAATATCTTCTCTTTTATGATGAGTTTACTATGAAAAAACACGAATGAATATAAATGTACATGAGCGGGAAGCAAATCGTCCTCACCTTACTTAACACGTTCGTTTGTCTGTTTCCAGTAAAATGATAGCGGAACCTTTTCTGAAGAGGAGATAACATAATCTGAATTGGGAGAATGATAGGAGGAGATGATGGAAGTGAATATTTTTCTGGTATCTGCTTAGGTTTACTTATTAATTCATCTCTAGGGATACATGTTAAGGAAATCTGCCATCAGTATTTGACCAATACACCTGGTCTTCACAGTTAGAACCACTGAGTGCTGAAGAACTGCACCAGTCTTGACTTCATCCTTGTATATGAAAGAGGCTGACCAAGATCATTCAAAATCTCAGACAAGCCCTGTAATAGCTTAAAAAGGAGACTTATATACTGATCTGCTGTTTGAGAAGGCACCAGGGCTCCTATGAGTGCCGCAGCCTTCTCTGTGCTCACCAAGCACAGCACCATACATTGTATAGCGGCTGTGCTTAGTACCGCAGCTCAGCTCCATTTGCTGAGCTGCGCCTAGGTGATGTGCCTGATGAACGTGATGCCACTTTCCCTAGTGCTACTGTGAGCGCAGATGCCTTCTCAAACAGCTGATCCGTGGGGGTCCCATGTGTCGGACCTCCACCAATCAGATACTAATTACCCATCCAAAGGGTGGGTCATCAGTATATAAGTCTTGGAAAAACCCTTTAAAATAAAAAACATGGTCTTACACTGACCGCTTTTTCCAGTGCTGTTCTCTGCGGTGCTGATCCAGCCCTCCTGCCACTGCTTCTTTACAGACTGCAGCGGGGACGTAACAGTATTAACAATGCTACCCACGCAGCCAATCACTGTCCTCAGCGTTAGGCCCGCGAGTACAGTAATTGACTGTATACCAGCATGTCCTTGCTGCAGTCTGTAAAGAAGCTCCACAGAGAACAGCGCTGGAAAAGGAGGTGAGTATAAGAATGTTTTTATTTTAAGCTATTGCGTTGCTTGTCTGAGATTTTTAACTAAAGAGAATGTGTCATCAGAAAATGTCCTATTATTTAAATCACATTTCAATGCTTACCATACTTTTAAAGAATTTTTGGTGTTTAGTTTTCATTTTTCCACGTCAATACCTATATTTAAACAAAAACCATAAGATTCTGCAGTTTTCACACTGGCTACTAATAGAAACCACTTCTTGGTCAGTACAGATCTCTTTACTGCAGTTATCTGATTATCATTACAGGCAGGTCTGGTATGACAGATATCACCTCTGTGTATAGATAACACAGGATCCACCATTCACAACTGGTGATTGTAGAAGCTTATCTACTCCTTCATAGGTCACAGAGCATGCCTAGAAAATTCTTCCATAGCAGTCAATGAGGTCTCCTCCTGGTGTCTACGGCCCATGTGGCTGCTGTAAAGCAATTCTCTAAATGCTGTTAAGAACAGCTCAGGCAAGATGGCAGGCCCTATAATAATGTTCAGAAAATAGAATAAAAAATCTGCAATCAGAAAAAAAAACAGATTAGAAAAAAAGGATATATGTGTTGCCATCTGGTTTTAACTGGCGGATAAAAATTTTGGTGACACATTTCCTTTAATTATCTTGGACAACTCCTTCAGAAATCATTGCATACATTTTTTCACTCCAAATTCATATTACACTACACATGCTAACCACAATACAAGGCAAATGGTTACACAGATGTTCAGACTGAGATGTCTCACTACATTTATCATCCTTCAAACGTTATCTCAATGAACGTTGCATTCTTTTGAGACCCATTTGGCTTTTTAAAAAAAAAAAGTACATGGAAAAACAGCATCAAATGTGAACACAGTGAAACTTCGGGATTCTGTAGATTCCGTCACTCAACTCTTTCACTGCCAAAGATACATGTAATGGTGCGCATTGGATCCAGAAGCGGACCCGTTCATTTGAATGGGGATGCAAAAATGCAGAAAGTTCACTGTGTGCTACTTACATCTGTAATGTCCTTTCCATGGTCCCACAAATTAGAACATTTCTATAGTTGTGGGAAAAAATGGAGGCATGCACATGGCCGGTTTTGCAGGCTGCATAACATGTATGGTCATGTGGTATCATATGAAGGTACAAAATGATACCAGACTCAATATTTCACATTTAACCTCCTTCAACCATCCGTGACATCCCCTTGCATCATGTGACCATTTGCCATTATGTAAGGGGAGTTGGACACCACCACAGCCAGTGATTGGCTGCGGTGATGTCAAACCTGGAAGTTGACATTGATGGAGCCCAGCGGAGCATCACAGGCCTGCAGGAGTAGGAGCAGGGAGCCAGCGCAGGGAAGCAGGTGAGTCATCGCCCCTTTGCAGTTCCTGCAGAATGGGACAATTTGCCAAAAAAAACCCTGACCATTCTTGCACAATCCTTTTAGAGGGCTTTTCTCATAACGGACATTTATTAGCTGTCCACTGAAGGTCAATGTACAGTATTATCGCAGGGGCCCCTCAGAAAACAGAATGGGCACATGCTCGACCCCAGCTCCATTCAAACTCCTCTTCATGGAGGTTGTGCAGTGAGGAGGAAAGAGAGATTCAAGAACCCAGTGATCATATATTCAGCACCTATGGCTACGTTATAAATGTTGATTGGGGGAGGACAACCTTTTTATTTTTAAATAAACATTTCAAAGCAATTTTTCCCAAAACCTGTAAATAGCAAAACTTCGTATTCAATGTGCACTTTATAAAGGATACGAAATTTGAATCTTTAGGAGCTGAGTGAAGAGAGTTTCCAAACTAGCATAGACCTCTGTTACACTGGCTGAGGATGATGACGAAACTGGTGGCAGTGGCTGATGAGGACCAATAAAAGGCCAGTGTAGTTGACTTAATACTTCTTCAAAGTCACTGCACCAAAAGTAAAATTGTGGTATCAACATATTGAAAATACACGGTTATAGAGTTAGCTGGTTGTAAAAAGACAATCAAGTTCAGCCTGTTTATACTAACAACCCCAAGCTGATCCAAAGGAAGGCAAAAACCACACCTTTAATGACCAAGTTTCCCAATCCTGACCCCTGCCAGCAAGTGTACAGATCCCTGGATCAGCGTTCTGTTAAAATACCAGTAACCCTGAATACTTTGTGTGTTTCTTAAAGGGGTTTTTCGGGACTTTAATATTGATGATCTATCCTCTGGATAGGTCATCAATATCAGATTGGCGGGGGTCTGGCACCTCGGCTGGTTGAAGAGAAGGCTGTGCTCCATGTGAGTGCAGCCTTTCCTTCATTGTTTACCTACTCGCCTTCGACATCTCAGAGGTGAGCAGGAGTAATTACAAGCCGCCCCATTCACTTCTATGGGATGGCTCCTTCCTAAACACTTTTATAGGAACGAGCCATCCCATAGAAGTGAATGGGATGGCTTCTTGTAATTACATCTGATCACCGCTGCAGTTGTGATGGAGAGCAGGTAAACAATGAACAGGAGGCAGCGCTCGCACGAGTGCAGCCTTTTCTTCAAACAGCAGATTGGTGTGGGTGCCGGACCCTCGCTGATCTGATATTGATGACCTATGACCCGGTAGGTCATCAATATTAAAATCCTGGAAAGCCCCTTTAAATCTAACCACATTTTCAACAATTACCAAGTCCTCCAGGAGCATGCTTCATAACTTCACAGGTCGGACAGTAAAGTAAAGCTTTTGAATTTTGGGAATAATTTGATATTCAATAAGCAGTACCCTATGATCTATTTGGGTATGGGAAACAACAACTTTATTGGATAGCTTATACCACATGCACCCTCAGCCTTCTTTGAATACAGATAATTGTAACAATATACTCTATATTTAAGGACCTAGCGTACTGTATTACTGGGGCAGTCTTTTATTTCACACTTTTACCTTGTTAACTTGTCTTTCAATATTTTATGCCAGAACTGCACTGTAGATGTGATAAATTTCAACAGATGAATGCATGATGAATCCTGTAGCTTTATAGCCCGTTCTGTCATAGACACCAGAGCACTGGCCGCCTCTGCTACATTGTTAGTCATTAGATGCTGCTGAATATTATCACTGCAAAGACAAAAATAACCATTAAGTCACAAGGAAATAAAAAATAATATAATAAAATGACCACTGCAAAAAATCTATTAATGCCAAGTGAGACATAGCTTCCATGGTAACACCGCATTATTTTAATGAAATATATCACCTATATGTTTAACTAATTGAAACCATACAGCGATACATGTCACTTTTATAGTTTCTTTTTATTTTCTGATGGTAGATTTCTTTATTGTATTCGCTATACATGATTACAATCCTGCCCAAGCTGCATTCAGAAGTTTGCCTTACAGCAGCCACATGGCCGAAAGGAACCTGTAAACTACGTTCCAGGCATGTTCTGTGACCTGTGCAGAGGTCACTGTGCAGGGAGGGTGAGGAGATAAGCTTTAACTATCACCTAATGTCAGCAGTGAATCCTGTATTGTCTACAGAAAGGCGTTTTCTTTCATTGTAATCATGCCTTTGATAATAATAGGATGACTGTTGAGAAGAGATCTCTACAGAGCAGTTTATTTTAGGCTACTTTCACATCTGCGTTTTTGCTGAACCCGTCATGGATCAGCAAAAACACTTCCGTCACAATAATACAAACCTCTGCATCCATTCTTAACTTATGTATTATCTCTAAAATAGCCATGACGCAAAAGAAAACGGATCCGTCCCCCATTGACTTACAATGGTTTTAGAGACGGATCCGTTTTCTTTTTGTATCAGAGAAAACTGATCTGTCACCATTGACTTACATTGTGAGTCATGACAGATCCGCATCCCAGGACGCACTCAAAAACGCTGCTTGCTATGCTTTTGTGTGCATCATGGGAACGCAATGAAACGGAACAGAATGCATTCTTGTGCACTCCGTTCCCTTCAGTTCGGTTTTGTCCTCATTGACAATGAATGGGGACAAAACTGAAGCGTGCAGGTGTGAAAGTAGCCTTAGGCTTAGGTTTATTTCCTGGCGCCTCAAAACAGCTGATTGGTGGGGGTGTCGGACTCCCTCCAATTTGATACTGATGACCTGTCCTGAGGATAGGACACCAAAATCTGAAGCCCAGAGAACCCCTTTAATACAGATAATAACACAGAAAATATTTAACCAAAAATATTTAACATAAAAACTTTAAACAGCAATTTTCTGATGATACATTCACTTAGCATGAAGTATTAGAAGGACTAGAGTCTACTCCATAACCTCTGGTTTACCTCAGTTCTTCAATATGCGAGATCCATTTTAAATAAGATAAGTGTCTCTCAACTTCATAGATCTGGTCTGTTAGAGCCCCTAAATCATCCATCCATGATGTAGCATCTTCCAGGTGCTCGGTGATGGATTGACTCACAGTGGCCTCTCTTTTCAGCAGAGCAGCGAGAGTGGACTGGGTATTTTGGGCATTGTTCAGAGCAGCCTGAATTCGTTTCGGGGCCTCAGAAGAGACAGTCAGAACCTGAGGATGACAAGTACAGCTACTGTATATTAAGATGAAATAATAAAACAAAACCCAAAAAGTTTTACAGATAAAAGGAAAAGAATTAACACAAACATGCATAGATACAACTCTTAGTACAACAAAGACGCTTTCCGTACCTGCTCCTCCAAATGTCTCTTCTCTTCTGCAATTTTCTCAATAAGACTGGAGACTTTCCGCAAAGACTTGAAATCATTTCCAATCTCTTTCTCAACAAACTCACACACATAAAATGGGAGATCAGATGTGTTTGGATCAGAATTTACACGGGCCTCAGCGGGTTTCTCCAAGTCATGGTGGATTGATTTGTTTAGTGCTTCTTCAGTCTCACAAGATGCCATATTTGATCAATGAGCACAATAGTGTCTATACTGGAAACATCTGAAAAGAAACTCATCTTTACTTTTCTGCACTCCAGAAATACAACTTAGGCCCCATTCAGACGACCGTGTTTCACGGCCGTATACGGGTCGTGAAAGCCCGGCCTGTGCTGCCCCAGAGGACGGGAGCCCATGGCGTCATTGGTTGCTATGACGCCGTGCGCTTCCTGAGGCAGCCACCGTACAGTGAAACACAGTCGTCTGAATGGGGCCTTACACTTTAAATGGAATCCATGAGCTCTTTTATGTCATACATGCTGCCCACAGTAGATTTGCAATATGCTCATGGAGATCAAGAAGTGACTTTTGATCCTCTTTCTAGCTTGTAAATCTGCAGGACATAAACTCTCAAAGGGTTGTCCAGGCTTTAAGTGATTGCCTATCCTCAGCGTAGGTCATCACTAGTTGATCATCGGGATCTGGCAGGCCACACCCCCACAGCCAGGCATTCTGTGTGGCTCTGTCTCCAGAAGTCGGTGCTGGAACTACACTGCACCGTCAACATTGGACAGCGCGCGCAACTGCAGTGCTACGCCCACTGAAGTCATTGGGAGCAGTGCTGCAGTGATCAGCACTGTCCACTACAATGTTGGTGGTACTCTTTAGCTCTGGCACCGACTACCAGAGATGGAACTACACAGAAAAGGTGATCGGTGGGGGTGCAGGCTGCAGGATCCCCACCAATCAGCTGGGGACGGCCTATGCTGAGGATAAGCCATTACTTAACCACTTCCCGTCCGCCCATAGGACATAAACGTCCGGGAAGTGGTTACTTCAGAAACGTCCATTCAGAGATAGCAGCTGCACACTAATCGTGCAGCTGCACAGTGGGGTACCTGCTGTCAGTGACAGCAGGGTACCCCATAGAGAAGGCAGAAACCGTTCCCAGGAGTCCCTGCCTTCTAGATCGCTGTATACACAGCGCTCACGGAGCGCTGTGTATACAGATCAGGAAGTGCTATGTGCGCTTCCTGTCCCGGCGGTCACGTAATCGCCGGGAGAGTGCAGGAGCTGCCGGGTCTTTCATAGACCCGATCAGCCCTGCACTGAGGCTGTACAGCATAGTATTATGCTGTACAGCCTCTCTGGAGGTGTATTTCCCCTGTAACTGGGGCTATTATGTCATTCCCAGTTACAGGTGAAATCAAAAGTGTAAAAAAAAAAAATGAAGTTAAATGTCCCCCAGAGGTCTTGTATGACCTTATGGGGGACACAAAGTATAAAATAAATAAATAAATAAATAAAAATAAATTATTTATTATTATAGTATTATATTATTTAGTATTATATAAAAAAAGTTTCACATATAAAAATTAAATATTTCCCCCCCAAATATGTCATTTAAAAATGTTACAAATAAAAATAAATAAATAAAATAGACATATTTGGTATCACTGCGTCTGCAACGACCGGCTCTATAAAAATATCACATAATCTACCCCATCAATTAAACGCTGTAAAAAAAATAAACATTACGCCAAAACAGATTTTTTAATTTCCCCACCTCTCAAAAAACATATCAATCAAAAAGTCGTATGTGTCCCAAAATGGTAGTAATAAAAACGTCACCTCATCCCGCAAAAAATTAGCCCCCACACAAGATCATAGCCAGAAAAATGAAAAAAATATGGCTCTAAAAAAATTGCAACACAAAAACATGTTTTTTTTGCTAAAAATGCTCTTATTGCGTAAAACGTAAAAATAATAAAATAAAAAATAGACATATTTGTTATCGTTGCGTCCGTAACAACTGGATCTATAAAAATATCACATGATCTACCCCATCAAGTGAACGGTGTAAAAAAAATATAGAAAAATGACACCAAACTGCTTTTTTTTTGTGACGTAACCTCCCAGAAATGAGATAAAAAGTGATCAGAAAGCCAAATGTACCCCAAAATGGTGCCAATAAAAAGCACAGCTTGTCCCGTAAAAAATAAGACCTCACGCAGCTCAGTCCACAAAATTTTTTTACAGTTATCGCTCTTAAAAACCATGACAGAAAATTCCATGTTAGAAAATGCAGATGCCGCTCCTCCCCTTCTGTGCCCTGGGGTATCCCAAATAATAGTTTATGACCACAATTGGGGTGTTACTGTATTCAGGAGAAAATGGGGAGCAAATTGTGGAGGGATATTCTCCTGTTATCTTTTGTGAAAAAGAAAGTTTGGACCTAACGGACGATTTTCTTGTAAAAAAAAATAAATTGTAGGCTAAGGGTTATAAATTGTATGAAACACCTGTAGGGTCAAGTGCTTGCTTCACCCCTTAAAAATTCCCTGGGTGGTGTAGTTTATAAAATTTGGTCACTTTTTGGGTGTTTTCACTGTGGGGGTACCTCAGGGTCTCTTCAAATGCAACATGGTGCCCAAAAACCATTCCACAAAATCTGCCCTCCAAAAACCATATGGCACTCCTTGACTTCTGTACCCTTCCATGTCCCCATACTGCTGTATACGACCACATGTGGGGTGTTTCGGCAAACTGCAGAATCGGGGTAATAAATATTGAGTTTTCTTTTGTTGTTAACCCTTGATGTGTTACAGGAAAAAAATTATTAAAATGGAAAATCTGCAAAAAAAATTACTTTTGATTTTTTTTTATAAATAAAAGTAAAACCTATCGACTCAAATTTACCATTAACATGAAGTACAATGTGTCACGAGAAAAATCTCTGAATGGCTTGGATAA
This sequence comes from Rhinella marina, assembly GCA_900303285.1. Lineage (NCBI taxonomy): Eukaryota > Metazoa > Chordata > Amphibia > Anura > Bufonidae > Rhinella > Rhinella marina. The sequence continues at coordinate 242,959 of ONZH01003190.1, forward strand.
GTAAAAGTGTTCCAAAGTTATTACCACATGAAGTGACATGTCAGATTTGCAAAATTAGGCCTGGTCAGGAAGGGGACAGCGGGAACGCTCTTTCCTGGAATGTGCAGCACATGTGCAGTAAAGCCTTGAAGCCAGGGGCTGTGCTCCAAAAGTCACTGGGCATGCACCAGACATGTGACTGTATGGAGCCTGCGTGGGATCTGAGAAGGCCTTGGGATGATGTTCCCTGAGCTAGGGACCATCAATCAAGATGCAAGAGGCGGGCGGGGAAAGTTTGACTTTGAGGAGGAAAATGCTAACCTCCTTGACTTGAAACAGCTAATTTGCATACAACGGGAACAAGGATTACATTTGTTTTCTGCAGATTCAAAAGTTAAAAAAATTGAACAAAAGTGACTTCTGGAGCGCCATGAGCATACTACAAAGGTACTGTGGGCAGTTTGTATGACATAAACGAGCTGGAGCTTCCCATTTAGGCCCCATGCACACGACCGTATGTACATTTCCGTATCTTATCCGCATTTTTGAGGATAAGATGCGGAACCATACGGACCCATTCATTTTTCCATGGGAGAAAAAAAAATGCGGAATGCACACTGTGTGCATTCCGCATCCGTATACTACGGAACTTCTCCCGCAAAAAAAATGAAACATGTCCTATACTTGGCCGCAAAATCACGTCCATAGCCCCATTAAAGTCAATGGGTCCGCAAAAATGCGGAACACTACGGAAGACATTCCTTATGTCTTCCGTTCCGTTTTTATACAGACACGGAATACATACGGTCGTGTGAATGGAGCCTAAAACATAAAAATATTCTAACATCACAGTTATTATCGCTCACCTGGACCCTCCTTAACCCCTTCACGTCAGCCATACGGCTATATACGTCCTATCTGCACATACCCCGTGCAGAAAGCACGTATATAGACGTCATGGCAGCTCTTTAATCCAAGCGCTGCAAAACGCTTAGATTAAAGCTTCTGCCCCTGCACTGCCGCTGTCAGGGACAGCATACAGTCCAGTAATGCCGGCAAGGGACCAATCAGAGTGGTCCCTTGCCGGTGATCGATCTGATTGGTTAGTCTGTGCAGACTAACCATCGGATCGCGGCAGTGTACAAGTCCCGGTTTCAGGCTGTGATCTGCACTCTGCAGATCACAGCCTGAAATCAGGTAATGTGTTCTTTGTGCCCCGATCCATGGACACCATCTCTGCCCCCCTGTATCAAATATTTAATGCCAGCCGCGCGCCTATCTCCCCCCCCGGCCGCGCCCGCCCCCCAGCCCCGTGCAGCGCAAGCCTCCTGTTCCGAGGCTGTGCGCTTTGAAATCCTATGCAGGGTGCAGGCATCTGTGTCTGCCTGCCCCTGCCCTCACTTCGATCCATCTGTGCCCCTCCATCTGGGCACCTCCTCAGGTATGCGATGGCGGTGGCTCTGTTTCTGAGCCGCCGCCATCAGCAGCGAGTGTCAGCTGTATGCTGACACTCTGTTGTAACCCCTTAGATGCCGCTCTCAGCAGCATCCAAGAGGTTAACAGAGTTAACCATCGGGCTGCTGCGCTCTGATGGCAGTGGCTCGATGGTTGCCATGGCAACCAGACGCCTTGCAAAGGCGTCCAGTGTTGCCATCTATCAGTGTAAAACTGATAGTATTATACTTTGCAATGCAAAAGCATTGCAAAGTATAGAAATGGCATCAACCCCACTGGATCTTCAAGATCCAAGTGGGATTTGATTTTAAAAAAAAAAGTGCAAAAAAAGTGCAAAAATGAAAAAAGAAAGTAAAAAAAATCAATGTAAAAGAAAAAATAAATAAAATGTAAATTAAAAATAAAATCTAGCTCTTTTATAATAGATTAAAAAATGGAAAAAAAAAACTATACATAATTGGTATCGCTGTGTCTGTAATAACCTGATCTATAAAATGATCAGGGTACCAATCCCGTGTGGTAAACGTTTTACAAAAAAAAAAAAAAAACAATGGTGGAATTGCTGTTTTTTTTTTCCCTTACCTCCTAATATTTTTTATGAGGGGTGTAGTTTCCAAAATTGATTCACTTTTAGGGGTTTCTACTGTAGGGGTGCCTTAGTGTGCCTTTAAATATGACACAATACCCAAAAAAGCCATTCCAGCAAAATCTGCCCTCCAAAAACCTTTCCTTCTGAGATTTGCCGTGCACCCATACAGCTGTTTACAAACATGAATGGGGTGTTTTTGTAAACTTCAGACTCAGGGTAATAAATGTTGAGATTTATTTTGCTGCTAACCCTTGCTATGTTATAGGAAAAATTGGATTAAAAATAAAAATCTGCACCAAAACAGAAAATTGTAAATTTCACCTCAATTTTCCTTTAATTCATGTGGAACACCTAAAGGGTTAACATAGCTTGTATAACCAGTTTTGAGTGATTTGAGGGGTGTAGTTTCTAAAATGGGGTCATTTATGGGTGGTTTCTATTATGTAAGGACCTCAAAGTGACTTCAGAACTGAATTGGTCCTTGAAAAAGTCGGTTTTGAAAATTTGATAGAAAATTTTAAAAATTGCTTCTTAAATTCTAAGTCTTCTAATGTCCTAAAAAAGTAAAATGTAATTTTCAAAATGATGCCAACATAAAGTAGACATATAGAGAATCTTAAGTAAAAACTATTCAATGAGGTATCGCTTTCTGCCTGTAAAATGTAGAAGTTTAAAGTTAGAAAATTACATTTTTTTCAAAATTTTTTTGTAAATTTGGGATTTTTTATAATATAAAGGTAAAACTTATCAACCCAAATTTACCCCTAACATCAAGTACGAGATGTCACAAGAAAACAATCTCAGAATGGCTTTGATAAATAAAAGCATTCCAAAGTTATTAACACATAAAGTGACATATGTCAGATTTGCAAAATTTAGCCTGGTCACGAAGGTTAAAAATGGCTTGGTCTTGAAAGGGTTAACCTTTAACGGAGAGAGTCCATGCATGAGCAAACATTTCTCCTCTGATGGCTAGAAAAAAAAAATCTTTTCTACATTTAGGAACTAAGGGGCACATTTATTAAAGGGAGTCTTTCACCTGTTTTTCACCTATATAACTAACAGCACTTCCCCACAGAAGATTGCAGACACATCCCAGACATACCTGTGTGCACTGTGTGTCTGTATTACATATCCAGAAATAACACTTTTATTCTGCTGGAAAACAGCTCCCAAGTGCCCGGCTCTGCTGCTGCAAGTAACCAAAGCAAACCAGACTGAAGAGGGGAGGGCTGCTTTAGCTGCTCATATCTTGGGATTGGTAGCAGATAGAAATATTAAATCCGACCTTTTATTCCAACCTTTCAAATAATACCAGAATAACAGCATTATATCCAGTATATCAGAAGATATAGCTGTTAGAAGTCGAGTCGGGAGAGAAAGCTGTTTTTAGTTTCACTTTCAGCTGGGCACTTAAAGCTCTTAAAGGGGTTGTCCGGGTTCAGAGAAGAACCCGGACATACCTGCAATTTCACCCAGGCAGCCCGCCTCAAGAGGACATCGGAGCATCTCATGCTCCGATGCCCCCCCCCTTGCCCTGCGCTAGATCGCGCAGGGAAAGGTCTCTTTTGTTTGTAAATACTCGCTGCCGGGCGGGTACTTCCGCCCGGCAGTGAGTTCGGTGACGTCACCGGCCTTAATGGGCCGGCTTTAGCGCTGCCCTAGCCGTTTTACTGGCTAGGGCAGCGCTAAAGCCCGTCCATCAGCGCCGATGACGTCACCAGCTCACTGCCGGGCGGAAGCCTCTGCCCGGCAGGGACCGGTACGTCACCGGAACCGGGCTAAATTCCTTTGCCCTGCGCTAATTAGCGCAGGGCAAAGGAGGGCATCGGAGCATAGGATGCTCCGATGCCCTCTTCAGGCGGGCTGCCTGGGTGAAATTGCAGGTATGTCCGGGTTCTTCTCTGAACCCGGACAACCCCTTTAAGTTTTCCTGCAGAATAAAAGTGCTTTTCCTGGACATGTAATACAGACACACAGTGCACACAGGTATGTCTGGGACGTGTCTGCAATCTTCTGTGGAGCAGTGCTCTTAGTTAAATTGGTGAAAATTAGGTGACAGACTCCCTTTAAGACCAGCGTTTTAGACACCAGTCTTAATAAGGCCCTGCACTGGTGGTGGATCCGCTACAGTAATGTAAAGGCGCCTGCCTCTACATAACTTCAGTGGATCCACCCCAGCTTCTAAATGTAAGACAGCTTCCTAGCAGAAACCTAACGGATCCCATTATAGTCTATAAGGTGTGTAGGCTCCATTCGGCTCAGTTATGTTCTGAATCCGTTGTTTTGCTCTTATAACGAAGTAGGAGAACGGAAAGAAGGCAGAATGCCTATGTGAACCCAGCCTTAACATTGTTTTTAGTGATGGATCTGGTTTGTTCCATTTTGATTTAACACAACTGCATCCTAATATCTATCATGAAACTGAACCATTTTGGTCAAGTTTTGAGATCCAAAGCGCAGATGTGAAAGTAGCCTATACTGAATCTTTCCCCATACAACTATGAATCTGCTCAGCTCCTCCTGACCTATAACATGCTCAGACACCCTGTTCAATTTGACAGGTTCCCTTTAAGTACATAACTGGCTGTAGTAACACCTACCTGGCCTTCCTTGCTTTTTTTTTTTTTTCTTTTTTAGAATTTACTTAGGCTACTTTCACACCAGTGTTTCTGCTGGATCCGGCAGGGTTCAGCAAAAACGCTTCCGTTACTGATAATACAACCATCTGCATCCGGTTGTATTATCTTTAACATTGCTGGGACAGATCCGTCATTAACTCCATTGAAAGTCAATAGGGGACGGACCCGTTTTCTATTATTCTATTCCGAACGGAATGGAATGCATTCTGGTGCACTCTGTTTACATCAGTTCAGTTTTGTCCCCATTGACAATATGACGGATCTCAATAGCAGGGGTGAAAGGGGCCTTATTTGAAGAACTTTTTGGGGACTGATTTTGCTCTCTCTGGCCATCTGCCATTCATTCTAAATTTTACTTCTTTTTTTTACAAAGCATTCCTCAGACCTGTTGAAGAATGACTGTTTCGTTAATACCTACCCATTCACCACACGGCCGCCTCGCATGCAGGTAAAGGAGCTCACACATCCAGTCGGGATCGGAGTGCCAGAGCTCGCTGACCGTACGTGAAGCGAAGGGGTATTAATAAAATGAAACAATCTTTCTTCAACAGGTCTGATTTTGAGGTATGCTCGTACTGTTTTTAATGCCAGGAGAGCTCTTTGTAATCCTCAAAGGCTAAAGCTATTCATATATTATATATATTCCTAAGACACTTTCAAATATTCATTATAACATTCATGTTATAAGCCCAAAGAACTTATTAGGCCATATACCTGTAAGCACCAGGCAGCATAGGGACATGTGCACCTTTCTGAAGGTCCTCAGATGTCATAGACATAAGTCAGAAGATCAATTCGGTGGAGATTTGGATATTGAAACCCCACCGATCACAAGAAGATAAGGGATTGTAGTGCTTGTTGAGGTACAAGCTCAGTCTGCTCCTCGTCTGCACACAGGACCAGGTCACAGTACTTGTCACCCCCTGTACCACAGATCAGTGAAGACCCCAATTAATCTTCTTAACTATGACTCAAAGCAGCACATTTATTTCTATAAAGTGCAATTCCAAAAACTCAACCCCTGGTCAATTGTGGACTGTGTGAAGACACTTGGTACTCAAGACCTTACTCAGAATGAAGTTGTCGAGTAATAACGGGTTGTGGGTTTTGAGATATGCTTTGTCTATTTATTATTGCCCAGCAGCCCACAGGAAAATTAATACTGCCCTCCTTTGTATGTGCCAAGTGGTCTGCTCCACATTAATGCAATGAGTTGGGGGAGATACCACATACAGTAAAGGGGTGCACTATGTTACAGAAATAATGGAGCCACTTAAAGGGAGTCTTTCACCTGATCTGAGCATCAGAAGACTGCTCAGATCAGGCTATAGCCTACGTTCCACACATTAAAACAGTACCTTTACTATATATGTCCCTCGCTGAAAACCTCTAAAAACCACTTTTATAAGTTAGGTAAATTAGCCCCCACAAGTGCCCGGAAGCGCAGGCGCCAGGGGCTGGATTTGCAAACAGGAGGAGGAGAATAGTATGCTAAAGGTGGGCGGACAAGAGCACGGAGATAGGAGGGGTTTTCAATTCAAATCGCCCCGGGGGCTTGGGCACCTTCTTGAATAACCAGGCTTCCCGGCACTTGCAGAGGCTAATTTACATAACTTATAAAAGTGTTTTTTAGAGGATTTCAGCGAGGGACATATATAATAAACATACTGTTTTAACATGTGTAAGGTAGTCTATAGCCTGATCTGAGCAGTCTATGACGCTCAGATCAGGTGAAAGACTCCCTTTAAGGACTCCTTCCTCTTTTATAACATGGAGTAGTTAAGGGGGATCCATTAAACTGGACAGTGAATATGTGTAAATGAAGAAATAAACCTCACTGTATTCACGGGTAAGAAGTCTGAAGCAAACTGCTGAGTAGTCACAATATGGAAAAAGAAAACTTTCTTCTAACCACAGAGGACGCTGAATGGATTTACCCTTCAAATGCTTTCATACAGGTTAGACATACAGAGCCCCGGGCATCCATAAGTACCTGAGTCTGACCAAAGCCGGCTGCTGCCGCGGTGTAGGTGCCAGATCACTGGCTGCAGGGCACTGATGACATCTCACAGAGTCTGATACACTCCGAGCAGGACAACACGGCGGACACGTCATTTCCTGTTACTTTTTTTTTTAAAATGAACTTTATTCACAAATGCAGCGCCAGCCTCCATAATGGCTGTACTGATGCATTACATGCGAATACCGTGCACGCTCAGCGACTGAATCCTATGAAGAGCAGCACAGATGTGTTACCATAACAACAGGTCGGCTAAGATAGGGCCAATAGGTTCATTAGGTGGAGAATGCTCCAAGATCTCCAATAAAGAATACATTAGTCATTATATCATTGAGTGGAGTGAGTTATTTATTTTTATTTTTGAGGTGGCTAATGTATTTTGGAGGGGACCAATTTTATTTACATGGGACTGTATGTTGGAGGCGCTGAAGGGGGCGGGAGAGATTATTTCCATGGGACTGTATGTTGGGGAGTTGTTATTTACATAGGACTGTTTTTTTTTGTGGGGGATGTAGTTTACATGGGACTGTGGACAATGGATCAGGTGTTATTTACATGGAGCTGGATGTTGGAGGGGCTGGAAAGAGGGGACAGTTGTTATTTACATATGTTGAAGGAGCTGAAAGGAGGGGAGAGATGTTATTTACATGGGACTGTATGTTGGAGGGAGGATGTTATTTACATGGGACTGTATGTAGGAGGGGGGATGTTATTTACAAGTGTTTATGACCTTTTAGTAATTTAGAGATAAGGTTTATTAGATGTCTGTCAAAGTGCCAGTCACACAGTTAATATAAAAATATTTTTAATAAAGGTCAATTGAAAAAATTATTTTAGCCAAAAATAAGTGAAATGCAATTATAAACAAAAATTGCCTTGGAAGGTGTACCTAGCGGTGAAAAGTTGGGAATTCCTAGAAAGCCTGTATAAAGAGGACCTTTCATTGGTCCTGACATTACAATATAAATACCTGGCAGTGTAGGGCAAATTGAGTAGATGTGATATCGCTTATTTTTTTTCTGATGGGTTGCTCTGTTCCCCCACAGTTACCCACGTTCTGGTTTCCTGCCCAGTATGCTAATCCATACCATCTGTACAGGGAGGAGGTGACAGCCATGTTTCTCAGGGGGCGTCTCCTTTTCCCTGGCTGTAGCGCGGTCCAGTCACAGCGGAGAGCGTCACAGCCATTGAGGAAAAAAACAGGTAAACTTCTTTCTGGCTGTGACGCACTCCACTGAGATTGGCCAGCTCACAGTTCCCTGAGAAACACGGGTGTCTCCTTCTCCCTGTACCGACGGTATGGATTAGCTTACAGGGCGGCAAACCAGAACGGGGGCACAGAGGGGAAATGGAGCAGCCCGTCAGAAAAAAAAAAAAGCCATATTATATCTCCTCAATATATGCCCTACCCTTCCAGGTCTTCTTTAGTTGTTTAAAAAAAAAAATTTGGAACTTCACAGTTTGGGTATGTCTACACAGAACATAAATGAAGAAACGGTCACCAATTTTACCATATGTTTTGAGTAGGTTTATATCTATGGTAGAAATCCACAGCACAAATTAGGACGATTTAAAAACCAGGCCATGGCCTCATTTACACAAGCGTATTGAAATCCGTCCGTATTCTGGCTCTGGATTACACACAGATTCCAGATGATGTACTGTCAGTATTGCTTCAGGATTTATATGTGTATTCTTTCTTCCCTGCATTTTTGAGGCACTCCCATAGACTGTAATGGATGTATTTGGAAACAAAATGCAGACATGCTGCGGATTTCCACTCACATTAATTGTTACCTGGTTGCTGATTGCTAATGACTGCACAGTTTGTCTAAAACCACAAGGCCATTAAAGGGCATCTGTCAGCAGTTTTGCATCTATGAATCTGGCTGACCTGTTACATGTGCACTTGGCAGCTGAAGACATCTGTGTTGGTCCCATGTTCATATGTGCCCGCATTGCTGAGAAAAATTATGTTCTAATGTATGCAAATGAGCTTCTAGGAGCAACAGGGGTGCCCCCAGAGGAAGGCTTTGCCAAAACGTGCGTTGGGGGTTCTCCTGAGGGTCCTCATACTGTGATGGGTATGTAGCTTGGGTCATCTGTTATTTTATTAACTATATTAAGTGGTAGCCCATGTTCTGAACTATATGCTTGTTTGGTCATTTTGTCCCGACACTTGCACTTTACTAGTAGGTAGTGAGTATCTGTTTATGAGATGTGGGATCAAATTGCAGTTAAATGTCTTCATCATGGACTTCCTTTGCCACAATATACAAGTGCATCTCAATAAATTAGAATATCAAAAAGGTTTTTTTTTTCAGTAATTCACTTCAAAAAGTGAAACATATATTATATACAGTCATTGCAAACTTTTTGAAGTGTATATTTATGTTAATGTTTGATGATTATGGCTTACAGCCAAGGAAAACCCAAAATTCATTATCTCAGAAAATTTGAATAATTAGCCCAAAACACCTGCAAATGCTTCCTAAGCCTTTAAAAAGGTCCCTTAGTCTGGTTCAGTAGGCGACACAATCATGGGAAAGACTGCTGACTTGACAGATGTCCAGAAGGCTGTCATTGACACACTCCACAAGGAGGGTAAGCCACAAAGGGTCATTGCTAAAGAAGCTGACTGTTCACAGAGTGCTGTATCAAAGCATATTAATGGAAAGTTGAGTGGAAGGAAAAAGGGTGGTAGAAAAAGGTGCACAAGCAACAGGGAGAACTGCAGCCTTGATAGGATTGTTAAGAAAAGGCCTTCCCTAAATTTGGGGGAGATTCACAAGGAGTGGACTGCTGCTGGAGTCAGTGCTTCAAGAGCCACCACACACAGACGTATCCAGGACATGGGCTACAAATGTCGCATTCCATGTGTCAAGCCACTCATGACCAATAGACAACACCAGAAGCGTCTTACCTGGGCCAAGGAGAAAAAGAACTGGACTGTTGCTCAGTGGTCAAAGGTGTTGTTCTCAGATGATAGTAAATGTTGCATTTCATTTGGAAATCAAGGTCCTAGAGTCTGGAGGAAGAGTGGGGAGGCACTCAATCCAAGCTGCTTGAGGTCTAGTGTGAAGTTTCTACCTTCAGTGATGGTTTGGGGAGCCATGTCATCTGCTGGTGTTGGTCCACTGTGTTTTATCAAGACCAAAGTCAGTGCAGCCGTCTACCAGGAAATTTTAGAGCACTTCATGCTTCCCTCTGCCGACAAGCTTTTTGGAGATGGAATTTTTATTTTCCAGCAGGACCTGGCACCTGCCCACACTGCCAAAATTACCAATACATCAATACATGGTTTAATAACCACAGTATCACTGTGCTTGATTGGCCAGCAAACTCACCTGACCTAAACCTCATAGAGAATCTTTGGGGTATTGTCAAGAGGAAGATGAGAGGCACCAGACCCAACAATGCAGACGAGCTGAAGGCTGCTATCAAAGCAACCTGGGCTTCCATATCACCTCAGCAGTGCCACAGGCTGATCGCCTCCATGCCATGCCACATTGATGCAGTCATTCATGCAAAAGGAGCCCCAGCCAGGGCTGTGGCGTCGGAGTCGTTATAAAATGGACCGACTTCGACTCCAAAAATATATAATAAATTGGTACAGTTAGTTCAATGCAGTATGTGCTCTATATATCTTTTCAGAAGAATTTGGGAAAATTATGAAATGTCCTATAAATGTCTGTTCTATTCCTGATCTAACGATCTAGGCTTTTAGTTGCGATGACTGTGTACTGCCCTTTATGTAGATGCTCAGTAGTGAAGCTCCTCTGCTACAGATCAGAGGAAAAGAGCACTGGGAAGGAATGGCTGCACTCATCTGAGATCCACTAGAGAAAACAGGATTAAAGAGGGTTTCTCATTAGTTACAAAGATTAGCTTTCAACATAAAGAGACAGATAAAAGATGACAACTTCTAAATAGAGTACATTAGTCAGTAGATTTGACTCTAGTCATGAACTATAGACAGTTCAGCAGGTCTCTCATTGCACACAGGTTTCTATGGTAACCTGAAGACCAGAAAGACTGTGTTCTGATTGGCTGAGAGCACCACAGAATGAATGGGACTGAGCTGAGTGATTACCTGCAGTAAGCAAAAGGTCCAAGCGTTGTGAGGACTGAGAAGCATGGCTTTACCTGTAATTGGGTTAGAGATCACAATATTCTGCTCTGTCAGAGTAAGTTAATATATGCTAATAACTGCTGGAGACTCCCCCACAGCCTAAGGAGACAGATTAAGTGCAAATTGCCTGTCAGCCAGTGAATCAACCTGCTGAGAAAACCCCTTTAAGGCAAGTACTTCTTAGTATATCTAAACTTTCAATAAACTGTGCATTAATCAATTGTCCAGTTCATGTTCTGTCTGTATGCTTTATGTTTTAGTTTGCTTTTCCTCGGAGCTCATGTTTGGAGAGGTTAGCTGCTCTGATGGCTTCTATATGCTATACATAGAAAAAGGGATTTTCCCCTTTATATTCTAACATCTTAAATTCAGAAATACAGAAACACACATGTGAAAAAAGTACTCTAGGTGTAGAAGCCTTTGCCAAGCCTTTGTTATCTAGCACTGCTAGTAGTTTCACTCTGTAGACTGTGAAGCAGTATAATGGAAAACACCTCGGACCTTATGTATGAAAATGGTCTGACTAATACTTTTGATTTGGCCAACATTTCTGTGTTTAAAAAAAATTATAGTTGGTCTAATATAATATTCTAATTTTCTGAGATAATGACTTTTGGGTTTTCCTTGGCTGTAAGCCATAATCATCAACATTAACATACACTTGAAAATATTCACTGTTTGTAATGACTCTCTATATATGTGTTTTTCTTTTTGAATTGAATTATTGAAAAAAAAAACAACTTTTTGATGATATTCTAATTTATTGAGATGCACTTGTATATGATACTATTGTAATGCCATACCATCCCTCAGGGAAACCATACTTTTTTCTACTGTAGTTTTTATCTCTGTTAATCATGTTATTATATGTAATCATGGAATAAAATATTTTTTTACATTTGAGCCATTTAGACTCTAGTGTCTTTTTGACATTTAACCCCACAGATGCTATGGTCAATTGTTATCCCTCCCAGGGGCCCAAACGTGCTGAGATCGGGGAAGCCATTCGTTGGTGGTAATAGCCTGAGCCTACTTGGTGGAGCTTGCTTGAGGCTACAATGCCTACAACAGGTATATTCCTATGGAGGGCTGTAGGTGGCAATGCTCCATAGGAATATATATGTAGTCTCTCCTATAGGCTGCATTCTTTCATAACTGCAGTCTGTAGGAGAAGCAATCTAATGATCGCATGTTCAAGTTCCCTAGGGGGAACTTTTAAAAAGTGTAAAAATAAAAAAAATGTTCTTAACAATATAAGAAAATCTTACTGATCTATTCTTTTTAATCACTACCCCTTGTCTTGTAATAAAAAAAAAATATAGATCACATGCACTGCTGTATCCCCAAATACCCATACTACCAAAATATAAAAACATTTATCTTGTATATTGAACGCCGTAACCAAAAAATAAATGGCTGATTTGCCATTTTTTCTTCATTTCTCCTCCCAAAAAAATGGAATAAAAAGAAAATATTTTTTTTCAAAGTTTTTATTTTTTTTAAGTGGTAAAACACAAAAACTATATAACTATGGTTTTGTCATAATCGTACTGAACAAAGAATGAAGTTAACGGGTCAGTTTCACTGCATAGGGAATCCATATATCTATGACAAAATTGCAGTTTATTTTTTTTTCAATTTCACCACATTTGAATTTTTTTTCCAGCTTCCCACTACAATGCAAGTAATAAATGGGTCATTATGAAGTACAACTTGTCCTGCAAAAAACAAGCCCTCATACGGCTATGTGAGCAAAAAAACAAAAAGCTATGGCTCCGGAAAGGTCAGGAGTAGAGATGAGTGAACGTGCTCGGTACGAGCACTGTAGCGCTCGTCTCCACTGCGAAAGAATGCCCGCAGGCATTGCGAATACGTCCTCACCCGACCGAGTGTCATACCAAACCGATCCGTCCCCATTCACTTACATGCAGCTGAGGACGGATCCACAATGCCTGAGGGCATTGCGCAGAGGAGCCGAGCGCTACAGTGCTTGTAACGAGCACTGCTCGTTCATCTCTAGTCAGTAACTAGTCAGTTTTAACGCACATCGAATGCCGTAAATAAAAAACCCGTAGAACTGTGGCGGAATTGGTTTTTTTTTGCAATTTCACCCGATTTGGAATTTTTTCCCGATTCCCACTACACCATATGCAATATTAAATGGTGGCGTTGGAAAGTACAACTTGTCCCGCAAAAAACAAGCTCTCATACAGCTATGTGAACAGAAAAATAAAAAAGTTATGGCTGTATCAAGGCAGGGAGCGCAAAACGAAAACACAAAACCGAAAAAACCTCCGTGGTAGAAAGGGTTAAGCAAATCCCAAACCCACTTAAAACTAGTCACCAAATCCTTTGCACCAGTTTGATAAATCTTCCCCATGGTTCAATACTCTATTCCATCACAGGATAACACAGAAACAAGTTTATATTCACTCAATTTATTAATAAAATGACTTTAGAGGATATATAGAAACATAGAAGCATAAGTTAAATCTGTTTCCAATGGCTTTACAGTTTCATATAGACTTAATAGTATGTGCCCTTATTTATCTTGGGAAAATATGTTAATCTTACAACATTATAAAACATAAAAGTCCAACATTTCAACATAAAAAAAATAAAGCCCGTTTTATACAGTTTAAAAAAACTAGTTTCAAAAGGGACTGAAGCTCTTATATCCTGCCATATATATTGATGACCTATCATTAGAATATATATATATATATATATATATATATATATATATATATATATATATATATATATATATATATATAGCGCAGGACAACCCCTTTAAGTCTCACAGCAATTTTAATCTAGCAACATCTAAAAGTTACATCCATAGGCCCTTTCACATCCCATTCTAGAGAGATGCTACCCTGAATACTCGCCTTCACCCAACAAAAAAACGATACAGGTAAAATGATCTTCTGAACATGACGTGAAAAGGGCCTTTGGTAGAGGTGAGTTGCCTCTGAAAACAAGGATTTCTAGAAAAGTTTCTTAAGAAAACCTAAAACCCTGGATTCCCTGATGGGAAAATCAGGATAGAAATCTCTTACAAGAATGATATAAGGAGGCCTACCAGAATAGCCTTGTACTGTACATTGTTAAGCGTCTGACTGTGTTCTAATTATGCATACTCTTATAAGATAAACTTTTATAGACATTGCTGGGATGACATTTCACATTTTCCCAGGTTCTCTACAGAAACTGATTAGAAACGGTTATTCTAGTGCGACTGAGAAAACATAAAATATCATGCAGAAAATCTCTGCCAAGACTTTACCAACTTCTATACATCATTTCCAATGGTATTTTATTACTCCACTCTGAGATAGCAATGGGAATACTGTGATGGCAGAATCATAATAGCTACAATCTTTATCCACTTAGTGGACATGTCGAATTCAGTGATGTCTCATTTCATTGGAAAAAAAAAGAAGGTCTGCTTTGGCACACAAAACAATGGTTTAAAGGTAATAACACACTACATTTTTTTCTTGACATTTTTGGAGCTTGTAAAAAAAAAAAAAGACTTTTTTGTAGCACATTTTTCTCAAAGTATTTTTCAGACTTTTTTTTCCCTATGGAAGTCTAGGGCAAAACGCCTGAAAAACTCCTCACCCACGTCATGCTGCGATTCCAAGGGAGAAAGGGAACCATTTTAAAATGCCACAAAAAAAAATATAGGACATAGTAGGATTTTTCCAAAACATCTGGCCACTGTGTGTGTTTTTTTTTTTTTGCTTCCAAAACATGTTGGGGGGGGGGGGGGGGGGAGCGTAGTGTGAAACCACCCTAAACAATATCTCTTTCAGTCATGGCGAAAGGCCTGCGAGGTTACAGAAGAAGCTCAGCGCAGCCACACAGTATTCAGCTGTGTCTGCTTCTTGATACTGGTGTCTATTTTCAGCACTTCTCTGATTGCCATTGTCGCATATGTAGATGGGGGCAAGGAGAATTCCATCTTCAATGCTCTATATTTTCCTTCTGTGAGAAAAAAAGTAGACGAGAAGTTTTAGTCATAAAAGGTTTTTACCGCACTCCAAAGATGTATTACCAGGGTACCATCCTTGGCAGCTAGAAGACTGTGGAGAGGTGGGTGAAACATGCAATATAGTAGGAGGAATTCCCACAAAAATTAAATTGAAAATGCTGGACAGCATGCTTATTTATGGTCAGGTTGGTCAAAATTCTGAAATCTGAGGAAAATTAACTAAAATGGAGGAAATGATATAAAATATCAAAAGATCTTATACACCCTGAGAAATCAGCTAGCACTCTTGCTTCACCACTCCAGCATTCCCAGTCAGGCTTAGTTTATTTTGCTGCAGCGATGATGTGCCCATCTATCCATGTGAGTCCCTCAGAGTCTCTGCATAAACCTCTGCAGTCAATTGCTAGAATATGCCACCAATGTCTGAAGGTGCAAGTCCCAGCGTGGCCACCATTCCATTCACTTCTACAGGGCTGATGGAAATAGCCGAGTGTTTTTTTAAGGGGGTGATACGATAGCAACATTAGGTCACTGCTAGTCCGAAATGTGTAGACCTGCAGCCTGGGTTCAGAGACACATATTATGGATCTTACTGATGTACAAATAAACCTGAAGATTTTTTTTTTTACTTTTTTATTCACAAACTTCTAGGAATACTACAGGAACTACACCAAAATGAGTTATATGTAAAGACAATTCAGAATGGTCATTTCATGTGGAATACAATTATTCACTAAAACAAACATGTCAGAAGAGTGGTGACAGGTCCTCTTTTTTCAGAAGATTCCGATTATAGATATAGGCAGTAGAGTGGAAATCAAAGTCCAAAATGTCTTTTTGTGTTCTGTAAAAGAACTACCTACAGGGACTGATGCGATGACCACTATCCACTTTGATAAAGACTTTATTATTCACAGACAAGTGCATAAAGAACGGTTTAAAATGTGCATACCTGTGTTAAAGACCGGCAATGGTTTTCCTTCCAGCTTCTCTATATCACTCCGAACGAGAGGAACCTTAGGATCGTCATACACAACTACCTCCCTGCACAAACAGAATGGATTGGTTTATAAACTAGTCTTTAGAAACATTTCCGCTAGGGTAAAAACAGCACAGCCTATGTCAAATCGGAGTCTATCACCTCATTTTCACAGGGTTCTGCTGTACACCCAAACATGCCTTTATTAGCATTTGTGTTGATTGCTTGCAGTAGATGACAATCTTTATTAATTATGCAAATTAGATCCTACGTCCTCATGTCCTAACCGTCCATAGCTCCTCCCCCTCCCTGTGATGTCACTTTTTGACCTCGGTGAAATGTTTTCTGGTGCATTTCAAACTTCACTGTGGACATTGGCTACACAGCTCCCCTTCTGCACATTACAAGCTGTGAAGAAGAGATGCTAATGAGTTCTTAGCAAGCTCTGCCTCTAATGCCACCAGATGTAAGGCAGCTATCCTATAAGACTATGTTGAGCTTATTAAATAAGCCTTGAGACATGACTGATATTAAATAAGCCAGCACCTCATCTGCAGACAGCTGTTTAACCCTTACACTCCCAGCGCCGTACATGTAAGTGCGGCGGGCGTCATTTCTAACAGCAGAGACTTGCCGCTACTTACCGCCATCGGTGGCATCTTCCTGGGCGTTTAGATGCCGTGATCACACGTGATCACGGCATCTAGTTGCGTCTGAACCCGGAAGCATTCGCTTCCGGGTGGTGTACAGACACCCCGTGTGGCCAATCGGGGTGTCTGTACACCATATGAAAACTGTAATCCTCGCTGGTGAGGATTACAGTTTTCAAACTGCAATTCTTATTCTGGCCACTAGATGGCAGGCCAGGATAAGAAATGAGCAATTCTTGGAGTCTAGAAAATCCCTGATTGCTCATAAAGAAAAAAAAAAAGCCACAATATACAAGCCCATATTTGAGCTTTCAAATAGTAAAAAAAAAAATTTAAAAAAAAATGTTAAAAAATATATAAAAAATAAAAAAAAGATATAAAAGTTCAAATCACCCCCCTTTCTGTATAATTAAAAAATAAATACCTAAATAACAATAAATATAGACATCATGGGTATCAGCGTGACCGAAAACGCCCGTACTTTTAAAATATAAAAAAAAAAATTCCAATACGGCGAATTGTGTGGCGGAAAAAAGCGTCCAAATGGCGATTTGCCGTTTTTTGTAGCTTTTTTTTTCTAAAAAAAATTAAATAAAAAGTGATCAAAAAGTCATACACACCCCAGAATGGTATCAATAAAAACTTCAGATCGTCCCGCAAAAAATGAGCCCCCATACAGCTCTGTACACATAAATACCAAAAAGTTATAGGGGTCAAGATGTGACAAGGAAAAAAAAAAAAAAAAAAAAAGGGCAACTTTCTAATTATTTTATCACTATGAAAACGCAGGAAAAACTATACATATTAGGTATTGCCGGATTCGTACTGACCAGTAGAATGAAAGTAACGGATCAGTTTTAATGCACATCGAACGCTGTAAATAAGAAACCCGTAGAACTGTAGCGGAATAGCGTTTTCTTTGCAATTTCACCCAGTTTGGAATTTTTTTCCCGCTTCCCACTATACCATATGCAATATTAAATGGTGGCGTTGGAAAGTACAACTTGTCCCGCAAAAAACAAGCCCTCATACAGCTATGTGAACAGAAAAATAAGAGAGTTATGGCTGTTTGAAGGCAGGGAGCGCAAAACGAAAATGCATGACCGAAAAAACCTCAGGGAGTGAAAGGGTTAAGGGTGATCGCCCCTCATCAGTGCAGAGAGTACTGGCTTAACTGGGTGAGAGGCTGAAGTCTGGATTTGGGGGGTATTATCTCACCTTGCGAAGAGCGCCTTAATTGGTGTGAGGAGACTTATAAGCCCTACATGCTCCCCTGGAATTCTGGGAAGAAAGGGATGCAAATCAGCTCTTAACAAGCTCTGCCTCTAATGCCACCAGATGTAAGGCAGCTATCCTATAGGTCAAGCTTGCTAAGAGCTCATTTACATCCCTTTCTTCCCAGAACTCCAGAGGGTATGTATGGCCTATAAAACTCCTCACACTGATTAAGGCACTTCTCGCAAGATGAGATAGTACCCCCCAAATGCTGACCTAGGCCTCCCACCCAGTTAAGTCAGTATTCTCAACGCCACAGAGCGGGGAAAAGCGTTATCGTGGAGAGGTCAGAAGCTGCAAACTGCTAGGACAGGGCTTAGGCACATGCCTCTTTAATTTACATAAAGCGTAAAGTATGTTTTCTACTGCAAACAACCAACACAAATGCTAATAAAGCTATGTTTAGAAACTGTCTATGTGTACAACAGGACAAAGCCAGTAGTGGAGTAAAAAGAAAAAGAAAGTCTTGCTGCTAAAAGCAATTTAATTAGTAAAGTATGTTCACACTGTGGTATGTTAAAACCACGAAATCACCACACAATGGATAACAAACTGATTCCAGTCATTTATAAATGGGTTCTAAAGGGTTCTGGTGAGGTGTCTAAAGTTCTGACAGCGATATTTATCCCATCACATCTGATACTGTAACAGAAACTTGCGTTCCCTTGATCTTAAGAACCCATCCATTGGAGTGAGATGCAACTAATTTAAAGGGGTATTCCCATCTCACAAATGTAGTTTGTATAGTTAGATATATCCATACCAATATTATTACTAATAGAATGTATTTATATAAAATGTACCATTTAGAAGATTTGCATAGGCATTTTGCCACACACATCAGTCAGGCTGTTGCCCCTAGTTACGGCCACCGTGGCCATGTAGTAGTGGTGGCTGGCTTGCTCTTGTTCAAACCTGCTCTGAGGTAACTGCTGTATTGTGAACACACATTGCATAAGCATGCGGAGACACACCTTAGGGTTGTAGCATTTTTGTCTGCGCTTCCAAAATGCAGATGTGAAAGTACCCTAAGATGTGTCTCCGCATGCTCATGCAATGTGCGTTCACAATGCAACAGTTACCTCAGAGCGGGTTTGAAAAGGAGCAAGCTGACCACCACTACTACATGGCTGCAGTGGCCGTAACTAGGGGCAACGGCCTGACTGATGTGTGTAGGACAATGGATATACAAATAGGAAAATCTTCCAAACGGCACATGTTATATAAATGCATTCTATTAGTAATAATATTGGTATGGCTATATCAAACTATACAAACATTTTTGAGATGGGAATACCCCTTTAAATTAGACAAATCTCTTTAATTAAAATAATCCCCCAAGAATACCCCTTTAAAGGGAACCTGTCATGTCAGAAACACATATAAAACCGAGAGCATTACCTTATAGTAGCCCCCAGTGCGTTCCTAATCATGGGTTTGATATGTTACAGTGAGGCTCAATAGGTGAAAAACACGATCTTTTAAGTGCCATCAGCGCTATCTTTCAGGTCCCTTTCAAATCAAGGGGGCAGTGGCTTCCTTGCTTGAAATCAAGGTAAGCACGCCCCCTCTCTTGTGATTGACTGGATGCAGTAAGGTGCGCTCCCATGTCCTGCTGCCGCTGCCCGCCCGGCTTCAGCGCAGCAGGAAGCTAAAAGAATAGCATTCCCGCTCGCACTGGCTGGCACATGCGCAACGCGCCGCTGAAGCTGTGGGGCGGGAACATGGGGGCGCTGCATCCTATCAATCACAAGAGAGGGGGCGTGCTTACCTTGACTTCAAGCAAGGAAGCCACTGCCCCTTGACTTGAAAGGGACCTGAAAGATAGCGCTGATGACGCTTAAAAGATCATGTTTTTCACCTAATGAGCCTCGGTATAACACATCAAACCCATGATTAGGAACAGACTGGGGGCTACTATAAGGTAATGCTCTCAGTTTTATATGTGTTTCTGACGTGACAGGTTTCCTTTAAGCTGCTGCGTGAAGGTTTCCCTTCATTGATATTAAAGAAGAACTCCCGACAAAAAATTTATTCCATGTCCTGCTTGAAATGTACATGATGTTATCTGTAGTGAATGTCATTTTCTTACCAATGTCTGAATTTTTGACTTATATCATCCTGAAGTTTCTTATCTGTGTCATGTGACCAGCAATTAGACCCACCAACTCACACACAGACTTATGTGTGGACAGGAAGTCTAATTCTCTATGTATTCCTATGAGACTGAAAGTGAGGCTCCCATAGGAATGAATAGAGCAGTTACTGGCTTTCTGTCCTGGGTCAGTTGGAGGTCAGGGAGTTGGTCACATGACCCAGCTACAATAAGAAGAGAGGTTTTTACTCACAGAAACAGTCACTGATAAGAAAATGACATTCACTACAGATTATATCATGCACCTTTCTAACAGGTCAGAGAATAACAATTTTAGCGGGAGTTCTTCTTTAAGTATACAAGTAACTTTCACTATACCGTTCTTCATTTACATAACATTTTGACAATGCCTTTATAAAATAAACAGACATACTTACCAGCTAACGTCTTGGGGACGTATTAATATTTTTCTGTAAGCTCCAGCTAAGGAGTAATCCTTTACGCGGTGTCTCATGTTATTTATATCCAGTTTGTCAGTAGCCAGCATTTCTTCATAAGCTGCAGCAACTTTATAAAAAAAAATACATAAGACACAATGAGCCACAATGCATAAATCTAAACATTATTCATCAGAGGCCGTATCTCATGGCAGCAGCCATATCTCCTGACACAGCAAGTCTTTTTATTCCTCCTAAGCATCTCATAAGTGGGTGGTACGATTCACCTTTGTCAATGGGGCATATCCAACAGTGCAGACAGTGCCAGTCTGAGGAGAAAGATACCCCATAGACAAAGGGAAGTGTAAAGACTGTCAATGTAAACATTTCTACCTTTAGTGTCACCTTTAGGCTACTTTCACACTAGCGGCAGGGGTGTCCAGCAGGCTGTTCCGGCTTGTGAACAGCCTGCTGGATCCCTGCTGATGCTAGTGCACATGTGCAGCCAGATCTACTCTCGGGCCTCATTCGGCAAACATGCTGAGAGGCGGCCGGACTAAAACTACATGTTCTAATTTTAGTCCGGCCGCCTTTCGGCATGTTTAAAGTAGACAGTGTACAACTTGTATAGCACTGTAAATTTGGTGTGCCAAACAACTAAGCACACAGCCATTAATGTTCAAACAAAAAAAAATAAAAATCTGAGGGGTGTACTCACTTTTGTGAGATACTGTTATATACATATATACACACACAGCAGATTTATCAAAATGTCTAAAAGAAAAAAATTGTCCTTATTGCCATATGTTTTCTTTTCACCTATAACGGTGCATGGCAGTAGATCCTCCTCTATTAAGATGCTGATCTGGTTTTGTTGAAAAGCCCTGCCGTCTGGCCATATATCACTATAGTGGATAAATAAAAATGTTACTTACGTTTGTGCTTAGGATATATGACATCAAAGCCAGGAAGTGGCATCACTACGTCATGGATGGTGTAACTGTTAATATTGCTTTCATCAAGCACAATGGCTGTTGCTGCAAGTGCAAAAATAAATACGGAATAAAAGAAAAAAATAAAATAAATATATATATATATATATATATATATATATATATATATATATATATATATATATATATATATATATATCCCCATAGCTTTTACTTCTAAAAGAGGATGGAGGGTATGTTTTCACTCTCAGTTTTAAATTGTGGTCTTTGCTGCCAAAGATAGTGGTGGTGCTGTAGACGGGGCCAGAACTACTCCACTTCCTGGTGAATGTGCAGACACCATCGACCTAATCTGTGTATGCACAAGGGAGACAAATAGTTCTGGCCCCGTCCATAGCATCTCCTCCATATGACATCCCCAACCACAGACCAGATTTGAAACCTAGTAAAGGATGTGGCACGACAAAGAGGAGAGTCACGTGGCTGGGTTCCACAGCGGCTGATCCACGTAACTTTGAGTATATTGGAAACTGATGATGATTAATTAAAGGTAGCTTACTGGGACCTGGAAAACCCCTTTAAGGCCACATACACACGACAATGTATTTTATGCAGTCTTTCAGCACAGATTTTAGTGTGTTTCCTGAATGAATCTGCTTTTTAATCACCTGTGTTACATGTAGATTTTGTTTCTGATTTACACTAAATTTTACCCTTTGCATTGCAAAGTGTGAAATACACAATTGCAAGCTGCACAAACAACTGACATTTCAAAATCCACACCATAGGTCAATTTACACTGAAATTGTTTGCACCATGTAGATGAGATTTTGAAAATCTCATTTACTTAACTGGTACATGAAAACCTGTGTGGAAAATCCATACATAATATGCAATGTGTACCCTAAGGAATAAAAGAGTAACTGGTAACTTGAGAATAAGCCATCATATGCGTGTAGCCTCCAACCTCGGCTGCCTTTTTAGTGGTGCTGTGTTTTTCCAGCAAAAAAATGCCATGGCCAGATTTATTTTTTTTTGTGTTCTGTTCTCCTGTCAATTGAAACTGATCAGTTATAGACCATGCCTGGTGCAGCTAACATGGGAAAGAGGAATCGGAGCAGAAAAAAGCATTTTCTGTAATAAGATATACACTGACAAGCAAAAGGGTAACAATGTTTTGAACTTTTGACTTTCAGGCTCCATATCTCACCATCCACTACAGCTTTGAACGTGAGACTACCATCATTTTATAGACAATCATCTTGGCTATCTGATACATAAATTGGACTTGCAACTATTTAGCATACGATTAGTTATGCAGATTTGTCATGTAATTGCATTGTTACTGTTTTGCTCCTAAAATTCTAAATTTTAATTTTTATTATTTTGTAAATCCACCTTTGGCTTTCAACACTGCCTGAATCCTTCTGGGCATGCTCTCAATCAGATTCAAGAATGTCTGGACCGAAATCTGTTCCCCGGTCTCTTCTACATGCTCCCAATGTTGGTGCATACTGGTCAACTCACTTAAGTACGAATACAGCTTTTTCTTCAGCTTTACCCACAGGTGTTCGATTGGGTTGAGGTCTGAGGACTGTGGGAGCCAATCCTGCACCTCTACCTCACTGTCATTGCACCATTCCTTTGCAAATCTTGACGTATGCTTTGTGTCGTTGTCCTGCTGGAAAACTGTCATCCTTTTTATACCCATAGTACTTAAGTGTACAAAGTAACTTGTCTTGTAGGATACTCACATATAGCTCAGCATTGAGACCACCATCGATCCTGGTCAAGTATCCAATGCCTTTGGCTGTGAAACAACCCCATATCATCAGGCTTCCCCCACCGAACTTGATAGTTCCTTCAATTTCTCGATCCCTTAACTCCCTTTTTCATGGTTTCTTCCAGACCTATTTGCACCCATCAGAGCCCAGTCTGTTGACTTTCATCTCATTGCTCCAAATCACCTGTTTCCAATCTTCTACTCTCCATTGTTCGTACTTTTTTCCAAACTCGAGCTGATGCTTCTTATGATTATATTGAAGTTGAGGCTTCTTCACCTATTTTCAGGCCACCATTCCAGATTTGTGTTATGCGCGTTGCACAGTGCTTCCATAGATGCCTGTGATCTCACGTCCACATCTTGGCTTTGGAATGGATGGATGGACTTAATTTCATATTCTTCCAACTATCATGGCACTCATCGCTATCGATGAGCTGGATGATACTCTTTTCTTGGGAAATCTTCTTCATGGCTGCTCCTGGATTCGAACCGGTGACCTTTTGCTTTTAGGGAAAGCTATTAGGGAATGTCAGAACAGATTGTAATTTGTAGTATACAAGAAGAAAAAGATTGTTCCACCACCAGAAGCAAAACAGTAACAATGCAGTTACATGACAAGAATCGGCATAACTAATCATATGCTAAATAGCTGCAAGTCCAATTTATGTATGAGATAGCCAAGATGATTTTCTATAAAATGATGGTAATGTCACATTCGAAGCTGTAGTGAATGGTGAGATATGGAGCCTGAAAGTCAAAGTAGTGCTCGTCAGTGTAGTATAAAAAATTAGTATCTAGGCTTGTACTTGATTTATGGAAACAAAACTTGAAGGGAATCTGTCAGCTCTGAAACACCCTCCAAACTAGAGTAAGCGGTGTATAGTGTAAGTGATGTCAAGTCTGGTTATGTAATTTTTATCTTCATACTCACTTCCATTATGATGTTGTGCTCTGAAAAAACCTGCACTCAGTGGACTCAAAGACGAGTCCTCTCAATGCATTTTACTGCCGGTTTGTGGGAGCACAGCGTCGGAATGGAAGTGAGTATGAAGATAAAACTTACATATTTGGATTCAGCATCACTTACACTATACACCGCTTACTCTAGTTCAGGGGGTGTTTCGGAGATGACAGGTTCCCTTTAAAACCGTTACTATTTAAATGCTGTCAAACTTCTGCGGACAGCCCAAAATACAATGAAATGCTTGAGGAGAACATGCTTGTTCTATACCAGGGGTAGGCAACCTCGGGCACCCCAGCTGTTGTGAAACTACAACTCCCAGCATGCATACTTACACTGCTCTTCTCCAAACTTCCATAGAAATGAATGGAGCATGCTGGGAATTGTAGTTTCACAGCAGCCGGAGTGCTGTAGGTTGCTGATCCCTGTTCTATAAATATGCAAAGTCTTTATTAATATTTTGCAAAAGAAATATTGACTACGGAATATTTTTCATGAACCAATTGAGAAGAATTAATAAAAAAAACCAACAAAGCAATGGTGGTGAAAAATGAGGCTGAGGATTATTTTGCTACTTTTACACTCAAAATGGTGCTAGTCATACCTCTGTCCTACTGCACAGACAAGCAACTCAGGGCACACACCACTTTGGTCAGTGTCTCATTGCAGAGAACTGTGAGTGGTGGTCGACAGGTCCATGTACTATGTGAACATAATGGACCTCACTAATGTATTAAAGATCTATGTTTTGCAGCCATGACACGGACAATTAAGATAGGATCAGTACAGTTCAATTTGGACTTATAAATTGACAAACAGAATCTAAAAAAATAGAAATCTGTGTAATACCTCCTTTGAGCACAAGATCCCCAGGAACAACGTTCAGTCCATATTCCTCGATTCTCTTGCTTACCATATTATTCCATACATAACTCTGATAACTGTGTATATACATCAGCCGGTTGTTCCTAGGAATCTAAACAAAAGCAGTTAAATTCAAGAGATTTATTCAACAAAACTTAAGGCAACCATACCACTGTCAGGACCACTAGAAACATTGGACCCTGCATTAATTGGTGATGTGAAAAACAAGTACTGTACCGTACCAATCTTTCCTGTGCATTATCTATGGTGAAAAATGGATTTTTGTACTTACCGTAAAATCTTGTTCTCGTTGAATGCACTGGGGGGACACTGTACAATGGGTATAAGCCCAGCTAACACTTGGATGCTGACACTAGAAATGAGAAGTGTTGGCTCTGCCCAGATGGGCTATATCCTCTCCACAGGCACTAGGCTAATAAATTGGTAACAAAAGCAGTAGGAGAAAAGCAAAAAAAGAAACAAAGAACCCAAAAGAGACTAAAAAAAAAAAAAAAAAAAAAAACAGCCTGGCATGGGCAGGTTAGCACACTGCTGTCTGGAGAATCTCGAGGCCAAGGAATGAATCTGGTAAAAATTGGACAAGGTATAAAAAGAGGTCCAAGTGGCAGCCTTGCAGACCTGGGAAGCACAAGCCTGATGCTTAAAGGGGTTGTCCGGGTTCAGAGCTGAACCCGGACATACCTTTCAATTCACCCAGGCAGCCCGCCTGAACAGGGCATCGGAGCATCCTATGCTCCAATGCCCTCCTTTGCCCTGCGCTAATTAGCGCAGGGCAAAGGAATTTAGCCCGGTTCCGGTGACATACCGGGCTCTGCAAGGCGGAGGCTTCCGCCTGGCAGTGAGCCTGGTGACATCATCGGCGCTGATGGGCGGGCTTTAGCGCTGCCCTAGCCATTCAAACGGCTAGGGCAGCGCTGAAGCCGGCCCATTACGGCCAGTGACGTCACCGAACTCACTGCCGGGCGGAAGCCTCCGCCCGGCAGTGAATGTTTACAAACAAAAGAGCCCTTGCCCTGCGAGATCCAGCGCAGGGTAAGGGAGGGCATTGGAGCATGAAATGCTCCGATGCCCTGTTCAGGAGGGCTGCCGGAGTGAGAACCTGGGTATGTCCGGGTTCAGCTCTGAACCCGGACAACCCCTTTAACTACCCTGGAGGCACCGTATGAGTAGACAATGCAATCACCTGAAAGGGAGGATCTTGAACCTTAGCCAGGTAGGCTTCCTTAATGGCCATCCAAACACACTGGGAGATGGACATCTTAGAGGCCAGTAGGCTCTTATGCGGGTCCTCGGGAATGACAAAAAGTGAGTCAGAGCGACAAAAGGGCTCAGTCAGCAACAGATGTTCTGAGGTTCTCAGAACAACATCAAGGCAGTGAATTGACCCCTCCTGGGGATGAGAGAGGTTAGGACAGAATGAATGAATGAAAGAAAGAAAAAGAAAGAAAGAAAGATGAAGTCTTCATAGAATAAACCACCTTGGAAAGAAAAGATGGGACAGAATGAAGTACTACCTTGTCCTGGTGAAGATCCAGAAAAAGGGACCTGCGGGCATGGCCTGGCTGGCAATGTGAACGGATGCGGCTGCCTGAGCTCCTGAGAGCTACCTCCCTCCATCCTGAGGCGCACAACTCCAGGCCAGCCAGAAAACTGGAACAGTGCAGGCAATCTCCCTGGGCACACACCAGCGGTATGAACCGCACAAACAGGAGGGAGAAGGAGGGCCGGGACAACTCGGGACAGCTGCTGGCGGAAACAACATGGTGCCGCTGCCTAGTCCAAAGCAGCGGAAGTAGCGGCGCGCCTGGAGCAACAATCAATGAGAAGGAGTACCTCCGGTTAAACGCGACCTGGCCAAAGTGATTCATAATATCACTCTCCTTATTAACAAAACAGAGGACTTAGAAAACAGGTCCCCTCGCAACAATCTCCGTTTAGTGGGTGTACCTGAGAAAGCAGGAGTCAATGCTGTTTGGTTTTTTGAAGGGTGGTTTAAAGCTAAACTCGGACAGGACTCTCTCTCCATTATTTGCAATAGAGCAAGCTCATAGTGCCATTCCGTCCGCCACCTCTGGGGGCTCCCCCCAGAACGACTCTGCTTAGAATCTTACACTTTCAAGACAGAGACACTATGCTAAGCAAAGAAAGAGATAATACGGATCTGTTAATCAATGGCCATGAGGTCTCCATTTTTCATGACTTCTCAGCGGAGGTCCAAAGACGACAAGCAAAATTCCTGCATGTTAAAAGACACCTGAGAATGGAGAATGTGCAATACTCCATGCTCTACCCTTCAAAAATGGGAGTAGTCGCTGGAGGAACAGTAAATTTCTTCCATTCGCCGGATGACGCTACCCGTTGGCTGGATCTGAACAAAAGTTTCCTGCGTGGATCTGCTAAGACCAGATGACCGGGAGGACCAAATCTTCACACTTGGTATCTAGATGAGGAGACTGCACTACCTGTTGGGGCATAGCGATGACTATTCTGCCTCCTTTATGTTTAATTATGCCTCTCATCATCATGTTCTTTCATTCATCGGTCAGGGAGACGTAATATATAGGTCTTCTATTTTTCTCCCCTTTTTTTCTTTGGTTTTGTTGTTAGACTGGCTGTCTGTATATGATGGTTATGTCATTTAAATGCCGAATATTATACAAGTCATGCTGCTTCTCAGGGCTCAACTTAACGGGTATCTTCTCTCGGTATTGTAGCCCTGTTCTATAGAAGAATAGTACTAAGGTTATGCTATCACAGCTGTTTTTTTTAATTATTATTTTTTTATTATTTATTATTATTTTTTATTATTGCTGGCTTCAGGAAACTTCTGTGCCTCATGTTCCCTGAGTGGGACGACAGGAGCGGTTTTTGTTGGGCGTTTCATGTTCTAGGTTTGACCTTGGGCACAGGCTGGGGATCGGCACAGCCTAGTCCCTGCAGAAGGAGGGGATAAAGTTTGGAAGGGGCCAAGGGAAGTGGAGGCCCAGGGAGAATGGTAGTGTAGGTCTTCGGGTGCTGCAGGATCACCCCTCTAAGAAACTTGCACATGAGTGGGGTTACCAGTATTCCGAAGGAAGGTATTGAAGAATATGCCTGCAGGGGTGCTACTAAAGTGTAGGCCCACGATGAAGACCTGCCTGCTGCAGGATAAAACCTGCAGAGTGTAAAAGAAAAAACAGCAGGTCTTGCCTGCCTCCTATGGGCACTAGACCAAAACTGGATAGCCTAGTGCCTGTGGAGCGGGTATAGCACACCTGGGGGGAGCCAACAGTTCTCTTTTTCTAGTGTCAGCTGGGCACATACCCATGGTCCCTCAATGTGATTCATGAGAAAAGTTGAGTTGCAATATAATGCTGTCTGACGTTTGCCTTCTCATGTGGTTATCCTATATTAAAAGTTCAAGCGGATTCAGATGCATTTCCGCAATAAATCCAAAGCAAAATCAACATGTGTCACATTTTGTTACAGATTTACCTCAGAATTCACCCTTTGCATTGCAAATGGCTGAAAAACCTAAGTTTAAAATATGCAATAAAAAAAAATAAATAAAAAGCAACAAAATACAGTTTTGATTTTCACTTACAATGTTTTAACAAAAATAACAGACAAAAACAGATAAAGACAAACATAACAGGTTCTCTAGCATATGTTCAATGACATGTATGATAGAAAAAGGAGAACAGTCTTAGGCTGCTTTCACACAGTCAGAGTTTGATCTCTTTAAGCAGTGACTGCGCCAAAACCAGGAGTAAAGCCTACTACACACAAA
Source organism: Rhinella marina (assembly GCA_900303285.1). Classification (NCBI taxonomy): domain Eukaryota; kingdom Metazoa; phylum Chordata; class Amphibia; order Anura; family Bufonidae; genus Rhinella; species Rhinella marina. The sequence continues at coordinate 271,563 of ONZH01003190.1, forward strand.
GTATAATGGAAAGATTTGCACCCATTTTGTGTTTCTGACCCGCTCCTGGTTTTGACTCACAATCAAATTCACCAAATCAACAAACGCTGACTGTGTGAAAGTGGCAAACAAATCAAAAGCCTGTGCAATCCAGAATCAATCCATATGCAGCAGCAAAAATGTTCTGAAAACCTGAAAATGGTTTATGTAAAATCATAAATACTCACTATGCCAAATGCTGTTACAATGTTTTTCAGGCCATACTTTGAAAGTCCACGAAGCAGCTGACCCTCTACACACCGCTTCACCGGCAATTTTCGCAGTGCGGCATCTGGGTCCTTTGTCTTTGCCCACACTTCTCTGCACTCAACCAGATATCCCTTTTCAGCTATAAGCACACACATCATAATGAGAATAACAATGATCTCTACAAAGATACAAGACTTAAAGAATCTGTTACCAGTGACCTCCCTATCCGACTATTTGCATAGGCAGCGCTCACCTGTTTAAAACACTTTCTTCTGTGGATCTTTGGCTCCATTCTCAAATAATGATACTTTTTCCTAATATGCAAGGTGTTTGGTGCAATAAGGGTGTCACTGTTGGTCTTGCTGCACCCAAGTTCTGGTCCTTTCTGTGGTTAGCCCCTGCCTAGACAGGGCCAAGAAGTGGCAAAGCAGTGAGGAAGGGGCTGGCCATAGAAAGGAAGGGAGCTTGGGTAAACGAGAGCAAAGGTGACTCCCTCATTGTACCAAACACTTAACCCTTTCACGACCGGAGGTTTTTTCGGTATTGCGTTTTCGTTTTTTGCTCCTTGCCTTCATACAGCCATAACTTTTTTATTTTTCTGCTCACATAGTTGTATGAGGGCTTGTTTTTTGCGGGACAAGTTGTACTTTCAAATGCCACCATTTATTATTGGATATGGTGTAGTGGGAAGCGGGAAAAAAATTCCAAATCGGGTGAAATTGCAAAAAAACCACTATTCCGCTACAGTTTTCCGGGTTTTTTATTTACGGCGTTCGCTGTTCATTAAAACTGACCAGTTACTTTCATTCTACAGGTCAGTACGAATCCAGCGGTACCTAACAGGTTTAGTTTTTCTTGTGTTTTGATAGTGATAAAAAAAATGATAAAGTTGGTTGTTGTTTTTTTTTTTTTTTTTGGTCGTCATATCTTGACCCCGATAACTTTTTGGCATTTATGTGTACGGAGCTGTATGGGGGCTCATTTTTTGCGGGGCGATCTGAAGTTTTTATTGATACCATTCTGGGGTGTGTCTGACTTTTTGATCGCTTTTTATTTAATTTTTTTTAGAAAAAAAAAGTGACAAAAAAACGTCAAATCGCCATTTGGACGCTTTTTTTCGCCACCACAATTTGCCGTATTGGAATTTTTTTTTTTAGTTTAAAAGTATGGGCGTTTTCGGTCACGGTGATACCCATGATGTCTATATTTATTGTTATTTAGGTATTTATTTTTTAATTATACGGAAAGGGGGGTGATTTAAACTTTTATATTTTTTTTATTTTTTATATATTTTTTAACATTTTTTTAAAAATTTTTTTTCATTATTTGAAAGCTCAAATATAAGCTAATATATTGTACTTTTAATTTTTTCACTATGAGCAATCGCTGATTTTTATCTTGAATTAAAACTCATGATTGCTCATTTCTTATCCTGGCCTGCCATCTAGTGGCCAGAATAAGAATTGCACTTTGAAAGCTGTAATCCTCACCAGCGAGGATTACAGCTTTCATAACGTGTACAGACGGCCCGATTGGCCAAACTGCTTCCGGGTACAGACGCCACCAGAAGCCATCAGAGGGGCCCAGAAGAAAAGAGAGGCCCATCGGAAGACGCCGCCGATGGCGGTAAGTAGCCGCAAGTCTCTGCTGTTAGAAACAGCAGAGACTTGCCGGCCATGACGCCCGCCGCACCCGCAAGCGGGCGTCATGTCCCCGCACCCGCCCGAGCGCCGTACATGTACGGCGCCGGTCGGGAAGGGGTTAAAGGGGTTCTACGGGAATTAAGAAAATGAAAATACTTAAAAATATTACTTTAGTATAAATATATTTCCAAATACCTTTCATTAGCTATAATAGTTCATTTTGTCTAAGGAGCAATCATCAGGGGAAATAAAATGGCCGCTGTCCTATTAGTGAACCCCTATCATGCAGAAGGACAAGTTACTTCACAGCACTGAGGTAAAGAGCTGCCTCATCCTCCTCTCTTCTCTGCTTGTCAATAATTAGAGCTGCTAAGAACTTAACTGAATCTCTGTGAGGAGACAAGAAGTAAAGAGAGGAGGGACAGGACAGACTGTGGTGATGGAGACTGCATACAAGAGCTGCTGCTCATCAGCCTCATGCCCCCCCCTCCTCCTCCTCCTCTCTGTACTTCATGTCAGAAATTCATCTGAAGATCTTATCAGCTGTATTCAGGACCATAATCCCTGACAAGAGAGGAAGATGGCGCAGCTTTTTAACTTGTACTCCTGTGTAATTAGAACAGGTTTTGTGTGTACTAGTAGGATGGCGGCCTTTTTATTACTCCTAATGATTGCTCCCCGGACAAAACGAGCCATTATAACTAATGAAAGGTATTTGGTAATATATATATATATATATATATATATATATATATATATATATATATTGAAGTAATATTTTAGTATTTCCATTTTCTTAATTCCCGGAGAACTCCTTTAAACTGCATATTAAGAAAAAGTATAACTCTGGAACGGAGCCTCGGATCCACAAAAGAAAAACCACCCTTAAAATCAGCCGAACTACAGCTATTTGTCTATCCACACTTGGATAGGGAGGTTGCTGGTGACAGATTCCCTTTAATTACAAAGCCTTTAAATAAAATACTAAATAGCTCCAGCCAGAGACCATGCTAGACCTTAAAGAGGATATCCACCCTACAACTTTATTATTGGTCAAATGCATCTTTAAAAAAAAAAAAAAAAAAAAAAAAAAAAAAAAAGAAAAGAAAAAAAAGACAACTTTTCAAGCATTGCTGACTAAAGAAAAAAAGGCCTGCTACAGTGTCTACAGCTCCTATGCAGATTTAGGTGTGTGTATGGTAATAGCCTATTACCACCCGATGCTGCAGCCTGCTCCCGCATCCACACTACCTTTCATCTGTATTCTACTTATAGTGAGCATGGCTGCAAGTATGTATGCAAGTGGTACCTTGGAAGCAAACCAGAGTTCGGGAAATGGTTTTTTCACAAAGTAATAACTTCGGCTCATCGGAGCCAATACATTCTAATACTGTACGGAGCGCTCGCTCCCTACAGTATTGAAACAAAGTTTTATATGAATCGACTTTGGATGTTTCATCTGAAGTCAATTCACACATCCCTAATGAGGACCCATTCATTTCAACGGGTCAGCAAAAAATGCTGACAGCACACCGTGTGTTGTCCGCATCCGTATGTCCGTTCCGTAGCCCCGCAAAAAATACAGAGCAGTTCCTATTCTTGTCCGTTTTGTGAACAAGGATAGGCATTGTTACAATGGATCTGGAAAAAAAAAACAAAACGATGCAATATGGATGCCAAAAGGACATCATCCGTATTTTTTTGCGGATTAGTGTTTTGTGGACTGCAAAACACAAATGGTCGTGTGAATGTAGCCTAATACTGCAGTTTTAATGCTAGGTCTACCCGTCGCAGCCAGGATCCCTGAGCAGCGGGATCGCTACCGTGTTGGATTTCTTGCGACTGCCGCAGCGATCCCATTCATTTCTATGGGACCCCCGCTACTCAGGGATCCTGGCTGCGACAGGTGTTGAGCGACAACTGTCGCCCTGTAGCCCTAGCCTAACTGATAACCAGGCGGCCATGAACATGATTTCTCATAAGAGCACAGTTTTTCTGTGATCTTTCAAAGGATTGAATACAGTAAACACAAAATGCTTAAAAAATGTTATTCCTGTATCATAAAAAGATGTCACTAGGATATGCGGTCACTTTATAATCATTCTGGGATCCCCAACCCGTGATCATGAGAATGAATTGCCTACAGTGTTGCGGCCCCTTTATGTTTTCTCCCTGCACAGCAGTGTTCCCATTCACCTGGGTGTGCAGAGGGCTGCAGCTCGCCCCATTCACTTGGCTGGGACGCAGCTTTACAGCGAAAAAGCCACAGCACTGAATACGTAACTCTTCATTTTCAAGATCATGGGAGTCCCAGAGGGAAGACCCCATTGTTCATGAACTGATGGCATAGTCTAATGATATGCAATCACTTTATAGGAAGGGAAACCATAGAAGGACCTGTCCAGGGTTAAAAGACAAAAAAAAAAAAAAAAAGTGGATGTATTGTTCCAAAAAAGTGATGCACCTTTCCACAGGTTGTGTGTGGTATTGTAGCTCAGCCCTATCACTTCAGTGGAATGTAGCTACCCTACCAGATAACCCACGGCACATGTTGCCTTGTTTCTGAAGGAAAATGAAGATTACTTACGATAATTGGATTTTCCGGAACCCAGGACAGCACCTCAGAGAGAGGATCTGTCCCTAGAGACAGGAAACCTGCACACAATAAAAAGGTGGAGACTCTCCCCCACCTCAGTGTGAGTATCCAAGCATGAGAGAAGATCTGATTATAATCAAACCAACTAGAAAACTCAAAACCCTCCACCTATCCTACATACTTTTTTTTTTTTTTTTATGCACAACTGTGATCACACGAGAGAAAAAGACCACCACCAAGGGAGGGAAAATAAAGGGTGTTCTCCTGGGTTCCGGAAAATCCAATTACCGTAAGTAATCTTCATTTTTCCCGTACACCCAGGACAGCACCCCAGAGAGTGAAATATCAGAGATAACCTAGGGTGGGTTGACAACAGAAAGCACCTTTTCTCCAAAGACAAGGTCCGCAGGAGAGGACAGACAAGCCTATAGTGCTTAAAGAAAGTCGACGGAGAGGACCAGGTCGCCGCTCTACAAATGTCCTCAATAGAGACATTACTCCTCTCCACCCAAGATGTAGAGACCGCCCTAGTAGAATGTGCCTTCAGATTCTCGGAATAGACAGACCAAAGGAAGAATATGCCATGGAAATAGCGGAAGTAATCCACCTTGCAATGGAAGATTTTGTAGCCGTTTTTCCCTTGTTGGTCCCCTGGAAAAGAACAAAAAGAGAGGAGGACCTCCTCCAATCCTTATTGCAAGAAATGTATTGGAAAACCGCTCTTCTGACAACTAAACAGTGAAGATTTTCCTCCTCACTATTTTTTGGATTTTGATAGAAGGCTGGCAAAACCATATTCTGTGATCTATGAAATCTATAAGCTACCTTGGGGAGAAAAGCTGGATCTGGTCTTATTAAGATTCTGTTTTCCATAATGGTAGTGTATGGAGGATTTACAGACATGGCCTGGATTTTACTAATTCGCCTGGCCGAAGTAAGGGCAATCAGAAGTAGGGTTGTCACGATACCAACATTGCGATACTCGATACCATTCGATACCATGCAGATAAAAAATAAAACACCCAAAAATCTGCGTGCCCCCATCAGGCCTCAGAGAAGCCCACTGTGCCCCCATCAGGCCTCAGAGAAGCCCACTGAGCCCCCATCAGGCCTCAGAGAAGCCCACTGAGCCCCCATCAGGCCTCAGATCAGCCCACTGTGCCCCCATCAGACCTCACATCAGCGCACTCTGTCCCCATTACAAAAAATAAAAAAGTCTCTTACCTCTCCTGCGCCGCGGCTCCGCTCCGGGTCTAGCGCTCTGTGTCTTCTCCTCCTGACGCTGCACTGTCACCTGACTGCGTGCCGCGTCAGGTCAGAGTGCGCACACTACGTCCTGACCCTGTACGCGGTCAGGACAGTGCAGCGCGAGCAGAGATGACAGAGGAGCGCCGGACCCGGAGCGGAGCCGCGACGCAGGAGAGGTAAGAGACTTTTTTATTTTATCTGCCAAAGGTATCGCAAAAGAGCAAATCCCGGTACCGAATCGATACTGGTATAAAAGTATCGATTCAGTATCGAAATATTGATACCCGCGACCACCCTAACCAGAAGGCAAACTTTAAAGGTCAAATTTTTTTTATAGGAATCTCATCTAGGGGCTCAAAGGGTGGCTTAGTTTAAGGCATTTAATACTACATTAAGATCCCAAGAAGGAATTCTGGGAGAAGAAATCGGGGCAGATCTATTAATTGGCTGGAAAAATCTAGCTATCCAGGGGGTGTTAGCAATTTCCTGGCCAAAAAGCACCGATACAGCGGACACATGCACCTTAAGTGTACTAGCGGCTAAACCATATCTAGCCCTCTTTGTAAAAATTCCAAAACCACATTTATTGGGACTATTTCTGGAATATCACAGACCTCAATGCCAGAAAACTGCAAAAATTTAATAAAAACTCTTTGGTGAATGGTGATTGTAGAACGCTTTTGGAAATCAACTTCTCTAAAAAAAATTCTTGCTAATAGGCACCTTTCAAATTCCACGCCGTCATATGGAGGTTTCTTATCGACGGGTGGAATACTGGTCCCTGGCTTAGAAGGTCCCGGTTCTCTGGAAGGACCCAGGGGTCCGAAATAGACATCTTCCTGAGCCATGAGAACCAGGGCCTCCTCGGCCAGAAAGGGGCTATTAAGATCACTCTTGCTCCCTCCTCCCTGATAATCTTTAGCACCCTTGGTATCAGAGGAATTGGGGGAAAAGCATAACTAGGGGGAAAATTCCAACTCTGCATGAGGCAATCTATCCCAAATGGGGATCCCCTGGGGTCTAACGAAAAAACCTCCGCAGCTTCTTGTTGCTGGCTGTAGCAAAAAGGTTGATTACTGGCCGACCCCAGAGTACTACAATCTGCTCAAATATTTCCTGATTTAGAGCCCATTCTGCCTGTGATAGGGAATGTCTGCTAAGGAAATCTGCCTGAACGTTGTCTATTCCTCTGATATGCACTGCTGATATTGACTGGAAATTTCTTTCTGCAACAGAAAAAAAATTTCTGGGCTTCTGAGATTCGAGATTCTGAATTTCTCCTCCAAGGGAATCCTGCCCCTCTCCCAGAAGGAGAGGATCTCCCACTGAAGGGACCTTGTATGAAACTGCACCCATTTTACCGCAGGAATACACGCCGACAGGGTACCTAATATCGACAAGTCCTCAGTACCCTGGAGTCCAGAAGAAGCCCCAGGAAAACCCGCGACTGAAATGGGGAAGGACGGGATTTTTTTTCTCGTTCAGAATCCATCCCAAACTCTGTAGAACCTGTAGTACTGCACAAACTGCCTGTCTGCAATTTTCTTTGGAGTCTGCAATTATCAAGAAATCGTCCAGATATGGAACAAATAGAATGTCCCGCTCCCTTATGTGGGCACTCATCTCGGCTATAATCTTTGTAAAGATGCAAGGGGCCATTGACAGCCCAAACGGCATGGCCTGAAACTGCAGATGTAATAATACCCCTTTCACCTGAACTGCCACCCTCAGGAATTTCTGGTGTTGTGGCAAATAGGAATGTGACAATATGCATCCTTCAGGTCCAAGACTGCCATAAAACAGGAAGGGAAGAGCAGGTTTATGACTGATTTTATTGATTCCACCTTGAATCTTTTTAACTTTAGGTACAGATTTAGCTTTTTTAAGTTTATAATAGTCCTGTAGGAGCCATCCGTTTTTTTTTATACCAGAAACAAAGGGGAGTAGAACCCCTGTCCTTCTCCTTCCGGAACTGGAATCAGAACTTTTTTTATTAATTTTAAAACCTCTTCTTCCATGGCCGAGGTTCCGAGCTTTGAGGACTGTATTCTTGTAGACACAAATCTTTCTGGCGGAAAAGAACGAAAGCCCAATCTTAGACCTGACCCTATGATGACTATTATCCAAGAACTTCCCGATATGCGGGACCAGGCAGGGAGAAACTTTTTTAACCTTCCCCCTACCTGACTTCTGGCGTCATTGGGGATCTGATTTCTTCTCATCTCCTCCTGACCGGTTGAAAAAGAAACCTCTTCCCTTTTTCGTTCCGAATCTGTCTTCTCCCTCTGTTTTCTCTGAAGGGACGAAAGGACCGGTTTTGTCTATTAGTAGAAAAGGACGAGGAAGATCTAAACCTCAGAAACTTCTTATTGTCAGCGGCTTTCTCCAGTAACTCATCTAGGGCCGACCCAAACAAAAACTCTCCCTCACAAGGCACCCCACAAAGTCTCTGTTTAGAGGGGAGATCACCCTTCCAGTTTTTAAGCCACAAAGCCCTACGTGCGGAATTTGATAATGCTGAAGACCTAGCCGCTAACCTTACCGAATCTGCGGAGGCATCCGCTAGGAAGTCGGCGGCCTTTCTAATCGTTGGAAGGGAAGCTACAATCGCCTCCCTAGGCACCTTGCTACGCAATTGGTTCTCCAGTTCAGATAACCACACCATTAAAGACCTAGCCGTACAAGTAGAGGCTATCCCTGGTCTAAACGAGGAGGTAGAAGCTTCCCATGCCCCCTTAAGAAACGCCTCAGCTTTTTTGTCTAAGGGGTTTTTAAGCACCCCAGTATCTTCAAAGGGCAGGCCAACTCTCCTGGAGACCTTAGAAATAGCCACATCAATTTTTGGTGCCTTATTCCAGGTACCACATTTTACTTCCTCAAATGGATATTTACTTTTTAAACTCCGGGAAATAAAAACCTTTCCGTTAGGTCTTTTCCACTCCCCGATTAACTTGATAATATTCTTGTGGACAGGAAAAGATCTATGGTTTCTGCCCTCCAAACCGCCAAACATAACATCCTGCATAGATTTTGGCTCTTTTGATTCCTCTATTCCCATTGTGGATCTTATAGCTTTTAGCAATTTATCTACATCTTCAGTGGGGAAACACGGACGCCCTCCTTCTTTCTCATCCTCGGACGAGGAACTGAAGAAAGAATCAGAAAAAAGGGCCCCCTCCTCTTATGACTGAGAAGCCGAAGAAGATAGGATCTGCTGGGAGTCTTTTCGGGAATGTTTCTTCACCCCTGGCTAGAAGGAGGGCGATTCCTCAGCCACCGTCTTGTCAATACATGGCTGACAGAGCTTCTTATCCCAATCACGAGAAAAAGCCACCCTGCACAAGGCACATTCCAAATTCTTCCTTTTTGAAACCACTTTTTTTGGTCTCCCCCATGTACAAAAAAGGCATAAAACGTACTGTCATAAGCGCATCCTGCCATAAAAGCCGGTATCACTCACCCAATCATATAGGTTCCGGTGTAGGGGCTGGATTGACTCCTGTATCCTCAGCTACCTTGTCCTCCTCCATTGTAGCTTCTCTCCAGATGGTGAGGCAAAAGACTCGGGCCCCTCTAGAGCAATACAGGCCTGCTCTAGACCGGCCTTATGTGCAGGTAACTTCTTCCTGCACGCACCTCTTCCAGGCGTCTGGCGTCATCACAGCGCTCTCAGCGCTGCGTTCCACTGACGTCCCGCCCTCCTGCACACTTCCTACCCCCGCTCAGGCCCGGAAGTCATACTCCTCCCCTCCAGGAACGCCATCCACGCGCTGCCCGGATAGCAAAAGATATTCCCAACGCCCGATAACTCCCTCTGGAGATTCGCGGCATCTCTGCAGTGCACGTACCTTGGCGCATCAGCAATGCTGCCCGCACAAAGCCTGGGGACTGCAGGTAAGGGGACTCTGGAAGGGGAAAGCGTCAGAGACAGGAAACCACACTGAGGTTGAGGAGAGTCTCCACCTTTTTATTTTGTGCAGGTCTCTAGGGGCGGATCCTCTCTCTGGGGTGCTGTCCTGGGTGTATGGGAAAATCAAACATGTTCTTCCAAACCCGTAAACCCTTTAAGATTGCGTTTTTAAAAATGCTTGCTCATACCTCCGGGCCTTGGTTTCAGGATCAGATCTATCATTTCATTCCAGTTACTCTGAAGAATAGCCCTACAAAAGCAAGAAAAGGATACAAAAAAAGCTCAGCACTGCAGTTTCTCAAGCAAAATATGTAGGTAGCAAATGTTGTAACTTACCTTCCCACCTGGTAAGTAGGAACAGCAGTCGTTCCAAACCTTTGCATACCATAATAATTTATGAATCCAATATCCCTGAGAGAGGTCATGGCTTGTTCCACTTGTTCGTGTGTTCCTGTAATATTTCTGCCAAAATAAGTTAAATATTTGAACTCATGGTTGTGTTTTAATATTGATATCCCCAAACCACGGATCCGCAAATTACAGACACCTTTCATGCTCAATCTCACTCCCATTACCAAAAAAGACTATTCTTGTCTGCAATACGAACAATACGCAATACACCATCTTTAATTTACAGGAGCACCATTCTTATCAGACGATTCATCTGTGTACAGATCCGCCTCAGGGCACCTCTTGCTGTCTTGTGTCACTGTGCTCCCAACCACCAAGACACGCAACATTTAACCCCTCAGTGACTACCAATATGTCTTTTTGCGGCGGCCCAGTCTAAGAGCTGCACAGTGCAGTGGAGAGCTGGGGCTCAGCTCTCACATGAAATCCGCGCTCCTGCTCTAACAGCTCAGACTGGCAGGAAACCGCGGCATGTAAGCGCTGACACACATTGCGTGGTGCTAATGTGTGTATAGGCAAGCTGGGACCTGGTGTAAGCCTCAAGCTTGTATTGAGTGTTCTCCAGCAGGCTGTGCATCTCTGGCGCTGCCTTCTGGTCAATGTCAATTGCACGGACATTAAAACACAATGCACTATAGGGATAGTGTGTTGTATTTTAGAAGCAATGAAAAGATTGCCTGTTATAGTCCCCAGAATTGTTAATTTATTCTTAGTCGCTTTCGAAAAAAACTTAACAACAAGCGATCAAAAAGGGTTATTTACCTCAAAATGATACCAATGAAAACTACAACTCGTCCTGCATAAATCAAGCCCTCACACAACTCCATAGAAAGAAAAATAAAAGTTAAGAGTCTTAGGAAGCGGCGATGCAAAAAGATTTTTATTTATTTATTTTTTTTAAAAGGGTTTTTATTGCACAAGAGTAGTAAAAACGTAAAAAAACCCTATGTATTAGGTATCGCTGTAATCTTACTGATCCAGAAAATAAAGTTATTTAAGCAGAAAAATGAACGCTGCAAAAAAAAAAAAAAAAAAAAAATTTTTGCAGCACATTAGATCACGGACAGCCAAGGCTCCGTGCCGCGGCTCAGCAAAAAAAGATAGAACATGTCCTATCAATTGCGGAACACACACTGGCCGGCATCCGTGTTTTTGTGGATCGGCAAAAACACGGCCGTCTGAACGGCCCCTAACAGTGCTCACGTCTCGGCTAGACATGTAGCAATTTGCTGGTGTGATAAACTAAGGTCTCTCAGTTCAAGGATTCTGTCCCTCCCAGTTTGATAGAAATGGCGATAAGGGCTCATGCACACGCCCGTGTGCCAGACTTTCTCATGCTGAGGACCACAAATTGCATTCCCATCCCATTGTGGACTCATTCAAATGAGCTGTTTGCGGGTCGCAATACGGGCACAGGACACCTCTGGTTGTGTGCATGAGGCCTAACTGGCACGTTGATGAACAGGAGGATTCTCACAATCATCCCACAGGTCTTGATCCAATTTTTGAGGTTTGGCTAAAAAAAACAACAACTTTGCTTTTACATCCCTCCAACATGTCACAGATTGGAGCCAGGTGCTAAAAAATTTGATCATCTGCATTTCTTAGCGACACATGCTTCTTCCTCAATTTGGTGTTGCAATTTCAATGTTGAAGAGTGTAGTATGTCCAGAGAAAAAAGGGATTAAATCTGTAGTTCATTTACTTTGCAGAGGCTGTAAGTACAGAGGCAACAACGAAGGAGATAATGAGAACGATGATCTGGGGGACAGACAGCTGTTAGCAGGCACACAGGTGAGTGATCTCACACACCTATGCATCTCTCCTCAGACAGTTTATACTCACCGTATGTGATATACAGTTGTCTCTCTCCCAGATAGTCATCATTATCTCAGTGAATTCCTGCTTCCCTTAGGCCTCTTTCACACAAGCGTCACAGATGCGTTCAGGGAAACTCGCACCATTTTGCAAGCAAGTTCAGTCAGTTTTGCCTGCGATTGCGTTCAGTTTTTTCCGCGCGGGTGCGATGTGTTTTGATGCGTTTTTCACGAGCGTGATAAACTAAATGTTGACAAACAACATCTCTTAGCAACCATCAGTGAAAAACGCAGCCCCATTCACTTCTATGGGGCCAGGGCTGCGTGAAAAACGCAGAATATAGAACATGCTGTGATTTTCACACTCACTCGTGTTAAAGGGGCCTTAAGGTCTCTTTTTACACGGGACGACAGAGCAGCAAACTGTTGGGAAGGAAGCGTTCCTTCCCGACAATTTGCTGCTCACTGGTGGAGGAGACTGCTACATTTACATGCAGCAATCTCCTCCACAGTATGGGAAGGAGCAATCACTAATGCCATCACTAACGCTCTTTCCCATACTGGCTCGTCGTTTGCTGGTTTGTGTGTGCACAAACGATTGGATTACCCAATGAACGAGCGCTTCACTTGTTCATCGGGTAATCAGTGGTACATTTCCACTGCCAAATAATTGCTAATGAGCGTTCCTATGAAAACTCGTTAGAAACTATCTTTAGGATTCTCAGCCTGTGTAAAGGACCCTTTACTGTACATCCAGCCTTTTCAAAGCGCAACAAGCTTTTTTCTCTCTGGTTTCTTCTCTGGACATCTACATTACTCCCCAGGCAGGCTGTGTATGTCCAAAGAAGAAACCAGATGCTAAAGCCATAGAGGATTTACTTTGCAGAAGTTGTGTACAGTAGAGACAGGAGCAAAATATGGTCTATGAGCTCTGTGTAATGCTCACTCGTCTCAGTGTCTCTGCTGTTACACACGGACTTCACTTAAAAACCAGACGTGAATTTAGGGCGTTTTTAAAGTGGGAAGGCATCATTTTTGTTAAAGAGATTTACTCTTTTTAGACTAATAGACAAACAGAAGCCATGTGAAATTACAGTGACCATTTAAAGGGGTTGTCTGAGTTATTTTTTTGTTCTTTATATGTTTCTAACTTGTCAGGTATAACAACTTTCCCATATACTTTGTGTTTCTAAAGCTGCTGGTTTCTCAGAGTTGACTGAGGGTCACATGACCTGTGATGTCAGCTAATCTCCCTGGTCTGTGATGTTTCGTGCACAAGCCTCAGAGTTCAGATAACAGTCTGTACAAGAGACGTCACTGGCCACGCCCCCTTTCTTTGCCGGGCTGCTATCTGCTCTCTCCCTGGATTCCTTCAGATAAAACATTAACCCCTTCAGCCAGAACACACTGAGGGCTCAAGGTTTTACAACAAATAGTAGCTGCTGCAGTGAGAGGAGACAAATGCTGGGCAAGGAGCTATAGAGGAATTGTATTGTACAAGAACAGGTAAGGAGAATTTCCTGTGTGTATCAGCAGTGTCATTGTACAGCTGGGACTTGTAGTCCTACACATACAACATGCTGCTGAGTATTCCAGCAGGCAGACATGTCACTCAGCACTTGTATTCACTGCCTTTACAGGGGAGGGGGAGGGGCTGAGATTGTTGTTATTGCATGTAAACAAAGGCCAGAAGAGAACCAGGGAAATGAGGAAATATAGATTTTTTTTTGCCTAAAACTTGCTGAACTTAGTTATATATTGCTGCCCATCAGATTTACAGTGCTATATATATATTTTTTTATAACTTAGACAACCCCTTTAAGACAAACCATGCGCTGATGTACCAAAGGGGTTAAATTCAACAGCTCAAAACCAATTGAAAAAACAAAAAAAACAAAAACGTCAACCAGACATTCATGGAATAGCTAACCTTAAAACAACTGTGAAATGATTGCCTTGAAGTTCCCCCAATTTCAGCGGATTCTTCTGGTATGTAAAGTTTCCCAATTTGAAGTTCATTAAACATTTGTTTAAGTGGGCCAGTCTCTGTGCGGTTATTCTGTAAAAGAAATATATGCATGCACTATTCAATATCATATCATAATATGAATCCATTTAAGCGCTGAGTGATCTCTCTGCAGAGAGATGTAGCATAACTGGATTTGTATGACCAGTCCTTGCAACAAAGAAAATAGTTCTTTTCTTACACCTTTCTGTGTCACCATAAGCTATTTTTGTTTTTGCCCTGCATTGGACATATTTTAGGTATCATTCTTGGGTACACTTCGCAGAGTTCTCTCCAATCTTGCCAGTTGCGACGAGAGTGCAGTTGGCGAGTGTGTGGGCACAGCGGCAGTACCTGCACAACCACTTTGACGTAGTAGTACAGTAAGGTGCCTCAACTACCTACCTGCTACTCAAGGCATCTGACGTACTTTTAGGTTAAGGCATGTGATATAATTCATTTTTTTAAGAATGTCAGCATGCACAGAAAAAACAATTCAATTTTTTTTTTTTTTTAAAGTAAGGACTCCTTCACGCATGCTGCCGCTCTATTCATCTTTACGGGAGTTCAGGAGATAGCTGAGGGCCGTATTCAGTTCTTCCCGGAATTCCTATAGTGATGAACGGAGCGGGAGTCTGTATGCCCAACCTGCTGCCCCGTTCCTTTTGGAGCCCTCTGAGGGGTATGGGATAACTGTTCTCGTGATCTGTGGGGGTCCCAGCAGTAGGACCCCCAGCAATGTAATAGTTATTCTGTATCTACAGGATAGGGGATAACTTAACCACTTCAAGACCAGGCCTAATTTTGCAAATCTGACATGTGTCACTTCATGTGGTAATAACTTTGGAACGCTTTTACTTATCCAGGCCATTCTGAGACTATTTTCTCATGACACATTGTACTTCATGATAATGGTAAATTTGAGTCAATATATTTTACTATTATTTATAAAAAAAAAATCTAAATTTACTGAAAGGTTTTTTTTTTTAAAAAAATTATTTTTTAAATATTAATTTTCTCTGCTTTTAAGTTGCATAGGGATATCTAATAAAATGGTTATTAACGAACATTCACCATATGTCCACTTTATGTTGGCATAATTTTGGAAATGTAATTTAATTTTTTTAGGACGTTAGAAGGCTTCAAATTTTAGATGTAATTTTTAAGATTTTCATGAAAATTTCCAATAGTTAATTTTAAAGGACCTTTGCAGTTCTAAAGTGACTTTGAGGGGCTTAAATAATAGAAACCTCCCATAAATGAACATATTTTAGAAACTACAGCCCCCAATGTAATCCAAACTGATTTTACAAAGTTTGTTAACCCTTTAGATTTCCCACAAGAATTAAAACAGAAGGAGGGTGAAATTTAAAATATATATATATATTTTCGCAGATTTTCAATTTTTATTTGAATAATTTTTATATTTTTCCCATAAGATAGCAAGGGTAAACAGCAAATCAAACCTAAATATTTATTTTCCCGATTCTGAAGTTTGCAAAAACACCCAATATGTAGTTGTAAACTGCTCTGTGACCGGCAGTAATGAGAGTGAGATAGTACAAGCATTTGTGATCGCTTTGACAGCTTGTCAGAGTGATCAAAAGCCTGGAGACCAGGAAAAAAGTTCTCAAGTTAAAGCTCCATGTTCTTGGCTGTCAGGAGGCAGCTGAGTCATGGAGTTTCTATGTACAGGTGCTGCACACAGGGGGCAAAACTGAAGGACGTTTATAGTCAATGGGCAGACTTCA
This sequence comes from Rhinella marina, assembly GCA_900303285.1. Taxonomy (NCBI): domain Eukaryota; kingdom Metazoa; phylum Chordata; class Amphibia; order Anura; family Bufonidae; genus Rhinella; species Rhinella marina. The sequence continues at coordinate 287,172 of ONZH01003190.1, forward strand.
AGTAAGTCACAAAGATCAGCGTTTCCTTTGTACCTGGCAATTGATGCAGCAGTGATGCTGCTAAGAACAGCCACTCTCCCATTTGTGATTGGACAGATGCAAGGGATGTGCCAGGCAAACTCCAGCAATTACAGTATCTCTCATTGACTGCGTACATGGACATTATATAGTGGGAAGTGGTTGACCCTCAACCAATAGTGCACAAAGTAACTAGAAACAATGGGAAAGCTGCATTACATTAAACCGTACCACCAACAACTCTCCATAAATCAAAAGTACAAGCGACCAAGCAAACTTTGTAATATATCATTACAGAAAAATGACATTTGCACTATTTACCAGACTCCCCACCAGGTTACAATTAGTGGCACACTAACAAATATGGTTATAAGAACTTTTACACACACGTTCATGCGCTTAGTCATGTTAAGTGCCAATTAACTGATGGAGAAAGTACTTACTTAAGAACGGCAATTGCTTGAACAGTGATAGCTCTTTTGTCCTTGGTCCCCATGTAAGAAAATATGTTGGGTTTAACCCTGTGTCAAAATGGAACAATGTGATAGCACATAAGACTTCAATTTTACTCTGGTACAGGTCATATTGCAATAATTGTGGCCTCACAGTCACATACAAATTGTAATGAACCCACCAATAGTTTATTACAATGCTTATTAAAGCAAAACTGCTGACAGCTCTCGGTAGAGGGCAGGGGACAGGAGGTAATACATAACTCTATCCCTGACTTTAAAGCTGAAAAAGAAATCAAGTGTGCACCAAGAAAGGGCCGATAGGTGGCCATGCTTCAGGTATGAGAGGAACCACAGCCTCGCTCCTCTGCTGTGCCGCTCTCCTAGTTGGTCACTACAGCCATAGAAGATGGAAGGAGCTGTGGAGCGGCTCATACACCGAGCGTGAAGCACTGCAACTTCATCCTCCATGCACTTGCAGGAGTGGTGCAAGTGGGATTCAAAGTTTTTTTTTTTGTCAGCACCACGGTTGTGCATTACCTCCTATAGCTATCAGCAGCTTTGCATCGAGAAATATGCTAGCAGACTCACTTTAACATGTAAAATCTCAGATACCATATATTCTAAGCCATTACTACTAAATCCTCAATGGGACAGTACAGTCCCCTGTAAGGGGATATAGTTTTGTCCATTTAGTGGCTAAATCTTCAAACAGTCAAATCCTTTGGAAAATGACTGCTATTAGTCCTCAAAAAAAGGCACAGACCTTAAAAATTTGGAGAGCACATTAATGGCATCCATCGTGTCCTTGTTTTCCTTGTACAGCACAAAATGGCAAAAGCTCCCCCTGGATTTTGGCCAAGAATGTTTACGTGGATCTTAAAATAGAGAAAAAAAAATATATGTCATAAATATTGGATGCCCAGTGTATTGGAAAATAGACTAATACAACCAAATAAAAACCACATGGGTCTATTAAAGTACACAAAATCATATGGAGAACTTGCACAATTTTTGACAAAGAAAAGGCATTGCTTTTATGTCACCAGTTAAAAGTGTGTGTTGGCATTTCCATTCGATTTCAGGGGCATGAAATGCCAGCTTTGCTTACCTGAAAGCGTTCTGACCTCTGTCCGAGTGTATAGCATTAAGAGCACAAGAAAGTAAGGTTTAAATTCTGCGTCTTTTCAATGTTTATTGGGGGTGGACATGCAAAGATAACTATGGCTGCATGGTCATTCCACTTTTTAGGATACAATGGCTTCCAGCAAATGCGTGGCAGGTCGCAATGGTCTTAGAAGCAGGAACAGGCTGTGAGAGAATGAACCCTTTCCAAAAGTGTCAGGAACTTTAATTCTCAAGACGTCCTGTGGCTTATTGTTAAAGGATAATGCACAGTAATCTGTATTTTACTGAAGTGGGTCTTGCTTTATGGTTTTCAGACTAGGACAAAACATTCAAATCTATTCACACCACATTTAAAGGGCATCTGTCAGCAGATTTGTACCTATGAAACTGGCTGACCTGTTACATGTGCGCTTGGCAGCTGAAGACATCTGTGTTGGTCCCATGTTCATATGTGCCCACATTGCTGAGAAAAGTGATGTTTTAATATATGCAAATGAGCCTCTAGGAGCAATGGGGGTATTGCAGTTACACCTAAAGACTCTGCTCTCTCTGCAACTGCAACACCCTCTGCACAAGGCCAGGCAGGTGTAATGATGCTTTCACTACCTGGTTCGGTCGATCAAAGAGAAGAGGGTGCAGCCAAAAAGCAGAGCCTCTTGCTGTAACGGTAACGCCCCCATTGCTCCTAGAGACTCATTTGCATATATTAAAACCTCATTTTTCTCAGCACTGCGGGCACATATGAACATGGGACCAACACAGATGCCTTCAGCTGCCAAGCGCGCATGTAACAGATCAGCCGGTGTCATAGGTACAAATCTGCTGACAGATGCCCTTTAAGAGAATCCATCCCATTGCTTCTATTAATATACATGTGCATGCTGCCTTCACAGCAGGAAATCCTAAATGATGTGACAAGTGGGCTAGGAAGATAAATGGATAAAGTGCTTCTTACACAATGCAAAAATATACCTAGGAAAAATACGTAGGTGAGGGTGCCATGCACATACCCGTAATAAACTGCTATTCCGCATCTTCATTTATCGGTGGCACATTTACACAGGCCAATTATCATGAGCATGTGCTCGTACAAGCTTATGTTCCTGATAACTGGCCTGTGTAAAAGCACCCTTAGGTGCTAGACTGAAGTCATTTTTCCACTGTACTTTTAGGAATCAGAGCCAGCTACAGCGATCTGGTCCTCTATAATGGGACTTGCAATTATATAAAATGAGCCAGTTAGTAAAGGGGTTATCATTACAAAACCTATGGAATAGAAGACATGCATCCCACAAATGCAAGACTTCTACATTTCCCAAGGAACGATGGCAATTATATTCATCAATGAAAAACTGATGGAAGTTTAGAAGAGTGCAACACTACTTGCTTGCATGCAAAACACCTCATGCTTAAGGCATGCAGAGAGTCACATTATACATTCGTATGGTCTTGCTGATTGCAAGTTCAGGTACTAAGCAATAGCAGGACAGTGTGAAAGCTGTACTACCAGACAGGCTCATAAACCGTCAGAGAAAGAGAACGCTTGTATGTTACCAGATACACAAAACAAAGTCTTAGTTATAATGCAGAGGCCTATATATTTTGACAAAAACAAAGGGAAAACAAAAGTAGATTTAAATGCACGTGGCAATTAGAATAAAAAAAATAAATGCCATATTAAAAGGGGTTGTCTGATAGTTTTTAGAATTCTCAGCGGAGAGTAAGGCCTATCAAACAGAGAAAAAATGATGCCAAGGGTCCCTCTGTTCCAGTGCTGCTGGTCCGGGTCCCCATCAGACAGGACTGGAAGTGGTAACGTCACATCCATCAAGCAAGTGACTACTCAGTCAATCAATTGCCTCAGTAGTCATGTACAAGTGACCGCTGAGACCAGTAACTGGCTGAGGTTATGTGAATGATGGACGCGACATCACTTCCAGTCCTGTCTGATGAGGACCGGAAACCCTGGGATCCAGACCTGCAGTTCTGAAAGGGGGACCTTTAGCAGGTGAGTTAAGCTTTTTTTTTTCTTTAAAAACTGCCAGACCACCCCTTTAAAAAGTTGACAGCACCCAGGAGCTGGCTGATTCACATATCACAAAGTACCATGTTAATGGCATTTACACCTTTGCAACACTTGTATGAACCAGTGTGGATCTTGGTGTGGAAAATGAATCATTACAAAAAATTGTCCAGTGTAGAAAGCAAAGAATGATTAATTAACAAGGAATAAAAAACATTGTCCACTGCTTACAGAAAAATATCTCCACTGAATTCATGGAGGTTTATCATTCCACTTGTCAAAATGAAGCAAAAAGAATCAAAAGGGACAAATGTGGGAGTTTAAAGGGGTTGTTCCGTTTCCTATATTGATGACATATCCTCAAGATAGGTCTTGGATATCAGATCGGCTGGGGTCTGCCTCACGACAGATCAGCTGTGTGAAGAGAAGCCAGCGCTGCATTCTCTTCACCGATTACTCACTCGCTGTCGACATCGCACCAGTGAGCAATGTAATTACAGCTACACCATCCCATTCACTTCAATGGGAGACGGTTACACTCTGTCTGCTATAGGTCATCAATCTATGAAACGGGACACCCTCTTAATGAAACTGTCTCAAAGAAAACCTGTCTTTGCTGCCCCTAGCAACCAAATCACAGCTTTCATTTCATATTCTGCAAAAATGAAAGCTGCGCCGTGAATGGTTACTATGGGCAACAAATAACAGATGTCCTCTAAAAGTAAGTTTAGCAGTAAAACTATAATGCCCCTTTCACACGAGCGGGAGACTCGCATGTCTCCCGCAACGCATCTACAGGGCTGGACTCTGCACTGACAGGGATCGCATAGCATTATATGCGATCCCAGTCAGTGCAGAGTTCAGCCCTGTAGATGCGTTGCGGGAGACATGCGAGTCTCCCGCTCGTGTGAAAGGGGCATAATAAAGACTGAGACAGTGACAGATCAATCATCATCATTAAAGGTATATTCTAGCTGTTAAAAGTTATCCCCTATCCACAGGACAGCTATTAGATTGGTGGGGGTCCTACCGCTGAGACTCCCATTGATCAAGAGAATATGTACCTCATAGAAATGAACAGAGGCGCAGATTGGGCATGCAAACTGTACTCGGCTGTCTCCTGAACACTTGTAGAGATGAATGGAGCAGCAGTGAACATTCTTGACCTGCCACTCTGTTCATTTTGATGGCTCCAAGGTACCACCTGGAACCAAACCCGAGTTCGGTACAAAGGTTTTTTCTCAGTTGAAATTAATTTACAAAGTTATTACCCGGAGTCTCGTGAGACTTTGTGAAGTAATAACTTCGGCTCATTGAAGCCAATACATTCTAATACTGTACAGAGCGCTCGCTCCGCACAGTATTCTAACACTTTATGCGAATCAACTTCGGATAAAGCATTCAGAGTCGATTCGCTCATGCCTATCCACAACCATACAGGTCAGTACCTCTCTTTAATATCCATGATCCTGAAGATGCTTCTAAGTAAGAGAAGGTTAGGATGCAGATTCTCCTCTACTTTATGTGCAGCGGATGGCAGCTAGTCTCCACTCACCATGACAGAGAACAGCAAACAAGGCATTCACTATGCAGAGGAAAACTGCTAAAAGATGCCAGATACAAGTGATGACCGGTTATTTCTCATGTGCACACACTGTACTATTGATTAATGCAAAGTCTGTTGGAAGGTTAGTGACGTTTTAAGGATGCAGCGTTTCATTTTTTCCATTTTCATCTCCTATTTGGAAAGCCATAGCCATTTAATTTTTATTTTGATATTTTTGTTTCACGATGACTTATTTTAATGGTACCATTTTGAGGTATTTACTTTCTTGGAGGGAAACACCATCATTGATTTTTTGGTTTTGTTCTCCCGTGCAGTAGAAATGACATTCTGTGGGCCGTTATAATCACGGTTATACAAATATTATATATTTTGTCTCAATGGCAAAAAACATTTAATTTCTCGGGATGGGCTTTCATTCTGGGATACACATGACTTTGATCTAGTTTTATTAGACTTTTGTGAGGTGGGATGACCAAAGTGAATTCTGGCAAGTTTTTTATTTTTTTTTACGGCATTCAGCATGTGGCATGAATAAGACCATAAATAACGGCAGTCTGCTAAATCTTGCACATTTGACCTCTGAGGCCAATGATTGGTTGCAACAATCAGATGACCTCACTTTTGTCTGGCAGCGGGGAGCTAGGGCTCTGGAATAGTGGGAAAGGTGGTGTGTGTGTATTTTTATTTTGTGGACACATTTTATGCAAATCTTTAACCCTTGGTATCTGTCACCACTTCACAAATAGTATTGCAGATAAGGATTCCAGATCATATTTTCTTATTTTCCTACCGATCCCCTGCTCTCAGCACTCAAATATAAGCACTGAAATATATTGTGGGGACTGCTGTGCACACCCACGGGAGTCCTCTTCATTATGTTAGTGCGACACAGCAGCCTGGACTATGTATTTCAGCTTTGAGCCCTAAGGAGCAGGGGGAAAAAAAGAGACAAAACAATTGTGATCTGGACTCCTTATCTGCATTAATACTTATATAGTACTGCAGATAATAGTCCAAGATCATGACAAATTCCCTTTAGTTTTTCAGTTATGTTAGACAACTCATTTACATTAAATCATTCTTTATGGCTCTGCTTCCAGGATCATGTTCATGGCGATCCCCAGGCCTCTCTTTGTAAAATCACTTGGGTGTTGAGGTCTCTTTTGATCCACAGCAATTGTATCTCAAAGTGCGAGAAGGTATTAAGGGGTTGTCTCACCTTACCATTTATCATGTAGAGAAAGTCAAAAGGCACTTCAATTGTGATTGTCCATACTGCTTCCTTTGCTGGCTTGATTTTTTTCATCACATTATACACTACTTGTTTTGATGGCTACAACCACCTTGCAATCCAGCAACGGTGGCCGTTCTTGCACACTATAGAAATATAGTGCTGGCCTATGTGCACTCCCGCTCCAGCTTTCAGAAAGCTCTCAGCTGCCACAGTAACTGAGCAGCTCCCACAATATCATTGGGGATGGGGGGGGGGTGTGTTTCGGATCCACTTGTCAATGGGAACATCCCACTGCGGTAACGACTGCTCAGATAGGTTAAAAGTTTTTGATCGGCGTTGCCTCCGATCACAGACTCTGCCAGCAGATGTCTGCTGTGTAAAACAACACATAATTGCTGTTTACAGTGTCCGCTCATCTCCTTAACATGTGCCATCTTTTAAGACCTTAAATCTGCCATATGTGTACAGCAATGTTTTTGGTCACTAAATAATAACATCTGTCAGCAATCCACAGCTCAGGTGACAAGTGTTCGATTTATCACCGATGGCTGGAATGGGGAAACCTTAAGCATGGCAGCAGCATGCTCAGGCACTGTTTTGACCAATTCCATCTCACCATGGCCATTTCAGTAAGGAGACATGGCAGATCCCCATGTAAGTGATGGTTAAGGGTTGGACCCCAACTATTCTACAACTATACAGTCATCACCTATCTTGTGGATGTAATTGGAAGAGAAATATGTTTTGACCCCAATGCTGGCCCACCCTGTGCACACTCACTAAAATGCAACGATTTTTAACTGCACTTGTAGATGAAGCAGAGGGTATAAGCATATGCGCTGCATGACCAGTACATTTTAAACCTCCACAATCCAGCACCAGCATACTGCTTGACACAGCACACAGTAAAGATATGATAAAGTCATGCATTCTCAAGCTGATGTATAGAAGGGAGGGACTATTGAAATGTCTCATGGAGATACGATCTTACTTGATAAAGCCTTTTTGCCAGCAGCATGGTAGGCTACAATATATTTCTTTCCATCTCGATCTTCAGTTTTGGTTTCCAATCCGGGGAATAAGCCTTTTACAGCCTGATGAATAATTGTCCTCTTCTCTTTGCTGTCATCAACAACCTGTAAATATAATTGGGCAGAAAAATCAATGCAACCACTGGAAAGTGGAACAATGCTTCCAAAAGAAAAGGAGGGCTAAGGTGAATTAAAGAGAACCTGGAAAGAAGAAAATAGACACAGTGCTTTCTAGGGTAATATCCCGAAACAGGGAGATATCACCCCTTATTCTCAAGATGAAAGGTGCTCACCTGAGGTGGTTGTGTGTTATGTGACATCAATCTTTATTTGATGACGCACAAAGTCCAACAGACAATGTATTTAGGGGTTAAAAACTCATCATCAGGTCAAATGTACATATAAAGCAAACACAATACAGCTGTACATATATACACACAAGTGGGAGAGTTGTCGTCCACAAAAGGGCCAAAGTGCAACTCCACCCCGCCACTTGTTCTGATTCAAACACATCTCAGGCCCCAAATGGTTAAAAAAATAATAATAATCACCCGTGTATACCTGTGCGTATCAGATCTGTGTTATCTAAAATTCATATCTAAAGCAGTGTCTCAGCTCATAACAGAAATAATTCCAATTGCTGTAAAATACTAGTCAGTCTTTATTTCTCATGTTACTATTACTAGGCCATTTTAGTCCCCAATATGTTGTGCCCATTGTTTGCCAGCGTGAAAAGTCAACCCTCTTATTAATTTACTGCGTTTCCTGATTTTAGAAACAAATTACATGTGGCTTGGGAATAAAAGCGCACCAGGTGCATTTGAAGCCCAATGTAGTGATTTACACCGCTTAAAACCTAAAAATATATATAGAGAAGTGACCCCATTTTGAAAACTCTGCCTCTGAAGGTATTATTCGGTGGAGTGAGCATTTTGATGTCACAGATATTTTGCAGAAACTAAGGCATTGCGGACTGTGCAAAATAGCTATTTTTTCCACAGATATGGCATTCAGCTCATGATGAGACTCACATCACATTACCTGAATTCAAAAACAGGTTCTACCAGGTACGGAAATGCCATAAATGTAGGAGTTAGCTGTTGTATAGGCACATGGTAGGGCTCAGAAGGGAAGGATCGGTACTGTACCTGTACCCAAGGGGGACCCAATTTTGGGAACTATACCTCTTATTTATCAAGGGGTGGAGTGAGCATTTTCATTCTACGGGTATTTTGCAGAAATTAATGAGCAGTTGAATAAGCAAAATTAAAATTGCAAGTTTTCCACAGATATTGGATTTCAGTGCCCAGTATTCTGTGACCAGCTTGTGCCATCTGAGACACAGCACATCTCTTAAACTGTTAGGCAGGCTCTACTTGCTGTCTGGGTACATTGCAGGGTTTAGAAAGGAAAGCCCACCTTTTGGTTTTTGCAGCGCAGATTCTGATGGATTGGTTTACGGGCACCATGTTGCTTTCGGACTGCCTCTGAGTACCAGTACAGCCATAAGTTTTGTGAGGACATATTGTTACTATTATCATTGTTTCTATCTTGGGGTACATAAAAGTTTTTGATCACTTATTTTTTTGCTTTTTGGGAAACAGGGTAAAGAAAAGGCTGTGAACACCGTGTGGGAAAAATGATGTTATCTTTATTCTGCTGGTCAGTAACATTATAGAGATACAAATTATATCTTTTTTTTAAGTTTTGCTACTTTTACACAAATAAAGTATTTTCGGGGAAAAAAAAACATGATTTGTCTCTGAGAGCCATATTTTGCTTTATTTTTCTGGCAAGGACTTGTTTTTTGCGGAATATATTGATATTTTTATTGGTAAGATTTTTGATCACTTGATTTTTTTTTTTTTATACAGTATTCATCTAGCAGTGTGGACCATGTGATATTTTTTATAGAGCGGGTTGTTATGGACTGTGCGATACCGAGAAGTTTTTTTTTTTTTTTCCACATTTACACAAAAGCATTTTTGAAAATTGTGTCACTGAGACATTTTTTGTATTTTTCAAGCAATGGGCTTGTTTTATGCGGGATGAGATGATGTTTTCATTGGTACCACTTACGTGTACATAAGACTTTTTGCGCTATGTACGTCACTCATTGTCAAGGGGCTAAGAAGGTAGACTTCAATAGTTTGGGCTACTTAAGAGGATATGACAGAATGTATACTAAGGATGAAGGTTTTTTTCAACAGGGTCACTTAGTATGTGAACAGTTCTGTGAAAAAAGGTAGGATATGTCCTATATTTTGCAGCGCAAAGGCACACAGATGCTCTGTGCTTCGGGGTTTGTGCCTCTGCACCGCAAAAGATAGGAGATGTCCTATGTTTGATTGCATCTGGTGGATCGTGGACCCATTGAAGTAAATGGGTCCACACCGCGATGCGGGGTGCACATGGCCACTGTTTTGCAGACACTGGGTCTGCCATCCTCAAAATGGGCATGGCACTCACAGATTTGTGTGAATGCACCCTTAGCCAAAGGAGCAAGAAGTGATTGCCACTGTGGTAGACTCAAAGTGGCCACAGGGTGGCTTTACTCCGACAAGGGTACAGGTAGGGCTGGGCGATTAATCGAATTAATTCGATTAATTCGCCCATTGCAAGCCTCACGATTTTATTTTTTAGGAAAATCGTGAATTCGATTTTCCTAAAAATGGCGCCCGACATATAAAATAAAAAAAATCTCTCACCTGTCCTGCGCTGCGGTGCTCCTCTTCCGGGTCTGCGCTGCACTGTCCTGACCGCGTACAGCGTCAGGAAGTAGTGCGTGCACTCTGACCTGACGCTGCACGCAGTCAGGTGACAGTGCAGCGCCGGGAGAAGAAGAGGGGCATCGGACGTGGAGCCGCAGCGGAGGACAGGTGAGAGATATTTTTTTTTTTATTATTATTTTGGTCACTGCTCTGAGGCCTGGAGGGGGCACCGTGGGCTGCTCTGAGGCCTGGAGGGGGCACCGTGGGCTGCTCTGAGGCCTGGAGGGGCACCGTGGGCTGCTCTGAGGCCTGGAGGGGGCACCGTGGGCTGCTCTGAGGCCTGGAGGGGGCACCGTGGGCTGCTCTGAGGCCTGGAGGGGGCACCGTGGGCTGCTCTGAGGCCTGGAGGGGGCACCGTGGGCTGCTCTGAGGTCTGATGGGGGCACAGTGGGCTGATCTGAGGTCTGATGGGGGCACAGTGGGCTGATCTGAGGTCTGGTGGGGCCACAGTAGGCTTTTTTTATTTATTTTTTTTATATTTTTACTAACATAAGAAAATCGAGATTTAAATCGTGAATCGTCCAAAATTAAAAAAAAAAAAAATAATAATTTTTTTTTGGGCCATATCGCCCAGCTCTAGGTACAGGTATTACCTCTATAGATACATTGGATTCCTTATTTTTAAAGAGCTGAAGGTCTTCCAAACGCTTCTTTTCATCCTCTGATAAGACTGAATAAATGTCTTCTGATGGATCCTATAAACAGAAGGAACATCAATTTGCTAAGAAAGACAAAAAATAAATTAAGCAAACATGAAAGTATTGAGATTTACCTCATCATCTGCTGGAACGGATAAATCATTCAAGTAAATGATCTTTCCATCTTTTCCAATTTCATGTACAACAAAATCAGAATATCTAAAACAGAAATTACATAATATATAGGCATGAGGATGAATGTGAAAAAATTGGAAGTTTTTTTTAGTGTTTTTCTTTTAAAAAAAAAAAATCATACTGCTAGCCTTATTTTCTCTGCTTAAATAGTATTTCCATCTACGGCCCAAATGCTGACAGTAAACAGAACAACTCTCAACTCAATGCCCCTTTCATACGCACAGCACCCGCACTGAATTCTGACCCATTCATTTCAATCGGTCTGTGTACATGAGCATTGTTTTTCACGCATCATTTCTGCATTGCATGAGAATCGCAGCATGTTCTACATTCAGCATTTGTCACGCAGCCCTGGTCCCATAGCGGTGAATGGGGCTTCAGTGAAAAACGCATTGCATCCAGATGCAATCCAGACGCAATGCGTTTTTTCCACTGATGGTTGCTGGGACATGTTCTTCTTCAGGGTTTTTTTTTCCATGCGTGTGAAAAACGCATCAAAACTGATTGCAGAGAAAACTAAACACTGAACGCAATCACTGAATGCTTGTGAAATGGTGCGAGTTTCACTGAACGTGCCCTGAGCCAATCCGTATAGTTTGTATTAAAGAGACCTAAAGGGATCTCTCCAGGATTTTGATATTGATGGCTGATTTTCAGACTCCAGCACTTGGCTCGTGCTCCTCAATAAGGATTTTAAGAAAATGACTGGACCAAAAAAGCTAAATGGACATGCATTTAAATTAGGGTCTCTGTCATTAGGGCAGCATAAAAGTGGAGACAGATTCCCTTTCACAATTCTTAAAATGCAACAATCCTTTTGTATTAATTGATTAATAAGGACCAACAAGCAGGATTCTGATTAATAGTTGCCTTGCAAGAACGAGCAATTATAACTGTGCGTGATATAAAGAAATTTTAGAGGGCCATTAAACCATGAAAAACAAGAAAAACTCTGGTAATGACTAGAGATGAGCGAACGTGCTCGAAACGAGCACTGTACCGCTCGGCCTCCTGAGGAGGATGGAAGCGGCTGCCTGCGCCCATGCGAGCGCAGGGGAGCCGAGCGGTACAGTGCTCGTTTCGAGCACGTTCGCTCATCTCTAGTAATGACCTAGAATTGTGCATTAGCAAAAGCTCAAAATTGCAAAATCTCAGCAGCTTCTTACAAAACCTCCCTCTGTATATTACCAGGGCACTATACACTATATATGTAGTGTGATTTCCAGCATACCTCACATGCTCCCCAGCTTTCCAAAGCTACTGAAAGTCAGATCTGGACAATTATGCAACGAAAGGAAGAATGATCACTGCAGAACTAGGCAGATTAGCTATTCAGCTGTATGTACTATTTGCACTGTTAGCAAATTTATTTTTAACTTTTGGCATCCTTCCAACAAAATGGCCACGCTCACTGTGCAGACAAAAATTATGTAGACTAAATCCAAATGTTCTAGGTCACATGTACTAGCATCGGGGGAGAGAAGACATGGCTGCAGCCTGAGAGAACAACGTGCTGCTTTTCTATTTTATTTTCTATGGTCTGCAACTGTGATATCTGATGACACAAGAGTAAATAAAGACACGAGGAGATTATGTTCCGGTTTGTTGGCTGTTCTTTTGTTTGGATTCTGAGTTTAGTTTCCCTTTAAGCTCACTTTTGGACAAGTACAGGCACGATCAAATAGCTAGTAATATAGGAGTAGCTGAAAAATAAGGTTAAAAAAAATTCTACTATGCCTATCACTCAGATAAATAGTGAATACAAATGTTACCAATTGATACTGCATGCAAACAAAATTTAAGGGGTATATCAGGAGGTTAATATTGATGGCCTAACCTCAGGATAGGTCTTCAATAGCTGATTATTCCTTTAATATATTTTATGCTCCAGAAATGACAACGCGCCAAAGGACATACGGTAAAGCAATGCTATTACCTTTCCTTCAGGATTCCAGAGAAGCCTTCATGAGTACTGACAAATTTGGTGATCCCAACATCAAGTTCAGTCAACCCATATTTCATCATGTCGGCAAAGCTTTCAGGGTCCCCATCACCAGGCTCCCCCTCCAAGAGTTCATCTTCTCCTTCACTCCCATCATCCTCTTCAGCTTTTGTGAGTGGAGCTTCAGCAATAATTTCTGTTTCTATGGCTTTTTTGGTTTTGAGAACAGTTTCCTGAAGCGTGTCATCAGATTCAGCAGTAAACTCAATTTCTGAAAGTCTTTGCTTCTTGGTTTCATCTGTGGTGAGGTCTTCAGATGGAAGGTGGCGTTTCAGTGAAATGGTTGTCATTTCAACAGACTCCATATTTCGGAAGGCACTGTGGAACTCTTTACATAAATCTGATGGATAAAAGAAAAATAGATCTTTACAAAGTAATAAACCTTTAAAAATAATGAGGTGCCAAACTTAATGGGGTTACAGTGGAATTAATATTAATGAACTATCCTCTGGATAGGTCATCAATATCAGATCAGCAGGGTCCGACACCCGGGAACCCCACCGTGGCCTCTTTCAAGTGAATGGGACTGCAATATCATCACATCTGCTATACAATGTACAGTGCTCTGCTTGATAAGAGCCCAGGAGCAGCCGCACTCACCAGAGCTCCGGGGAGTGCTGCAGCTTCCCAAAACAGCCGACTGGCAGGGGTACCAGGACTCCGACCAACTGTAATGCGATATCGATGACTTGTCCACATTATTTCCCAGACAATTCCCTTAAAAGGGTTCTCCAAGTTATATTTATTCATGACCTCTCCTCAGGATAGGTCATCAATATCAGATCGGCGGGGGTCCGATACCTGGCACCCCCGCTGATCAGCTGTTTGAAGAGGAGGCGTGCGCCGTACCAGCGCTGCCTCCTCTTCATTGTTTACCTGCTCGCCGTAACATCCGCAGTGGTGAGTAGGTGTAATTACACCTAACTATCCCATACATTTCAATGAGACGGATCGCTCCTATACAAGTGTATGGGAACGAGCCGTTCCATTAAAATGAATGGGACGTCTTGGGTGACGTTATCAGCATTAATGGGCCGGGTTTAGCGCTGCCCTAGCCTGCAAAATGGATAGGGCAGCACTAAAGCCTTCCCATCATAGCCGATGATGTCACCGACAACACTGATAGTGGAAGCCTCCGCCTAGCAGTGTAAAAAATATATACAAACAGCCCTTACCCTGCAAGATCCAGCACAGGGCAAGGGAGAGCATCGGAGTGTGAAATACTCCAATGCTCAAATCAGGGGGGCCGTCTGGGTGAAAACGGAGATGCCCGGCAGCAGTTCTGAACCCGGACAACCCCTTTAAGGACCAATTCAGTTTAGAAGTGACTTTCAGAGGCTTACAATAAAAAAAAACAAAAAAAAAAAACCCCATAAATGCCCCCATTTCAGATATAATACACCAAATTATTCGAAACTGATTTTACAAATTTTGTTAACTCTTTAGATGTCTCACAAGAATCAAAGGAAATTGGAGGTTAATGGAAATTTGCAGATTTTCTAAATTTTTCCTGTCACACAGCAAGGGTTCACAGTAAAATAAACCTCAATATTTATTACCCTGATTCGGCAGGAACACCCCATTTGTGGTCTCAGAAGGAAAGGGTTTTTGGAGGGCAGATTTTGCTGCAATGGTTTTGAAGCGCCATGTCTCATTTGAAGAGCCCCTAAAGCAGGGATCAGCAACCTTCGGCACTCCAGCTATGGTGAAACTACGACTCCCAGCATGCACACTTTCTGAGCTGTTTTCAGAATTCCCACAGAAGTGAAAGGAGCATCCTGGTTGCTGTAGTTTCACATTAAAAATTTCATATTTTTTCCAATAAAAAGCATGCAACAATTTGTTACTCATTGTCTCCTAAATACAGCAACACCCTGTATGTGGTAGTAACCTGCTGTTTGGGCACACAGCACGGTGCAGAAAAGAAAGCAACATTATGTTTGAGACCTAGTTTGGTGATTTATATAGCACTGCCTAATACATGCTGTATTGTACTGTGTTGGAACTGTCAGTTTTGCACTGACACACCTTTTGGGCTGGTCCTGATAGGCCTCCCTAGCTGACAGGCTCTGAGGCCTTTGTAGAGCCTTGGGCTGCCTAAGCAACTATTGACACACGGAGAACATTGGCACACAGAGAACAGGGTAGAGATAGGTACAGTGGGGGGAAAAAGTATTTAGTCAGCCACCAATTGTGCAAGTTCTCCCACTTAAAAAGAGGCCTGTAATTGACATTATAGGTAGACCTCAACTATGAGAGACAAAATGAGAAAACAAATCCAGAAAATCACATTGTCTGATTTTTAAAGAATTTATTTGCACATTATGGTGGAAAATAAGTATTTGGTCAATAACAAAAGTTTATCTCAATACTTTGTTATATATCCTTTGTTGGCAATGACAGAGGTCAAACGTTTTCTGTAAGTCTTCACAAGGTTGGCACACACTGTTGCTGGTATGTTGGCCCATTCCTCCATACAGATCTCCTCTAGAGCAGTGATGTTTTGGGGCTGTCGCTGGGCAAAACGGACTTTCAACTCCCTCCAAAGGTTTTCTATGGGGTTGAGATCTGGAGACTGGCTAGGCCACTGCAGGACCTTGAAATTCTTCTTACGAAGCCACTCCTTCGCTGCCCTGGCGGTGTGCTTGGGATCATGGTCATGCTGAAAGACCCAGCCACGTTTCATCTTCAATGCCCTTGCGGATGAAAGGAGGATTGCACTCAAAATCTCACGCTACATGGCCCTATTCATTCTTTCATGTACACAGATCAGTCGCCCTGGTCCCTTTGCAGAGAAACAGCCCCAAAGTATGATGTTGCCACCCCCATGCTTCACAATAGGTATGGTGTTCTTTGGATGCAACTCAGCATTCACTCTCTTCCAAACACGACGAGTTGTGTTTCTACCAAACAGTTCTACTTTGTGATTTTCTGGATTTGTTTTCTCTTTTCGTCTCTCATAGTTGAGGTCTACCTATGATGTCAATTACAGGCCTCTCTCATCTTTTTAAGTGGGAGAACTTGCACATTTGGTGGCTGACTAAATACTTTTTTTTTTCATCCACTGTAGTTCCCTCCCTTTGTAACCCATTAGATGCAGCAGTCAGCATTGATTGCGGCATCAAAGGGGTTAATCTGCTGGCTTCGGAGTCTTAACCTATGCAGGCGCATAGAGCTGGGCCCTGTTGCTGATCAGGCAAGCACAGCTCCTGTACCCACCGGCTTTTGGAGGGACACCCTGCAAGCGCTTCTGGTACTCTTCTTCCCTGGTGCTGCGCTGTACTGTCCCGACTGCGTACAGCTTCAGGATGTAGTATGTACACTCTGACATGCAGCTAGGTGACAGTGTAGTGCAGCCCCAGGGAAGACAAGGAGAGGAGCAGTAAGTGAATGTATTTATTTTATCTCTGATCTGAGGCGCTCTGAGGATCTGATGGGGGGGGGGGGTAGGCGGGGGATTCCGCTCTGAGGATCTGATACAGGGTTGGGATGGGGTCTGCTCTGAGGACCTGATACGGTGGGGGGGGGTCCGCTCTGAGGACCTGATACGGTAGGGGGGGGGGGCGCTCTGAGGACCTGATACGGTGAGGGGGGGGGTCCGCTCTGAGGACCTGATACGGTGGGGGGGGGGTTCCGCTCTGAGGACCTGATATGGTGGGGGGGGGGGGGGGGTCCGCTCTGAGGACCTGATACGGTGGGGGGGGGTTAGGGGTCCGCTCTGAGGACCTGATACGGTGGGGGGGGGGGGGGGTCCGCTCTGAGGACCTGATACGGTGGGGGGGGGGGGGGTCCGCTCTGAGGACCTGATACGGTGGGGGGGGGTCCGCTCTGAGGACCTGATACGGTGGGGGGGGGGGGGTCCGCTCTGAGGACCTGATAACGGTGGGGGGGGGTCCGCTCTGAGGACCTGATACGGTGGGGGGCACTTGGACGTGGTTGGTAGGCACTCCTGTGTCTAATAAAGAGTTGGTGCTCTGTGGTAAAACAATTGCACGTCATCTGGAAGAAACCACGGCACTCAAATAAATGGTATTTAGTCTATTTTGGAAATTTATTCAATCCATCCATTTTCATATTAATGACATCACTGGGCCAATGTTTCAGTCATACCTGACCTTGATCACTGCCGTAATGTAGAAGGCATAAGTAGCGTGGGATGGTGGTGATCGCTATGTCAGCCTACATGACATAGCGCTGACATAGCGATCACCACCATATATTAGCATATATTAACTTAGGCCTCTTTCACACTGATACCCCCCCCACCCTGAGGAGACATAGTAAGTGCAAACTGCCTGTCAGTCAGTGAATTAATGTGCTGAGAAAACCCCTTTGAGGCAGGTACTTCTTAGTAGATCTAAACTTTCAATGACCTGTGCATAAATCACTTGTCTAGTGCATGTTCTCTCTGTATGCTTTAGGCCCCTTTCACACAAACGATACAGATTCAGTCTGGATGCATTCAGGGTGCGATCAGGAAAACTCGCACCAATCTGCACGCAATCGCAGTCAGTTTTATCTGCGATTGCGTATGTTTGTTCAGTTTTTAATGCGCGGGTGCGATGCGTATGAATGCATTTGGCACGCGCATGATTAATGAATGTTTACAAACAACATTGCTAAGCAACCATCAGTGAATCACGCATTGCATCTGCACTTGCTTGTGGATGCAATGCGAATTTCACAGACCCATTCGCTTTAATGGGGCCAGGGCTGCGTGAAAAGCGCAGTATATATAACATGTTGCGATTTTCATGCAACGGCGAACTGATGCGTGAAAAGGTTTGCCCATGTGAAAAGACCCATTGAAATGAATGGGTCAGGATTCAGTGCGGGTACAATGCGTTCGCATCACGCGTTGCTCCCGCCCGGAAATCTCACCCGTGTGAAAGGGGCCTTATGTTTTAGTTTGCTGTTCCTCTGATGTAAAACACCTAGGGGCCTTATGTATGAAAACTGTCTAGGTGTAGAAGTTTCTTTGTTGGCCATAGAAACCAATCAGGGCTCCCCTTTCATTTCATATAGTGCTCCAGAGAAATGAAAGGGGAGCTCTGATTGGTTGCCATGGGCAACAAAGAAAGTCTTAGACCCAGACAGTTTTCATACATCAGGCCCTTAGTGAGCTGTACCCAGAGAAAAGCCTGATACTGAAAGTTCAGAGTAAAGATATCTAGTAAAACATATATTACAAACTTTTTTGCGTCATGACAAATCTGTACTATTAATTTATGCAAAGTTTGTTTAAAGTTATCACTTAAACATGCGCTATGTATGAGGGAGTCGGATTGGGAGTCAGAGTTAAGGGAAATTCAGGAGTCGGAGCTTTGGCTTACCAACTCCACAGCCCTGATTTTTTGCTATTTTCCTCATTGTTTTATAAAGTGAAAAATCCGGTATACAGTAGACGGAGCAGCAGAAAGCTCTGCTTACTGGGTAGCGGCCAGGCCGGTGTACCGCATCTCACCTCCCAAAAACCCTAAGCACGTTGCAGATCACACGCAGTTTTTCTGTACAGATTTTCGTTCAGAAAAACAAAGCAGAATACAGGACCGCCAAAGTGATTGAGATTTGCCAAACCTCACATACACAGTGCGTATTTTGGACACGTGAAGATTGACCTTCCGCGTGGAGTTTAAATTTGCAGTGTGTAGTCCTGCACCTTCTGTACAGTGGTCTTCCCCATAGACTTCAATGAGGTTGTTAAACTGAAAAAAACACACAAAACCCACAATAAATGGTGAGGACTTATGTGCCGTTTTTATGTGGAATTTCTGCATAGAAATCTGCACCTTGTGCGGGTAGCCTAAGGCTCTGTTCATGCATTGTCAAAATCTGTGGTTTCCACAAACCTGTTACTATGCAGTTCTGGCTACATGGTGGAAAAAAAATCATGGAAATAAGGGTAATCCTGCTTATTTCATATGGAAACGCTGAGAAATAGCCTCATTAAACGACAGATCCGCGTGCGAATCTGCTGTCACAGCAAATCTGTAGCCAAAATCTGAGGGCACAGACTGATTTCTGTCATGCAAAAACCTGGATTTGAATCCGACGTGTGAACACACCCTAAAACTAGTATATAAGACACAGCATACAGGCAAAAAATATCCTAATTGTCCCATGTAAATAAGGCCAGTGATCATACATGACAGAAGCACGTATGATGTCCACAGTCTGACTTTACATACAGTACATGTGGAACCAGAAGCCGCAGGATGTCAGGACAGCAGTACAAGTACACGGCGACACTGCACCCTGTATACAGTCCAGCCCTGTCACAGGCCCCGAATTGTCTACACAGCACTGACCTGTCACGGGCCCTGGATGTGGCCGTGCCGCCCGGTGCAGGAAGCGGCCAACGTACAGGACGTGTCCGCCAAGAAAATAACGTAGCCGGGAGGCAACCGCGCGCATGAACCCCTCACTGCACGTGGGAAAGCAGCCTTCTCACCCGCCACCACCTGACCTCCAGTCCTCCCAGTCACAAACAAACGAGTCTCGAGGCAAGAGCGCCCCCTACGCTCTCGGCTCAGTTGTACTCCGAGGAGGCAGCGGTTGCCTAGGAGAGGTGTCAGAGGAGGGAGCGGGTGACGCAGTCTATAGAAAACAGCGCGTTGTACGGCGCGATCTTATTCATCGCATGGAAGCTGAGGGCTGCGCCTGCGTGGACAGAGCCCCAGCCGGCACCGGCAGCAGCACGCAGAACAAGGGGGAGATGAGCTCGGGGAAGGGTAAGACACTGAGCCGGTATGCTGCCCTACTTACACCGCAGGCGCCGCCGCCATTGGCAGTCTGAGCGGCCGGCTCTGTGCTTCTTTTGAACGTGTCTTGTCTGTTTCTTCTCCAGTGCTGGCCATGCAGGCCCGGAAGAGGAGGCCGAAGGGAAAGAAGGAGAAGGCTCGGAAAAAGTGAGTACCACTCAGCAGGGGAGAGGATGGGCTGTCATCCTGGGAGCATCCCCACACCGGCACCGGCACAGACAGCCCTGTACCACTTAACCCCATAGCTGCTGTGTGTCCTGGTTCCTCCTGATTCCAGGTAGTGTGATGGTTCCTGTCTATGGGCGACCATCCCTTATACATGATAGATGGCAGCCACAGGCAGTGGAGTGTGGCAGCTTCTGTCTATGGGCGACCATCCCTTATACATGGTAGATGGCAGCCACAGGCAGCGGAGTGTGGCGGCTTCTGTCTATGGGCGACCATCCTTATACATGGTAGATGGCAGCCACAGGCAGCGGAGTGTGGCGGCTTCTGTCTATGGGCGACCATCCTTATACATGGTAGATGGCAGCCACAGGCAGCAGAGTGTGGCAGCTTCTGTCTATGGGCGACCATCCCTTATACATGGTAGATGGCAGCCACAGGCAGCGGAGTGTGGCAGCTTCTGTCTATGGGCGACCATCCCTTATACATGGTAGATGGCAGCCACAGGCAGTGGAGTGTGGCGGCTTCTGTCTATGGGCGACCATCCCTTATACATGGTAGATGGCAACCACAGGCAGCGGAGTGTGGCGGCTTCTGTCTATGGGTGACCATCCCTTATACATGGTAGATGGCAGCCACAGGCAGTGGAGTGTGGCAGCTTCTGTCTATGGGCGACCATCCCTTATACATGGTAGATGGCAGCCACAGGCAGCGGAGTGTGGCGGCTTCTGTCTATGGGCGACCATCCCTTATACATGGTAGATGGCAGCCACAGGCAGTGGAGTGTGGCAGCTTCTGTCTATGGGTGACCATTCCCTTATACATGGTAGATGGCAGCCACAGGCAGTGGAGTGTGGCAGCTTCTGTCTATGGGCGACCATCCCTTATACATGGTAGATGGCAGCCACAGGCAGCAGAGTGTGGCGGCTCTGTCTATGGGCGACCATCCCTTATACATGGTAGAATGGCAGCCACAGGCAGCGGAGTGTGGCAGCTTCTGTCTATGGGCGACCATCCTTATACATGGTAGATGGCAGCCACAGGCAGTGGAGTGTGGCAGCTTCTGTCTATGGGCGACCATCCCTTATACATGGTAAGATGGCAGCCACAGGCAGCAGAGTGTGGCGGCTTCTGATCTATGGGCGACCATGCTTATACATGGTAGATGGCAGCGGAGTGTGGCGGCTTCCCTGTCTATGGGCGACCATCCTTATACATGGTAGATGGCAAGCCACAGGCAGCGGAGTGTGGCGGCTTCTGTCTATGGGCGACGCATCCCTTATACATGGTAGATGGAACCACAGGCAGCGGAGTGTGGGCAGCTTCTGTCTATGGGCGACCATCCTTATACATGGTAGATGGCAACCACAGGCAGCGGAGTGTGGCGGCTTCTGTCTATGGGCGACCATCCCTTATACATGGTAGATGGCAGCCACAGGCAGCGGAGTGTGGCAGCTTCCTGTCTATGGTGACCATCCCTTATACATGGTAGATGGCAGCCACAGGCAGCGGAGTGTGGCAGCTTCTGTCTATGGGTGACCATCCTTATACATGGTAGATGGCAGTGGAGTGTGGCGGCTTCTGACTATGGGCGACCATCCCTTATACATGGTAGATGGCAGCCACAGGCAGCGGAGTGTGGCAGCTTCTGTCTATGGGCGACCATCCCTTATACATGATAGATGGCAGCCACAGGCAGCGGAGTGTGGCAGCTTCTGTTTATGGGTGACCATCCCTTATACATGGTAGATGGCAGCCACAGGCAGTGGAGTGTGGCAGCTTCTGTCTATGGGTGACCATCCCTTATACATGGTAGATGGCAGCCACAGGCAGTGGAGTGTGGCAGCTTCTGTCTATGGGTGACCATCCCTTATACATGGTAGATGGCAGCCACAGGCAGCGGAGTGTGGCGGCTTCTGTCTATGGGCGACCATCCCTTATACATGGTAGATGGCAGCCACAGGCAGTGGAGTGTGGCGGCTCCTGTCTATGGGCGACCATCCCTTATACATGGTAGATGGCAGCCACAGGCAGCGGAGTGTGGCAGCTTCTGTCTATGGGCGACCATCCCTTATACATGGTAGATGGCAGCCACAGGCAGCGGAGTGTGGCGGCTTCTGTCTATGGGCGACCATCCCTTATACATGGTAGATGGCAGCCACAGGCAGCGGAGTGTGGCAGCTTCTGTCTATGGGCGACCATCCCTTATACATGGTAGATGGCAACCACAGGCAGTGGAGTGTGGCAGCTTCTGTCTATGGGCGACCATCCCTTATACATGATAGATGGCAGCCACAGGCAGCGGAGTGTGGCAGCTTCTGTCTATGGGTGACCATCCCTTATACATGGTAGATGGCAAGTGGAGTGTGGCGGCTCCTGTCTATGGGCGACCATCCCTTATACATGGTAGATGGCAACCACAGGCAGCGGAGTGTGGCAGCTTCTGTCTATGGGCGACCATCCCTTATACATGGTAGATGGCAACCACAGGCAGTGGAGTGTGGCAGCTTCTGTCTATGGGTGACCATCCCTTATACATGGTAGATGGCAGTGGAGTGTGGCGGCTCCTGTCTATGGGCGACCATCCCTTATACATGGTAGATGGCAACCACAGGCAGCGGAGTGTGGCAGCTTCTGTCTATGGGCGACCATCCCTTATACATGGTAGATGGCAGCCACAGGCAGCGGAGTGTGGCGGCTTCTGTCTATGGGCGACCATCCCTTATACATGGTAGATGGCAACCACAGGCAGCGGAGTGTGGCAGCTTCTGTCTATGGGTGACCATCCCTTATACATGGTAGATGGCAGCCACAGGCAGCGGAGTGTGGCAGCTTCTGTCTATGGGTGACCATCCCTTATACATGGTAGATGGCAACCACAGGCAGCGGAGTGTGGCAGCTTCTGTCTATGGGCGACCATCCCTTATACATGGTAGATGGCAGCCACAGGCAGTGGAGTGTGGCAGCTTCTGTCTATGGGTGACCATCCCTTATACATGGTAGATGGCAGTGGAGTGTGGCGGCTCCTGTCTATGGGCGACCATCCCTTATACATGGTAGATGGCAACCACAGGCAGCGGAGTGTGGCAGCTTCTGTCTATGGGCGACCATCCCTTATACATGGTAGATGGCAGCCACAGGCAGCGGAGTGTGGCGGCTTCTGTCTATGGGCGACCATCCCTTATACATGGTAGATGGCAACCACAGGCAGCGGAGTGTGGCAGCTTCTGTCTATGGGTGACCATCCCTTATACATGGTAGATGGCAGCCACAGGCAGCGGAGTGTGGCAGCTTCTGTCTATGGGTGACCATCCCTTATACATGGTAGATGGCAGTGGAGTGTGGCGGCTTCTGACTATGGGCGACCATCCCTTATACATGGTAGATGGCAGCCACAGGCAGCGGAGTGTGGCAGCTTCTGTCTATGGGTGACCATCCCCTTATACATGGTAGATGGCAGTGGAGTGTGGCGGCTCCTGTCTATGGGCGACCATCCCTTATACATGGTAGATGGCAACCACAGGCAGTGGAGTGTGGCAGCTTCTGTCTATGGGTGACCATCCCTTATACATGGTAGATGGCAGCCACAGGCAGCGGAGTGTGGCGGCTTCTGTCTATGGGCGACCATCCCTTATACATGGTAGATGGCAGTGGAGTGTGGCGGCTTCTGTCTATGGGCGACCATCCCTTATACATGGTAGATGGCAGCCACAGGCAGCGGAGTGTGGCAGCTTCTGTCTATGGGTGACCATCCCTTATACATGGTAGATGGCAGCCACAGGCAGCGGAGTGTGGCAGCTTCTGTCTATGGGTGACCATCCCTTATACATGGTAGATGGCAGCCACAGGCAGCGGAGTGTGGCAGCTTCTGTCTATGGGCGACCATCCCTTATACATGATAGATGGCAGCCACAGGCAGCGGAGTGTGGCAGCTTCTGTCTATGGGTGACCATCCCTTATACATGGTAGATGGCAGCCACAGGCAGTGGAGTGTGGCAGCTTCTGTCTATGGGTGACCATCCCTTATACATGGTAGATGGCAGCCACAGGCAGTGGAGTGTGGCAGCTTCTGTCTATGGGTGACCATCCCTTATACATGGTAGATGGCAGCCACAGGCAGCGGAGTGTGGCGGCTCCTGTCTATGGGCGACCATCCCTTATACATGGTAGATGGCAACCACAGGCAGCGGAGTGTGGCAGCTTCTGTCTATGGGCGACCATCCCTTATACATGGTAGATGGCAGCCACAGGCAGCGGAGTGTGGCGGCTTCTGTCTATGGGCGACCATCCCTTATACATGGTAGATGGCAGCCACAGGCAGCGGAGTGTGGCAGCTTCTGTCTATGGGCGACCATCCCTTATACATGGTAGATGGCAGCCACAGGCAGCGGAGTGTGGCGGCTTCTGTCTATGGGCGACCATCCCTTATACATGGTAGATGGCAGCCACAGGCAGCGGAGTGTGGCAGCTTCTGTCTATGGGCGACCATCCCTTATACATGGTAGATGGCAGCCACAGGCAGCGGAGTGTGGCAGCTTCTGTCTATGGGCGACCATCCCTTATACATGATAGATGGCAGCCACAGGCAGCGGAGTGTGGCAGCTTCTGTCTATGGGTGACCATCCCTTATACATGGTAGATGGCAGCCACAGGCAGCGGAGTGTGGCAGCTTCTGTCTATGGGCGACCATCCCCTTATACATGGTAGATGGCAACCACAGGCAGTGGAGTGTGGCAGCTTCTGTCTATGGTGACCATCCCTTATACATGGTAGATGGCAGTGGAGTGTGGCGGCTCCTGTCTATGGGCGACCATCCCTTATACATGGTAGATGGCAACCACAGGCAGCGGAGTGTGGCAGCTTCTGTCTATGGGCGACCATCCCTTATACATGGTAGATGGCAACCACAGGCAGTGGAGTGTGGCAGCTTCTGTCTATGGGTGACCATCCCTTATACATGGTAGATGGCAGTGGAGTGTGGCGGCTCCTGTCTATGGGCGACCATCCCTTATACATGGTAGATGGCAACCACAGGCAGCGGAGTGTGGCAGCTTCTGTCTATGGGCGACCATCCCTTATACATGGTAGATGGCAGCCACAGGCAGCGGAGTGTGGCGGCTTCTGTCTATGGGCGACCATCCCTTATACATGGTAGATGGCAACCACAGGCAGCGGAGTGTGGCAGCTTCTGTCTATGGGTGACCATCCCTTATACATGGTAGATGGCAGCCACAGGCAGCGGAGTGTGGCAGCTTCTGTCTATGGGTGACCATCCCTTATACATGGTAGATGGCAGTGGAGTGTGGCGGCTTCTGACTATGGGCGACCATCCCTTATACATGGTAGATGGCAGCCACAGGCAGCGGAGTGGTGGCAGCTTCTGTCTATGGGTGGACCATCCCTTATACATGGTAGATGGCAGTGGAGTGTGGCGGCTCCTGTCTATGGGCGACATCCCTTATACATGGTAGATGGCAACCACAGGCAGTGGAGTGTGGCAGCTTCTGTCTATGGGTGACCATCCCTTATACATGGTAGATGGCAACCACAGGCAGCGGAGTGTGGCGGCTTCTGTCTATGGGCGACCATCCCTTATACATGGTAGATGGCAGTGGAGTGTGGCGGCTTTCTGTCTATGGGCGACCATCCCTTATACATGGTAGATGGCAGCCACAGGCAGCGGAGTGTGGCAGCTTCTGTCTATGGGTGACCATCCCTTATACATGGTAGATGGCAGCCACAGGCAGCGGAGTGTGGCAGCTTCTGTCTATGGGTGACCATCCCTTATACATGGTAGATGGGCCCAGGGGGGCTTGGCACCTTAAGGGCAGCGGGGAGTGTGGCAGCTTCTGTCTATGGGCGACCATCCCTTATACATGATAGATGGCAGCCACAGGCAGTGGAGTGTGGCAGCTTCTGTCTATGGGTGACCATCCCTTATACATGGTAGATGGCAGCCACAGGCAGTGGAGTGTGGCAGCTTCTGTCTATGGGTGACCATCCCTTATACATGGTAGATGGCAGCCACAGGCAGCGGAGTGTGGCGGCTCCTGTCTATGGGGACCATCCCTTATACATGGTAGATGGCAACCACAGGCAGCGGAGTGTGGCGGCTTCTGTCTATGGGCGACCATCCCTTATACATGGTAGATGGCAGCCACAGGCAGCGGAGTGTGGCGGCTTCTGTCTATGGGCGACCATCCCTTATACATGGTAGATGGCAGCCACAGGCAGCGGAGTGTGGCAGCTTCTGTCTATGGGCGACCATCCCTTATACATGGTAGATGGCAGCCACAGGCAGCGGAGTGTGGCGGCTTCTGTCTATGGGCGACCATCCTTATACATGGTAGATGGCAGCCACAGGCAGCGGAGTGTGGCGGCTTCTGTCTATGGGCGACCATCCTTATACATGGTAGATGGCAGCCACAGGCAGCGGAGTGTGGCAGCTTCTGTCTATGGGCGACCATCCTATACATGGTAGATGGCAGCCACAGCAGCGGAGTGTGGCAGCTTCTGTCTATGGGCGACCATCCTTATACATGATAGATGGCAGCCACAGGCAGCGGAGTGTGGCAGCTTCTGTCTATGGGTGACCATCCCTTATACATGGTAGATGGCAGCCACAGGCAGCGGAGTGTGGCAGCTTCTGTCTATGGGCGACCATCCCTTATACATGATAGATGGCAGCCACAGGCAGCGGAGTGTGGCAGCTTCTGTCTATGGGCGACCATCCCTTATACATGGTAGATGGCAGCCACAGGCAGCGGAGTGTGGCGGCTCCTGTCTATGGGTGACCATCCCTTATACATGGTAGATGGCAACCACAGGCAGCGGAGTGTGGCGACTTCTGTCTATGGGCGACCATCCCTTATACATGGTAGATGGCAGCCACAGGCAGTGGAGTGTGGCAGCTTCTGTCTATGGGTGACCATCCCTTATACATGGTAGATGGCAGCCACAGGCAGCGGAGTGTGGCAGCTTCTGTCTATGGGCGACCATCCCTTATACATGATAGATGGCAGCCACAGGCAGCGGAGTGTGGCAGCTTCTGTCTATGGGTGACCATCCCTTATACATGATAGATGGCAGCCACAGGCAGCGGAGTGGTGTTGTGCATGATGTACAGCGTCTACCAACTGCAGGAAATGTTACAGAATACCATTACTCACCTAGCTCCAGCATGGGGCAGTGACATGTCTGTGCCCGCTGCAGCCAATCTCTGGTCTCAGCAGTTGTGTGCCTTACAGCATGCATTGCCGATGAGTCCATTGATTGACTGTAGCGGTCACATGGATGGAAGCAAAGTCTGGGGGGACCACAGGGCTTCCGCACTGGAGCAGCGGACGGTGTAACAGGTGAGGAGTGGTTGTTCTTATCTTCTAACATTTCCGGCAGCTAGTTTAGGTTCTTAGATTCTCAGAGAAACCATTTAACTCGATGTTGTACAATCAGTCAGTCAACCTGGCTCAATAATTGCACCAATGGTCAATTTCCAGGTGGTATAAATGGCATTGTCACCCAGAGCCACCGGTAACTAGAAGTCATTGAAAGCTGAGTGACAGTCAGTGTGCTCGTGTTACTGCCTATATTCCCCAGTCTGTCAGATTACGCTCTAGTATAGCAGTATGTGATGCATGGCTGCATAATGGCTCACGCCAGGGTTTTAGGTCGGCTGATTGACCCCTATGAGAGTCATATTGGCAGCATGGGCATAACTACAGCCATAGCGCTTGCTGTGGGCCCCAGACATTGGGGTACTGGGGCAACCTGGTATTTTCTGATATCTGAGGCTATTTATACATGCCATTGATTATTGCTGGTTTAACCTTTTTACACTAGGTGGTGGGGGCCCTATGTTATATTGCTATGGGGCCCTATGAATTCTAGTTATACCCCTGTTTGGCAGCTATATCAATCATTATCCTGAAACAGCAGAATATCACAACCAGAGCTATTATTTTTTCATTTATTTGGTCGTGGTAGAAGAGGATGAGCGGAGATCTGTTTCTGTTCCGTTTGTTTACAGATGGGGCTTGAAAAAAAACGGAAATGAATGCAAAAAAAAAAATAGAACATGTCCTATTCTTGTCCGTTTTGTCCTCCCTGTTACAATGGATCTGCAAAAAAATGGATGCAACATGAACGTCGCAAAGATATCCCTTTTTTTTTTTTTTTTTTTTTTGGTGGATCCGTGTTTTGCAGACCACAAAATACGTACAGTTGTTTGCATGAGCCCTTATATGTACTGCACTGCCGGAGGATAAGGCGCAGGTCTAGTTATAAACTGGAAACATCTTTCGGCAGTCCTTGCTCCTAGATTGAAATCTGCTCCAACCACTGACTGGAGTAGATTTGAATCATAATTTACGCCAGGAAATTAGTGAGGTTGTCGGGACTGATGGCCCTGCCCCCGCCACTCCCCAGTGAAGAGGACATGTGAAAAGAAATTTAGGCACAGGGGCATTCAAAAAGTTGCAAAATGGGGCTGTATGGCTTCTTTACACTAAAAACTGACATAAGGAGTCATAATAAATGACCCCTAATTGGTATCGCCATGTCCAAACTGTTAAAGGGGTTATGACATGATTAAAGGGGTATTCTCATCTTAGACAATGGGGGCATATCGCTTGGATATGCCCCATTATCCTATAGGTGCAGTTCCCAGAAGTGAATGGGAGCGCACCTATATTGAGATCGGAGGGGGGAGCCCCCGCTGCACCCATAGAAATGAATGGGAGCGCACTGCGCATGCGCGGCCACCGCTCCCATTCATTTCTATGTAGCCGACGGAAAAATAGCCGAGCCAGCGTTCGGCTGTATCCTAGCGATATGTCCCCATTGTCTAAGATGAGAATGACCCTTTAATAGGAAAAATGAATATCAGACATCATAAAGTACATGACAATCTCTAACAAAGCTAGGACCAGCCCTGTACCGAACATGGGTCCAGAGATCTCCACACAGGGGCGTGTCCTTTCTGCTGCAGTTTTCTCCCTGTAATGCCCCTTTCACACGAGCGGGAGACTCGCATGTTTCCCGCAACGCATCTACAGGGCTGGACTCGGCACTGACAGGGATCGCAGAGCAGCAGAGGCTAAATCTTTGCCAGACCCCCTATAGCCATTGGTGTCTGGCGGGCAGGTGGCAGTATTAATGCCGGATCCGGAGAACTCCAGCAGGCTGTTCTCTGTTGGAGAGCTCTTCCGCAGATAGAAAAATCTATATCTTGCGTAGTGAATGCCATACTGGAAAAAAAACTGTAGAACTGCACAATTCACACAGATTTGTTGCAGACATTTCTGTGACGGTCCCATTCTTCCGAGCGGAGCTTGCAGAAATCCATGTGCTGTGTGTAAATATATGTGAAGGTGAATTCACATGTGGCATATACACCTCACAATCCCCTTATCTTGCATGTAGATTTGTCCCTGAGCCGCCAAATCTGCATGCAAAGCCACACTAGCGGATTTTGCTGTGAATTTGACGCTATGTGTGAATCCATTAGGTGAGGTACATTATGGACAGTGATTTCATACACACCTATAGAATCAGCCGTCCTCTCTCCTGCTGCCATAAACGCCAGACCCCATCTGCCGAGTCTCGTGCTCATATAGCGCACCGCATGTATGAGGCGCCACATGCACTGCTACTCTATCATTTGAGTTCACACTTGTGTGATTGTGAGCGCTGCTTTCACGACTGAAAATCGGTTCCATTCATTTGAAAGGGGCTGCATGTGTATGGATTTCTGCAAGCCTCATTCAGGTGAATGGAACTGATTTTCAGTCACAGAAATTTCTGCAACAAAATCTGCAGCGTGTGAAGGCTCCCTGGGCAAATTTCCGTGCATTTCCGCACCAAAAACAGCACTTTACTTTCATTTTTTTATGGTGTAGATCTGATGCAGATTCTCTGGCAATCTCACTCGTATTGAATAGGATGAAATCCGCACAAACAATGGACATGGTGCAGATTTCAAAGTCCGCACAGCAGGTCAATTTCCACGCAGAACGAAAAAGTAAAGTGTACACGAGATTTGTGTAATCTCATACGGTTTATACTGTATTATGCTGTCGTTTTTCTGCATTAAAATCCTCGCGGAGAAACCGCGTATAGTCTGCATTGTGTGCAGGTACTCTAAGGGTACATGTACACGGATCCAGGTTTACTAACAGAAAATCCGCACAGACTTCAGTGCGGTTTTCTGTGCATTTCTGCTCCAAAAACCGAGTGTTATTTTGTTGTTTTTTGTGCAGTTTTGAGGCGGTTTTGCCACAAGTCTTCTATTTAAAAAGGTGAAATCCGCACAAGAAAAAAGCAAGCATAATTGACATGCTGCGAATTTCTAAATTTACACGGCAGGTCAATTTCCACACGCAAGTAAAGTGTACATGAGATTTGTCTATTCTCATGTCCTTTGCCGGTACTGTATTACACTGTGGTTTTTCCGCCTGAGTATCCACACGCACATGAAAAACGCACATAATCCGCAATATGTGCAGGAAGACCAAGGCTATACCGGTACACGTTACATATTTGTATGCAGAAAATCTGTACCAAAACCTCATTGAAAAATGCACATAAATTCAAACTTTATTGTACTAATGGGGCAGGGTTTTTTGTGTGTTTTTGGTGTGGATTTTCTGTTTATGTGAACATTAATCTGCAAATTGTCTACATTAAAATCCTCACATAATCCGCATTATGTGCACTTACACTAAGGGTCCATTCACACGACCATATTTTTGGGTCCACATCCGTTTCTCAATTTTACGGAACGGGTGCGGACCCATTCATTTCAATGGGGCCGCAAAAGATGCGGACAGCAAACTGTGTGCTGTCCGTATCCGTAGTTCCGATCCGTGGCCTTGCAGAAAAGATAGAGCGTGTCCTATTCTTGTCCGCAATCACGGACAAGAATAGGCATTTCTGTCATAGGGCCGGCTACATTCACACGGCCGGTATCCGTGTTTTGCGGATCGCAAACCACATACGGTCGTGTGAATGTAGCCTAAAAGCCCAACATAGCAGGTCTGCTGTGGATTTTTTGCAGTGGAAAATCCAGTGTATCTCATATTCTGCAGCAGCAAAATCTGCACCAAATGGTACGATATTTGTTGCAGAAATGATCACAAAAGTGCTGTATGTTTGCGGCAGATTACACCCTCTGTACAGCATGTCAAGCTGTGTGTGAATAATGTGAGTACAAGTAAATGGATGCTGAACTGCAGTACATGAGCACGGCCACTGCACAATAGGTGGCGCTCTCTGCTTCTGGTTCCAGCAGCTTCCTGACTCAGCTCAGTCGGGGTGCAAGGTCCTGAGGATAGGTCACCAATCTCATAAAGCTGTAATACATATACAACCCTACATATACAGGCGGGTTGGCTGTGTTGTGTTTTTCTAGTTTTTTTTTTAATTAGGAAGTAAAAGAGGAAGCTGCTTGACTAATGATAATTGCAGTAATCACATGAAAGAATTATTTTGTAAATGAAGAGATTCCTTCCAGATAAAACGCTGCTGCGTGTGTTACACAAAAGGCCGTTTCTGTTTAACAAAGAGATGTGAACAGGTTTATATGCCTCTTATTGTTTAAGATGACTTATGGACGCAGTTTCCTCCCTGCCCAGTTTTTTCTGGTCTTATTAGAGTCTTCGGCTACCTGCATGTGCAGCAAATCCGCACGGCAGGTCAATTTCCATATGGAAAGAGAAAGCAAAGTGTACATGAGATTCGTCTGATCTCATTCACTTGGCTTGTACTGTATTTCGCTGCAGTTTTTCTGCTCAAGAAAAACGGCACGTAATCCATAACGTGTGCAGGTGGCCTAAGGCTACCTGCACACATTGCTGTATACATATGGATTTCATGCTGAAAAACTGCAGCGTACTCGCATGTCAATTGTTTGTGGGATTCTGCAGCTTTAGGGCTCATGCACGCGGCCGTTGCCTGGCCGTGCCCGCATTGTGACCTGCAAACAGCGGGTCTGCAATATACGTGCCCCGATCGTGTGCACCCCGCATCACGGATGCGGACCCATTCACTTGAATCGGTCTGCAATCTGGAAGATAGGTGCAGGAACAGAGGCACAGAACCCCACAAAAGTGCTTCCGTGGTGTTTCTGTCCATGCCTCCACACCGCCAAAAAATACAACATGTTCTATTTTTTTGTGATGTGGACGGATCACGGACCCGTTCAAGTTGAATGGGTCTGGATTCGCCTGCGGCAGCAGCGCGATTGTTGTCCGTGCATTCCAATGCACAGACTGGCCGAACAATGGCTGAGGCATGAGCCCTTATAGTGATTTTCCCCATAGATTTCAATAAGATGGTTAAAAAGGAAATCTGTGCTAAAAACACATAAAAAACGCAATTAGTAATGCAGATTTGTAGCTAACTAAGCACCGAGTAGATAGTCATGAAGAAAATTGTCAGCATAATACAGAACCAAGTAAACTGTATGGCATGGATGGCCAACCTGCCGCTCTCCAGCTGTTGTAAAACTACAACTCCCACCATGCCCTGCTGTAAGCTGATAGCTGTAGGCAGCATGGGCATGCTGGGAGTTCTAGTTTTGCCACAGCTGCAGAGCCTCAGGTTGGCCATCCCTGCTGTATGAAAATGAAACTGTGGGGCAGCTTTTAAAATCAGCACCATGTCAAATGTCTGTGCGGATCCGCAGTTGATGTAATGTGGTTTCCCCATAGACTTCAATGGGCTTGTTAGGGTAGGTTGACACACAGGATTTTGAGCACGCATTTCAATGCAGATTTGGTATCGAAAAACTGGGCTAAATCTGCGCTGAAACCGCCTTGCATTGTTTTCAGCCTGTAGTTTTCAAGACTGCACCAAGAATGTGCAGGTCCATTCTTGGTGCAGTTATTACAGGGATCCCGTGCAAAACCACAGCGGGAGCCTGCTGGCGCTCTAGCTCCATTCACTGCAGCTAAACCTAGAGCGGATCAGCGTGAAAACCCACAGCAGAAAATGCAGCACAGAGCAGTAGTTTCTGCAGTGGGATTTGCAGAGAATTTTGTGAAGGACGAAATCCTCCGTTTGAACCTACAAACAAAATCTGCAATCAATGGGGCCTAATGTTCAAATTTTGTATTTTTTTTTTCATGCTCTTTTTAGCATTTAAGATTTTCTGCTTAAAAATCTTACAAATCTCCAGTAGCAGGCCTCAGTGGGAACGAGCCTCCCTAGCAGGTGACTATTGCCTGCCCCCATCACTTTAGAATAAGGCAGTTTTGATAAATGGTGGTATTTGGGAAAGTGATATAATATATATAATATATATTAGTTTCACAACCCCTTTAAGGTCCTTTCATGTTCTGCCCATTACGATTGGCAATCGGTGATAAGGCCAGTCACTCATCACAAGGGAGGAGAGATCATAGCCAGGAATGTGCCTAATTTATGACGAGGCACAGAACTTAGGTGTAGTAGATTTGTCTTCATTTACACGAGAAAACTGAATATAAATTTACTCGCCCCACACCCTTCTTTGGGAAAGTGACATGAGCGGCGTAGAAGTGACATGTGAGATTTGCAGCTATTTTGCTAGTTTTTTCTGATGTGTTGGCTGCCATGTAGAGTAGTGTAAACTGGTCATGACATAAACTGAAAGCCCCCCCCCCAATCATATACTATACTCGGCTGCTTATACCAGGGATCCACAACCACTGGCGCCTCAGCTGTTCTGAAGCTCCCAGAATGCTCCATTCACTGCTATGGGAGTTAGAGCATGTTGCATGCTGGGAGTTGTAGTTTCACAGCAGCTGGAGTGCTGAAGATTGCTGACCCCTGGTATAAGCAGCTGTGTATAGCATATGACGGGACCAGTTTACAGGCTAAAGCTCCACCTATCGTTTACCTAGATGACAGGAGACTCTTTATGGAGCACAGTTACCTTATTTTCTGGACCATCCTATTTTATGTGCAAGTACATAAACTTGTTTTATCATTTATGAGGCTGATCCTTTAATTATAAGTGGAATGAGCGAGGTGTGACAGAGTTGTCGTCAGCTACCGGTAAAAGTTTTATGCTATACAGTGGCCTGCTTAACCCTATCCTAGCTGAAAATGTTTGTAGGCTCAATTTTATTTAAAAAAAAATACATGTGGCTGTGTTTTCTTTCTCTGAGGCACCTTTGCAATCTCCTTAGTGGTGTTTAGAAGAGGAATGGATCAACTGCATAGTGGATGGATTTGTGGTCATACCCCCGTCTGGTGACACCCAGATGGACCTTTATTGCAGACTGCTTTTTGTTATTACATTTTCTTCAAGCCTATGTTCTTGTCCAGCAGCCCCTTAGGGCCTGTTCACATGATGGATTTTAAAAACGCACTGAAAAAACAAAAAACAATCCACACTGCTTCCCATTCATTTCAGTGGAAGAATCTGCGCGGATTCCACACCAAGATAGAGCGTGCTGCTTCTTTTTTCCATGCTGTTTTTTTGTTCTGCCTCCCTTTAAATTGTATGAGAAGTTTTTTTATAGGTGGATTCCACACGGAAAACGCGTGAAAAAGAGTGCCAAAAAGCGTTGTGTGAACGGGCCCTAAAAGTGTGGCTAGTAAGCACGAACCTTTTTAGTAATCTGTTATTAAGTAGGTAAAACCCGTTTGTCAGGTCCCAGTGGTGAGTAGAAAATTAGTGCGGAGCGGCAGGATCTTCCTACCAGCCTTGTATATATGATTACATATGATGCTGGTTGTATTTGTCCTGGCTGTTGCTGAGTGACGGCTCACATGATGGAGGGGGGGATTTATCTGATCTGTGGGACTAGGGGGGTAGGACCACTGGAACCACGGAAGCACTACAAGTTGCTTCCGTGGGATTTCGGTTTGTGCCTCCACACTGCAGAAAAATAGAACACATCCTATTTTTTAGTGGTGAGGACTGTCTCACGGCTGGCACATGAACGGTGGTCCGCAGCATGGGGCACACACTCTTGTGCATGAGCCCTAACACATGTTTGTTAATTGGCAGTTTGCAGCCCCCCATAATGATGTTCAGGAAGTAGAATAAATCTGCAATTAGAAAATAAAAACAGATTAGAAAAAAAGGAGATGTGTTACTATCTTTAAGCCACAAAACTGATGCATCTGATTTTACAAATGTCCCCCATAGAGCATAAATCATTAGCATATAGGAGTGCTCTAATACATTAGAAGTTTAAAATAAAATTGGAAAATAGTAATGGTAGAAAATGTTTTTCATCATGCACTCATTTGAAAAAAAAAAAAAAAGTAAAAAAACCTACACATATTAGATATCCACATGACCGCAATAATGGAGTAAAAAATCTGCAGTAGCCTTCCTAGTCAGAAGTGTTAGGTTTGAAGATGTGCCAGATTTAACAAGAAATGTGTGCCATTTGATAAATTTGGTGCAAAGTACGCCAATGCAGGCTCCAGCAAAAAAGACTTTCATTTTTCGCAGCTTCTTTGTAAAATGAAAGGTGGAAGCTGATTGGTTGCTATCGGCAACTAAGCCAGTTCTACTTTACATCAGTTTGATAAATGACCCCATTCACATATCACCCTCCACATTGTTTTTATCGCTGTCCATGAATTAGTAAAGTATATTGTCATTTTGTAAATTTCTGCTGTAGTGACACTTTTGTTAATGGTGGGTTCTATAAAACACTGCTGGAGAATTTGAAGAGGCAAATCTGCAGTTTTTGTCCCTTGTGGACGTACTCGCAAATAGAAGCAAACGGTCAGGCACTCCTCATGCCGGTTCAGTCGAAGAGTTAGTCATTGCTCGCTCCTTCACCACAGTGAGATTACACAGAGGTGTGTTTGTATTACAGAGGTGTGTATGTACAAGTGCAGGAGAATTAGCTTTTATGTGGTGTGGGCTCACAGACAGGAGCTGGCATTTCCTGAAGAACTGGCATTTCCTTAAGAGAATAAGTTGGTTTCTAAGACTATTTATTGTCTTGGTTATACCTGGACAGGTGCAAGCATGCTCTGGTTGTTCTTTTTCCACTCATTGTAGTTGGATTTCGGTTTCGTGTATGTGGAAAATAGCATTAAATTATAGAAATCAGTGGCCATTTCTTATATTTTTATGATTTTATTAATATGATTTTTATAAGTATATATAAATAATATATGCTTTTTAGACACAATGATAACACAACTACAATTAAGATTTCAAAGGGGCTTTCCAAGTTCCTGATATTAGAACATGTTGCTTATATCCGACAACCCACAGCCTACGGTGCTGGAACTAGCACTTTGAATAGAGCCGTAATCACAGCTCTGTTCAAAGTGTAGTGGTCATGGTGGGTTACTGCAGTTTATCTGTGAGCTAAGCCGCTGTAACCGGCACAGCCACTACACTTAGAACGGAGCCGTGGATACTTTTCTATTCAAAGTGCTAGTTCTGGTACCAGGGGGTGCAGGGTGTTGAGCCCTTACTAATCGGATATTGATGGACTATACTGAAGATTGGTCATCAATTAATTATTTTCATAATCACGGCCTACGCTTTCCCAATTGCCCCAAAAATACAACAAATGTGGCATGGTACAGTGAGCAAGCATTTTTTTTTATTCTTTCACATTTTTGTATTATCTAAATGTTGAGTTGGGAACAAGGCCACACTTATCCATGTACATACAGCCTAAACAGAAAACCTTCCCTTAAAGAGGACCTATCACCGCTCCTGACATGCGTGTTTTAATAGCTCCATGCATTCCCCATGTAATAACAATTCTGGAACATCTATTCTTATGACTCTATGTTGTGCCATTCCTTTATTATTTGCACTAGAAGTTATGAATGAATTGCTATTTGCCTTCAGTAAAGGAACAGAGGGGAGGTAACCAGTTGGGGGTGTGTATCTGCACAGTCTGACTAGCCAATCAGTGCTGTCATGTTCAGACTGTGCAGG
This sequence comes from Rhinella marina, assembly GCA_900303285.1. NCBI lineage: Eukaryota > Metazoa > Chordata > Amphibia > Anura > Bufonidae > Rhinella > Rhinella marina. The sequence goes on from ONZH01003190.1 coordinate 324,066, forward strand.
TACACACCCCCAACTTGTTACCTCCCCTCTGTTCCCTTACTGAAGACAAATCGCAATTCATTCATAACTTCTAGTGCAAATAATAAAGGAATGGCACAACATAGAGATATAAGAATAGATGTTCCAGAATTGTTATTACATGGGGAATGCATGAAGCTATTAAAACAGGCATGTCAGGAGTGGTGAAAGGTCCTCTTTAAAGAGGTGTCCGGTTTACTGATATTGATGACCTGTCCTCAGTAGATCAGCAGGGGTCCAACTCTGGGGACGCAGCTGTTTGAAGAGCCACAGCACTTGCAAGTCATTTTTAGTGTTAGCCTGCACACCGTTGACATTGTAGTAGCGGTCTGGTGTAATTACAGCTTTTTGGATCCTGTGTTATCTATAAAGAGGTGATATCTTTCATTGTAATTCTGCATGTGATGAGATAGCTAGGAGATAGCTACAGAAAACTCACTTGTATGGAATAGGAAATCAGGACCTATTAGGCCTGGCTGGTCTCCGTATCCTGGCCTGGGGACAAAACACATGAAATGACAAGAGATACTTGTTCAGCCACTCACCCGCCATGGCAGAGACATGCCTTGGACAGTGATTAGCTTAGTAGACATATCCTGCGTTTCATGCCAGGTAAAGGAGGTAGAGACCAGCATAGACCCTTCTACCAGGGTGGGATTGGTCAGGTGAGTAATACTTATTTTTTTTCAAAACCATATATAAAAACATTTAATCCCATTGGACACCCCGGGAACTTTTTCAACAGACTCCTCTTCGTGGCTGGATCTGCTCTGGTGATCATACTTGCCTTAACCCCGCCGCTGGGTTCCCACTCCATCTCTGCTCCATAAGCATGCCTTGTATCTCACCAAGTCAGCATCTGGTTTGACTGCAGGGGTCACGTGATCCCAGTGACATGAAGCATGGGTGACATGTGACCACTGTGGAGACTCATTTGCTGCAGCGGTTCTTTGACCCGCATCAAACAGGTTGTTGATGCAGGCACCCCTCAGAGCTTGTGGGGCAGCGATGGAGCCGTGGGTCCTACCATGCTGGGAGGTCTGTAGAAAGGGTCCCCAGGGGTGAACAAGCCCTTTAAATATTCACAATCAAACAGCAACATAAGGCATAATTACACAATAAGTATAAAAGATATATACTCTAAAATAGTATTATTATATAAAGAAATGTATACAGTGAAATGTATGTAGAGGATTTATCTCATGGCTCAGTAGTGAGAATGTTAGTTCAACTTGATACTAGTTTAATCAGTGACCTTTGCATCCATTAGGGTACAGCCATCTGCGGCAGCCAATGACAGCACAGTTGTGGTGGCTGTACCCTTATAATTGAAGACTTAGGCTTCGTTCACAACTCTGTTATGCAGATCCGGCAGAACACAGCTTGTCAGATTTTGCCAGATCCGGCACTGCTGGATTCTCTAGTTCGCCACTGGATCCCCATTGACTATAAGGAGGTCCAGCGGTGATCTGGCTGCTTTCTGGCATAAATGCCTGGTTTCGGACCGACTGGAAAAGTTGGAAGCAAATTTTTTGTCTGGCCGACAGCCGGCATTTGTGCCGGTCAGGCAGCTGGATTTATTTGCTGGAGATGTGAATAATGCCTCAGGCTAGTTTCACACTGGTGCCAAACTGTTCCGGTAGAGGAACAGCCTGCTGGAATTCAACGCATCCGGCATAGCCGGAAACTGCCTGAGAACCCACAGACCTTATTGACTATAATAGGACTCGGCAGGGATCTGGCCTGTTTCTGGCAATAGTGCCAAGATTCTGGAGGACAAATACTGCTGTAAGCAGCGTTTTTGTACGGCCAAGTCCTGGTACTAATTCCCAAAATAGGCCGGATCTCCTCGGTCCCATTATAGTTAATGGGCTCTGGCGGGGAGAGGTAGAACGATGAACTCCAGCAGACTATTCCTCTACCAGAACAGCCTGCAGGAACAGTTTAATGCTAGTGTGGAACTAGCCTAATAGCGCCATTCACATGTGGTTGAGCTGCAGTAGTACAGTACTGTACTAGACACAGATGCATGGACAACTGTACACGCGTATACACATTAAACACATTCACATTACACACATACATGTATGTATTTACACTTACCCTTATGCATAGAAATGAAGTCTAGCATGCAGGCACCCCAGGACAGTTTACTGTCTGTGTACTGTATTCTTCTGTTCTCTGGGGCTACTGAACAGGGTCAGTGTGTTACAACAGCTGGCAAGAAGCTCAGGATGTTGTAACTGTACACAGGGCAGTGAGGGAGGCAGGATCTGTAGAGGAGGGTCCTGCTAGTAAAGAGAACAGATATCTGAATGAGATGATGTCTGGGGCTTCCTGGGGTAGCACTTACTATAGCCCAGGACATGGGAAGTTTTATTTCATTAGAATGCAGGAGCCCATGAGGGGATCCCTAGGTTCCCCAGTGGGCTAGTCCAACACTAGATTGATTTGCAGTACAGCTTAAAGAAGAACTCCCGCAAAAAAATGTATTCCATGTCCTGCTAGAAATGTACATGATGTAATCTGTAGTGAATGTCATTTTCTTACCAGTGGCTAAATTTTTTACTTATATAATCCTGAAGTTTCTTATCTGTGTCATGTGACTAGGAATTAGACCCACCAACTCACACAGCATCTTATGTATGGACAGGAAGTCTAATTCTCTATGTATTCCTATGAGACTGAAAGTGAGGCTCCCATAGGAATGAATAGAGCAGTTACTGGATTTCTGTCCTGGGTCAGTTGGAGGTCATGGAGTTGGTCACATGACCCAGCTACAATAAGAAGAGAAGTTATTACGCACAATTACATTCTCTGATAAGAAGATGACATTCACTAAAGATTATATCATGCACCTTTCTAACAGGTCAGAGAATAAAAATTTTTGCGGGAGGTCTTCTTTAATGTTGGTAGGTTCTCTGGATTTCCCTTTTTATTTCCATTTCATTTGATTTATCACGTAATAAACTTCAGATAGCTTGTCTTGGGTAGAGTGTGGAGGGCACCATACATGTTGGATACACTAAACGTTGGCCTTATACTTAGGCCATTGATTGGCTGGCAGTGGTGATGTATACAGCATGTCACACTTCTGGTCTGGCAAGGGCGAGAGCCACTAAGCAGGAACTGGAACAGTCTGACAATGTGTTTAAATTTTTCTTTATACACCATGTCCAGTCCAGCCCCCTGCTAACTTTCTCAGTCACTGATGAGCCCTTCAATAATTGTGTCTTGTTTGTGTTAAAAGAGAGATTCCCCAGCAGGTGGCAGCATCACTCTGTCATGTTTCCCTCTGCACATGTTGAGGAGCATACTAGATCCCAAAACTAAACTAAAATATCAGGACTCCTCTTCAGGATAGCTATTTTTCTACAGAGCCTGTGCCTCAGAGAGACTGAAGACACTGAGAGAAAATGGCAAAGTAGAAGGAAAGATTTTGTTAAAAAATGTATGTTTGATCACTTAGTCTCCTACTGTCTCCCCTTATCCTGCCTTCTTTCTTGCCTTGTTGCACCTAATAAAAATGACTATCTGCAATTAGTTTACTGATGTTTCCTTCCTTTTTCAAGACCATTTTTTGACAAAGGTCCTGTTAAATACCTCTGAAGTCAGATTGATGACCCGGTCTTGAAATGTGTATTTCCAAGTTTTTCCACCAGGGGGAGTGTAAATCACATATGTTCATATAATGTGTCAGTGGGCTGCATTGAAAGCTTTCTGTGTACAGTATATCCGTATGTTAGCGTTGGCAAAGCTGCAAAATGTCAACATATAGGGACTTACAGTATGAGCAGTTTATTTTATGACACTTACAGAAGCTATTTTTATATCTAAAAGAAAATCTAGTTTTCTATAGCTCTCTTTATAGTACACAATGTGAACATGTACATTGTACCATTCTGCCTTCCATAGAAAAACACAGCAGCAGAGGACCCCCCATAAGCTCACAGAAGACCTTTGGAGGCATTTAAACATCAACATTTTTAATTGCTGATTTCTCCTGAAATGGGGCAGATATAGTAGTCCCAGTTACGGGGGGGATACAGCCACCAGAGAGATTGTACAAGGCTCACTGCAGAGCTGATCAGGGTCTGCTAAGGTCAAGCAGCTTGTGCAGAAACCCGGCCCCAAGCAATCACATGACTGCTAGGATTAGTGCAGGTAGCATTGCTGCTTACTGATCTATATATACAGTGATAGAAAAGGCAGGAGCAGTAAGAAAAACACCCCTGACTTCTGTATGGGGAGTCCTTGCAGAATTAGCGACAGCAGGACGTTTAGAAGCAGTAAAGGAGGACCACCAAGATGTTTATAGTCAATGGGTGGTCTGGAAGTGCTTAACAAAAATAAAAAGTTAGACAATTGTATATTTGTTAATTGCACAACCTATAGGCTTTTCTGGAACCTGTTTATTCCTTTAAGGGCTCATGCACACGAACGTGTATGGCCTGTGCCACTGGCCTTGTGCAATCCATATCATGGGTGCTGACCCATTCACTTGGAGTGGGTCCGCAATACGTAAGATATCGAGTGGAAGTCCATAGAAGCAGAACGGAGTGCTTTCTTGTGATTTCTGACCGCACCTCCGCATTGCAATGCAGTATGGACTGAATCGTTGACACATTCAAGTGAATGGGTCCACAAAAAGTTCTGCCACACATATAGTGCTTGTGCTTTGCAGAACTCTATTTGTGGTCCACAGGCACTGGGCACACACATTCGTGTGCAAGAGCCCTAAGTCTTATCTTAAATTTCCAACCTCCACTTCTGTATGTGGTTCTGGTTGGGAAGAGGGAAACAAATTAAGACATGGCTATGGAAAGGCACCCTTGAGCAATCCCTTATACAGCTTTTAGGAAAAATGGTTATGCTGCCTAAAATACTTTGTCATTTTTAGAACTTTGTTGATTGTAGTAGCAACTTACCAATTCAGATCTTTGCAGAACCTTATTTTAAAATGTATCTGGAAAGAAAGCATCTTTGGGTATCGGCCTCAACCCTACTTATGAAAATTGAAGATGAAGGCTTAGAGTGCCCATTATATTAAAGAGGACCTGTCACCTCTCCTGACATGCCTATTTTAATAACTTCATGCATCCCCCATGTAATAACAATTCTGGAACATCTATTCTTATGTCTCTATGTTGTGTCATTAGTAGTTATGAATGAATTACTAGCAGTCTGCAGTAAGGGTACAGGGGGGAGGTAACCAGTTGGGAGGTGAATAACTGCACAGACTGACTCTATACGATCAGTGCTGCCATTTTCAGACCGTGCAGGTACACACCCCCAACTGGTTACCTCCCCTCTGTACCCTTACTGAAGGCTAATAGTAATTCATTTATAACTTCTAGTGAAAATAATAAAGGAATGGCACAACACAGAGCCATAAGAATACAGTGATCCCTCAAGATACAATGGCCTCAGGATACAATATTTTCATCATACAATGGTCTTTTCTGACCCATTGTAAGTTGAAACCAAACTCGGCATACAATGTCTCAGCCTCAGATCCAACCAATGAAGGCCACTTCTCTGGTAAAATAGTTGTATTAGTTGTTAGGCTACTTTCACATTAGCGTTTTTAAATTCCGGTATTGAGTTCCGTTATAGGGGCTCAATACCGGAAAAAAAACGCTTCAGTTTTGTCCCCATTCATTGTCAATGGGGACAAAACTGAACTGAAGACAACGGAATGCTCCTGAAAGCATTCCGTTCCGTCTTCAGACCGGAGAACAAACCGCAGCATGCTGCGGTTTGCTCTCCGGCCCAGGCATCCGCACCAAGACGGATCCGGAATGACCCCCAATGCAAGTCAATGGGGACGGATCCATTTGGTGTGGACACACCAGTAATCCGGATCTGTCCTCCATTGATTTCCAATGGGGGGTCATTCCGGATCCGTCTTACATACATAGATACATACATACATACAGACATACAGACATACATATATACAGACATACATACTCACATACTCCAGGGACCCCGGCAGCATGTCTTCACGCGCCTCCTGCGCACAGCTATGACGTTTCCCCAATGCGCCCAGCAGAGGGCGCTGTGGGGAATCGTCATCACTGCGCGCAGGAGGCGCGTGAAGACGTTCTGCCGGCGTTCCTTGAAGTATGTGAGTATGGTATGTATGTATGTCTGTCTGTATGTTTGTATGTATGTCTGTGTCTTGTTTCAATGTGTGTCATGTGTGGGGCCGGAGCGCTGCTCCGGCTCCACACATGTATAGTGTTAGCACGGATCCGTTGGCACCCTTTAGGTGCCGGATCCGTGCTAACGCTAGTGTGAAAGTAGCCTTAGTTAGCAGCTATTCCTTATATGTAAGGACTTGTCTTATCTCTCTTAGTTATCTGCCTGTTTTTCTTAAATCTTCATTTTCTCTTATCTTGGATGACATTTTGGGGCAATTACTTAAGTTACAATGGTTTCAACATACAATGGTCGTCCTGGAACCAATTAATATTGTAACTTGAGGGACCACTGTAGATGCTCCAGAATTGTATTATATGGGGAAAGCAAGTAGTTACTAAAATAAGACATGTCAGAAGTGGTGAAAAGTTCTCTTTAAATCCTAGAACAGTTGATGGCTGAGTAGTTGGGGAGATGCAGTTTGAAATGATGGCCCCAGATAAATTATAGGTACAGTTATGGTTTCCTGCCAAAAGAGAACCCTATAGCAGAAAAATTTCTTCTGAGTACATTAGGGCAGGCCTTTAAACAGGGAATAAACTGCTGACTGAGACAAAATATTTCATACCTTATGGGCAGTTTGCCACTGGAACTGGTGCAATATTGAGTCCAGGTAGTAATATTTTAAACTGAAAACCAATGAAATAAAAGATTCATGGTAAATGCAAAAGGCAATTATTGTGTCCATATCAACATACAGTTAAATCTCTCTGGGAAGTCCCCCCTCAAACAGTATGCATAATATATGTAATATATGATTGATAGCACTGAAAATATGTCCTAAAAAATCAGGACTGCCAAATGGAGAGTAATGCCAGCCATGCTCACAACTCCCTGGACCTCCTGTACCAGTGAGCTCCTCCATCAGGACTGGCGGTGAAAGTAGGTAATGCAGTAAGACAGAGACCCCCTGCACTTGTAGGAAGGTAGCACCTTAATTGGCCACCCATCTTCACTTACCTCTCTTTCCAGTCCTGCCACGTCTACTGAATTGCTGTTGTGACTCTAAATGATATTAAACGGCAGTAGAAGAACCTGCGTGTAACTCAGACATTAGGTCTGAGCAGTAGACAAAGCAAAACTCACAGAAACAAAAGGATAAAAAACATCCTGCATGATGTGATAATAATGATTGTGGATGTCAGTGGCTATATATATCAAAATAAATCACAGAAAAAGAATATTAGTGCACAAAAATAGATGCAAACAATATATACTGTTAAAACCTCATTCTGATATGATAAAATCTGAGACTCTTAGCCAATATATTTTGATCAAAACACATCTGTGCCCACCTACCCAGCGTCCACGCTCTTAGATATAGATGCCCAACGGCATAGTTAGGTTTAGCATAGGACCTGCCTGACCTGAGACCATCGTGACGCTGGGTAGGTGGGCACAGATGTGTTTTGATCAAAATATATTGGCTAAGAGTCTCAGATTTTATCATATCAGAATGAGGTCTTAGTTTATACAGTATATATTTTTGTGCACTAAAATTCTTTTTCTGAGCAGTAGACAGCAGAAGATTGATTTCAAATGTGCCTTTTATTAAAAAAGTGTCTCATACTTTGTGACATTCCACCAATGCTTATTCACTCCTTCCCTAAGGCTCTGGGTGGTGCGTCCTATATTTTGTACACCACTGTGACATTCTATTAGATAAACTTCATAAGATGAAGAACAGTCTAGAAGTACATGATCTAGAATTCTTCACCAGTCTGCTGAATACTAGTGCAGACTTCACTTACCGCATATTAAAACAACATTTGCATTTGGAACTGCCTACCATTTCGGAAAAAACACTGGTTTTCTGTTTAGTGTTAGAAATAGTTTTTTAGCCCCCCAATGCCTCCATCAGCCCCCAATGCCTCTTTTAGCCTCTAGTACCTCCATCAGCCCCCAATGCCTCTTTTAGCCCCCAGCAGCCGCAGAGTATATAAAATAAAAAAAACACTTACATCTCCTGGACGCTGCCGCTCCTCCGCTCCAGCGTTCTTCTTCCTCCTGCAGTCGGCTGTTCTGTGCACTGGCGCGCACAGCGTAAGGTCACAGAGTGCCCTCACGCTGTGTGCAGCCCTGCACAGCCGACAGCCAAGCGGAGGACCAGGAAGCGGTGAGTACAGAGTCTTCACCATATCCCGGTCCTCCGGTGCTAATGAGCGCTTCCATAATGGAAGCGCTCATTAGCATTCTCCCCTTTTGGGCGAAAAATGCGTCTTATAGGGCAAAAAATACGGTAAATCTATCAGTGTAGTGGCCCAGGCGTGTCCGACCTCAGGTCACTGCGTGGGCCGCATGATACACTAGATGCGGCCCGCGGGCCATAGGTTGGGCATCACTGGTTTAGGGTTTTGGACCTCCAGTAAGTGACTTGTGGTCTTCTAGGGATACTATTTTTCAAAAAGGGCTCATCTAGGAGAAATGGCCAATGTTTCAGGTGAATCTCCAGCAAAAAGCTATATCAAAAGGTACTACATTTGGGCAGTGCTTGCTTATACTTTCTTCAGTCTTCTCCTGAGTCTAAAATCCACCTTTCTTACTTCTGATGATGCCAAAGGCTCAGGCTTGCTTTCTTTATGCACTTGTCCTACCCAATGATTTGCACTGTAACTCTACTTTGTCTGTTTGGCTGCCATGTATATGCAAGTCCTTCATAAACTCACGAAGAAGACCTTTTAATACACGTAGGTAAAATAATAATGGATAGGCTATAAACTACAAGCAATTAAACCATCAGTGTAATAAAGACCGCCTGACAGGCTATTAAGAATTCAACTGAGGAGATGCAAAACTGCTATGAGGTACCATGAACAAAGTAGCGATGGAGGGAGTCAGTGAACACCAGTGAATGGATCCTATGCAATTAAAGGTTTTTCTGATTGGTGGGGGTCTTAAAAGGGGCAAGTCACCGTTGCGGCCTGCTATTGGCTGACCCACTCACACCCTAGTCGATGGATGTTGTGCTTCTCCGAGGCGTGCAGATCACAACATCCATGGAGGGATCCGGAAGGACTCAGCCAGGTGTTGGGGACCAGGTTAGTATTCTCTATATGAGAGGCCTGGGCATTGTGGGTGTGTTTTTCAGGTTTGAGTAACCCCTCTAAGGCCTCTTTTACACGAGTGTGATGTATTGGCTCAGGGTGCGTTCAGTGAAACTCGAACCATTTTACAAGCAAGCTCAGTCAGTTTTGTCTGCGATTGCGTTCAGTTGTTCAGTTTTTTCCATGCAGATGTGCAATGTGTTTTGATGCGTTTTCACGCGCGTATTAAAAAACTGAAGGTTTACAAACAACATCTCTTAGCAACCATCAGTGAAAAACGCATTGTACCCGCACTTACTTCTGGATTACAGTGCGTTTTTCACTGCAGCCCCATTCACTCCTATGGGGCCAGGGCTGCGTGAAAAACGCAGAATATAGAACATGCTGCTTTTTCAAGCAACGCAGGACTGGTGCATGAAAAAAAACGTTCATGTACACAGGCTTGTTTAAATGAATGGGTCAGGATTCAGTGTGGGCGCTATGCGTTCACGTCGCGCATCGCACCCGCGTGGAAAACTTGCTCGTGTGAAAGAGGCCTAACTGTCTAGACTGATCCTCAACATAGAGGTGGAGCAACACTGGATTAGCAGCGCTACAGACCACGTGATGTGCCATTGAAGTGAAGGGAAAAGCATTTGAAAGAACAATCACTTTCTGTGATTGAACCCTGCCCCCCCCCATATTATTTTATAACTGTTCTGTAATTTGATTAAAAGGGATTAAAGTGTGGCTGTGTCATGAGCGCTTTTGGTTTCTTGAAAAAAGATGTGCTACAATTTTCACCCTTAGGTTATGTGTGGTTCTTATTACCCCACCCTGTGAAGAATGCATGAAAAATCTTGCTGCGGCATTTACTTGGGTGAGGCAGGAAGGACTTGTAAAGATGTTAATATTACCTATATTTTGTTCTTTAGAAGACATGGCTAAAAGTTTTGAGACTGACACAAATTTTGGTTTTCGCAGTGTTTGCTGCTTCAGTGTTAGATCTTTTTGTCAATTGTTTCTGTGGTATAATGAAATACAATTACAAGCATTTTTTAACTTTTATTGTCAAATACATCAACTTAAAGGGGTATTCCGGTTAACATACATGTAACTTTTATGTTTTAGACTACCGTATTTTTCGCCCAAGACGCACTGGCCCTAAGACGCAACTAGGTTTTAGAGGAGGACAATAAGAAAAAATATTTTTCATTAGATCTTAGGTCAGACCAGCAATCAGATCCCCAATGTTAATAAGACCTCAGATCAGACCCACAATTAGACTTCAGCTCAGACCCCAATGTGAATGACCCCCAATCAGACCTCAGATAAGAGCCCCATGCCTCTTACCAGCCCCCATATGCCTGTAATTAGCCCCCATGCCTGTAATTATTCCCCCATGCCTGTAATTAGCCCCCATATCAGCCCCATCCATGTAATTAGCCCTCATATCAGCTCAATGCGTCACTTCAGCACCCATATCAGCCCCATGCCTCATTTCATCCCCATATAAGTCCCAATGCTTCTATTCAGCAGCCATATAATTCCCCATGCCTCTATACAGCACCCATTATGAGCCCAGCATTCCTCAGTTAAAATAAAAAAAGCCACTTACCTCTCCTGCTCATGGACGGACGACGCTCCTTCGTCCGTGCTCTGTCTTCTTCCTCCATCGGCTGTGCTCCGACCCGGTGCGCACAGTGTGAGGTCACAGAGCGCCCTCACACTGTGCACAGCACAGCCGAACGGAGGACCAGGAAGCAGTAAGTACAGAGTCTTCACCGCTTCTCAGTCCTCCGTGCTAATGAGTGCTTCCTTAATGGAAGTGCTCATTAGCATTCACCCCATAAGACGCAGGGGCATTTCCCCCCCCATTTTTTGGGGGGAAAAATTGCGTCTTATGGGGCGAAAAATACAGTAATTCATCATCAATAATTTCCTAATATAATGTCAATTTTACATATTTACCATTGAGTAGTTATAAACGTAGTTTTCTTCCTCACTACCCACTGTGTTTTCTCATAAGTTACCATGGTATCGACCTGTAGTTCTGAGCCTTTGTTAGGTCAAGCATGCTCAGTGTGTGCTGCTGATTACTGAGAAGAGGAAGGAATCAGGAAGCCAATCAATACACATCAACACTCAGCAGGAAAGCTAAGCATTGTGGGGATTGTAGTTTTGTGAGGGAAGATCAGGATCCATGATACTCTGTGTGTTGCAGGCTCACACAGGAGCTAGACAAATGGATTACAAGGTAAAATGAAGCTCTGGTTATATGTATAGGTATGGGTTCTGGTTGGGTCACAGCTTGCAGCCTTAATGCAGGTTTTAAAAAATTAAGTTACTTTACCGGAATACTCCTTTAATGCAAAATACTTTATTTCCAGTGTTGACACTTCTATTTCAAGCTATTTGAGTGTTGAGATCTGGGGAGTTTCCTGGCCATGGTCCCTTAATTTCAATGTTTTATTCAAGAACCACTTAATTATCACTTTTGCCTTGTGACATGGTGCTCCATCATGCTGGAAGAAGCATTGCTCCTCACATAATTGCCCCGGATGGTTCAGAGAAGTTGCAGTTAGAGAATTCATGGCAGTGTTCTTGAGCAAAATTGTGAGTGAGCCCACTCCCTTCCCTATCCACCACAATGTTGCCGGTGCTGTGTAGTCCTGGTCTCATCGGCGGAGGTGTGAGACCCCCCCGCCGCCGCCGATCAGCTAGTGATAACTTATCTAGATAGGCCATAACTTAAAAAAAGGCTGGAAAACCCCTTTAACGCAAGGACATTCACCTTTTTCCACTCACTACAGTAGTCCTGTTCAGTATGGGACACAGACGCTGATGCCGATAGGCTGGATATTCCAATTAGATGGAAGCATAGACATAAGCATGGTCATCATAAGGAAAATAGTGGCTCAATACTAAATGTCTATACAGACCAAATTAGACCTTGTGTCCCACTGACCATAGTGTTTACTCTACACCATTCATTGCCAGACTGTAGTGTAAATGCATCCGAAGGCTGGTGAATTTGTGCCAAAAACTGGTTTACATTTTACATTCTTTTCAGAATTGTCTGACATGGGGCATAGCTTGATGGGAAAGGGGGTTGGTCTGTATGAAAGGGCCGTGACTTAATATGTGATATGTGCATCAAACCTTGGGTGTAAAATTCTGGTGTAAAGTAAGCCAACTAATTGGTGGTGTAAATTTCAGCTGCATTTACATGCATCAATCCTCTCTCTATGGGGACGAGTGATTTCTGCTGTGCTGGTCCCCATACAGATTCAATGTTTCTGGGTGACAGATCCCTGTTTACACAGGTAGAGGTGCTGTACAGAAACAAAGATTTTGGGTGCCAGGTTAACAGATGTTAATCAGCAGCATCTTTACAAGAGCCAATTATCAGACATGAGCGTTCATACAAACGTTTGCTTCCAATAATCTGCCTGGGACCATATTTTACTCCTACTATATCATAGAACAAATATCCAATGTTTAAAGAGAGACATTTACCTGGTTTACAACTTGGTGGCAGCAACACATCTCAAAAAAGTTGGGACAGAGCCATGTCCACCATTGTGTAGCCCCTCTTCCTTTAACAACAGTCTGTAAACATCTGGGAAGTGAGGAGACCAAATGCTGGAGATTTGCACATAATTGCATTCTTATTTATTCACATCCCAACGTCCCAACTTATTTGGAATTGGGGTTGAATATATGCATACAAACACTGCTGAAACCATCAGTTATCACCACTTTCTTCTCCTACTTGACCTACGTCAGTATGAGCTGGTGTGACCGGGTCTGGTTCTTTTGTGGAGGCCAGCTGATGGAAATTGCCATTAGACCACGCTCACTGAAATGGTTGCATGCAATAGGCAGGACTCCTTCTGATCTATTGTATCCTGCTGGCACAGTCTGGAGGTGCTAGCGCATTGTATGATTGGGAGGCCGCGTTTATCAATCATTTTAAAAACTTATCGTTTGAAAATTGGATTTAGTTTATAATGTATAATTGTGTTTTTGTCCATATTTCAGGTTTTTTTTGTTGTTTTTTTTTTTTTGTGAAATGTTCTCCATACACATAGCGGCTTTCAGCATTCCCCTGTCAAGAGACAGAGGGTTATCTTCTGTCAGGTTTTGGCTTGACAGCGTCATTATAACTGTTCAGCCGTCATCTGAGTTGGTTCCCATGAAGTGCTGCTCTCTGATAACCAGAAAGTAACAAAAGTCTGATTTTAGCTGAATGTATCCTGTAATTCAGATTCGGTACAGGATAAGAAGTTCAAAAGTGCGGTTCCTTATAAAGAGTCAGTGTATTCTGTTCTACGTGATCTAGCACTGGGTATGGAGAGATGCAGGGAGCAGGCAGAACAGTCCCCTGCACAGCTCCCTCTCCATTTAATAGGAGCCCTGCACTAGACTCGGGTGCCTTGTTGTTTCCTTGGCAACTGTGCTCCCGTATGTCTCCCTGCCTGAAGTAAGACTGGAAAGGAGTATGGAGTTGTAATGACACTTTATTTTCTGACATATTAAATAACCAGGTCATGTTCACACGTGATTGCGATCAGCACAGAGCAGCAGACTGGACTGTTATGGAGTGGACTGCCGACAGTGCAGTCCAGTAAATCTGATTTTACAGTACGTGACCGTGCCCTTTGCGCAGTAATTTACTGAATTTTATCTGTGCATCCTAAAATAATGGTTGCTGATGATTTCCCTTCTTGGGCCCTCTTTTTACGAAGCTGATTAGTTAATTATGTCTCATGTCCTATTATACTAAATCTACTCCAGTCTTTAGACTCAGTCAGACTCATTGGGGCAGATTTATCAAAACTGGTGTAAAGTAGAACTGGCTTAGTTGCCCATAGCAACCAATCAGATTCCACCTTCCGTTTTCCAAAAGAGCTCTGAAAAAGGTAAGTTGGAATCTGATTGGTTGCTATGGGCAACTAGACCAGTTTAAATTCCTTTACACCAGTTTTGATAAATCTACTCAATTCTCTTGATGTAATAGAAAAATGCTTTTGAGACACTAAAAAGTGACAGTTATCATTTAGCTGAATGTCTGTTATAAACGAAGATTAAAGGGTTTGTGTCACATTTTAAAGTTATCCACCCGATAAGTGATAACTTACTAATCGCTGGCGGACCGACAACTGCGGTCACCCGCCCTTTTTGAGTGGTAGGCTTAGCATGCACCCTTCTGCTCCATTCATTCTCCATGCGACTGCTGGAGATAATGGTGAGTACAGAACATTAGGCACAGGATCAGATAGAAACTAATTGTATAAGTCACTATGATACAGTTAATTCTGGTCAGGGGAGCCGTCCGGAAGATGCGGCCGACAAATGGACCATGTTTCCCGGACCGAGCACAGGTGTGTGAATCAGCTCTTACCATTCCTCTTGGCTCCAGACATCTTGAAATGAGTGGTGTAAAATGACCAGCTTTGGGGGGAACCAAAAAATATTTGCATTAGGCCTCATGCACACAAATATATTTGTTTTGCGGTCTGCAAAACGCAGATCTGCAAAATATAGATTTATCTATCTGCATCCGTTTTTTTTTTTTTTTTCTGCAGACAAATTCACTTCATCCATGTGCTTTCTGCATCCATATGTCAATTCCGCAAAAGGATAGGCTGCAGAATACCGACCACGGACCTATTGAAGTCAATGGGACTGCAAAACAATGGATGCAACACGGACGTCATCCATAGGCCTCATGCACACGAACGTGTGCCAGCCGTGCCCTGCCGCGGGCCGCATACGGCGGGTCCGCAATAAACGGGCACTGGCCGTGTGCAGGCCGCATTACGGATCGCGGACCCATTCACTTCAATGGGTCCGCGATCCGGGACATGCGGAGCGGAGGCACGGATCGGAACACCACGGAAGCACTACGGTGTGCTTCCGTGGTGTTTCTGGCCGTGCCTCCGCACCGCAAAAAAGTAGCGCAACCCAAGTGAATGGGTCCGCGATCCACATGCGGTGGCCTCATGGTCAGTGCCCGTGCGTTGCGGACCGCAGTTTGCGGCCCGCAGCACGGGCACGGCCGGCACGCGTTCGTGTGCATGAGGCCATATTTTGTGGACCACAAAATACATATGGTCGTGTGCTAATCTGTTGCAATCTGTGGCAATTTTTTTTTCAAAGCTGATCTGTGTTTCAGGCTGATGATTTTGCAGGTGTTCTGCATCCCTGAGGACTTTGGTCACACCCGTTACTGTTTGGTTACCTCTGTATGAATGGCTGTATGCAGTACCTGTAGGATTATTCAGTTGCAGATAACATATGTCTGATTATATTTGCTTATCTGTGTACAGAGACACCCTGTGGGGGGATATATAATACAGCAGGTGGTGTGAACACATGGCTAACACGGAGATGGACCATATATGATTTTGATTGCATGGTAAAGCATGCTGTGTATTTCAAAATCTGCATTGTGCCCTTTTTTGGCGCAGATTTTTCTGCGATTGATGTGTACTAGGTTTTTTGTAACCTTAGTCATATAGATTGGACTGGACTTTCAGTACCTGTTCCAACTTGGAAATTGACAGCTCATCCACAGCATTTACACATGGCCTTAGGGATTGGTAGATATGTTCAAGTTTTACCTAAGAAACCCTTTACATGCCTTTATTTAATTTCCTCCCTCTCCATATTATCACCCTTTCATCATTCATGTTTGTGCTTGTCTTGCTTGTGTTCTTCTTAACAAGTGAGTCACTGAAAAGACTGCTGCTTACATCATTGTCGGAGCAAATGTGCCCACGGATGTATCCTTGAGATGAAATGTCTTATTCTATTGCTTGGCAGAAGGCTGGTTTCCATTTCCATCCTCTGTTGCTTTCAGTTGGAAAGTGTCAGATATGCATAGATAGGTCCTGATCTAGCTGAACTTTTTTATCTATTAGGTTATATTTACACCATACTTACCAACTTTTTATTGTTGGCATCCAGAAGGTAGGAGAATATGGGGCTCAAAGCGTACTGCCAAACCTTTTTTTTTCTCTCAGCATTGACACCAGCTCTGAAATCAGTGCATGCATTGATTTAATTGTCTATGACCACGAGGACCCCGCAGTGATATATTAGTTTCCTGAACTGCCTAGTATCTTGTATTAGTTGGTGTATTTTATGTTTGTGTATATTTCTTTTTTTTCTCCATTTTTGGTGGTATATCTTAAATTATTATGATTTTTATTTCATTTTATGGCATAATGGCCAAATATAAGACAACATAATACATTTATATTTTGTTTTCTGAGACACCAAGAGAACCAGTCACTACACTCCTCAACATTGAAATTGAAAGACTAAGAAGGAAAAGTTGTGGAAACTGACAAATGACAGGATCAACAGTCTTGTTAATGATATGCAAATTATAAGAAAAAAAGGAAAAAGAATATTCAAAACATCTTGATGTTGATAAAGTATGAGTGTCAAGTGCAGAAATACACATGCTTACAAGCCTTGGCATGATGTTATTCATTGTTGTCTGAAGAATGTTCTGCTATGCTGAATGCACTTGGGCACACAAATCATCAAGATCCACTGCTGGCAGCTCCCTTTAGAACTGCCACACAATGATGTCTCAGATGTTCTTGATGGGAGACAAGTCCAGAGATGCTGCTGGCTAGTGATGAGCGAAGCAGGCTTCAGATGTTACATCCGAAGTCACTTCCTTCAAAACGTCGGTTTAATACTGTACAGAGATCCGTCTCCATACAGTATTAGAAGTTATGGGCTCCGAAGTTAGTTATTCGCGAAGTTGCACATGACTTCATTGAATAACTGCAGTAATTGATTTTTAAAGAGGAAAACCACTTTAAACTTGAAACTGAACTGGTACAACGCAAGGCCTGGGGTTGTCCTGTTGAAAAACAGCTCACAAAGTGGGACACTTTGGAGAAATGGCCATACCTCTGGTTCCACGACCAAATCAATGTAACACCAAGCTGTTAATTTACCTGAAATGGGGACTAGAGGGGCCCAGCTACTGTACATTATGTCAACCCACACCAGAATCCCAGGAGTAAGACTGTTGTGCCGTTCCCTTGTGAAGGCCACTTCATGGCGTTTCCCAAAAAAAGTTCAGGGACTAATCCCTGAAAAGGATAGACCATTCCAGTCTTGCTGTTCATCGTGATAGGTTTTGAGAGCAGTCGTATGAGGTCAATGGAACACCTGTAGCTGAATGTTTGGCTCGTAGCCCAGTATCATTCAAATGCCTTCTGTTGGTTTGTGTAGGCATTGTTTGATGGCCTTGACTTGGGATGTGGCATCCAAATTCACTTGCAGTACAGAATGGATCACTCTGCGCCATTCTTCTTATCAGATATTTTGTCCGTGCAGAGGTTCCTCTCTGTGCACCTCTTGCTGTCATTCCAGGTCATTGTTATTCTCCCAACCACCAGAAGAGATAATGTTGAACAGTGCTGACATCTAAGCCTAGATGCCTGGTGATTTGCTGGATTGATAAACCAAGGTCTTTCAGATTAATGTTTCTGTCCCTCTGAGTTTGCGATAAGTGACGATAACTGGCACGTCAGTGAACAGGAGGCATGGCACCATCATCCTACATGACCTTATCCCATTTTTGAAGTTTCATGTAACTAAAAAAAACTTCCTTGATCTGCATAACCTTACAGCTTGGTCTTCTTGGTGTTGCAGTTTCAATCTTGAGGAGTACTATAGGTTTGAAACTATGACGTACTGTATTTTCAATTGTAATAACCTCCCTTAGGGTTCAAGGCACACAACCGTGATTGGCGGTCCATGTCAGCTGCTTCTCCCAGGCTAACCGCAGTTCCCCTGACCCTAATTTTCTGTATCATAATAATTTATAATAGTTGGTATCTGATCATCATGTGAGTACACCACAATATCACTGCTATCTGATAGTGACTAA
The DNA here is from genome assembly GCA_900303285.1 of Rhinella marina. NCBI lineage: Eukaryota > Metazoa > Chordata > Amphibia > Anura > Bufonidae > Rhinella > Rhinella marina. The sequence continues at coordinate 342,237 of ONZH01003190.1, forward strand.
CTGTATCATAAATTGCTATGATACTGTCAGGTTGGGTTAGGGGAGCTGGTCTAGGCCTTAGAGCTGCAGCTGACACTCAGACCATATTTTAAGGGCCAATCACTGTTGTGTGCATGAGCTCTTAGGCTCTGCTCACATTGGCAAATTTTATTTTGATATTCTGTTTTATTGAATTTACAAAATCTAGAAAAAGGTTCCATTTCTCTTAACATTTTCTGATGCCATTGGTCTTTTTTTAGTAACCAAAGAAGTGTTGTTAAAAAAACGGAAATGTGACTTTAGTGTGAAAATACTGTAGGTTCCATTTTAGCTACTGTTATCAGAATTTAGTGGTCCCTCAAGATACAATATTAATTGGTTCCAGGACGACCATTGTATGGTGAAACCATTATTGAATAATCAGTTCCAAAGCCCCAAAATATCATCCAAGATAAGAGAAAATGAAGATTTAAGAAAAATAAGCAGATAACTAAGACAGATCAAACAAGTCCTTACATATAACAATCAGGAATAGCTGCTAACTAGTAACTGATACAGCTATTTTACCAGAGAAGTGGCCTTGATTGGTTGGATCTGAAACAGTGTATGTTGAGTCCAGTTTCAATTTACGATGGGTCAGAAAAGACCACTGTATGTTTAAAATATTGTATCCTGGGGGATCACTGTATCACAGTATTTCATACTTGAGATTTATGCGATGTGATTACACTGGATGCTTTTAATGTAAGTGTAAGTAGTGGTCCTGTCCTCAAATAATACAAATGTTTTTGCGCTCCCTGCTTCATTTCCTCAGCAGTCATCGTAGGTCCCAACAGTTTCTCCTGTGGTAGTCACTGCAGGCCCACAGTAGTAGTCAGAGCAACCTCCTACCCACCATAGTAGTTACAGCTGCCCCGAAAGCAGCCCTCTTGCTGTAGTGGTAACATCCTTCTGTAGTCTCTGAAAGGGGTATTCCGGTTACCATAAATATAACTTATGTTTTAGACTAATTCATCATCAATAATTACCTAATATAATGTCAGTTTCACATATTTACCGTTTAGTAGTTATAAAGTAGTTTCTTCCTTACTACTCACTGTGTTTCCTCATGAGTTACCATGGCACCGACCTGTAGTTCTGAGCATTTGTCAGGTCGAGCATGCTCAGTGTGTTGCTATCAGTTCTCTAGCTAATGTCAGTGTGCTGCGGATTACTGAGTAGAGGGGGCGTGTCTGCAGTGGAATCAGGCAGCCAATCAGTGAACAGCAACACTCATGAACAAGCACAAACTCACAGCAGGAAAGCTAGGCATTGTGGGTATGGAAGTTTTGTGAGGGAAGATCAGGCACCATGATACTCTGTGTGCTGCAGGCTCACACAGGAGCTAGACAAATGGATTACAAGGTAAAATGAAGCTCTGGTTATATGTATAGGTATGGGTTCTGGTTGGGTCACGCCTTGCAGCCTTAATGCAGTTTTTCAAAAATTAAGTTACTTTACCGGAATACCCCTTTTTAATTATTAGCCTTCCCCTTCAGCTAGCGATCATGGCAGGACTTCCAAACTCCCCCATGCAATCAAGTGCAGCATGCTCCCCCATTTTATGACAGCTGCTGCATGCTTTGTCTGTCTGTGTTTTGCCACTGGGTGAAAAATTGGTCACCCATTTTTTTTAATTTTTGGTGCATGGGTACTATATTACATTGCCATATTTTTTCGCCCTATAAGACGCACCTGCCCATAAGAAGCATCTAGGTTTTAGAGTAGGAAAACAAGAAATAAAATATTTATCAGACCTCAATTCAGACCCCCATAATGGAAGTGCTCATTAGTATTCGTATGAGTTATCCACGTAAAAGATTATTATATTAAAGGCTATGTAGACCTTTGCGGGCACTTTTATTATTATTGCATTGTTCTCATTTTGAGATAAAAATCATTTTTTTTATTTGGTCTTTATTATGGTATTGGGCTTAATTTGGGCTTTATTAGCCCCCTCATGCCATCATAACACCCCCTGCCATCAGTCCTCAGTGCCATCATCCCCCTTCATGCCATCAATCCTCCCCATGCCATCAGCTTTCCCCAGTTCCATCACTTTCCCCCTAGTGCCATCAGTCCTCTGTGTCATCAGTCCTGTGTGCCATCATCCTCCATGCCATCAGTCCTCTGTGTCATCACCCCTCCCATGCCATCAGTCCTCTGTGCCATCATACCTCCCCCCATGCTATTAGTCTTCTGTGCCATCACCCCCCATGTCGTCAGTTCTCTGGGCTAACATCCCCCCATGCCATCACCCCCCCCCCCCATACCTTAGTACTCTGTGCCATCACCCTCCATGCCATCAGTCCTCTGTGCCTTCAGTAATAGCAAGAGCTTCACTCACTCTTCGTGGTCACATGACCCAAACGAATCCTCGATGCAAAAAATTTACATCAAGGAATTTTTTGTTTTGAGTTACTCGATTTAATCGAGTAATCGTTGCAGCCCTAGATCCAGCAGAGGATGTCAAAAACACAGCAAAGCGCTTCTGTTATAATAATACGACCGGCTGCATCTGTTCAAAATGGATCCGGTTGTATTGTATAGAAAATGAAGAAACCGGATCTGGCACTAAAACTTTTGTAAGTCAGTGGGGGCTAGATCTGTTTGTTTCATGTCTGAAAAAAACTGATCCGTCACCATTGACCTACATGTTTTTAGTACCGGATCCGGCTTCTTCAGTTTCTCATGTCGCACATAAAAATGCTGCATGGGAACGCAGCAAACTGGATCGGAGTGCATTTTGTTCAGTTTTGTCCCCATTGGCAATGAATGGGGACAAAACTGAAGCATTGTTCTGCGGTTTTGAGACAATGTGACGGATCTCAAAACTGAACAGCACAACTCAGATGTGATAGTAGCCTTAACAATATGGAGCCCTTCTGTACAGGGCAGAGCTGCTATTAGATGACCGGCTCAAAATGAAAGTAAAAATTAACAGTCACAACTAGACAAACCGTTAACCCTTTGTGACAGAACGGCTCAATTATTTTTAATAAAGACCAATTAAAAAAATGATTTTTAGCTCAAAAGGAGTAAAATGCAATCCTTTACAAAAATTACCTCTGAAGGTGTACATAGCCCTTAAAGTTACCCAATAATTATAGGAATAAAACTAATAATAGTCCACACTTTCTATAATTTTGCTGCAATTTTTTCTTTGTAAAAATGTGTCATGGTATACTTACCTACTTTGTCTTTTTTCTTCCCTGGTAACTGTTGAGGAGGCAGAGCTATTTCAGGCAAATTATTTTCTGCCTCCTTTACTGTTCCTGTTCAGTACACTGTAATGAGTATAAACAATAATTAGATATTTGAAGGGAATCTGTCACCAGCGACTTCCCTATGAAACTGTGTGGACACATACCTATGGTATTTAATCACCTGATTAAATGCTGGTTTTCTTCTATTGATCCGAAGCTCTGTTCCCAAGTTATGGCACTTTTTCTTAATATGGACATGAGGCTTTTAGTGCAAGGAGGGCGTCACCATTGCTCTTGTTGTACCCAGGCTCCGCTCATTTCTGTGGCTAGTCCTTTTGTGGCTGCTTTGATTGACAGGGCCAGGAAGTGGCAAAACAGCCAGGGAGGGCCTTGCCACATTAAGGAGCGGAGCTTTGGTGCAACAACACCAATGGTAATGCCCTCATTGCACTAAATACCCAATCTGCATATTAAGAAAAAGTATCATTACTCGGGAACGGAGCCTCAGATCAACAAAAGAAAAACAGCGTTTTTATTCAAATGAACCACAATTAAGTGTCTATGCAAATAGTGTAATAGGGAGGTCGCTGGTGACAGATTCCTTTCATCTGTTCTATTCAGCTTGATTATTATGAAGGTTGCCTTTCAAGGAGCTCGGCATGTAGGTGTGTATGTAGGTAGCATGTTTATGATTCACTACTAACTCATCAGAGCACTGCTATTCCTGCTTTTCTGAACCAATAGACTCAACCTCCAGCAAACGCTTTTGATGTTGGCAGGTTTATGTTGTTTATGAAAATGAGCAATGCCTAAGACATTCAGAATAATGATCTACTGCATACCGTGGGCCCCAGATGTAATATTAACATGGTTTATGGTCTCGTATATGTCTACCTGTATGTGAGTGTGCTTGTAGTATTATTTAAGGAGCATTGATTTCCTTTTCATGTTCTTTTTTTTTTTTTTTTTTTTTTTTTTTAATACACTTTATACTTCTTAGCTCGTACATTTGATACATTAGGTTGAATCGTATTGTATCAGCTAAGTTGGTTTCTCCTTGTCTGACTTTATTTTTTTTATTAAAAATAAATAGATAGTGCAGCCCCTATAGATGCAAATTTTTTTCAAAAATACCCCTCCGTTCCGCCACTGTGCCCCCCCACTGTTTTTGGCGCCTGCTTGTAATACATAAACCCATGAAAGGTCCTCTTTAAATGATTTTTATTCACTCCATGGCAAGTCTGTCACTGGCCATAGCCATAATGATTATGCGTTATGTTAACGATATGTACATTGTATGTCCTTAAGAAAAATATATATTTAGGTGGAAATCTGAAACATGTTTCTAAACTGTTTATAGTAAATGCCATGATAATCGAAAAAAAAAGTATGTGCGTTATTTCCTTCACTAGCTTTAAAAGTTTGGCATATTAAAATGTTTAGTTTTTTATTTTTTGTAAGGATAAGAATGGTATAAAATAAGTCGTACTCCCCTTACCGATCCCTTCCTTCTTTCTATTTTGACTACTTCCTGGTCCCTCTTGACACAGAAATTACTGGCTGCTGTTGTGACCTGCGCTGAGTGATCCTTTTCTGTGTCTGAAGAAGGATCAGAAAGTAGTCGAAACAGGAGCAAGGTTGGAATCGATATGGTGAATATGACTCTGACTGTTCTGGACTTTTTTTTTTCAATTTAGTCAGCCAAACAACCTCGTAATGAATAATGCCGTAGATGGCACACGGGGCTCTGATTAGTTGCCGTAAATCGCGAGGCCTCGTGAAGGAACACAGCACTGTCACAGTGAGCCACCTGAAAAGCTGTAACCGAGGCACGGCTTCACAGGCAGCCTGTCAGAATCTCAAAGACTGCAATAGTGTTCTATTGCAGTCTGTAGGACAAACAATCAGCAGATGGCATGTTTAAGTCCCCTAAGAGGACTAAAAATTACAGTAAAAAAGTTTTAATTTTTTAAAAAAAAAAAAAAACACAAAAATATAAAAAAAAACTTGCCTCCCTTTTCCAAATTTACATATAAAAATAAATGAAATAAAGAAAATAAACATAACAGGTATCGCTATGTCTCAAAATGTCCAAACTATTAAAATATCAAAATATTTACTTTGCATGATAAATGCCATGACATAAAAAAAATAAAATAAAAATCCACTATTTTTGGTCAGCTTGTAATCTATTTAAAAAAAAATTTATCAAAAAACGTATGTACCCCAAAACGGTACCAATAAAAACTGCACACAGTATTGTGTGTGTATTTTCGTAAGGAAGATCTGCAGTGTAAGGCCTTATAAGTCCGTGAGGAAATCTGTGATAAGATGGTCAGTGATTCACCCGTGAAGATGTTCCACAGACACAGCACAGCTGAAATTTAAAGAAGAACTCCCCAAAAATGTTTTATTCCATGTCCTGCTAGAAATGTACATAATGTAATCTGTAGTGAATGTCATTTTCTTACCAATTGCTGTCTTTGTGAGTTATATCTCCCTGATGTTTCTCATCTGTCATGTGACCAGCAATCAGACCCACCAACTCACACAGCATCTTGTGTGTGGACAGAAAGTCTATTTCTCTATGCATTCCTATGGGAGCCTCACTTTCAGTCTCATAGGAATGGATAGAGCAGTTACTGGCTTCCTGTCCTGGGTCAGTTGGAGGTCAGGGAGTTGGTCACATGACCCATCTACAATAAGAAGGGAGGGGATAACTCAGAATTACAGTCTCTGATGAGAAGATTGCATTCACTACAGATGATATCATGCACCTTTCTAACAGGTCAGAGAATAAAAATTTTTGCGGGAGTTCTTCTTTAATTTTCAGCGGAGCATCTACTATAAATAGTCCGTGAAATACAGAGGAAACTAAGGTTGGGCGATATCAAAAATATTCCCACGATATAAAAAAATTTATTGCGATAAAGATATATATATCGCAATAAATACCCATTTAGAAGGAAAAACACTTGGGGCCACAAGGAGACATACTGTATAGGGGCCACAAGGAGACATTATACTCTATGGGGGCCATAAAGAGACATTATATACTGCATAAGCTGGTTGCTGGGCAGGCAGTGGAGCACAAGGAGACATTATATACTGCATGTGCAGGCAGTGGGGCACAAGGAGACATTATATACGGCATGGGCAGGCAGTGGGGCACAAGGAGACATTATATACTGCATGGGCAGGCAGTGGGGCGCAAGGAGACATTATATACTGCATGGGCAGGCAGTGGGGCACAAGGAGACATTATATACTGCATGGGCAGGCAGTGGGGCACAAGGAGACATTATATACTGCATGGGCAGGCAGTGGGGCACAACGAGACATTATATACGGCATGGGCAGGCAGTGGGGCACAACGAGACATTATATACGGCATGGGCAGGCAGTGGGGCGCAAGGAGACATTATATACTGCATGGGCAGGCAGTGGGGCACAAGGAGACATTATATACTGCATGGGCAGGCAGTGGGGCACAAGGAGACATATACTGCATGGGCAGGCAGTGGGGCACAAGGAGACATTATATTGTGTATGGGCTGGCTGGGCAGGCAGCGGCCACAAGGAGACATAATATACTGTATGGGCAGGCAGCGGCCACAAGGAGACATAATATTCTGTATGGGCTGGCTGTGGGGCAGGCAGTGGGCTACAATAGTCACTATACTGCATGGGGGGCCACCAGGAGAAATTATATTGTCTGGTCTCAGGAACTGTACTGTAAGGGGGCCATAAGCTGACATTATACTGTATGGGGGCCACAAGGAGACATTATATACTGCATGAACGGAGACTTGAATATGGGAGCGAGGAGGAGCCGGGGGCGGCCACTGCAGGAACCTATGTTATGTATGGTATGCATATACACGATGTAGGGGCAGGCTGACATAGTTTTAGGAATTGTCAGCACGCATGATGTCACAAAATACTGTGGTTATTTGGAAACAGTGATATCGCCATATCGTTGTTTCTTATAACAATATATAATATATACAATAACACGGTATATCATTGACACCGGTTTACCGCCCAACCCAGGAGGAAACGTGAATGGTGTCTGTGTTTTTCACTTACCCATAGACTATAATTGGCGTGATGGACCTTTAAAAAGGGGCAAATATAGGGTATGCTTCCATGCTAAAACCACGGGCCACGCTAAAACACAGATGTGTGAATACACTGATTAAAACAAATGGGTACTTGTACCGTCTGTGGAAAGCATGGACAGGAAACGTCCGTGAATCATTGACATGTGAATAAGGCTTTATATAGTAGCAGCTGAGTAGCAGAAATTGCGCAAATTTTCCACAGTGGGAATTTTGAAATCTGCGGCATCTCGATTTGTGTGGATTTTTCAGTGCAGATATCGCCGTTTGCAAAGCAAAGTGAGAGATAGGGAAATATGCAACACAATCTGTGTAACAAATGTGTATGTGGTTCAGAAAGGCTGTTAAATCTGAGCAAAAATCCACATCTTAAGGTACGTCCCGTGTGTATGTAGCCTAAGATTTGTAGTGGCATTTTTCTGCACGTTGGCATATTTAGTGGTGTTTTTTGAACTTTTTTTAGTGGTGTTTTTTGCAGTAAAAACACCTGCATCAGATATTAGCCGAAGGGCTGTGGGAAGAATAAAACGCAGGACACTGGTGTTTGCTACTGGTGTTTTTTCTGGCTTCTTTTCAAAAACATAGTGTGCGTTCACAGTTATTGTAAGCCAAAACCAGTAATAAAGCCTACTCACAGATTAGATATAGTGGAAAGATCTGCTTCTGCACCTGGTTTTGGCTCACAATAAGGGCTTATTCAGACGACGAGCTGCACAAGAGTGTGCTGTCCACATCCGTAGTTCTGTTCTGCTGCCCCTAAAAAAGATAGAGCATGTCCTATTCTTGTCCGCAATTGCGGGCAAGAATAGGCGTTTCCATCTTAGGACCAGCCATGTGAGGTCTGCAAAATGCAGAACGCACACGGCAGCATCCGTGTTTTGCGGATCCGCAATTTGTGGACCGCAAAAAAACACTTATGGCTGTCTGAGCCCTAACTGTTGGAAATAACTGACCAAATAACTGAAGTGTGAACTTGGCCTAAGTGCGTTGTTTTTTTCTGGCATTTTCACATCACCTTCTCTATAGGGGAAAAAATGCCATGAAGGAAAAACTAGAGGTCAAGAACACCTGGAAAAAAGACCACAAGAAACGTGGCAAAAAGATGGGAAAAAAGCGCGTGGTTACTGTGGCATTTATGTGTGTAAGGACGGTATCTGAAAGCTCGGTCAGCGCTCGGAATAGCTTCTCCGGCAGCGCGCTGTGAATTAGTCACTGTCATTAGCCTTAAGCTAATGTATCTCACATTGTGAGGGATGTGCTAACGCTGTAAAATGGAAGCTCTGCCGCTGCTTTGAGGTAACCTTGAGATTTTTGGTGTTGATGATGAAGTGGTGCACAGTGTGCCCTCCTCTCTCCCTGGCAGGGTTTTATGCCCGGTGAATGTTCTCCATTACAGTTTGGTCAGCCCAGTGCTGTAGAACAACATGTAAGCTGGGCTGATGGGTGTTGCTGACGCTGGGCTCTGAGCACTCTGTGATGGTGTGAGGGGTGGTCACAGGAAATCTAGGAAGCCAGGAGCACAGAATGCACCACTGCTGTGACATCTACATATAAAAGGTTCCTCTGTGCAAAGAGTAGATAAAGCAGTCCATGGAGGAGTCGACATCTGATAACCTCCATCAAGGAGATTTGCTTTCTGGGACATGGTTCATTGTCCGATTGGACTGATTCTTCTCCAAATAGCATTTGGAAGAGGAAAGAATAAAAAGCAGGCGAGGGAGAGCTGAAATGTCCCCTGCTCACCAGCACATCTCCAGCCATTCAGCTCTTGCAGCACAGCCCTTTCATTCTGTGCTTGGGAACACCCCTGTGCTTGAAAGGAATGGTACTTCCTGCTTTCATAAACAGTCATGTGTACAGTTCAGCCAGGCCTGATGCCTCTGGAGCTTTCTTTTTCTGAAAGGCACCAGTGAATTGCCTTCCCGTTTCTGTTGTTTTTTTTTTCTTTGTTTTTAGTTTTTATTTTTTTTTACATGTTCTATCTGCTGGTGATTCCAGTTCATTGGCCTTCGTTGTCTCCAGAAAGGATTATAGCCCGGCTCCTGGTTACACATATCTTTTGTGCAATTCAAGACACAGCAGACAAATCCTGGTGGGGAATATTTTCTGATTTTTCCAGAAACCAAGTAGAAGATTGAGCTGCTGATGTCAGTTAACTCCGAGAAGTCGTCCTCTTCAGAAAGGTATAGCGCTGGCCGGTGGAATTTACCTTGCAGGGGTTTTGCAGGGGTTTGCTGATGATGGGCACCTACCTGGTGCTATCCTGACGTTGGCATGAATAAACAGTATTGATTTGTGTTGAGCAGACAGCTCGTGCCTGTCAGTGAGAAATGAGGGTTGGTCTAGTACAGGTATGGGGATTAGTACGTGATTGGTATTCATTGTGTGGTCGCCGACTGTCTTGGCTGCAGCCTCTGTCAGATGCTGAACTGAAGACTCCTTATAGAAAATGCAGGGAGTGCCATTACAGACTGCCTGGAGATGAGGGCCCGGATAGCTTCTATCTGGCCATTAGTATAGGTGCAGAAGTCTGGGAATGCTTATACACTGCCAGCCTTCTTACCTCAGCACGTACGTGATAAATCTTCTCCTGCCGAGACATTCCTCAGTCTGATCAGATGCTTGCGTTTGTAAAATACTTCATCTCAGTAGATTCAGCGCCATATACGTGCTAATTCTGGTAATATTACCTCTTCTATCGTACACATGTGCAATACTTGTTGACCCTAAAAGTTTAACTCCAAATTGAGGAACTGATATTCACCAGCAGCACAAATAAGATATTACCGGCATGATTATAATTCCAAAAGTTACCGGTACGTACTCCTGAAATATCATTTAGGGTTCTGAATCGTATTTCAATTCTACATTTATTCTGAATGTAGCTGGCCATAAATGACGGGTGTTTTCGTTCAGGCTGCCATGACTTCGTCCATGGACAGGTATATATGGATTTTTTTCCCAACTAATTTGCACTAGAGAGAGACTAAGGCCTCATGCACACGAATGTATAGTGTCCGTGCCTGTGCTCCGGACCGCAAATTGCAGTCTGCAATGCACTGGCACCACTTGAATGGCGTCCGCGATCCTTATGCACTACTTTTTTTGCAGGGCAGAGGCACGGACAGAAAACCCACGGAAGCACTCCGCAGCGCTTCTATGGGCCTCCGATCCATGCCTCCGTTCCGCACCGTATCTTCTGGATTGCAGACCTATTCAAGTCAATGGGTTTGCGGGCCGCAATACAGACACAGATTTGCTACGTTAGTGTGTGTGACGCCTGAAGAGGTTGTCCTCACCACTTAAAGGGGTTTCCAAGTGTTTAAGCACGCCACCGTTTGACCGTCGTGCCCGTGCTGCGGACCACATAGCTGGCCATAAATGATGGATGTTTGCATTGGGGCTGCCATGACTACGTCCAATTACATGTATATATGGATTTTTATTCCACTAGTATATACTGCAGAGAGACTAAGGTCCCATGCCTGTAATAATCCGCATCCGACGGTCCGCACCACAAAATAGTGCATGCACTACTTTTTGTGGTGCGGAGGCATGGACTGAAAACCCATGTAGTGCTTCCGATCCTTGCCTCCTTTCCGCACCATATCTTCTGGATTGCGTACCCATTCAAGTTAGTGTCAGCATCTCTGATATGGAGCGCACACAGCCAGTGCCCCTGTATTGAAGACCTGCTGTTTGCGAGCCGCAATACGGTACGGACCTGCTAAGTCGTGTGCATGAGGCCCCATGCTGATGAACTGTCCTCAGGATAATTATGTGATCGGTCAGATACCCGGCAACCTGGCCAATCAGGTGTTTGAACAGGCTGCCGTGTGTGCCACGGCTTCTTTGAAGTTTAGTAATCTCCATGCCGCCCATTCGATAGCGATTGTGCTTGGTATTATAGCTTCATTTGAATGGGACTGACGAACATGACGCAAATGCGGCCTCTTCAAATAGCTGATCAGCGTAAATCAGGCCCCCACCGATCTGACACTGATGCCCTATCCTGAGGATAGGTCAACAGTATTAAACACTCAGAAAACCCCCTTAATCCTCTGCCTTTTCAAGGGCTGTTGCTTTGATCTCCCCCTGCATGCAGCAGTCATATACAGGACGTGACCACTGCAGCCATTCACTAGGTAGGACTGGAGCTGCAGTGCTGTAAACAGCGGGGAACAAAGTGGTGATTATATGATCTTTTATTATTTTAGCACATTTAGGGGCTTTGGGGAGCTTTTAAAATAAGATGGACAACCCCTTTTAAGTTTTTTAAGTTTAGAAAGCATTCTATTTTATATCCAGTAGGCCACACACATACACTGGAATTTGGCTACAGTGGTTTTTTTTTCACTGTACAGAATAAGCGCAAGAGGGGTTTTTTTGTTTTTTTTCACCCACAGTTTTTGCTATTTTTTTTTATGTAGATTTTTCAGCTGTTTTTTTACTCACCTAATTAAAACTAAAAACGCTCCCACAGCACAAGTCCTAAACGTGCAGAAAAGCAGCACTAAAATTCTGTGTGAAAATCTAAGTAAGATTTGCATTTGCAGTGCAGATATTTGCATGTCTTCCAATGTAGTGATGGGAACCACAGTGAAAGCATCCATTGTTTACATTGCTGGCTGCATTCAGAGAACTGAAAATTGTGCACATTTAGAACAAAATCACATATACCTCCCACAGTCGCCTCTGACACGTGCCACTGCATAGGTGGAGAATGAATAGAGAGGTGGCCGCATGTACGTGGCTTTCCTAATTCACTTTTATAGGAGCCATGGAAACGAAACGGCTGATCACACTTGCTGGGCTACCTCCCATAGAAGTGAATGGAGAGCGCTGCCTGGATCCAGATCACCAGGCTTATCCCCATTCTGGATCTAGTTCTCATAGGTGATCATGCATAAATGTCTATGATAAAAAGAATACTTTTAACACTTAGGTGTTTGTGGCAGTTTTTAAGCCAAACCAAGTAATGGGTTGGAAAGTAATGAAAAGGAAAGACTTAAATGGGTTGTCCAGAATTAGAAAAAACATGGCTGTTTTCTTCCAAAAACAGCACCACTCCTATCCAAAGGTCATATACAGTATTGGCATTATCGTGGAAAAGATGATGATGTCATCATTATCACATCAGCGGGGGTCCATGTCCCGGCATCCCTGCCTATCAGGAACCTACTGCGTTCACCGGAGCTCTGACGCTTTCCATTCACTTCAGTGGAGCTGAGTTGCAACTAGGCCATGGGACCAATGTACAGTAATGGCACTGAACTAGGAAGAGGCTGCAGCGCTCAAGGCTTCTTCTAACAGAGTAGGGTCATCTCTGTATTACAATCCTTGTACACGACACATGGGTTTTTAGGCCACATGCACATGGTCCAAATTACAGGCAGATTTTCAGGTGGACAGTCTGCAGTGTAATACAGTACCAGCTAAGTAGATCAGTTTTTCAAAATCTCATACACACTGTGCAGAAATTTTCATTGCGTACATCGACCTGTGGTGTGGATTTTGAAATGCTACGGATTTGTAGTCCAGATTTAACCCTTTGGGATGCAACCGCTATATGTGAATATAACCCTTTTGTTTCATTTTTGTACTTCTGTTATATTTGTGATAGTTGGTCCTATAATGGTTTTTAATATTGATTGGACGGGGGTCCTTTTACACGGATGGGTGATTTGGAACGAAGAAGACCACCCGATAATTGCCTGATCATCAGCATTTACATGCTGCAATCACCTCCACTGTATTGGGATAGGTGATTGCTACAGCCATTGCTGATCCCCATAGGAAATAATTGATCCTGCGCAGCAGATCGTTGTTTAGACAGTACAGTTTGTTGTGTAGGAATAATGATTTTTTTGTGCTGGCAGAACAACGCGATCACCAGATCGGATAATTGCTAACACTTTTTAAACAGGCCAATTATAATCTGCCAGATCATCAGTCCTTGTAAAAGGACATTAAAGGGATTGTCTGCTTTTTACTAGTTATGACCTATCCTCAGGATAGGTCATCAACATCAGATCGGCAGAGGTTCAACTCCCGACACCCCCGCCGATCAGCTGTCTGAAGAGAGGGCAGCGCTCATACGAGAGCTGCCTTCTCTGCACTGTTTATCTGCTCACCACAGGAACTGCAGTGGTGAGCAGGTGTAATTCACTTCTATGGGACGGCTTCCATCTGTTCAAGTGAATACTACAGAGCCGTCCTATGGAAGTGAATAAGGATGCCATACATGTAATTACAACTTCTCATCACTGCAGTTGCTGTGGCGAGCAGATAAACAGATCAGAAAAGGCGGCGCTCATATGAGCGCTGCCTTCTCTTCAGACAGCTTAAGAGAAGGCAGTAATAGGTCATCAGTAGTAAAAACAGACAACCTCTTTAAGTTTGTTTCAAGTAGTTATCGCTGGATGATTGGTAACAGTGGAGGAAAAGGCAACACATACTGTGGCCGTTGTCACGCCTGACTAGGTAATTAAGGGTGGACGAAACAGTTGTCATGGCAACTGAAAGAAGTGTCTATAGCAGCCCTTCATCATCCCTGTAGGCATTCAGTAGCCAAGACCTTACATCTACTAATGAATTAATGGAACAGGTGATGACTCCCAGCATCCCGTTCTGTCTCTTGCAGCAAAAGAGAACACAGCGGTGGTCAAAATTTAGTAGCGATCAGTGCAGAACACGAATCTACAGGCAAACGCTTCCTGCTTGTAGCTTCTTATTAACAGAGGATGCAGTACGTGGACGTGGGTCACTGTGGGGGTACCATAGTTGCTGTCCACTATTTTTCTTTTTGCAGACTCATTGCCTTCAATGGGTCCGTGGTTCACATTTTGCAGGAACGGACATGCGGATGCGGAAAGCACATGGATGATGTGCCTAACTATGAGGGCACTATGCGGAGGTCACTATCAGTACTGGAACTGTGGTGGGTGCACTCTTAGTGGAGTGGAGAAATAAATCACTCTGCTTCTGGGAAATGGATGCAGGCCATGGCAGCCTTCATCCCTCTTCTCTTATCTTCTGACCCATTACTGCTGATGTGTCTTGCTGGGAGTGCAAGCGAGCAAACAATTTTCCAGCCATTTTCAATGCTATATGTATTTATTACAGTTCTGATCTAATTTTATATTTTCTGTATACCCAGTGGCATGAATACTGGGAAAATCCTAACAATTTCAATGTGCAAAAACATTCTGCTCTTACTTTTAGGCATTTTATTCATTTAAGTGTACTCTGCTGGTTGTCTGAACTATTTTGGTTGCTTTTCTTACTCAGAGCTGTGTATCTCTTCACAGGCAGGCAGCTACTTGACCTCCCTAAAATCATATTCACACCAATTTGATGCAACTTGAACCTGCAGCACAACCACAGAATAAAAACCACACAGGTTCACATGTGCATCATAGGCTTCCATTACATTACAACGGAGGACAAAATAGAGCAGCGTGGTTCAGTGTGTTATGTGTCAAAATGACAGACCATGTAACCAAGGTCCGATGTACTCAATTGTAGTGAGTGGGGTCAATTTTTGTTCGTCATGTGATTGATCTGCCGCTGGTGTTGTTTTTGTTTATCTGATCCGTGTGATGAGAAGAATAGCACGGATTGTTTCATTCTTCCTGTGAAATGTGACAAAATCTGACGGAAGTGTGAACAAAGCCTTAAAGAAGAACTCCCGCAAACAAAATTTATTCTACGTCCTACTAGAAATGTACATGATGTACTCTGTAGTGAATGTCATTTTCTTACCAGTGTCTGTATTTGTGAGTTATATCTCCCTGATGTTTCTCATCTGTGTCATGTGACCAATAATCAGACTCACCAACTCACACAGCATCTTATATGTGGACAGGAAGTCTGTTTCTCTATCCATTCCTATGGGAGCCTCACTTTCAGTCTCATAGGAATGAATAGAGAAGTAACTGGCTTCCTGTCCTGGGTCAGTTGGAGGTCAGGGAGTTGGTCACGTGACCCAGCTACAATTAGAAGAGAGGGGATAACTCACAAATACAGTCTCTGATAAGAAAATGACATTCACTACAGATTGTATCATGCACCTTTCTAACAGGTCAGAGAATAAACATTTTTGCGGGAGTTCTTCTTTAAAGATCCATTTCGCATATACATGACTTTAAGCAGACACCTCTTAGCATACTGGGGCTATAAAATCACTTTCTTTTAGTTATAAAGTAATTTCAGGTTTCTGTACTGTACACACTAAGTTGCCCGAACAGGAAAGAAAAGAAGCAGCTAAAAGGAAGTTGTGGTGCAGAGTTGTAGAAAAGATCAGCGTTTGCATCACTAGTAACAGGTGATTATAGAAGAACCGTGCACATGGAGTCCTAGGGTTTTCTACTGCAGAGCGGTAAAGTGCAGTATAGCGGTTCTGTAAGGTCAGGGGTTAACAACCTGCGGCCCCCAATGCCATTCTGTGCATCACTCACACATCTCATCATCAACATGCTCTGTGCCTGCTGACGTGTCACATAAACTATGACTGATCTCTTCCTTTCTGGAGTGCAAATGGGGGGCCTCTGGAAGTGCAACCCTGCACCTATCAGACATTTATGGCATGGACTTTCCATATGCCATACATGTGTTATATGATAATACACCTTTAAATTTTGTTATGGCCCTTGGGAGAGGTTCAGGTCTGAGGCCTAATGCACACAACCGTATTTGGCTACAGTCACGCGACCGTGGTGTTTTGCGGATCCGCAATACACGAATACTGGTCACAAATTGCGGAACCCACATACCGCTGCCGCCATCATAGAAAATGCCTATTCTTGTCTGCAATTGAAATGAATGGGAACGAATGCAGACTCATTCATACGGTCGTGTAAATGTAGCCTTTTGGTTCTGCGTCTCTTGAGTCGCACACGGATCCATTCATTTCTGTAGACTGCAAAAAATGCGGATGCGATCGATTGATGTCCGCATCCATGCGGCCTTTCCGTAAATAATACATGTCCTATTCTTGTTTGTTTTGCAGACAAGAATGGACATTTCTATAACCAACCACAAAACAGATCACCTTAGGCCTCGTGCACACAACCATATTTTTGGTCTTCATCCAATCGGCATTTTTTGCAGATCGAATGCGGACCCATTCATTACTATGGGAGCCACAAAAAATGCAGACAGTGCACAGATGTCATCCATGTGCTTTCCGCACCTGTGCAGCCGTGCCGCAAATGATGGAGCATGTCCTATTCTTGTCCGTTTTGCAGACAAGAATAGGCATTTTTACAATGGGGCTGACAAAAAGTGCAGCATGGACACAGTCCACATCCATAATTTGTGGACTGCAAAGCGGATACTGTCGTGTGCAGGAAACCGTACTTTGATGTCCCAAGCCTTGTGATCACAGCATGTCTGTGCAGGTGCCACACTGATGACAGAAGTGTTGTCATAGGGATATCGGATGGATATCTTCAGCATACACATACAGTAAATATCCACACAAGGACTAAAGCTGCCCATACCTTAGGGATATCAGACAGCTGTTCACTGAGCAGCTCCTGGTTCATGGTTGGTTTATGTAGGTCGTTTTTTGGACAAAAAGGGAAAAAGTTAAAGAAACAGATCAGCAAAATCGGCCTTGTCTGAACCTCCGTTGGTTTGATGCAGATGTGGTAGGTAACAGGTTAGTGAAAAAATTCCAACAAGGCACATCGACTTTTCCATCTGGTTTTGGTTGTCATCTCTCATGTTTGTGTCCAGGGCCAGATGGTTTGCAGAAAATGGTCTAAATTGTCATTTTTGCTCTTTCTAAAGTCTAGAGCAGTGGTGGCGAACCTATGGCACTCAGAGCCCTCTCTGTGGGCACCCGCACCCTGGAAAAAGTCTATGGTGTACCAGTATGCCTTAGACTTTTCCTGCCATCATCAGCGCAGGGCGCACTATGAACAGAACAGGCAGTACATTGAATGTAGGCAGGTATTATAGCTAAGTGATAACGTACATGGAAGATATACTGCACTGTAGTATTCAGGGTAAATTGCCGTGTTGGCACTTTGCGATAAATAAGTGGGTTTTGGCTTTTAGTTTGGGCTGGCACTCGACCTCTAATCGGTTCACCATCACTGGTCTAGAGTACGACCTGTTTAAAGTTGGTCATACACATTAATTAAATTGGAAAATATTGAGCAGTTATTTGCAGGCGAGTTTGTTCTATTTTTTTTTTTTTATCATCTTGATTGGTGTGTGTATGGGGGTTATGGGGATGTTTGGTTTGTTTGTCTGTTAGCTTAGGCATCAGTTGTCTGGAAAGTTGACATATGAGTAATACCAGTGTAAAACTGGGCCAACCAGTGCTGCCTGGCATGTTGTGGAGGGAGTATGTCAGTTATACGACAGGTTGTTCCTTCATCTTCTAATCAAATGTGTATGTTAGCTTGAGGGTGCCTACACACACAAATTTGCACTGGCGTTTTTTGGGCTGTAAAAAGCCAGAATAACCACATGAATTCAAGTCAGTGGGTCCACAGCACGGGCACTGAGCCAGTATGCTTGTGTGCATGAGCCCCACACAGTCATAGCAGGCCTGTTGTCATGGCAACACGGTGCCCCATGATTGTGTTTGCAGGGGCCGATGGTGATAGGGAGCCTCAATGTGACTGCCTAGATGCTGTGGTTGCTCTTGACCGCGGCATCTAGGGAGGCAAGCTGGCGGCATTGGAATTAACTGTGATGCCAGTCTTTACAGTGGGAGCCCAGCTACAGTCAGTGCTTCTGCTGTGATCTGGAGCGCTGTATTAGCGCAACATGTGCAGGTCTCTTCAGTCCCTGCCACCTGCGCCGGAATTAATGGCGTGGGCAGGATGGACTAAAAAGACACTCGCATACTGCGCTTATTCAGCATTCCGTAACAATATATAATAAAAAAAAAATCAATATCGTCCGGCTGTAAAAGGGCAAAGTAATCAAATTAATTCCATTAATCGCCCAGCCCTACCCACATGTCTAGTGACATACAAAGAGTGTCTACATAATAAACCTGGTGCAAGGCATTGCAATAGCCAAAATACTGGAGCATTTAGCTTAGTAAATCTAGGCTCTGGTTCCATGTGAGGTTCAGAGCTGGTTCATAACCCTTTTAAGCGGTCAGTAGGAAAGCGCTTGGAAAATGATTCATAATAAAGCAACATTGGGGGAATTTTATCAGTACTGTCCTGAGGTTAGACCAGATAAAATTAGACCCAACGGCCAGAAACTTCTCAATATCTGGCGCACCCTGTATGATAAATTTTCCGTACCTCTTTGCTCGCCTGCTTTACACCGCTATAGTCTTTGGAATGGGTGGCAGTCACTTGTGCTCACTGCTGCTCCATTCAACTGTATGGGACTGCTGAAGAGAAGTTGAGTGCAGTCTCATAGTGCATGTGTGACCGCTGTTCCATTCAGACCTCAGCACCTCTGTCTTGTGATCAGTAGGGATTCCTGAGGTCAGACCCTCACCAGATACTTATCCCTTATGCACAGGAGTTCTAATAGCGAGATAACCCCTTAAATAAAACTGGTGCAGGCCGCGCTTCCTTTTTATAGACATGTTTTCAAAAATGTCTAGTGAGGTATAAAAATTGACTAAAATGTATTTTGATGGAATTTTGCATTGCTCACATCCATTAGTCTCTATAAGGCTAGGGCTACGCAACGACATGTCACACGACAAAAAAAGGGTACAACTGCGTTGTGACACGTCCCGCACTAATGTTGCGCAACATTTTTATAATGATAGCTAATGGTGTCCCACTGCGACATTCTGCGACACTTCAGTCGTACAGAAATCCAACTTGGATGGATCTTTTGCGACTGTCGTGTCGCTGTGCGACACCATTGACTATCATTATAAAAAATGTTGCGCTGCTTTTCTGCGCCAATAAATGTCGCCGTATAGCGCTAGCCTTAGACTGACAAAGATCACCTCTCCTGTGGAGTGGTGATGAGTTTAACTCTTCCCTTCCCTGTTGGTCTTTAAAGATGCCACCTGCTCAGGAGACGAATTGACGTTTAACCCCTTAGATGCCACAGTCAATTGTGACCACGTCATCTGAGGGGTCATGTACAGTGAGCAGTAACCGAACTGCCCCCCTGCGACAGGATCACAGGAGACGCTCGGTTGCTGTGGCAGCCAGGAGCCTTGTCAGGGGAAATGGGTCTGCCATAGCAAAGTTCCTATTGAGCCCTGTCTCAGGCAGGGCTCAATAGTTACACAGTCATTTTTCTGAAGACTTCAATGGTAAACCACTGCAATGTATGGTATAAGTGATCTAGTAACATAGTAACAGTAGTTTATAAGGCCGAAAAAAGACATCTGTCCATCCATTTCGGCCTGTTATCCTGCAAGTTGATCCAGAGGAAAGCAAAAAAAACCCTGTGAGGTAGAAGCCAATTTTCCTCACTTTAGGGGAAAAAATTCCTTCCCAACTCCAATCAGGCAATCAGAATTACTCCCTGGATCAACGACCCATCTCTAGTAACTATAACCTGTAATATTATTACCCTCCAGAAATACATCCAGGCCCCTCTTGAATTCTTTTAGTGAACTTACCATCACCACCTCCTCAGACAGAGAGTTCCATAGACTTACTGCTCTGATTGTATCTTCAAGTCCCCTATGGAGGGCTAAAAGTCAAGTTAAAAAAGAGTTTTAAAAAATTAAAAATTCAAGTCAAGCCCTTTCCCCATTTTACATAACAAATAAATGAATAAAAAATAAGCATTGTTATTACCCTATCAAAAATCCCCCTAAAAATGAGTACCATGATGAAAAAATCCTAAATGGCCAAAGCACTGTTGTATGGTAACTTCGCCTCCCTAATAGAGAATAAAAAGCGATAAAAAGTCATACATACCCGAAACAGCTGTGATATATTGTTCGAGCCAATGTGATCGCTGAGGCCTATGATTGGCCGCAGTGTTCACCAAACCGCGTCCTAGTCCTGAGAGGACCAGCAGCTGCAGGACTGCAGACAAGGACGGACAACCCCTTTAATCACCCCCGGAGGTTTTATGTAGTTATGCATTTTCGTTTTGCGCTCCCTGCCTTCAAACAGCCATAACTGTTTTATTTTTCTGTTCACATAGCTGTATGAGGGCTTGTTTTTTGCGGGACAAGTTGTACTTTCCAACGCCACCATTTAATATTGCATATGGTGTAGTGGGAAGCAGGAAAAAAAATTCCAAATTGGGTGAAATTGCAAAAAAAAAGCTATTCCGCTACAGTTCTACGGGTTTCTTATTTACAGCGTTCGATGTTCATTAAAACTGACCAGTTACTTTCATTCTACTGGTCAGTACGAATCCGGCGATACCTAATATGTATAGTTTTTCCTGCGTTTAGATGGTGATAAAATAATTAGAAAGTTGCCCTTTTTTTTTTTGTTTTTTCCTTGTCATATCTTGACCCCTATAACTTTTTGGTATTTATGTGTATGGAGCTGTATGGGGGCTAATTTTTTGCGGGGCGATCTGAAGTTTTTATTGATACCATTCTGGGGTGTGTATGACTTTTTGATCACTTTTTATTTAATTTTTTTTAGAAAAAAAAGCGATGAAAAACGGCAAATCGCCATTTGGATGCTTTTTTCCGCCACACAATTCGCCGTATTGGAATTGTTTTTATATATTTTAAAAGTACGGGCGTTTTCGGTCACGGTGATACCCATGATGTCTATATTTATTGTTATTTAGGTATTTATTTTTTCATTATACGGAAAGGGGGGTGATTTGAACTTTTATATATTTTTTATTTTTTATATATTTTTTAACATTTTTTTTACATTTTTTTCTGACTATTTTAAAGCTCAAATATGAGCTGATATATTGTGTTTTGTTTTTTTTCTTTATGAGCAATCAGGGATTTACTAGATGGAGTTAAAGCCCAAAATTGCTCATTTCTTATCCTGGCCTGCCATCTAGTGGCCAGAATAAGAATTGCAGTTTGAAAACTGTAATCCTCACCAGCGAGGATTACAGTTTTCATATGGTGTACAGACACCCCGATTGGCCACTCGGGGCGTCTGTACACCACCCGGAAGCTTACGCTTCTGGGTTCAGACGCATCCTGATGCCGTGATCACGGCATCAGAAGGCCCTAGAAGATGCCGCAGATGGCGGTAAGTAGCGGCAAGTCTCTGCTGTTAGAAACAGCAGAGACTTGCTGGCCGTGACGCCCGCCGCACCCGCGAGCGGGCGTCATGTCCCCGCACCACACCAGTGCCGTACATGTACGGCGCTGGTCGGGAAGGGGTTAACAGCTGCACGTTTTTTTTTTGTTTGTTTTTTTGCTTTTTTTTCCCCACTGCTAAAAGAATGCAGAAAAACGGCAACAAATTATTGCAATGATGGGACTGGTTGTGCAGGAAATGACAGTGCAGCACCATCCACTTGCACAGCGGGGTTGGGGATTGCTGAAAACGTCCTGAAACCACTATTCCTTTGTTTTCTAGATCACCCTGGATCCCAGAGGTCAGATATCCAGCAATCAGAATATTATGTCATGTTTTAGCAATATGTTGTAACCGTTCTATAATGGAAATTCTTCTTTAAAGGGAACCTGTCATCTCCGAAACACCCCCTGAACTAGAGTAAGTGTTGTATAGTGTAAGTGATGCTGAATCCGAATATGTAAGTTTTATCTTCATACTCACTTCCATTCTGACGCTGTGCTCCCACAAACCTGCAGTAACATGCACTCACTGGGCTCTTCTTTGAGTCCTCTCCATTATGTGAGTGAGCACTGGAGTCCAGTGAGTGCATTTTACTGCAGGTTTGTGGGAGCACAGCGTCAGAATGGAAGTGAGTATGAAGATAAAAATTACATATTTGGATTCAGCACCGCTTACACTATACACCACTTACTCTAGTTCAGGGGGTGTTTCGGAGATGACAGGTTCCCTTTAAGGTTCTGTTCACACTATGAGATTATCTCTGGTGTTTCTAACATTATTCTGTACAACGAAAATAATAATAGAGGCATTTTCAATAACACCCTGTTGATTTCAGTGAAAGATTTGTGATTGCGAATGCTTACTGGCGTCCTTGTTTATGGTTAGAAGCTTCAGAACTTCAGTAGCGGGGGATCGGTGAGGGATTTTTTTTTTTTTGTTTTACACCATTATGAGGCTTTTGAAAGTAACTCGCCCAGACAACCCCAATAAATATATAAAGTAAGAAGACGACATCCATTGTGGGACATTTATCAAATTTTTACTCCACTATTGTGGCATAAAGAAGCTATTATATTTGTGCAATAACTTGCGACCTTTCACTTCTCTCACCACTTTTCAGGAGTGGCGAGCAAATTGTGGGAGGGAACGGACTATTACCTCAGAACCGAAGCCGAGTTTGGTTTCAGGTTTTAAAGTGGTTTTCCACTTTAAAAATCAATACCGAAGTTATTCAACAAAGTCACACGCGACTTCATGAATAACGAACTTTGGCTCATTGGAGCCCATACATTTTAATACTGTACGCAGACAGATCTCCGTGCAGTATTATTCTGAAGTGTTGAACGAAGTGACTTCGGGTGAAGCATCCAAAGCTCGCTTCGCTCATCACTAGATCAGATCATATATGGGAGCCATCCATCTGAAATGCAAGGATGGATAGAGTGCACTATATTGGGAGCCACAAAATGGTGGAAGTCCAGTCTCTGATCGATATATATGCTTTACAAGGGCATATGGATAGGGGCTGTCTTCCTGAGATATCCCCTTTAAGATAAGTCAAAATGGTAAAACCCTTGTTTTGTTTTTGGAGATGGAGCAGCAATAAAAGTAATCTAGAGTTATGTTCTTTTTACACAAACTGATAATCTGGTCAATGATAGGGGGATGAGCATTTGTAGAAACACTTGTTCCGAAAATTGTGTAAAATCAGGTGGGCATGTTTTTCAACCGCCACCTAAAACCATTGTTTCTGTGCAGCAGATTGTGCTGTGTAAACCGATATCTGCAACAGCGGACAAGAATAGGCATTTTGTATGGACTGCCGGCCACGTGTGTTCCGCAAATTGCAACAACACGACTGTCAGAATGGCCCCCAAGTCTAATGGGGAATGCTAAATGTGTCCATGTAATTCCCAGGAGCAGGCTTGTAACTTATAGTGGCCCTTGAAGAAAACCTAAATATGGCCTCAAATGGTGTGTCCAAATTAACAGAAGGCAGGGGAACACAAGCCTAGCAATACCATGGTGCCCCAACAGCACAAAATACCTCCCCAGAAGTTGCCCCTCTGTAGTGCCAGCTTTGTGTCCTACTCATCTTCTTCCGGTTGTATGATATTCAGATATGGAAAAGGGGACTGAAAAGGTGAGACGCGGGCCTCAGCGCCAAGGTAGTCCTAACTTCAGCATCCTATCTGGTCATCTGCCAAACATACAGAATAATACAGCACTGCATATCTATACCTCCAGCGATGTTTCCTCTGATGTGAAAGTTCTCTCCTCGTTTTTTCCTTTTTGAGGAGGCCTCCACTGATAAATTTCCCCGTAGGGTTTATAGCCAGTCAGCCCCCTGGAAATTCCAGGTAATCCAGGATGAATCTACACCGAGGCCTAATAAGGAAGATTCTACCATAGTGGTAAACACGACTATGCACCCAGTATCATGGTTTCCCGGTGATTAAAATGCCCACAGCCTGCCTCCTGAAACAAGATTCATACTTACCTTCTCCATACTGCTCAGTCTTCCATGCTGTCTCCATCTTCCGTCCCCCGCACCGTTTTTTTTTTTTTTCTTTTTTCAGTGGTGCGTGTTCATGGTCAAATACACCCCTGCCAATGAATAGCTTCAGCAGTGATGTGGGCACAAGCAGCACATCACCGCTGAAGCTAGTCATTGGCTGGAGTGATATGACCAGATGGACAGGGACTGGAAGATGAAGGTGCACAGGACCGGAGCAGTGTGGAGCAGGTAAGTATGAACCTTCTGTTTCAGGGAGAGGGCTGCGGGCATTTGCTTAAAAATTTCCCAGTCTGCCCATGTCTTAGTGTACCTTATCGTGGGAATATCCCTTTAAGATATGAATTTATTTATCCATAATATAGGTATTAAATGTAGTGGGGGTCTGACCACCCGAATGCCCACCTATTCGTAGAATGAGAGTCCAGAGCTCCACATTTTGGAAGCTTTTGGTTGGATTTGTAGTAGTGCATGCACCCTGCCACTTTATTCCAAGACAATGGAACTCACTTTGATAACAGAGTACAGACCTCGACTGTCTATATCAGTCCTGTAGACATTAACATTTTTTGGCAAAAATGTTACCTCTAGAAGGTCACGGGATGCTTTTTACTGCCCAAATGTACCCTGATGTAGCCCAAGTAGACGCTTAAACAAGACTGCTTAAGACAGTAACAAATCAGAGAGTGCCAGATTGTAGGTCAGTGCTTCCGATGTACATTTTTGCCCGTGATTTCCATAGTTCATTCTATAAGAATGTCAGCAGAGCAAGTATTGTGACTGTTAGGACATGTCTGTATGTGTAGAACCTCACCAATGAGACCCACGCGTTTCTAATCACAACAGCTTCCGGATGTTCTGCCTAATATGGTTAGTTACATCCTGCTCCTCATTGCCCATAGGGACAACTGACGCACTCAACCTTACCAAGCAGTCCTTGTGATTTGCTTGTGCTTCTCTGATACGTACAGACCTCATAGAATATTAGTCTCTTCTGCCCTTGTTAAAGACACGCACTAACGTGAGCTTTCATTCACGATCATGAAAGGTGGCATGTGTTTATGGGAGGTCTACGCGTTTCCTTTTTGATCTTGTCTGAAGCTATTTCATGGTATATACTTACTGCTTTTATGTAAAGGAATCCTGTCATTGTGCATTATATTGCTATGCCATTTTTAATGCATAAAAACTGCTAATCTTTTCCATATGGGAAGGCTGGATAGCTTAGAAATCTCTTCAGCAATGCATTTGTGGGAGTTCAGGTCCTATTCTTCTGCAGCTAGAGGATTCAAGCCATGACATGTACGTGATCTGTGTGATTGGCTCTGCCTGTTGTCATAGCTACTAAACTCTGGATGTCATTGAAGCTTTATGGTGTTCGGTTTATCCTTACATGCTCTATCCAGTGTAGATGGTTCCATTAGGTAGTGCACACCGTGACATACAGTTTTCTGTTGTCCTTTGCGGTATATGTACAAAAAGGACATCAAATAGCAAAATGACTCTGCAATGAGCTGATGTCGCAAGTAAGTTCTGTATGGGTGGGCAAGAGAATTAAAATAAGAATATACAAAAAAAAAAAAAAAAAAAAAAAAAAAAAAAGGTTTTCCAAGATGTTAATGCTGATGACCTGGTATCGCATCCGAACCCCATTCACTTATATGGGGCTCTGCTGAGCCCCAGGCCACCTGACTGATGAATGTGTTGTCACTCAGTATTAGGAAAGCTTCGAGAAGGTGGCGATGCTACTGCGAGCATACACGCCTTCGCAAACAGCTTATCGGTGGGGTCCCGTGTGTCGGACCCCCCACAATCCGATACTGATGACCTATCCATATCCGTATTAACGTCTCAGAAAACGCCTTTAAAACATAGCAGCATGCATTAGAACTCAGAATTCACAATTCTTGACGTTTAACCCTATACATGTTCTCTCTTTTAGGACATTACTGTATTTTAAAGGGGTTATTCACCTTTTCTACAGACCTCCCAGTGTGACCAGATCCACAGTGGTAATCATACTTACCCGATCTCCTTGGGTTCCAGCTCCATCTCTGCCTGCCAGCTCTTTCCCCGGTCAACATCCAGTTTGAGACCGAGTCACATAACCGCTGCAGCCAATCACTAGTTGCAGTATTGGCATTTCAGCCATTTGTCACATGACCCAGCAACATGACCCATAGGTACATGTCACCGCTGCAGCCAAAGATGACCTGACGTCAAACCAGATGTTGAATTGAGGAGACCCAGGACCTGCAGAGCCAGATGGGCAGCAATGGGGATCAGGTAAGTTTGATTACCACCAGCCACACTGGGGAGGTCCGTAAAACAAGGTCCACAGGAGGGAACAACCCACTTAAGATAGAATACTGTCAGAATAATATTAATGACCATTATTTATTTCAGAAATGTATGGAAACTTATGACTTCAACTGCAAACACTATGATATAGTATTGTATGGCGGTGTTCACACAGCGCGGTAAATTCTTTGACTTTTCTTTGACGAAATCTGTGGAAGAAATTTGCTGCTGAAACATGGATTTCTGCCACAGATTGGCCAGCAGATCTGCACACTTTGTTTTGCTTGAGCATGTATGAAATACCCCATTTTACTTGTGTTGCTGATGTACAGTAATTTCAGTGTCTTCTGTTAGGATTTAGATGTGCCAAAATCCTGGCCTGAGACCTGCAATAAGCAAATTTGCATATAAAATTTTCAAAAATGTGTGATATGTCTATTTTAGTTATGGCTAATTTTGTATCTTGTTTGGCTATGTTCAGATCAGGTTTCTATCACCCTCTTGGCAAGTCGGTTTACCATATACGTATGCTAAAAACACAAAAGTATTGTACACTAGGGCTGAAACGATTACTCGATTGAATCGAGTAATTCGACACAAAAAAATCCTCGATGCAAATTTTTTGCATCGAGGATTCTACAGGGTGGGCCATTTATATGGATACACCTAAATAAAATGGGAATGGTTGGTGATATTAACTTCCTGTTTGTGGCACATTAGTATATGGGAGGGGGGAAACTTTTCAAGATGGGTGGTGACCATGGTGGCCATTTTGAAGTTGGCCATTTTGGATCCAACTTTAGTTTTTTTCACTGGGAAGAGGGTCATATGACGAATCATATTTTGGTTTTAACGTAACTTTATTCTTTCATGAGTTATTTACAAGTTTCTGACCACTTATAAAATGTGTTCAAAGTGCTGCCCATTGTGTTGGATTGTCAATGCAACCCTCTTCTCCCACTCTTCACACACTGATAGCAACACAGCAGAAGAAATGCTAGAACAGGCTTCCAGTATCCGTAGTTTCAGGTGCTGCACATCTTGTATCTTCACAGCATAGACAATTGCCTTCAGATGACCCCAAAGATAAAAGTCTAAGGGGGTCAAATCGGGAGACCTGAGAGCCCCACAAATTTGCAGCGGGAGTCCTTTCCTGCCGTCCCTTGCCTCTCTATTGACCGTGGCATCTGAGGGCTTAAATGGCCAGGATCAGAGTAAGGCCCCATTCACACGACCGTATGAATGGGGCCGTATCTATTCTGCAATATTGCGGAATAGATGCGGCCCCATTCATCTCTATGGGAGCGGGGAGCCGCCGCACGGAGCTCCTGAAAAATATGAAGCATGTCCTATACTTGTCCGCATGCAGGGACAAGTATAGGCATTTTGAATGGAGCCGCCCGGCATGTGTTCCGAGCGGTGCGAAACACACGCCCGGCGGAACCCGTATTATTGCGGGTCTGCAATAATACGGTCGTGTGAATGGGGCCTTAGCTTGTGGCCATTGGTGTCCCAGCTCTCAGTCCCCCAGCAATCATACATCTATCACCTATCTTGTTGATAACTGCTGTTCGGGGGATATCTTTAAGATGACTTGTCAGCTCGACTCATATGTCTGTTTTAGTATATTTTTGTGTGGCTCATGAAATTATGCAGGAGGATCTAAATTGACTTCTTTGCCAATAGTGTGTGTGTGGGGGGGGGTTACACATTCAGCACCACTGATTGGACAGCATTAGAATGTGTTGGGACTTGCCCTTGAAGTGGTATAGATAATAAAATACTTCCTGGAGGGATTACAGAAAAACAGAAATGGAGGAATTTATTAAAATTCTGTGCCTGACCCGTTTAGAGAGGACTTATGTTATACGTTTCACGCCCAAGGTTCAGGTTATTGGAGAAGCCTATAACAGGCATTCCCTATTGCATTCTCTCCTAATAGAAGTCTATGGCCTCTTATAGAACCCGTGAAAGGTCCTCTTTAACAGTGGCATACATTATATCTGAAATGTTTGCCAGCTCATTGCTGGTATACACCTCATCTTCCGCTGCTTGGACCTGCGCCTCTAAATATTTTCGCCACATTTTATGTAAGTGTGTGTATGTATATATGTGTGTGTGTTTGTGTGTATATATATATATATATATATATATATATATATATATATATATTTTTTTTTTTTATTATTTATTTATTTATTTACCGTATTTATTAAATGCTCTCCAAAGTAATAAAAAATGTACTCCCAAATTATTTCAAGAGGAATGCAGGTATTGACTAAAACATGTCAAAATCTCTTGATGACACCCGTTAGTGCCTCTCAATATGGATCCTGGTGTGAAGGCTGGGACTGAAAGATGTTGGCCAGAATGGAAGATACTGTAGTTGACTTTATAGACCAGACTTTCATAAATGGTAAAATCTTCCAGCCTTTGGTTGTCTCACTTAGATGCAATTACATTGCTGCCGCCCTGTGAGGATGTTTGTGAAGTCTGTGTGGTCATTTCCGTACTGTTTATTGTAATGTGTATGAGCCATGTCATAAACCGCACATGTATGTGAAGCCATTACATTCAGAATGATGTAAGCCATAACCCGTGTGGTCTTGCATGTACTTGCAGTATTTAGAGAGCCTTCTGTCTTGTCGCCCTGATTAATTGTCAGCTGACATCCTCGGATTCTATATTTGTCACCTAATGTTAGGTAAAACACAATCCGATAATTCAGCGGCCGTCCTGCACACTCCATACAATATTTAACGGTGCAGTCTTTTTTTCCACCCTTTCCTTTATTTTTAGCTTCTTGCCCTGATGAGATGTGCAAATAAATCGTGGAAATGATGTAGTTTCTAACCTAGTTTCGTACCTTCCCTTTCTTACATAACGGAACAATTCCTCCACTACAAAGACATACAGTATAGGGAGGTTGGGAAAACGCTATAATGGGTTAATTCCACATACATGAGCTCCAGTTTCATCCATTTCAAATACAAGAAATAATCCAGTCCAGGATTGTTAGAATACCATGTTGGCATATGACCTACATAAAATCAGACATCACCCTATAGAAACATTAATCCTTTCGCTGTTAGACCATGTTCACATGTTCAGGATTCTGACAGATTTTAAGCACTCCTCCAGCACCTGAATCCGGACAACATCTGGTAATGCCATAGAATGGAGTATTGATTTAGACTGAAGCTAATCCGTGTACAGATTTGCCTAAAGCAAGCCTGGTCCATGTGACTATATTCTTGTGGTATTGTGCTGGAGATGTATAAAATTTATTTATTATACTCGCTTATGTAGTGCTATATAAGCACCAAACTGTCCCCAGTGGGGCTCACAATCTAAGTTCCCTATCAGTACCCGGAGGAAACCCATGCAAAGACAAGGAGATCATACAAACTCCTTGCAGATGTTGTCCTTGGTTGGATTTGAAACCAGGACCCCAGTGCTGCAAAGCATCGGCGCTAACCTCTGAGCCACAAATGGCAGTAGAATGGTAGAAAATGATTTTCTGGTTCTTCTAAGGTCCCATACACACAGTCGTATTATGGTTCCGTTCCACGGCTCAGTAGAAAAGATAGAGCATGTCCTTCCTATTCTTGCCCGCAATCTTGGACAAGAATAGGCATTTTCTGTTATGGTTGCGGCCATGTGTGGTCCGCAAATTGCAGTATGCACATGGCCGTTATCCATGTTTTGCGGATCTGCAATTTGTCGTCTGAATGCGCCCAGCGTGCCGTCCGCATCCCTATGTCCATTCTGCCTTACCACAAAGAAGGTAGAACTTGTCCTGTTCTTAGTTAGTTTTTAACATATGGCAGGACGTGCGGAAGGGGCAAGTGCAGGACGCATGCGGCCAGTATCTTTTTGTTGGATTAGCGGACTGCAAAACTGATATGGTCGTGTACATGTTTCCTTATGGGTTATCTGCAATTTAGAGACTTAATATGAATGCTTGGTAAGTTTATAAAAACTGTCTTTTTTGGCCATAGCAGGGATGGACATTGCTCTGCAGCTGCACAGGGGTCCAGTAGGTATGTGGGCCCGCTGTCTTTTTAAAGGGAATCTGTCACCTTGGACAAGCCCTATTAAAGGGGTTATCCCATTAATAATGTAAAAAATGAAAATTGAACATCATATAGCACATCACAACACCTTTGTAACAAAGCTCGAACCAGCCCTGTACCTCTCATGGATCCAGTTGAAGGATGAAAAGGAGCAGTTGAAGGATGAAACTGAGCATGTGCGGCCTTCTCAGTGAGCAGGACAAAGAAATAAGAAAAAAAACAAACAGCAGGTGGCGCTATACAGATACATTTTATTGAATAACTTAGTAGCTATACAAAATTTGTAATTAAATGCAATTACAAAAGTATTCAGATCTAGGTGCTGGTTTGGAAACTGTAGAATAATTTTCGTGGAACAACCCCTTTAAGTAGAGGAATACATGAACACTGCTGTTGACCCCAGAGCAGCAAGTTTAAAATCGGCTCTGGAACGCATTGAGAAGCCTCCTGAGCACGCACATAATGGAGTCCTCTCCACACGCTCCACTACCGGTTTGTAGGCGCACAGTGCAGAAACAGGGCGGAGTATCGAGATACAGCAGTACCGTTCATGCATTACTGTACATAATATAGGGCTTGTCTGAAGGGACAAATTCCCATATAAACAGCTTCCTTCTGTAATTAAGAGGATGAACAAAAGAATTTCATGGCTTATAATTACTACTGGATTGCTAGAGAGACATAAGGAATTCTCTGTGCCGAATTTTTTGAGAGCCTGGGGCCCATATACTGTTCTTGCCCAGGGGTCCTCTTCTGTTTCAGTCCACTTTTTGCCCCTGGTTGTTATGGGCAACAGAAACTGTTTCATAAATCTCCCCAAAGTTTCTAATTGGTAGCCAAGCATCCCTACAGGATCAATAGCCGCTGAAAGCGTAAATCTGTAGTGTGATTCCCTCTCTTTTTAGTCTGGGTATGGCATCACCTAACAAAGAAGCCGTTGTCGTAAGGCATTTCCCTTTGCTTGGTCAGGGAAGAGTTATTATTTGCTGCCATCGTAGCAACTTGGTGGCCCCCTGATCACGTCTAGGAACCACTGTGTGTGTACGTGCGGCAGGCTTCATTGCTGCAGGAAAGGAAATGTGTTGCTATAACAACAACCATAGAAGAACAGGTACTAGATGTCATCAGCTTCCTCTCTGCCTTAAATAGCTGATAGTATAAAGCAATAGACCGCGGCAAGACCCTTAGGCTACATGTACACGACCGTATGTGTTTTGCGGTCCGCAAATTACGGATCCGCAAAAAAAGGATGACGTCCGTATGGCATCCGTTTTTTTGTGGATCCATTGTAACAATGCCTATCCTTGTCCGCAAAACGGAAAAGAATAGGACATGTTCTATTTTTTTTGCGGGGCTACAGAACGGACATACGGATGCGGATAGCACACAGTGTGCTGTCTGCATTTTTTTTGCGGACCCATTAAAATGAATGGGTCCGCATCCTATCCGCAAGAAAAAAACAGAACGGACACGAAAACAAAATACGTTCGTGTGCATGAGGCCTTATAAGAATTGTCAAATGCGATACACGTCACAGTGTTGAGTTTCAGCTCTGCTACATCTGTAAAATAGATTGTCGGCGTGTATAATTAAAAATAACGTTATAAATTAGAATTACAAAAATCTAGCCAGTAAATAGAGGCCCAACTGGGAAGTTAACACTTTTCATTTAGCTGTTGATTAGTTAGATTTCATCTCCTTTTATCTAAGTGACATCCACTATAGCACATACAGTATATAGTTGGACACTGCTACAGTATTCTAGACTCCTGAATCAGAAACCATCCCTGTTATGCTGCAGTGTATGCCTGTGTACGATCGCTAGTGTTTGTCTGTAATGGCATTAGCAGCTGCTTATTAGCATCTTGGTTTACCGCAGCCCACCCCCTCATTGTCCAGAGTAGTGGTGTAAATAGGTGACACATGCCAGTGCATACAGCCAGAGATGACTGTCGGGGAATACTCTTGATAACGAAGAGCGAGGAATAGATATTAGCAGTCAACTCCTCAGTGGCACCTTGGATCCCTGCCCCCTGGCATCAGGACCTACCCAGATATAGACATTTGACCTTAATGTGTGCAGGTTTTGCACGGCTCTGTACTCATTTGTGTCATTACGGATTATTGCACATCACAGTTTTGTCACAAATGTGGACAGGGCTAGAAGCCACCCCCTGCAGTGCTGGTAGAGCAGCGTCTCTGGTGAGCTGTTCATGAATTGTTGGCTGGCTTCTGCATCTCCAAGAGTATCAAGTGACCGTGCCGGGGAGGAAGAAAACAGACCCCAGACCAGAAAATGGAGATGCGGGAGCCAGCACAGAGAACGGGAGCAGATAAGTATGATCCTTTCAGTAAAAGAGGCATGCTGCCAGCACCTGTTAGAAATTATTGGACAACCCCTTAAAAATGAGTGATTCCAGTTACATTCACACATTGTGAACCTTTTCATTATGGAAACCTGGCCATGTGACCCCAGAGCTTGCTGAAATGTGTACACCGCAGTGGTCAGTCTCCACCAGTCTGTGTGAACTACAGGATGACATCATCACCAAACAAATCCCTCCTGACAGCTACCAGGCTCCTGCCCTCTCTTCCCTCCATATTTCTCTGTATATTACTGTGTTTTGTTGAAGATATAATGTCTCCCCTATGTAAAGGACCAAGAGTGCAGATATATAGTAGATGAGTGTATACACTGATTAACTGGAGTTATATAAACCTCCTGACTCACACTTCCTGTCTGTACTATCTGTGTATCCTGACTCTCCAGTTGTTCTATGCGGTGTAACTTCACACTGCTCTCCCTACCTCCCTAGCTGACCGGAGACAGGGCAGAGATGACCAATTCAGACAGACGCTTAAAGGGAAACTGTCATCAACTTTATGCTGACCTCACTGAGGGCAGCATAAAGTAGTGACAGAAACGCTGATTTCAGCAGTGTGTCACTCATGAGCTAAAAGTAAGTGGTTCCCGAGAACCAGCATCATAATCATTGCAGACCAGGCCTTGAAAAGAGTCGAATCTACCTGAGAAGAGTCATGATTATTCATAGTCTCTTGCTCTCCCGCCCATCTGCTGATGATTGGCAGTTCTCTCCTAGAGAGAAAGGGAGAAAACTAGGTAGAAGCCTGTCAGTCATCAGCAGGTGGGCAGGAGAGCAGGAATTCATGAATAACCAGGACTCTTCTAAGGTGGCTGTGACTCTTTTCCAGGCCCAGTCTGCAATGATTGTGATGTTGGTTCTTGGCAACCACTTACTTTTAAAGGGTTATTCTCATTTTAGACAATGGGGGCATATCGCTAGGATATGCCCCCATTGTCTTATAGGTGCGGGTCCCACCGCTGGGACCCGCACCTATATCGAGAACGGAGCCCCCGAAGTGAATGAGGGCGCACTGCGCATGCGCAGCCGCCCTCCATTCATTTCTATGGGGCCGCCGAAAATAGCCGAGCGCTGGCTCGGCTACTTCCGTCGGCTCCATAGAAATGAATGGGAGCGCACCGCGCATGCACGGCCCGGCTCCCATTCATTCCTATGAGCGGCGCTCATTCTGGAGATAGGTGGAGATAGGTGCGGGTCCCAGCGGTGGGACCCGCACCTATAAGACAATGGGGGCATATCCTAGCGATATGCCCCCATTGTCTAAGATGAGAATACCCCTTTAACTTTTAAATGACAGACCGCTGAAATCAACTCACCTGTCTCTACTTTATTCTGCTGTTAGTATGGGCAGCATAAAGTTGATGACAGGTTCCCTTTAAGCTGTAATACATAGGAAAAACTGTTGACTCTGCAGTGTGAGGGGAAAGCAGTTTTGTGTCACTGATATGTCATGGCTACACAGATAGAACGGATGCACACAAGGCCTTCTAAATGTTGAGACTTATGTAGCTTGGGATAGAACATATTAAAGTAATTGCGCTTCTTCTTCTTTTAGGCCGGAGGCTCAACAGAAAGTTCCATCAGCTCCTCCAGCTCCCCCACCACCTCCTCCACTACCAGAGCCAGCACCACCTGAGCCAGAGGAAGAAATTTTGGGCTCTGACGATGAGGAACAAGAAGACCCTGCTGATTACTGTAAAGGTAAGAACTCTAGAAGTTAGGTTTCTATTAAGCCTCTGGCATAGCCTAATAGCTACTTATGGCAGACCTGAGGGTCTTTGTTAGGTCCCCAGGCTGCCATGGTAACACATTGGTACCCAGCAGTCATGAGTGGATGCCAACAGGCTGACAAAGGAAGCCCCTTCCCCCTATGAAACTTCTTAGATGACGGAGATGCTATCGCCCACAGCATCTAAGGGGTTAAATGCACAGATTCTGAGTTTGCAGTTATTCCAGCAATTATGGATGGACTGTCAACAAGCTATTACAACATAAGGTGGGAACAATAGTAAAGACTGTTTAACCCTTTCGCTATGGCACTGTAACGATGGGCAAACATGGCCAGTGGGCCTACACTATTTCAAACAGCAGAGACCTGTGGCTATTGACCACGACCGGCAATAATAAAGATTGTGGCCATTAATGCCTTTAGATGCTGTGATCACGGCATCTAAAGGGCGAAAAACCCAGAAGCTCATGCTTCTGGACTTCTTACTGGCATCCTCTGTGGCCAATGAGGATGCTGGTAATTGGTTTCAGTACGTTGGGTCTCTCTGAAGAGACCCAGGGTATTGAACCTGCAATTCCTATTTTTAAAGTTTGAATTTATTTTTGCACTATTTAGACATAAAACCTATACATATGTGGTATCGTTGTAATCGTACTGACCCAGAGAATGAAGGGCACAGGTCAGTTTTCACGCTTCCCACTACATTGTATGCCATATTAAATGGTGGCATTAGAAAGTACAACCTGTCCCGCAAAAAAATAAGCCCTCATATGCATATGCAAACGGAAAAATAAATCAAGGAAGATAGGAAAGAAAAATAAAAATGAAAAAACCTCCGGTATCCTAAGGGTTAAGTTTCAGTGAAAGGAAATGGGCCCCTTGTCAAGTTTCCCATTCCCTTGACTACATAGTGTTAGTTACAGTCAACCATACTATAATTACATTTGTGGCTGAACTTAACAATCGATCTGTTAAAATCAAAAAACTATATTTCTTTAGCTGTACAGCCATGCATGCAATATATACGGTATGATAAAAATGAACACGCTGTGGAATCTAAAAAAAGGGGGCTAGATACACTATTCCTGGGGACTATTTGGCCAAGAAATAACAACTGTCCACTACTTTACATCAATGTCCAACAATCCAAGAAGTTAGGCACCAGCAGCTACCAGGCTGGGTGGGGGTGTCTGCAGTAGATCAGATTACACTGTTGGGTGTATGGTTATAGGTATGTATGTCATTGTGTGAACTGTACACTGCTTCTGTTGTCCAGCCCAGTTGGACAAAGGTGAGAAGGGTGCAACTTGAGGAGAACTCAGTCTCTTAACGGCTCTGATTGAAGGCAAACTGGTGACAAAGTCCCTTTCTCTCAGGACCACGTCACTGTCCATTTTACTGTGGAAACTCTTCTTCATTTAGAGGTCAAGCTTTTACTGCCAATGCCTGTCATTTTGAAATTACTCTAGTCTAAAGGAAAGATATAGCATACCTTGCCACTAGGAACAAAGAATGTATGTATGAAGTGAGCTAGATCAATATCACAACAGGGTAGACACAGGGATCTAAGGTTACACAGGGAGAGTTCATGTGCAGTATATCTGTCTTCTGCAGTAGATATCATAGGACAGGTTTATGAAAATGGTCTTAAAAGAAAACTGTTGTTGTTTTCTATAACAACCAGTAATAGCACAGCTTTCATCTTTCAAAAGCACTTTAAAGGGGTTGTCTCACTTCAACAAGTGGCATTTATCATGTAGACAAAGTTGAAGGGCATCTGTCAACAAATTTGTACCTATGAAACTGGCTGACCTGTTACATGTGAGCCTGGCATCTGGAGGTCTGGTCTTTAGACATGGCACCCACATGCAAGTGCAGCAGACGCCATAAATACCAGTTTGTAGCAATGGCCTGGGGCTAATGTCTGCAATAGGCAGTAATGCCGATCGCAGTCACTTAACCCCTCAGATGCATTGGTCAAATGTGGCTACTGCATCTGAGAGCGCTAAAGCTGGAGGCCGTGCGTTGCCCGGCCCAGGCCACCTTCCCCCCAGAGATCGAGGAAGGCGTGCTTCCAGGCCGATTACTAGTATGTTCCAATGGGTATCCATTACAGACTACAAGTAGCAATCTAATGATAGCTTCTTATATTAAAAATAATTTAAAAATATAATACCGTATTTTTCGCCCTATAAAACACACCGGCCCGTAAGACGCACCTAGGTTTTAGAGTAGGAAAATAAGAAAAAAATATTTTTCATCAGATCCTCTTATCAGACTGCCCATAAATTTCAGGACATCACATCAGACTCCCATATCAGCCCTCCATGTCAGAACTCCATCAGCCCTCCATGTCAGACCCCCAACAGACCTCAGATCAGCCCACTATGGCCCCATATCAGCCCACTGTGCCCCCATACCATCTCACTGTGCGCCCACCAGACCTCAGATAAGCCACTGTGCCCCCATCAGACCTCAGATCAGCAGAATGTGCCCCCATCAGACCTCAGATCAGCAGAATGTGCCCCCATGAGACCTCAGATCAACAGTATGTGCCCCCATCAAACCTCAGATCAGCAGAATGTGCCCCCATCAGACCTCAGATCAGCCCACTGTGCCCCATCAGACCTCAGATCAGCAGAATGTACCCCCATCAGACCTCAGATCAACAGTATGTGCCCCCATCAAACCTCAGATCAGCAGAATGTGCCCCCATTAGACCTCAGATAATCGTCTTGTGCCCCCATCAGACCTCAGATAATCGTCTTGTGCCCCCCATCAGACCTCAGATAATCGTCTTGTGCCCCCCATCAGACCTCAGATAATCGTCTTGTGCCCCCATCAGACCTCAGATAATCGTCTTGTGCCCCCATCAGACCTCAGATAATCGTCTTGTGCCCCCATCAGACCTCAGATCAGCCCACCCAGCCACTTATAAAAACCTTACTTACCTGTTCTGCGCTGCCGCTGCCCTCCGGTCCCGTGCTCCGTTCTCTTCCCTGCCGGCGCGCACTATGACCTGATGCTGCAGCGTCAGGTCATAGTGTGCGCCGGCAGGGAAAAGAGTGGAGCGTGGGACCAGAGGGCAGCCACAGCGCAGGACAGGTAAGTAAGATTATTATAAGTGGCTAGGTGGGCTGATCTGAGGTCTGATGGTGGTCCCTACGTACAAGTGAGCGCTTCCTTATGGAAGCGCTCACTTGTATTCGCCCTATAAGACGCACCGCATTTCCCCCCTACTTTTGGGGGAAAAAGTGCGTCTTATAGGGCGAAAAATACGGTAGTTCAAATAGCCCCCCTTTCCCTAGAATAAAAATAATTAAAAAATTAAACAACTTGGTCATCGCCACACCTGAAAATGCCTGTACTATTAAAATATTATTCCCATACTGCATAATGGAAAAAAAATCAAAAAGCCATTCACGCTCCAGAAAATACAAATAATCCTGCAAATAATGAGCCCACATACAGCTCTGTAGACCTAACTATAAAAAAGTTATTGGGTCAGAATATTGCAATGAAAAGAGAACAATATTTTTTTCAGTAGTAAAACAAAAGAGAAACTATATAAATGTTGTATGGGTGTAATTGTAATGACCCTGAGAGTGAAGGTAACAGGTCAGTTTAACCACATAGGGAACGCCGTACAAACAAAACCCATAAAACTGTAGCAGCATTTTTATATTTTTCCAATTTCACACCATTCGTAATTTTTTTTTCCAGCTTCCCTCAAAATTGTATACAATGGTAAATGGTGCCATTAAAAAAAAAACTGTAAAAGACGAAACCACAAAAACAGAAAATCTGTAGCTTTTCCAACCACATTTTGAATTGTTTCCAAGCCTCAACTACTTTTTTCGTGTAATAATATTTCCTGACACTAGTTACGATACCCTCCAAATCATTTTAGGTTGTACACCCTTGTTCTTATGTCTTAGTGTTTTTTTTTTTTGTTTCTTTTTTTTTTTTTAAATATATGTTCAAAGGCACAGACGGCATACATAAGAGGCTGGCCGTGCACATTAGGTAGTTGTTGGCCAAGCTTGCATTTGTTGGTAATAAGCCCCTGCCAGGCACATTTCTTGGCAGCTCATCTCCCTTAAGAACAAAAAAGGATAGGGCATGTTGAAATCTTCTGTTGGGGAGATTTGATTAGATGGTTGGCCGGCTCAAAGAGCAAGCTCTGAAATTTAGTGCAAAGCATCACTGTACTGGCAGTGGGAGGTGGTAGGCACCTTCTTCAAATGGCTCTGTCACCAGGATCAACCCTATTAAACCATACTGCCTGGTGTAGGGCTCATCATGCTGATTATAACAATACCTTTGTTTTGTCTGTATGATCAACAACTGCAGAGATATCTGTGTTTTATTCATATGCAAATAAGTTCGAGCACCAAGAGGTAGGGCTGACTCCTTTGAGCACTGCTTTGTAACACCCCCTGTGCTCTGCACACTTCCCCTTCCACTTGATTGACATGGCTAGACATCAGTATGCTGGGGGCAGAACTGTGTCTTAGCACCGACATATCATATACACCATGTACGTTGAGATATGCTCCAAAAGCTAATCTGCATACTACTTCTTTATTCACAAGCCCAATATATGATTATAAAGACACCAGTAATGTGTGTTAGCGTCTAAGCATAAACATTCTCTCTATGTGGAAAGGCTGTGGCTCGTTGATAAGTGCTTGGTTTTGCATGTTGAGACCCCAGGTTTGAATCTAGAGAGAGACTTCAAGGTGTTCAAGATATTTTTTTTTCCGTATTTAACCTATAATAAAAGTCTATATCCTTATCATAATGAGAATAATGTTTTTAGGCTTAAAGAGAACCTTTCACGGCTCCTGACATGTCTGTTTTAATAGCTTCATTCATTCTAACATCTATTCTTTTTTTTCCCATTTATATTTTATTAAATTTAGTATTTTCAAAGTAATGTGCATTGGACATTACAATACATTTTCTATTTTTTTGCGTGGCGGGGGTTCCGCACCAACCGTCCAGATTGCGGGCTACAATACTGGTACGGCCAGGTGCATGAGCCCTAAGGGGCACATTTATGAACTCCGGTCTTAATAAAGGCCCATAGCTGGCCGTGGTTCTGCTGAAATTATGTAGAGGCACAGGCCTCTCCATAACTTCGGCGCATCCAGCGCCAGTTCTAAATGTAAGACGGCTTCCCAGCTGTCTTACATTTAGACCATTTTCTACACGTGAAACAGCAAGTCCAGCATGTCATGTCAATCAAGGGGAGGTGGGAGTGTGTAGAGCACAGGGGGTTGTTACAAAGCAGTGCTCAAAGGATATAGCCCTACCTCCTGGTGCTCTAACTTCTCCTTTGTATATAAAATAAAAACACAGATATCTCTGCAGCTGTTTAACATACTGATAAAAGAAAGGTATTTTTTTAATCCACATGATAAGCCCCATCAGGCAGTATGTCTGTCTGGTTTAATAGGGTTGATTCTGGTGACAAAGCCTCTTGTGAAAGGTGACTTGGATGATGGCGCTTTCCATAAAACAAACTACAGATGTTTTTACAATGGAGATTCACATCTCATCATGTGATTATGTAGAAATTTTACTACCAAACTATTGAACACTGCTTTTATGTAACTCACCGTGATTTGTGTATAACATGCATTGGAATTTTTTTTTCCTACAGGTGGCTACCATCCTGTGAAAATAGGAGATTTGTTTAATGGTCGTTACCACGTTATTAGGAAGCTAGGATGGGGTCATTTCTCCACAGTGTGGCTCTGCTGGGACATGCAGTAAGACTTTTTATTTTCTTAATAATTTATTATGCCACTAACCTTTCTTTCTAGCTCTACCTAAAATAGGGAGGCCTCTTGTTTCATCTCTAATATACTTTCTCACAAGAGACCATATTCTGTTATAGGATCCTCAAACTGTGATTTGTCTTTGCATCTGTTTCCTAAAAAACATGGTCGGCCAAGTTCGCATCAACTATTAGCTTTCTGTTCTTCTGAAGGATCTGTTTTCATCAGTTTGTGTCACTTCTGTCAGGGATCAGTTATTTTTGATTGGAGAATAAGGCTATATTCACACGTCTTGCGGTCTGCAAATTTTGAATCCTCAAAACACCGGCCCGTGTGTGTTTCGCATTTTGCGGACCGCACATGGCCGCCAGTATGATAGAAAATGCCTGTTCTTTCCTGCAATTGCAGAGAAGAATAGGACATCCTGTATCTTTTTTGCGGGGCTGCGGAACGGTGTGCTGTCCACATCTTTTGCGGCCCTATTGAAATGAATGGGTCCTCACCCGTTCCTCAAAGTTGCAGGACGGGTGCAGACCCATTCATACGGTCGTGTGACTGAGCCCTAAGTCCGGAGTTTATCTGCAGTCTCCTACTGCCTTAGTTATTATTCTTTAATGCAGACTTTTTGTGAGTAGATTTATCAAAACTACCATTACAAATGTAATATGATGTAATGTTAATGGTACTATAAATGGGTCTTGCCATTAATGGGGTTGCATGGTTTCAATAGGAAACCAAACAACTCCAAAGATCCGGACTTTAACATATACTTAAAGGAAAACTACATTCAAAAATGCTCATTTAGTTGGGTTTTTCAATGTTAATTTTTCGACTGAGATTTCTCATCTTTGAAATTTGGTTAATGTGCCTTCCCCAGCATTCCTACCGGATAACTTATTATGGCATGGAATGACATTGTGTTAGTCCTTTTTCTAATGTAATGAATATTAGCTGTCGGTCTGGGGCCATAGAAGGCATTAAAAAAGTGTTACCTATAATATCCACTAGGATAATGTCGGGGAGCGTCAGAAAAAGGTCCTCACTGTAGATTTTTTATTTTTTTTACAGAAAGGAATATGGACATATAAAATATGTATTTTTCACCTATAGTTTCTGGATTAAGTTTTCCTTCAAATTGGAAAGAGTAATTTATTTATATCATCATCACATATGTAAAATTATCAATTTTCTAGGGGGAAGAGATTTGTGGCAATGAAAGTCGTAAAAAGCGCTCAACACTATACGGAGACGGCTTTGGATGAGATAAAGCTGCTCAGATGTGTAAGTGCACTGCTGAAGGATATCTTTATTTAAGCCTCAATATCTTTAATAATTAGAGATAAGCGAACGTGCTCGAAATGAACACTGTACTGCTCGGCTCCCCTGCGCTCGCATGGGCGCAGGCAGCCGCTTCTGTCCTCCTGAGGAGGACGGAAGCGGCTGCCTGCACCCATGCGAGCGCAGGGGAGCCGAGCGGTACAGTGCTCGTTTCGAGCACGTTCGCTCATCTCTATTAATAATGTATATAATCACTGTTATGTTTTTTTCTCTCTCTGGGACAATTGAATGTGATAATTAGTTCTTTCTTAACATTACACTTGAAATATGTTATTCTTGCAAAGTACCTTTTTAACCGAACAGTCACGTTAAAATTGGAAAAACCCTCATCTCACTTTTTTATTGTAGATTTTTAATGTGTGTCTGCAGTAAATCTTGTTGGCACACAACTCAAGGGACACTATTGTATTTTTAACCCCTTAGTGACATCATTACTTTTAGCCTTAAAAACCAATAATATTTTCGTAACTTTTAGTCATAACTTTTT
Source organism: Rhinella marina (assembly GCA_900303285.1). Taxonomy (NCBI): domain Eukaryota; kingdom Metazoa; phylum Chordata; class Amphibia; order Anura; family Bufonidae; genus Rhinella; species Rhinella marina. Next base: position 384,390 of record ONZH01003190.1, read on the forward strand.
AATTTTTTCTTCTAATTTTTTTTTTTATTTTCCGGGATTAATTGTAGTTTTTTTAGGAACCATTTTGGGGTATATATTGTGTATTAAATAACTTTTATTATTTTATTTTTAGGGGATAGATTAAAAAAACAGCAATTTTTACATTATTTTGTTGAATTGTTTTACGGCGTTTACTGTGTGGTAAAAATAACAATTATATTATCTTGGTCACTACAATGATGATAATGTCAGATTTCTATATATTTTTACTGTTTTTCTCTCCTCCTGCAGCTTCTCCCTCATTCTCCTCCAGACTGACGGGGGGGGGGGCTTCTTTATCTGCTTATATTTGTATTGGCTGAAAGCTGGAATTCCGAGCTTTCAGACAATACCAGAATTACAGCAATATGTTCAGTACAGGGGAAGATATCACTGATGGAAATCGGGATGCAGTGAATGAAGCTGAAAGTGAAAGTAAAAGCAGGTTTTACCTGGGATTATTCCCGACTCAATTTCTAACGGTGATTTCTCCTGTGTTAATTGGACTTTAGCTGTCATTTTGGTTGTATGAAAGCTTGGACTGTCAGCTTTCAAACAAGACCAGTTGCATGTTTCTATCTGCTACCGTTCAGGAGATAGTAGCATCTAAAGCAGCCCTCCCCCTCCACATTCTGCCCGAGCCCAGCACAGGCAGTCGGAGCTGGACTCGGGGAAAACAGGTCAATAAAGGGCTTGTCTGGGATCTAACAATTGTTGACCTATCCCTAGGACAGGTAGTCAGTATCAGATTGGTGGAAATCTTACAACCCGATCAGCTGTTAAAGTAGATCTGATGCAGTGTAGTTCTGGTGATTATCTCCAGTGCCAGAGCTACTCCCAAACAGCTAATAGGCAGGAGTGCAAGGGTGTTAGACACCCCCCCTTCCTTTCTGATATGATATTGATGGCTGAGGCCAATAAGGTTATGGGTTGAATGAAAACGAGTATTTGAATGGATCAGTGGTCACATGCACACTGCTGTTCCATTCAAATTCCATGGGGCTAGCTGAGCACTGTAGTAGACTATCTACAGAAATCCTATAGACTTTGAATCGAGTAGCAGTGTACATGCTTAATCGCCACTCCATTCAGACAAGTGACACGGGTGATTGATGTGGGTCCCAGCAGTCAGACCCCATCAGACACTTATCACATATCCTATGGATAGATGATTAGTTATCATTCTAGGACAACCCCTTTAAGAAAATAGGCACTTCGTTGGTAACAGTAGTCCTCCCTTTGGAGTTATTTAATTATTTATTCAACTTTTCCCAATAAAGGGGTTTTCCGAGACTTTTATACTGATGACCAGACTTTTATACGTAGACTTTTATACTGATGAGTTATGGATAGGTCATCAGTATTTGAGTCTGACACCCAGACCCTGCCAATTAGAGGGGTTGTCCGGGTTCAGAGCTGAACCCGGACATACCCAGAATTTCACTCAGACAGCCTGCCTGACTAGAGCATCTCCTTTGCTCTGTGCTGAATTGCGCAGGGCAAAGGCATTTTGAGCAGTTCTGGTGAAGAATCGGGCTCTGCCGTTTTACAGGCTAGGGCAGCGCTAAAGCCTGCCCATCAGTGCCGGTGACGTCACCGGCCTCACTGCTGGGCGGAGGCCTCCGCCTGGCAGAGCCCGGTTCGTCACCAGAACTGCTCAAAATGCCTTTGCCCTGCGCAATTCAGCACAGGGCAAAGGAGAGCATCGGAGCATGAAATGCTCAAGCAGGCTGCCTGGGTGAAATTCTGGGTATGTCCAGGTTCAGCTCTGAACCCGAGCAACCCCTTTTAAGTGTTTGAGGAAGCACCGACCCTAGCAGTAGCGCCACGGTCTTCTTTCAGCTCACCAAGCACAGTGCTATACATTGTACAGCAGCTGTGCTTAGTATCTAGCTATGGCCTAGGCACAACTCAGCCCACTTGAAGTGAGTGGCGCTGAGCTCCACCTAGGCCCTTTGACCAATGAATTTGATCTCACATGGGTAGACTAAGCTACGAGAAGGCTGTGGTGTAAGTGCTGGTGCCTTCTGAAACTACTGATTGGTGCCACCAATCAGATACTAATGATATATCCAGAGTTCAGTAGAAAAGTCTTTGAAAACCCCTTTAACATTCAGTTAGCTTATATTGCTTTGGAACAGAACAGTAAATGTCTCTTTTCCCTGGAGCAACATTCCCGTGTCAAGGGAACTTTATTGCAATCTATGAGCATCTATACAACGTACTGATGGTGGCAGTCTTCCCAAATTATTTATTTCTATTCAAAGTAAGAATTTATTTTTCCTTTCAGGTCCGTGAAAGTGACCCTGGAGATCCAAATAAAGACATGGTGGTGCAATTAATTGATGACTTCAAAATTTCTGGAATGAACGGCATACGTATCCTTTGCAGAATAAACATGGCAGAATGTGGGCCTTTTGTGAAGTATTTGTGATTTGAAATCTCCAAGTCTTCAGACGTCAGGGTATCATCTGGGAGATTGGTGACATATCACTAGAATATGCCACCAATGTCAGATAGGTGAGGGTCTCACCACTGGAATGTGCACCTATCTCTAGAACGCGCCCCCCAAAAGTGAAAGAGTGCGCACTGCACATGAACGTCATGCTCACCATTCACTTCTATGAGAGTTCCGAAAATAGCCAAGCCAGTGCTCAGCTATTTTCTTCAGACCCATAGAAATGAATGAAAGGTGACCCCGCATGCATGTAGTCTTGTTTCTGACAGTCTGGTCAGAAACACACAGACCAGTAGCCCCCTGGAGGTCATTTTGTCAGGCTCTGGCAATGCACTTTCCGTTCCACTTCACACAAAGGAGCAGATACTGCACCTGATGCTGGTTTGGTGATTTTTTTTTGGGCTCTGTTCCGCACTCCTCTTTAATGGTCTGTGTTCTGGTTTCGTCTCCATGCTTTTGGGACTGTACTGGGAGACACAGCAAATCTTCTTACAACGGCACATATAGATGTGCCATCCTGGAGGAGCAGGGCTACCTGTGCAGACTGACCGGGTTGCAGGTATCCACTAAACCCAACCTGCGGCCCTCCAGCTGTTGCAAAACTACAACTTCCAGTAGGCCTGGAATACCTACAGCTGGGAGTTGTAATTTTGCAACTGGAGGGCCACAGGTTGAGCATCCCTGCCCTAAACCATTGATATACCTGAAGTTTAAGTGTCAAGAGGTTATACTGTGATGCTTAAAGGGGAACTTTCATCACTCCTGACATGCCTGTTTTAATAGCTTCATGCATTCCCCATGTATTAACAAGTCTGGAACATCTATTCTTATGTCTGTATGTTGTGCCATTCCTTTATTATTTGCACTAGAAGTTATGAATGAATTGCTCATTGACTTCAGTAAGGGAACAGAGGGGAGGTAACCAGTTGGGGGTGTGTACCTGCACAGTCTGAACATGACAGCACTGATTGGCTAGAGTCAGTCTGTGCAGATACACACCCCCAACATGTTACCTCCTCTCTGTTCCCTTACTGAAGACAAATAGCAATTCATTCATAACTTCTAGTGCAAATAATAAAGTAATGGCACAACATAGAGTCATAAGAATAAATGCTCCAGACTTGTTATTACATGGGGAATGCATGAAGCTATTAAAACAGGCATGTCAGGAGAGGTGAAAGGTCCTCTTTAAAGAGGACCTTTCACCACTCCTGACATGCCTGTTTTAATAGGTTAATGCATTCCCTGTGTAATAACAATTCTGGAACATCTATTCTTATGACTCTATGTTGTGCCATTACTTTATTATTCGTGCTAGAAGTTATGAATGACTTGCTATTAGCCCTCAGTAAGGGTACAGAGGGGAGGTAACAAGTTGGGGGGTGTCCCTACACAGGATCTCTCTAGCCAATCAGTGCTGCCATTTTCATTCTGTGCAGGTACACACCCCCAACTGGTTACCTCCCCTCTGCACCCTTACTGCAGACTGCTAGCAATTCCTTCATAACTTCTAGTAGAAATAATAAAGGTATGACACAACACAGAGCCATAAGAATAGATGCTCCAGAATTGTTATTACATGGGGAATGCATGGAGCTATTAAAACAGGCATGTCAGGAGTGGTGAAAGGTCCTCTAAGTGTTCCTTTAATTTTTTTGAGCAGTTTATATGCAGAATACTCTTTACAAGCCTTCAGTTTAATTAGTATTAAAGAAATATTCCTGCAACAAAAAAGCTTTACCCTGTGCTGCACATACTGTAAAAAATAGCAGAAACTCTCGCTGTTCCAACGGTGCAGTGTCAGCTCTGCCGTCCTTTCTCGATACTAGAGGACATTATTGCTATTGCTGCTCAGCCAATCACTGGATTATGTGTGTAATCAATGCAACTAGTGATTGGTTGAGCGGCATTCACAACCATTTTTATATTGAGACAGGAAATGGAGTGCAGCAGGGACGCCTGCACTTCCATCATGTGCACCCTAAGGGAAAGCTTTTTTAAAAAAAAAATATTTTAAATATTCCAGTGCTTTTAAAATTATTTAGGAAAATATCTTAATCTCACTGTGCAGCAGAATTCTACTTAAAGGGGTTTTCAGAGTTATATATATTGATGACCTATCCTCAGGATAGGTCATCAATATCATATCGGCGGGGGTCCGACACCCGGCACCCCGGCCGATCAGCTGTTTGAAGATGAGGCGCGTGCCGTACCAGAGCTGCCTCCTCTTCATTGTCAACATGCTGGCCGTAACGGGGGAACTGGTGAGTAGGTGTAATAACACCTCACCACCCCATTCATTTCTATGGGAAGAATCACTTCCACACAAGTCTATGGAAGCGATTCTTCCCATAGAAATGAATGGGGCGGTTAGGTGTAATTACACCTACTCACCACTACCCCTGTTATGGCCAGCATGTAAACAGTGAAGAGGAGGCAGCGCTGATACGGCGCGCGCCTCCTCTTCAAACAGCTGATCGGCGGAGGTGCCGGGTGTCGGACCCCCACCGATCTGATATTGATGACCTATCCTGAGGATAGGTCATCAATATATATATATATATATATATAACTCGGAAAACCCCTTTAACTTTTCTCTGAAAGACAAATGCATGGTAGAATTATGGTGACGAAATTCCTATTTAAATTGCAGGCGCATTTGTGTTGCTGTAATGTTTAACCTTAACATAATATCAGATGTCTGTATGGTGTTTGAAGTTCTGGGTCATCACTTATTGAAATGGATCATCAAGTCGAACTATCAGGGTCTTCCCATTCGCTGTGTTAAAAGTATTATACAACAGGTAGTTTTGTGCTTTTATTCTTTTCTCTGCAAAGTTGTGAAAGACAGATCTATACATCTCACAGCAAGCTTCCACCAATCTGGAATCTTTTTAAGGCAGCTACAGCACATTACAACAATTTGCCTACCTTTATTTGGTTGGCTGTGGTCACATGGTGACTTAAAGGCAATGTGCAAATGTCACCTGATGCCCAATCTGGCATTAATTTTTCTATAGGTGCCCCCGTTTTTGATAAAAATCATGTTTTATTTTATGCTAATTAGGCTTACTAGGTGCAAGGGGCGGTTACCTCGCACCTAGTAAGCTCCGTTTGCCCACCCGCGGTCACGCCTACCTTGACTTGATGACAGGGCCAGGCAGCTTGTTGGATCCTCTGCCGGCCCTGTGCTCCATTCAAAATCCCGCGCCTGCGCCGTGCGGAATAAAAGCGGCGGCAGGCGCAGTGAGCGGCGCTGGCCGCCGGGCTCCCGGCTACCTCACTGCGCCTGCGCCGATGACGTGTGACGTCATCGGCGCAGTGAGGTAGCCGGGAGCCCGGCGGCCAGCGCCGCTCACTGCGCCTGCGCCGCTTTTATTCCGCACGGCGCAGGCGCGGGATTTGAATGGAGCACAGGGCCGGCAGAGGATCCAACAAGCTGCCTGGCCCTGTCAATCAAGTCAAGGTAGGCGTGACCGCGGAATTACAGTTCAACTTTTCTTTTAAAATATTTTTCACTCTTTGATTTTTTTTTTTAATTAAAATAACTCAAGATACAAGGTATGTGAAGCACAGCAGTTTTCACCGTAACAGTGAACACAGTATAATAAATTGTTCCTACAATGCATCTACTTTGCAGGAAAACAGGCTGAACCAGATGGACATAATTCTTTTTTCGGCCTTACAAAGTGTTACTATATATGTTGCTAATGTGTTCATAACATAACAGTCAGGATGTGCAGAATCAGCCCTGCAATTTTCATAGAACTTGTGCAACTTTTATTTGGCAGGTAACACCTACTTTATATGGGCAGCAGTAGTTTAAACGGGTGATCACGCCTTTTTGAAAAAAAAAAGTCAGTTTTGTACAGCATGCCTATGGTAAAGACATGATATCAATGCATTGTGTCAAGTGACAACTTCTGCTCCGTTACATCCATCTGAAGAGGATAACCTTTATGGTCCATTCACACTTCCGCATGTCATTGCGGATCCGCAAAACACACACCGGCCATGTGCTGGCACAATAGAAATGCCTTTTCTTGTCCGTGGCTGCGGACAAGAATAGGACATGTTCTATTTTTTTGCGGGGCCACAGAACGGAAGTGCGGATTCAGACGGCACACTGTGTGCTGTCCGCATCTTTTGCAGCCCCGTTGAAAATGAATGGGTCCGCACCCGTTACGCAAAATTGCGGAACCATTCATACGGATGTGTGAATGGACCCTAAAATAGTAATAGAAGCACCTGCAGAACGGTGATATTCTGAAATATATGAGTTGCTTTATTACCCTTTCTGCCGCCTTATCAGAACTGTGTCTGCAGTCTATGAGCTCTGGTAATGCTGTGTACACAGTTACCAATTTAAGGGACATTTAAAAAATAAGTTTGTTTTGTATGCAAAAATGTGTGAGATTTGTGCATTGATCTAGTTAGGATCATGGTTTTACTACACATGCATGTACAGCAGTCAGAGTATATGTACTATATACACAGCATGTGCATGGATGGAATAAATAATAGCTGTGCACCCTATCACTCGCCTGACGGGCACATTTTGGAAAGAATTATAATACACACTTGAAGAATTTTTGAAGCTGTATTTCATAAAGAATTTTGCTTGACCTGAATGATATTGTCATAAAGTCTGTTTACTGTGCTGAATAGATCTGTGTGGAAGTGACATAAAATTACTCTAAATATAGAATCTTTCCACATAAACCGGTAATTGCTTTTGTTTTGCTTTTGTTTTGTAGGTCCTCCAGGGCTTGGACTATCTGCATAGCAAATGTAAAATCATCCACACCGATATAAAACCAGAAAACATCCTGATGTGTGTTGATGATGCTTATGTCCGTAGAATGGCTGCAGAAGCCACCGAATGGCAGAAAGCGGGTGCACCACCTCCATCTGGTTCAGCAGGTAAAAAGCTTACATTTTCATATACAATAGTGTGAAACTATCAAACTTGAGCACATTTACAGGGGACTCCTGACTTGTCTGTTAGTAAGGCTTCATTCACTCTCCGTTAAGGTAACTTCGGTAGTTTTCTTCCGGCACAGGAGCAGACTAGCAGCACTATTTTTCCATCAGAAAGCCAGCATTTATGCCAGAAACCCACCGGATCCCATAATAGTGAATGGGGGTCCAGCAATGCCCAGTTGTCAGTTCTTTCATTATAGGCACGTCAGGAATGCTGTATTAGAATCAGGGCTGTGGAGTCGGAGTTGGTGTCGGTATAAAAATGGACCGACTCCGACTATATATAATAAATTGGTACATTTAGTTCAATGCGGTATGTGCTGAATATATTTTCATAAGAATTTGGGAAAATGATTAAACATCCTATAAATGTCAATTCAATTCCTGAACTAAGGATCTAGGTTTCCAGTTGAGATGACTGTGTGCTGCCCTTCATGTAGATGCTCAGAAGTTAAACTCCTCTGCTACAGATCAGAGGAAAAAGACACTAGGAAGGAATGGCTGCACTCATCTCAGATCTACTAGAGAAAACAGGATGAAAGGGGTTTTCTCACTAGTTACAAAGATTAGCTTTCACCATAAAGGGACAGTTAAAAGAAGACATTTTCTAAATACAGTGGTCAGTAGATTTTACTTTAGTCATGAACTATAGACAGTTCAGCAGGTCTCTCACTGTACACAGGTTTCTATGGTAACCTGCAGACCAGAAAGACTGTTATCTGATTGGCTGAGAGCAGGAGTGATCTCACCCCCAAGGAATGATGGGACTGAGCTCTGAGTGAGATTACCTGCAGTAAGCAAAATTTGTTGTGAGGTCTGAGAAGCATGGCTTTACCTGTAATTGTGTTAGAGATCACAATCTCCTGCTCTGTCAGAGTAAGTTAATATATGCTAATAACTGCCGGAGATCCCCCCCTCCCCCACAGCCTGAGGAGACAGAATGAATGCAAACTGCTTGTCAGCCAGTGAATCAATGTGCTGAGAAAACCCCTTTAAGGCAAGTACTTCTTAGTATATCTAAACTTTCAATAAACTGTGCATAAATCACTTGTCCAGTGCATCTTCTCTCTTTATGCTTTATGTTTTAGTTTGCTTTTCCTCTGATGTAAAAGACCTAAGGCCTTATGTATGAAAACTGTCTAGGTGTAGAAGTTTCTTTGTTGCCCATAGAAACCAATTAGAGCTTCCCTTTCATTTCATATAGTGCTCTCGAGAAATGAAAGGGGAGCTCTGATTGGTTGCTATGGGCAACAAAGAAAGTCTTAGACCTAGACAGTGTTCATACATCAGGCCCTTAGTGAGCTGAACCCAGAGAAGCTGATACTGAAAATTCAGAGTAAAGATATCAGTAAAACATAGATTACAAACTCTTTTTGTCATGACATATCTGTACTATTGATTTATGCAAAGTTTGCTTAAAGTTATCACTAAGGCCTTTTTCACACGAGCGTCGCGGATTTGTTCAGGATGCGTTGCGGATGCGTTGCGTTAAAAACGCGCGGATTGCATGCGGATGCAATGCGTTGCGTTTTTAACGCACCCCCATTCATTTCTATGGAGCCTGGGCTGCGTGAAAAACGCAGAATATAGAACATGCTGCGTTTTTCACGCAACGCAGAAGTGATGCGTGAAAAAAAACGCTCATGTGAAAACCCCATTAAAATGAATGGGTCAGGATTCAGTGCGGGTGCAATGCGTTCGCATCACGCATTGCACCCGCGCGGAAATCTCGCCCGTGTGAAAGGGGCCTTAAACATGTGCCATGTATGAGGGAGTTGGAGTCGGGGCTTTGGCTTACCGACTCCACAGCCCTGATTAGAATTGCCATTTTTGCTATGATGCAGAAGTCATATGCACCCAAAAATGGTACCAGTGAAAACTACAGCTTGTTCCTTAAAGTGTAACTGTCATTCTTTTTTTTATTTGTGTAATTTATAGGGACAGTGATACTTACCATTTTAATTACCGAAATAGTACTTTTTATTACTATTAATATTTCTATTAGAAAAATAGCTGTAAAATGGCCCACTTTGAGCCTTAGCAACGCTCCTCTGTCTTAAGTTTAAATAATAGTGGAGACTTGCTAACACTGTGTTATGTAAACAGAAGACAGAGGAGCGTTGCTAGGGCTCAAAAAGGGCCACTTTAGAGCTAATTTTCTAATAGAAATGTATGATTTCAGTAATTAAAATATATTACAAAAATATATATTAAAAAACTCAGCTTGGTCATTTAACCCCTCAGATGCCACTGTCAATAGCGGTCCCCTGATCAGAGCCCCTGCTGCAAAATTGTGGCGTTACTGTGGCAGTCTGTGGCCTTGTGAAGGCTCCCAGGCCTACCATAGTAAGATGCCTGTTAAAGGGAACCTGTCATCTCCAAAACACCCCCTGAACTAGAGTAAGCGTTGTATAGTGTAAGTGATGCTGAATCCGAATATGTTAGTTTTATCTTCATACTCCCTTCCATTCCTACGCTGTGCTCCCACAAACCTGCAGTAAAATGCACTCAGTGGACTCTTCTTTGAGTCCTCTCCATTATGTGAGTGAGCACCGGAGTCCACTGAGTGCATTTTACTGCAGGTTTGTGGGAGCACAGCGTCAGAATGGAAGTGAGTATGAAGATAAAACTTACATATTCGGATTCAGCACCATTTACACTATACAACGCTTACTCTAGTTCAGGAGGTGTTTCGGAGATGATAGGTTCCCTTTAAGCCCTGTCTGCTGCATTTAATTGCAGTCTATGGTACAAGTGACATGTTAAAAAAACTAAAAAGCAAAAAAATTTTGGCTCAGTCGTTAAGGAGGTAAGGGGCTCTGTAGTATGTACTTTGTGCACATAAAGGGGTATTCTGGACCTCTGGTATATCAGACCCCCACTGATCTAATAGTCTAAAAATGTAACCAGACTACCCCTTTAACTATGTACTCTATACTCTGCACACTTAAGTCCTAATATAATTTTAAGATTGATATTTTATAATCATTTCTTTTTTTCTTTTAGTGAGCACTGCTCCACAGCAGAAGCCAGTAAGTACTTGAAATCTTTTTATAATGAATGTGTGAATAGTATTATGAATCCTTAGACTTAAATGGGTATTCACACTCGGAACATTGATGGCATATCGCTAAAATATGCCATCGGTGTCAGATAGGTGCAGGTCCCACCTCTGGGATCAACTCTTGTATCCAGAATAGGGCCCCTGAAGTGAAGGGGGAGCAACAGCACATGTGCAGCCACTCCGTTCACTATGGGTGTTCCAAAAATAGCCATTCGCTAGCCATCATTGTAATATATTTTCTTAGCTTTTTTCTATTTTCCCTTATTTGTCAGTTAATTTTACTGTACAGAGTAATGCCATTGGTTTATATTGCTAGGAATTAAAGAGAATTTCCAAATCTAAAAATGTCGATAGTATTAAATAGCTTAAAATTGTTTTATTTACAAAGATTTTTTTTTCTGTTGAGTTGTGTTGACCGTCTTTGTAGAAGTGACAGCAGGAAGTGCTGCCATATTGATTGTCACTTTCGAATTATCAACTCTTGTTTAAAACTTTCATTTTACTGCTTTTCATAATGACAAATGACAGAAGCTTCTGTGAAAAATGTATTCACCGTATTTTTCATCCTATAAGACGTACCTAGGTTTTAGAAGAGGAAAAAAATATATATTTTTATTCAAATCAGACAAAAAAAAAATCAACTTACCTCTCCTGTTCTGAACACTGCTGCCACTCCTCAGATCCAGCACTCTTCCTGCCTCGTTGTGCTGTGACCTTGACTTTGAGAGACCCACATGGTTGGTTTGTCTGCTTTTAAGGGGTTGCAGGTTCAGAAAACTTATTTCCAAGTTTTGTTATTATAGTTAAGAATTCTGTGTTAATAGAGGGTACTCCCTACTTCTGTTCAGGACCATCCATTAGCCAGAGCACTTCATGGCTTGATAGGGTTCTTCTAATAAAAAGAGATTTCTCTAAAGTGAACAACCCAAAGGACATTCATACCATTGAGATAGACCATGCCACTGCTGTGGAGCCCTTTTGATACAGAACTCCCAGCCCTTGTTAGCCCCATCTCCTTTACTACTGGGTACGTACTTTGGAACTCTTCTAACTAGAGGGACTAAGTAAAATATGGAGCAGAGTATTGGCCCAAGGACCAATGAAAGGTGATGGAGATGGATGAAACAAGCACCAAGTCATCTTGGTTAGCAAAATGTTGCTCCAAAATGAGGTGCCAATTTTTATTTTTGCCGTGGGATCCCCCTTTCTTCTATGTACGACACTGGACAACTCCCGCAGGAGTTATTGAAAAAGCTACCTGTATATGGTGAGTTTAAAGGGATTCTGTCAACAGTATTTTCACAAGTCTTGGGGAAAGTTCACATACACTGTTTAGTAAAAGGCATGAATCGCACATCCAAAAAATATATTACACTGATCTACACTAGTGCTTAGCAAAATGTATAAATATGAACACAAGGCTCTTTGTATACATTATGACCAGAATGCATAGGCCCGCTCACCACATCATAGTGGCCTCTTTTAACTGAGTTCCTACATTAATTTATAGCAACCATTTCTGCCACAGCATAGCATCTACAGTGTAAGATAGAAGGCCACTGTGACCTGGTGAATGGGCCTATGAATTTTGATCAAACCGTACAGTATACATAGAGCCTACATATAATTAGGCTTAGCAATGGATCAGTGCATAGAATGTGGATGTGCGGTCATGTCTTTTTCACCGGTTGTTGTATAAGTTCACACAGGTCAGATTTGTTGCTAATGTTTCTGTGATTGAAAATCAGTTTCATTCATCTGAATGGGGTTGCTTTGAAGGAAAGCACATGGATACACTCAGGTCCTATTCAGATGAATTGGACAGTCACAAAAATTTCTGAAAAAAATATGTCTTTTGTGAAAATACCCTAAGGTTACATGCATGCACTGTTTATTAGCTGCAGATTTCCAACGTCAGATCTGCAGTGTAATACAGTATTCGCAAATATTCAAAATTATCATGTACACATTGTGGATTCTATTACAGTGTAAAGGGGTAAAATTTGCAGAAAAATCTGCATGTCATACAGAAAAACTTTCCCATGTGCACATACCACTTTATGTGATGTTAGTGAAAACGGGTCATTGAACACCATACAGTTTTATGCTGGTGACCAGTGGGATAACTTTTCTTTTTCTTACTTTTGAAAAGCATCTTTTTTTTTATTTGAGCTTAGACTATTTACTGTAATTCATTTTACTTTACATTTTATTAGAAAAGCAGTTAACTAAGAAACACGTTGCTTTACCTGCACAGGTTGGAAAGATTTCCAAAAATAAAAAGAAAAAACTTAAAAAAAAACAAAAGCGTCAAGCAGAGCTCCTTGAAAAACGCCTTCAAGAAATCGAAGAGCTGGAGAGGGAGGCAGAAAGGAAAAAAACTGTAGAAAATGACCAGGATGTTGATAGCCAGCCAGAAGCCAAATTGAAGACTGTTTGTCTGGAGGATGCTACTGATGAGGAGCTAGTCAATGAATATGGTGCGTATGATAGGCAGAGCTTTATTCACACTCCCTGTGTACAGTGTAAGAACCACCAATAAACACAAGGTCAGGAGCCTTAAAAAAAACCAGATTCATTGCCATTTCCAGTTGGGAACAAAGACGTTTTACATGGCGTTGTCCAGAATTAGAAAAGATGGCTGCCTTCTTCCAAAAGCAGTTCATCCCCTTTCATTTCGATGGAAGTGGGTTGTAACACCAGACCCAAAGCATTGACAGGTGTGTTTTTTTTTTTTTTTTTTCCCTTATCCTGGCTGCGCAAGTACGGTGCGCTCCCATTCACTACTATGGGGAGCGTACTTGGTGGTGGCTAGGGATGAGCGAGTCCACGTCGGATGAAACATCCAAAGTCGATTCGCATAAAACTTCGTTCTAATACTGTACGGAGCAGGAGCTCCGTACAGTATTAGAATGTATTGGCTCCGATGAGCCGAAGATATTACTTTGCGAAGTCTCGTCAGACTTTGCGTAATAACTTCATAAATTGATTTTTACTGTAAAAAAAACTATTTCCGAACTCGAGTTCGGAAAATGGTTTTATACAGTGTTAGTATAAGGCCCCATTCAGACGACAGTAATGTTGCGGGTCCGCAATACTACGGCTGCCGCCCGGCGTGTGATCCGCAGAGCTGCGGAACACACGGCTGGGCGCCCCATTCAAAATGCCTATACTTGTCCGTTCATGCGGACAAGTATAGGACATGCTTTATCTTTTTATGCGGAGCCCGCTCCCATAGAGGTGAATGGGGCCGCACCTATTCCGCAATATTGCGGAATAGATACAGCCCCATTCATACGGTCGCGTGAATGGGGCCTTAGAATGAAGTTTTTTGCGAATCAACTTCGGATCTTTCATCCGAAGTCGATTCGCTCATCCCTAGTGGTGGCCGGACTCGGGGAAACCTGGGGTCCACCGGCCACCACCTTAACCGTTCCGTTCTCTGTGTAGGTCCCAGAGGTGGGACCCGCACCTATCAGACAATGGGGGCATATCCTAGTGATAGATGGGAATACCCCTTTAAGGGGCAGATTGAAGGCTCATTACTTATCACTTGGCTATTGGACAGTATACATGGGCTACTGTAAGAAATTTAAAGCGAACCTATTAGGAGTACATTTCTGCCATATCTGAATGCAGGGTGGGATGCATGAAGAGAAACAACTGCATAATATATAGGTTCATATGGTTCAAATCAGTATTTCTGTGTGAAAAAAAAGAGTAAGTTCTGATAGGACTCTTAGGGGAGACCGTGAGAGTCCTGATTACCCTGTCTACACACAGTCAGAACTCCTATACTTCATTTACACTGTCCAGTTGTCGGGCAGATTATCGGGATTATCATATGAACGCTCGTTCCCCATAATCTGCCAGTATGAAGGTGCTGCAGATCATCCCATGAACAATTGAAACATTCATTGGGTGGAATCATTGTTCATGTGGACACCTCATCATGCTGTGTAAACAGCACTCTGCTGCCCAGAGACAATGAATCTGGGGAAGAGTAATTGCAGTAGCCATTACTCATCCACATACCGTGGAGGTGACTGCTGCATGTAAATGCAAATCTTCACCTCCACTGACAAGCGGGCAATTATCGGGAGGGAACACTTCGTTCCCAATAATTATCTGCAGTTTTATGACTCCTATTGGGATTTACTTTTGCTTTTTACACAGAAATTCTGCTCCAAATTATATAAACCTATATTTCACTGATAGGGCAGCTGACATCTTCACTGTATCTGCCAAAGAATCAAGGATCTTAAGACACCTTGGTTTTCTCTGATTTGGCTTAGCCAGGACAACAGAGCCATCACATTGTCACGGCTTGTGTTATAAATTAAAGCCATGGTGTTTCTGTAAGCAGCCTAAGGTTTGTTTGAAATGTATTTTTACAGTTTTAGCAGGTAATGTTTCTTCAGAAGGTGAAGATCAGGATGAGAAAGAAGATACCGAAAAGGAAATTGTTGAAAAAGATGATGATGATGATGTGGAGCCAGAACTGGTGAACACAGATCCAACATGGATAGAGTCTCCAAAAACAAATGGCCATTTGGAAAATGGTCCATTCTCCCTGGACCAGCAATTAGATGAAGATGATGAGGAAGAGGAAGACTGCCCAAATCCAGATGACTCTAACCTAGATGAGTCCAATGCCGAAAGTGATTATACATACAGTAGCTCTTATGAACAGTTTAACAGTGATTTGCCAAATGGACAACATAAGAATACAGAGTTACAGTTCTCCGATTTTTCAGCAGCAATGTTTTCCGACCCATTAGAGTCTATAGAATCTGGTTTGGCAGCTTCTGAGGATTCCACTGTTATAGAGCGGCATGAAAGTAGCTCTTGCCAAGACAGAAGCAGGACGGTTTCCGCATCAAGTACTGGAGATATGCCAAAAAGTAAGTTGTACATCATGCGTAACTTGCAGTGTCCTCAAAACCAGTTATCATGTTGGGCAATTTTAGACCGTTTTTGTTGAGCACCCTTTTAGGAATCCAAATTTAGTGACCGCACATTTTTTTTTTTTAAATTGCATTCCAAGAGCTATAACTTTTTTGTGTTTTCATCTATGTACTTGTATGAAATCTTATTTTTTGCAGGACAAGTTCTAGTTTTTAATGCACCATGCGTATTAGTGGTCACTAAGGGGAAAGGGGTTGTGTACTTTCCATCATTGATGACCTATCCTCAGAATAAGTCAGGAGCAGATCAACGGGAGTCCAACTCCCCGTACCTCAGCCAATCAATTGTTGGAAGAGTCAGCAGCGCTCTTACGAGCGCTGCATTCTCCTCACTGTTTCCCTGCTTGCCATCTACATTGCAGCGGCGAGCAGTGTAATTACAACTCCTGCGTCCCTTTCACTTGAATGGGACGCAGCGTAACTACAACTGCTTCTTCCCTTTCAAGTGAATAGGACAAAGGAGCTGCAATTACTCCTGCCGCGCGCTGCCATCTCGACAGTAAGCAGGTAAACAGTGAAGAGAGTGCTGTGGTCTCTTCAAACAGCTGATTGGCTGAGGTGCAGGGAGTTGGACCCCTGTCGATCTTATAATGATATCAGGAGTATCCTGAGGATGGGTCATCAATATCGGAAACCGGACGACCCCTTTAAATGGAATGTGTTTGACTCGCGTTTTATGTTTAATCTATTTCTTTTAGAAATTGTGTTTTATTTTTATTTTAACTTTTCAATGTCGCTATATTTGAAAAATACCTAAAACTGTGCATATTTCCCGCTGGTCACTAGACCTAATAATATTTTCAGACTTTCTGTTCTGAACAGGTAATTTTTCAGTAGCCATTGGATTATCATCACAAGCTGAATTACAATGATATATATCGTCTATGTATAGATAAGGATAGGTACACATCTACACTATGATTCTGGAAGAGACCTGACTGATCTGGTGTATGCCAGATACTGCTGGAAGCCCGATGGACCCAACTTACTATAATGGGGTCATTTGGTTGTCCGGCATGAATACTGGCAGCTTGCTGGACAAAATACCACTGCATTCAACAATATTTCCTCTTTTTCTTTTGTTTTGTCGGGATCTGTAATGGCGGATCCTGCCGGAACCTCTGGTGCTGTGTTAGGCTAGATGCACATCAGAGGCATTCACAATAGGTGATTTTATAGCTTATATACTCTCTCCTGCCCTCTTGACAGGTCACAGAGTATGTCTAGAAAACCCTCCCATAGAAGTCAGTGGGGTCACCTCCAGTCTATTGTGCCTATGGCCCATGTAGCTGGAACTCTTGACACATTTTAGGCCTAGTAGCCAGTGTAAAACTGCATGATTTTAGAATTTTAAAAAATATATAGATAGGGGCATGGAAAATAAGAAATCTATACACTATATATAGACAGCGTGGCAAACATGCCAAGAGGCGGACGGAATAAAACTACAGCATGTTGCAGTTTTTGTCCGGCCTCCTCTCGGTATGTGGTGAAGAATTGGTTGTGTACACCTGATTAGCAATCATTTCAGACTCTGAGCTCTTGAAAGAATATAACATGGCCAATCACTCGGCAGACTGGCGTTTTTTTGTATTGCAACAGTTTGCATACATTTTTTATGCAACTACCTGAAATGCGTGAATCTCTGTAGCTCGAAATCTGACCCTGTGTACTGCAAATTTATCAACAAGGTTTATACAAAGAAAAGTGGTGTTGTTTCCCTCCAAAAATAAAGGTTTTTTTATTATTATAGTTTGTGCTTTTGAGGTCAGCAGGTTTTTTTTTTTTTTTTTTTTTTTTTTTTTTTTTTTTTTTTTTTTTTTTTTTTTTTTTTTTTTTTTTTTTTTTTTTTTTTTTTTTTTTTTTTTTTTTTTTTTTTTTTTTTTTTTTTTTTTTTTTTTTTTTTTTTTTTTTTTTTTTTTTTTTTTTTTTTTTTTTTTTTTTTTTTTTTTTTTTTTTTTTTTTTGTTTTTTTTTTTTTTTTTTTTTTTTTTTTTTTTTTTTTTTTTTTTTTTTTTTTTTTTTGTTTTTTTTTTTTTTTTTTTTTTTTTTTTTTTTTTTTTTTTTTTTTTTTTTTTTTTTTTTTTTTTTTTTTTTTTTTTTTTTTTTCCCTCCAAAAATAAAGGTTTTTTTTATTATTATGTTTGTGCTTTTGAGGTCAGCAGGTTTTTTGTTTTTTTTTTTCGGGGGGGGGGGGTTATGCGTTTTGTTTTTTGTTTTTTTGTTTTTTCCCCCTTTTTGTAACCAGTGTGTTTGCTTATTTTTGCACGGATCCGTACGGAGCAGTTTTTTATGCTTTCCATTCATTTCAATGGGAGATTTTGCATGGATTCTGCCCCAAGATAGAACATGCTGCTTCTAGGCTTCTTTTTTTCTACGCTTATTTTTTCCTTGTAGAAAAAAAAGTGCTGATTCCCGTTGAAAAGTATGGGAGGGTTGTTTTGAGGCATTTTTTAGCGCTCCAAAATCAGCAGCAAAATACTGTTTGAACTTGCCCTTACACATTTGTTGTGTGGAGGATAATGCACCTACTGCTGTGAACTATTTGGAAGTATGTCTGAGCCAGGCAGCATCAGGGGTGTGCTCCATCATGTGTGTCCATACAGATTGCACCGCTCACCCTGAATGTTACAGTAATGTGCCTGCATTATAGCAGCTGAAGGCTTTTACATCGATAGCACATTTCCCCCTCTCTAGGAGAAATGTCAGTAGTATGTTTATTGCTCATGCAGACAGCGCAGTGGAGCGTCATTCAGAAGAGGGGAGAAAAAGGGAAATTCGGAAGTGCTGTGTGTATAATGATGTAACTAAAGTGAGCTTAGCGTCTATGCGTATGCGGGCAATGGGGAACGTATGAATGGAGTTTTACTTGACAAGCAAACAGTTTGGTCAGCGGATGATGACTACTTCTATCCTAGCTAAAACTAGCCCGCCTTCATAATTGAAGGGATTGTATGAGAAATCTCCTGAAACCTCACTGCTCATTTACATTGCTATTGCAGACAAGTCCAGGCACAGCCCATGGACAAAGACAATTTATGGTTTTTCTAATCTCATTTAAAGAGGACCTTTCACCACTCCTGACATGTCTGTTTTAATAGCTTCATGCATTCCCCATGTAATAACAATTCTGGAACATCTATTCTTATGTCTGTATGTTGTGCAGTTCCTTTATTATTTCTAATAGAAGTTATGAATGAATTGCTAGCAGTCTGCGGTAAGGGTACAGAGGGGAGGTAACCAGTTGGGGTGTGTACCTGCACAGTCTCACTGTATCCAATCAGTGCTGCCATTTTCAGACTGTGCAGGTACACACCTCCAACTTGTTACCACTGCTCTGTACCCTTACTGCAGACTGCTAGCTATTCATTTCTAACTTCTAGTAGAAATAATAAAGGAATGACACAAGAGAGAGACATAAGAATAGATGCTCCAGAATTGTTATTACATGGGGAATGCATGAAGCTATTAAAACAGGCATGTCAGGAGAGGTGAAAGGTCCTCTTTAATATTTATATATGTGCCATTGTTTTCCTAAGACATTTAATTGGAAAAAAAACTTCTACTTTGAATAAGATTCTAGTGGAAAATTACACATCTCACCAAAGCACAAGCAAAACCTTTATTTTAGTTAATTCAGTGGTTGACTTTGATTTTCACTTGATCCATAAATTATACTGGTGACGCTCCCCCTGTCTTGTTACAAGAGAGAAGACTGTGGAAGTGACTGCTAACATACTATAAGCTGCCAGTTCAGTCTGTTGCTGTGAATTCATTTAATTAGATTATGTTTTTTCTGCTTCCATGGAAGAGACTTCATGAAGGTAGTTTTTTGTATCAGCTCGCTGCTCTTGTAATTCTGGCAAGACAGGTATTTGGAGGCGTCTGCATCTAGTAAGAGTGTGAAAGCTGGGTCCCCTAACAAAGTAATCACATTTCCAGATGTGTTATATGTCTATATTCGAGCATGGTAAAACTGGTCTTGCACACTAGATACAGTGAAGGAAATAAGTATTTGATCCCTTGCTGATTTTGTAAGTTTGCCCACTGTCAAAGACATCAACAGTCTATAATTTTTAGGGTAGGTTAATTTTAACAGTGTGAGATAGAATGTAAAAAAAAAATCACATTGTCTAAATTATATATGTTTATTTGCATTTTGCACAGAGAAATAAGTATTTGATCCCTCTGGCAAACAGGACTCTATACTTGGTGGAAAAACCCTTGTTGGCAAGCACAGCAGTCAGACGTTTTTGGAGTTGATGATGAGGTTTGCGCACATGTCAGAAGGAATTTTGGTCCACTCCTCTTTGCAGATCATCTCTAAATCATTAAGATTTCCAGGCTGTTGCTTGGCAACTCTGATCTTCAGCTCCCTTCATATGTTTTCTATGGGATTAAGGTCTGGAGACTGGCTTGGCCACTCCATGACCTTAATGTGCTTCTTTTTGAGCCGCTCCTTTGTTGCCTTGGCTGTATGTTTTAGGTCATTTTCGTGCTGGAAGACCCAGCCACGACCCATTTTTAATGTCCTGGTGGAGGGAAGGAGGTTGTCACTCAGGATTTTACGGTACATGGCTCCATCCATTCTCCCATTGATGCAGTGAAGTAGTCCAGTGTCCTTCGCAGAGAAACACCCCCAAAACATAATGTTTCCACCCCCATGCTTGACAGTGGGGACTGTGTTCTTTGGGTCATAGGCAGCATTTCTCTTCCTCCAAACACGGAGAGTTGAGTTAATGCCAGAGCTCAATTTTGGTCTCTTCTGACCATAGCACCTTCTCCCACTCACTCTCAGAATCATCCAGGTGTTCATTTGCAAACTTGAGACAGGCCGCACATGTGCCTTCTTGAGCAGGGGAACCTTGCGGGCACTGCAGGATTTTAATCCATTACGGCGTAATATGTTACCAATGGTATTCTTGGTGACTGTGGTCCCAGCTGCCTTGAGATCATTAACAAGTTCTCCCCATGTAGTTTTAGGCTGATCTTTCACCTTCTTCATGATCAAGGATACCCCACAAGGTGAGATTTTGCAAGGAGCCCCAGATCGATGTTGATTGACAGTCATTTTGTATGTCGTCCATTTTCTTACTATTGCACCAACATTTGTCTCCTTCTCATCCAGCGTCTTACTTATGGTTTTGTAGCCTATTCCAGCCTTGTGCAGGTCTATGATCTTGTCCCTGACATCCTTAGAAAGCTCTTTGGTCTTGCCCATGTTGTAGAGGTTAGTCTGACTGATTGAGTCTGTGGACAGGAGTCTTTTATACAGGTGACCATTATAGACTGTTGATGTCTTTGACAGTGGACAAACTTTTAAAATCAGCAAGGGATCAAATACTTATTTTCTTCACTGTAGCAGTTGGCTGAATGCGTGTTCAGCTGGTGGTTGTCTGTCCCAAACCTCTTTCCCTCCATATGTATGCTCACTGGGCTTGAGTGAGCAAGCATGTGTTCTGAATGGGAAGCGGAGGGTAGGCTGCTGCCAGACACCTTTGGCAGTGGTTTATCTCCCCAAAAACAAAAGGTTCTCTGTGTTGAAATCCAACAGCTCAATCCTTCTGTCGTCCAAAGTCTGCCATTAGATGGTCAGCAGGCCCCACCATAATTACTGGGTTCTGATCTAATGTGTATGGCCAACTTTTAGGTTTAGGTATCTTAGTAAGAAGCAGCAATTAGGCAGTATTCACATCACATGCACAGATTACAGATAATTACAAATTTTGGACAAACCCTCTTCTTGCCTAAAATAACATTATATACTTGCCTCTTTCTCCTGTGCCATTCTTTTTCATCGCTGGTCTGGTCCTCCTGCCACTGTTTATTCTGCAGTAATGACTTTTTGATATCTCAGAGAACCCCTATAAGGACAAGCTGTTCTTGTCAGGACATGACACACTAAATGTGTCTACCTCCAAGTATTTCAATTCATATTTGTGTATATGGTGTGCAATATAGAACAAGGCTTCACGCACATGGGTTTTGGGGCAACATGAGTGCACTGTGTGGTTCCAAGATATGCCCTCATGTTGCCTCAGTTTTGAAAAAAAAGATGTTGTGTGCCTCTGAATAACAATATCTAGCATATGGAGGCACATTATGGTTCCACTGGACACTATGGCTTGCCAAGATCCATAGTCACATATCTTGAATATGTTTGTGTATGAACCTTCAGTGATGAAAAACCACACTACATATACTCTTTTATCTTTATACTATTTTACCATTTTGACCATTCATATTTGAAACTAGATATTGAGGCACATTTATTAAGACCGGCGTTTTAGACGCCGGTCTTAATAAACCCCTAAACTGGCGGTGGATCTGCTGGAGTTATGAAGAGGACTGTTACTTTTTAGTTTGCGTTCAACATGTAATTTTGAAGAGGATAGGCCATTAATATTAAAATCCTGGAATACCCCTTGAAGTTAAACAATGTAACCCAACTCAAGTTGTATGTATACACACCATATCATATCAGCCGTAACATTAAAATGTGCTTATTAAATATTCCGTAGGGCCCTCTCGTGCCACCAAAACAGCTCTTGCAATTGGTATACTCCATATAGTACCATATGGAAGAGCTTTAGTGTAAGCCTGTATTGATAATTCATTATTTTTCTCTAGTTTATATTTAATTTCTAATTACTTTTTTGTTGCAGATAAAATGCGTGCTGCAGATCTGCTGGTGAATCCACTGGATCCTAGAAACGCTGACAACATTAGGGTTAAAATTGCAGATCTTGGAAATGCTTGTTGGGTGGTATGTACAGTAATTATTATTACCTATGGATAGCATGCATTTACATTTATTACCTCTTATCTATAAAGAGATATTTTCTTGGTGCAGCACAAGCACTTCACTGAAGATATACAGACCAGACAGTATCGCTCCATAGAAGTTCTCATAGGAGCCGGGTACAGCACTCCGGCCGATATCTGGAGTACTGCTTGTATGGTAAGAGTTTATTTCCACCTATCCCCCCCCCCAACCTTGTATTCTATTCCTTTCTTAAAAGTGTTGATCGAGAGTTTGAGAAATACAAAGAGAGGAGCACTAAATGTTCTAAGATAACAAAAAAAAAAATAAAAAATTTGTACTCCTTTCTTCACATCCCTGCCAATGGATAACAGCACATGACCAATGTAGCCAATCAGTGGCCTCATTGGTCACATGCTGGATCATCGGAGGATTGAGGATTTTTTGGTTTTTTGGTAAAAGAATAACTTGGGTTTATATATAGCAGTTTAAATACTGCAAAATGCTGTTGTCCTGGGCTTTTTCATTATGCACAACAGCAGCTGGAAAAATTCAAAATAAGTGGGCAATGAAAGTTCTGTATTCATCATGGGAACCCTGGCGTAGCAACTTTGGTTTAGTAGTGCTACAGACCACCTGATGTGACGTGTGCCATGTGAAGTGAAGGGAAAAGCATTTAAAGGAACAATCACTTTGATAACACTCCATATTATTTTATAACTGTTCTGTAATTTGATTAAAAGGGGTTAAAGTATGGTTGTGTCATGAGTGCTTTGCATCGCTGGGCTCCTGGGTTCAAATCCAACAAAGAACCACATCTGCATGGAGTTTATATGATCTCCCTGTGTTTGCATTGGTTTCCACCAGGTACTCCGGCTTCCTCCCACACTCCAAAGACATATTGCTAGGGAACTTAGACTTGCCAGGTTTCCCAGTGTGCACAGACGCAGCGGCCTGGAGCTCTCAAGGCGTAGCTTTGCCATTTATGTTAAAATTCTGGATTTTCTTTTCTTTATTTCTTTGTTTGGCTTTTACTTTTATTACATGACTGTTTTGGTTGTTCCTCCATTTAGGCATTTGAACTAGCAACTGGAGACTATTTATTTGAACCACATTCCGGGGAGGACTACTCCAGAGATGAAGGTGCGTACTATACTTGTAGGGAGGAACTGATATCCTTTATAGATCTATTTTGGTGATGGGCATAATCTTCCTTTCAAGAATACAATATTTACTAACTTTTGCTGAAAAAAACATGACAATCAGGTAGCCTCAATCCTTGTCTCCATATTCTGTAGGTACAAGATAAATATTTTAGCTCAAACTAAGTGTTAAAATGAGGTAACTATATGTAACGTGATTGAGGTAAACATTATTAAAGGGGTGTTTTGGCTAAAAGACTGTTTTAGTTGTCTTAAATGTAATGTTAGTATTAAATGTAGATCAGATGCTCCATTCCACTGCATTCACTGCTGGTCACGTGGTTACAGCACTTAGTTCCCCAGCCTAACAGCAACCATGAGGGCAGTTTTGATTATTGTCCTCAACACAGCCTGAACCTCTCCTTCTCCCCCACTCCTCCCTTTGGAGGAGAAAATAGAAGGTTCATGTATTCATGATGGCACACCGACCACTGTGGTTGTGTTTATCCTAATGACGTAGGGAAGTGTTCCTCACCTCCAGTCCTCATGGTGCACCTGCTGGTCATGTTTTCAGGACTTAGCATTGAGCAGGTGATATAATTTGTGACAATACATCAGGACTTACCACAGGTATTCATTCTATGGGATATTCTCAAATCTTGACCCGGCAGGTGGGCTCTGAGGGCTGGAGTTGAGGAATATTGACGTAGGGCACAGATGGTTGTTACCACTGACCACCAATGACATGGGGTGCTGGCGTGGTCATGTGAGCTGTGGTGAAAGCAGCAGAGCTGCAGATTTAATTGCGGGAGCAGGCATCTATATGTAAGTAGTCCAGACATTACATTTCAGCAAGCTAAAACAAGTTTTTACATGGGAAACCCTTTAATGTTACTCATTATGATTTAAATTAACTAAAAAAAAACCACAAGAATCTTTATTGACACTGAGGCTACATTCAGATGTACCATATTTGTCATTGATTGTAAAATACATGTAAATGGGTCCTAAAAACCTTATCCACATGTATCAGGGCATTATGGAGATTTTTAAATTCACAGGATGCCCATTATGTTCTAGAATTGCTTCAGACTATACCCATTGCACCACATGTAACACATGGCAGATTCTGTGGCAGAAAAACTCTACTGTAGCTGCACCCCTATAAAGGGTCAATTACTCATAGCAATGAGGGTTATAGTTTAATTTTCGATTGATTATCTAAATTGATAGTATACACTCACCGGCCACTTTATTAGGTACACCATGCTAGTAACGGGTTGGACCCCCTTTTGCCTTCAGAACTGCCTCAATTCTTCGTGGCATAGATTCAACAAGGTTCTGGAAGCATTCCTCAGAGATTTTGGTCCATATTGACATGATGGCATCACACAGTTGCCGCAGATTTGTCGGCTGCACATCCATGATGCGAATCTCCCGTTCCACCACATCCCAAAGATGCTCTATTGGATTGAGATCTGGTGACTGTGGAGGCCATTTGAGTACAGTGAACTCATTGTCATGTTCAAGAAACCAGTCTGAGATGATTCCAGCTTTATGACATGGCGCATTATCCTGCTGAAAGTAGCCATCAGATGTTGGGTACATTGTGGTCATAAAGGGATGGACATGGTCAGCAACAATACTCAGGTAGGCTGTGGCGTTGCAACGATGCTCAATTGGTACCAAGGGGCCCAAAGAGTGCCAAGAAAATATTCCCCACACCATGACACCACCATCACCAGCTTGAACCGTTGATACAAGGCAGGATGGATCCATGCTTTCATGTTGTTGACGCCAAATTCTGACCCTACCATCCGAATGTCGCAGCAGAAATCGAGACTCATCAGACCAGGCAACGTTTTTCCAATCTTCTACTGTCCAATTTCGATGAGCTTGTGCAAATTGTAGCCTCAGTTTCCTGTTCTTAGCTGAAAGGAGTGGCACCCGGTGTGGTCTTCTGCTGCTGTAGCCCATCTGCCTCAAAGTTCGACGTACTGTGCGTTCAGAGATGCTCTTCTGCCTACCTTTGTTGTAACGGGTGGCAATTTGAGTCACTGTTGCCTTTCTATCAGCTCGAACCAGTCTGCCCATTCTCCTCTGGCATCAACAAGGCATTTCCGCCCACAGAACTGCCGCTCACTGGATGTTTTTTCTTTTTCGGACCATTCTCTGTAAACCCTAGAGATGGTTGTGCGTGAAAATCCCAGTAGATCAGCAGTTTCTGAAATACTCAGACCAGCCCTTCTGGCACCAACAACCATGCCACGTTCAAAGGCACTCAAATCACCTTTCTTCCCCATACTGATGCTCGGTTTGAACTGCAGGAGATTGTCTTGACCATGTCTACATGCCTAAATGCCATGTGATTGGCTGATTAGAAATTAAGTGTTAACGAGCAGTTGGACAGGTGTACCTAATAAAGTGGCCGGTGAGTGTATACCATACATAAAAAAATTTCCCTTATTACAATAAATGATAAAATTCTCCACTATTGTAAATGTCACTTGTCGACACAAATGCCTCTAAGATTGAACATCTTTTTTAAATATAGTGGCATTCAGATGTAGCCAACGCCATCTTGACTGGCTTAATGTGTTAGCTGAAAAAAAAATCACATTTCAGTAATACATCAATTAATGTTAAAGAGGACCTTACATGGGGTTATGAGTTAGAAACTGGTATGCTTACCAGATAAGGCGGCCCCCCCAAATGCAAGCGCTTTTTTTTTATTCCCTTTCTAAAATATCCCTCTGTTCCGGCGCTTTGTCCCCGCTGTTTTTCGCACACAGTATGTTAATTTAGAGCATCGGTACAGGGAGGAGGAGACAGCCGGGTTTCTCAATGGGCGTCTCCAGGGAGGAAAAAACAGCTCACCTTCTCCCTTGCTGTGACTCGGCTCTGATTGGACCACGCTACAACTAGGGCGAAGGAGACGCCTATTGAGAAACCTGGCCATCTCCTCCTCCCTGTACCGATACTCTAAATTAACATATCAGGTGCAAAAAACAGCGGGGGACACATCGCCGGAACAGAGGGATATTTTAGGGGAAAAAAGCAGTAGGGGCCACCCTATCTGGTAAGCATACCAGTTTCTAACACACAAACCCATGAAAGGTCCTCTTTAAAGTGGTCATCCTGACACACCTAGAGTCAAGATAACGCTAGCTACATATGCAGTTAAATGGACTTAGTTAGCACACTTAGGCCCCTTGCAGATGAGCGTGAGACACACACATCTTCCGCATGGCAGCCCCTGGCCTGAACTTCAAGCACTGACGGGGTCACATAGCATTATACTGATTTATGAAGCTATGTAACCCTTACAGTTCTGGAATGTATTGGATAACACTGACAGCATTATGTTAATGTTATCCAACACATTCCAGAGCTGTAAGGGTTACATAGCATCATAAATCAGTATAATGCTATGTGACCCCGCCAGTGCCGGGAGTTAAGGCCAGGGGATGCGATGCGGAAGATGTTTGTCACATGCTCGTCTGCAAGGGCCTTACTCTGCATAGTATCGTAATATTCACATAGTCTATTAAAGAGGACCTGTCCCCTCTCCTGACATGTCTGTTTTAGTAACTACCTGCAGTCTCCATGTAATAATAAAAGCATCTATTCTTATGACTGTGTTGCGCCATTCCTCTATTATTACTACTTGATGTTTATGAATGAATTGCCAGCAGTCCGCAATAAATATTCAACTGGGTGTGACACTGGCAGCATTGATTTCATAATATCAAACTGTGCAGGGACCCTCCCCCTTTTGTATCTTTATTGCAGACTTTTGGCAGTTGATTCATAAACTTGTAGAAACAGCTGGATGCCACAAACATGGTCACATGAATAAAGTAGTTACTAAAACAGACACGTCATAGGGAAAAATCCACCATATTTTACAGTACACATGGTGCTGTCAGACCCATTTACAGTGTATATGAGGAAAGAGAAGCTACATTTTATGGATGTTTCTGTGTAATTGTTTACATGTGTTTATTTCTTCTCATAATCAAGAGTGAAGTGGATGGAAATTGTTCAGCAAGCTCATATTATTTCATAGTGTCACTCAGACGACATTAAATCCTTGTGTAAGACATGCATTGGTTTGAAAGGTTTTGCTTGAGCAGCAATAGTATGTAGTCTAAGGAAAGCAGGCAATGACTTATTTCTAGGTGTGATTTGCCAGCCTTTCATTAGGAGTAAGCAGTCTGTTTTATATGCTTCATTATTCTGTCAGTCTGCATAAAGCTTTTTACCTGAACTGACAAGTTGTATAGATGACATTGATGCATATATGTCAACCTCTGCTTGACAATCCACGTTTGGGGGGAGCATGACTTTGCAGCATGTAGATGAGCAGCGCCTGTTGAGAGCTCTGCTCTACCTAACCTCACTTTACCCAACTTACCCACATTATGGGCAGAATCCACAAATGACTTAGGAAAAAGCCAATGATCCATTTTCCAGATAGGATTGAAGACATATTTTTAGTGTTACTGCAGTGTTTGGCTGGAAGACAATCCTGAAGCCTTCTATGGCGCCATTTCAGCTCTTTTTGCACCTATGGCTTCATGCCGCTGCAAAAAGAGCATCTCCTGTTACCAGAATGCCATGACGAGGGCAGATGAATGGTACACTGCAAACTAGTCTCCTGCTGATACCTCAGGTTCCTTTTCCAAGCCGTCTGCTCTGCCAAATGGTGCAGACTTCATGATGTTTCCCTTCTCAAACTCTGAGACCCATTGTGGTCAAACATGGATGCAGCAACATGCAGACTACCGTTACCACAGGGTGTGTCTTGTCTTATTCCTCAGAGGCATGTTCCCTTCTTACCTCAAAGTAAGCCAGCCAATAGGTGGTAGAAAATTAGACTAAACATTCTAAAACTGCACCAAATGTATCACCCAGCATCGGTCAGTCTTACAGGTTTGTTTTCTGTCTATTAGACAGGATTAGTAAATCCAGCTTGTGGATTCATTCATTTTATATGTATTTTATGTATGAAATGTTGGGTTTTCACTTTTTGTGAGTTTGGATAAGCATTGCTAATGCAGGTTGACAGAAGTTGTCTTTGAGCAGCTCTTCACTATGGTTTGGTGAAAGAAGCTGGATTCATTCCAGTAACGCACTAAATAAAAAATAACGCAATGAGGAGCTAGAAGCCAGGTCATTAGACTGCAGACAGTTCTTTGTAAGGAAAGTGGTTAGTGGAGAGATACTGAAGAAGACTAGCGCTAACCATTATGTATTGAAGCAAAAGCACCTATACAAAGTTCAGCTCATAGCTCTAATTGTATTTTCTTCATAGCATTAGGAAACCATGTTTTAAGGCTGGTGGTTACAGAACATATTAAAGGACTGATTTTCCTAACTGGCATAGCAAGGCTTTTCTATTTTCCGCCTGTGAACCTCTTCATCCCCATGCTTTATTGCTTGGTTGATTTATTCTGCAACATGAGCACTAGTCATATATACTACTAATGGTGTCGCTGATTTGCATGATTTTGCCACATAATTGGTTTTGAGGTTTTTTTTCTTTTGTGATTAATTCTATTTCCCCTCCCTTTATTTTTCTTATTTCATTCTGTTCTTTTTTTCTCACTCCTTCACTCCTCTTTTTCTCTCCTTCATAGACCATATAGCACACATCATTGAGCTTCTAGGCAATATCCCAAGACACTTTGCTCTGTCTGGAAAATATTCTCGGGAATTCTTCAATCGCAGAGGTAGTACCTCTTCCTTACAGAAGGCACTGTGATGCAGACAGAATGAAATCTTTGCTGCTTTTTCTTTGATATGTAAGAGATTTTGTGGCGATATTAAACGGGTGCATTATATCTGGTGGCCCACCAACTACAGACTCACACGTTCACAATTTAGTTGTCAGGAAGTTTGAGTTCCTAAGTGTAACTAAATGTTCTCACTACAGATCATGTGGAGGCTCCTCTGATGTGAACCCGTGATCTGACAGCATGCAGATTGATTCTGTCTGTGCCGGGCCTGACTTGTAAATGTATGAATTGTACTGATAAGTTGTATGTTTCTGTTTTGCTGGCAATGTTCTTCAAACACAGATCACATAGCATTGATCACTGAACTGCTGGGAAAAATCCCTCGAAAATTTGCTATGTTGGGGAAATATTCCAAGGATTTTTTCACCAAAAAAGGTAACTGTGTTTTACACCACAGAGCAGTGTGTAAATGAATATATCCTGAATCATATGGTAATCTACATGTTGTCCACTTTGCCTTGTGTATCACGCAGATTGCATACTAGAATATCACATTATAGTGAGATTTCTCTTTAATTAAAATGTACAATTTGTACAATTAATGAGCAGTTACATTATTTCATAAAGTTACATGCAGAACAATGACATTCTCCTATATTAAAATTCATTATTTGAAGAGAACCTGTCACCTTACATTGTAATGTAATCAGTTACTTACAGGATACTCTTTGGTTTGTTGTTCACTCAAAGGGCATCTGTCAGCAGATTTGTACCTATGAAACTGGCTGACCTGTTACATCTGCACTTGGCAGCTGAAGACATTTGTGTTAGTCCCATGTTCATATGTGCCTGCATTGCTGAGAAACATGTAGTTTTAATATATGTAAATGAGCCTTTAGGAGCAACAGGGGCGTTACCATTACACCTAGAGGCTCAGCTCTCTGTAAATGCCACTCCCTCTGTACTTTGACAGTTATCATGCCTGGCCCGGAAGTTGCAGAGAGAGCAGAAACTCCAGGTGTAAAGGCAACGCCCCTATTGCTCCCAGTGGCTTATTTGCATATATGAAAAAACATCATTTTTCTCAGTAATGCTTGCAAATATGAACATGGGACTAACACAGATCATTGATTATTATTTTAATATTGCATAGGATGTAGTGGGAAAAAAAATCCAAATGAAGTGGAATTAGAAAAAAAATTTTGCCACCGTTTTATGGGTTTTGTTTTTACGGCGTTCACTATGTGGTAAAACTGACCTGTGCCCTTCATTCTCCAGGTCAGTACGATTACAACGATAAGATTTTCTGACCCTCTATACTTTTGTCTGTGGAGCTGTGTTCATTTTTTGCGAGACGATCTGTAGTTTTTATTGATACCAATTTTGGAGTGTGTTTGACTTTTTGATCACTTTTTATTCAGGTTTTTTTTGGGAGGTGAAGTGATGAAAAAAGGTGAATCGGCCATTTTGATTTTTTTCCCAATATGCCATTCTCCATATGGGATAACTTTCTTATATTTTTATAGTATGGGTATTTTCGCATGTGGCGATACCCATGATGTTTATATTTTTATTTTGGAGAAAGGGGCATGATTTTTTTTTTTTTTTACTGTTTTTAGGTCCCCAAGTGGACCCCAAAATGCAATCATTGGATTGCAGTTTGTATAGAGTAATTGTATCCATTACCCTATACATAGATCGCTATATTACAATTTAGTGCTGCAGGCCAAGTAATGAGCCTAGAAGCCTAGTACAGGCTCTGGCTCCTTATTTTCATGGAACACCTTCCCTGATCTCCGCCGGAGAGGCGTTCCTGCCTGGTAGGCATACACTACCGTGTTTTAGGCCTCTCAGAAGCCGTGTTCAAATATCAGATAAATATCTGAGATCGGCATTACCACCGATCGTGAACATAGCCCCAGGTGTCTGCTCCGGATCTTTAAAGGGGTTGTCCGAGATAATTAAAACTGAGAAGCCCTGCAATAACCTGAAATAGAAAATCATCTTGTACTCACTCCGTCCTCCAGTGCTGTTCTCTTCAGTGCCTGTGACTGCTGCATCCAATGACTGTCCTCAGAGATCAACACTAAAGACAGTGAGTGGCTGTAGCAGTAATGTTCCATACACTAGCATGTCACTGGAGAAAGGGTTGATTTATACAATTTTTTTTATTTTAAGCTGTAACGGCTTGTGTGAAATTTTAAATTATCTTGGTCAACCCCTTTAACTCTAGGAGTGTCCTGTTTTTTTTGTTTTTTGTTTTTTTTTTTCCCCCCTAACGTGACGGATCAGAACACTAAACGGTTATGTGAACGTGGCCTTATAGAATTGTGTATACAGCGGGGAAAATACATATTGAACACGCCACCAAAGCAAATATATTTCTAAAGGTGCTATTGACATGAAAATCTCACCAGATGTCGGTAACAACCCTTCCAATCCACACAGGTAAAGAAATCAAACCATAGCTGTAATAAGTTAAAGAAGAACTCCTGCAAAAATTTTTATTCTCTGACTTGTTAGAAAGGTGCATGATATAATCTATAGTGAATGTCATCTTCTTATCAGAGAATGTAATTGTGAATAATAACCTCTCTTATTGTAGCTGGGTCATGCGACCAACTCCCTGACCTCCAACTGACCCAGGACAGAAAGCCAGTCACTTCTCTATTCATTCCTATGAGACTGAAAGTGAGGCTCCCATAGGAATGCATAGAGAATTAGACTTCCTGTCCACACATAAGTCTATGTGTGAGTTGGTGGGTCTAATTCCTAGTTACATGACACAGATAAGAAACTTCAGGATGATATAAGTCAAAAATACAGACACTGGTAAGAAAATAACATTCACTACAGATTATATCATGTACATTTCTAGCAGGACTTTAAGTTATGTGTAATAGCAGGTCTTTAAGTTATGTGTAATAAATAAGAAATGACACAGGAAAAAAGTATTGAACACATGAGAGGTGCAAAAAGCCATGCAAAGTCATGACACCAGCTGAAATCTATCAGTAATTAGAAAGCAATCCCCCCACTTAGTGAAAAGTTATCAGCTGCTTCAACTGATAGCCTATAAAAAGTTGTCTCATTACCAAGGTGCCACACAAGAAACATCTTACAATGGGTAAAACCAATGAGCTCTCTCAAGACCTTCGCAACCTTATTGTTGCAAAAAATACTGATGGCATAATAACAGTGAGCACTGTTGGGGCCATAATACAAAAGTGGAAAGAACATAATTTAACCTTAAACCAGCCTCGACCAGATGCTCCCTGCAAGATTCAAGACCGAGGAGAGAAAAGAATTATCAGAAGAATTGTCCAACAGCCAAGGACCACGTGTGGAGAGCTACAGAAAAACCTGGAATCAGCAGGTTCAATTGTTTCAAAGAAAAAGTAATGCACTCAACCTCCATGGCCTGTATGCACGCTCACCACGCAAGACTCCATTGCTGAACAAAAAGTATGTTCAAAGTTTGTTCAACAACATTTAGACAAGCCTGTGAAATAATGGAAGAATATAGTCTGGTCAGATGAGACCAAAGTTGAACTCTTTGGGTGCCATAATAAACACCATGTTTGGAGGCTAAAAGGCACTGCATAGCACCCCAAAACACCATACCGACCGTGAAGTTTGGAGGTGGGAACATCATGGTATGGAGCTGTTTTTCAGTATAGGGCACTGGCAAACTTCACATAATTGAAGGAAGGATAAATGGTCAAATGTACTGAGACCTTCTTGATAAAAAAAAATCTGCTATCATCTACAAGGATGATGAAGATGATCCCAAGCACATAACCAAGGAAACTCTAAATTGGTTTCAGAGGAAGAAAATAAAGCTGCTGGAATGGCCCAGCCAATCTCCTGACCTGTATCTCATAGAAAATCTATGGAAGGAACTAAAACTCAAAGTTCATAGAAGGAGCACACAGAACTTTCAGGATTTGAAGAATGTTTGTGTGGAAGAATGGGCCAAAATCACACCTGAGCAATGCATTTGACTAGTTTCTCCATACAGGAGGCATCTTGAAGCTGTCATCACCAACAGAGGCTTTTGTACGAAGTATTAAATAAATTACAGTAAGCGTGTTCAATACTTTTTCCATCTGTCAGTTTTCATTATTGCACATAACTTAACTTAATTTATGGACATCTATGATTTGATTTCTTTGCCTGTGTGGATTGGATGGGTTGTTACCGACATCTGGTGAGAATTTCATGTCAATAGCACCTTTAGAAATATATTTACTTAGAAAATTGGTGACATGTTCAATACTTATTTAACCCACCCTATTTAATACTCTCTAATAGACCATACAGTAACTTTCATTATTTTCCAAAAATGATGTTTTCTACTGTGACCCTGTAAAGTAAGTCTTCAAGATTCTTTGTGTTAAAGGGGTTGTCCGAGTTATGAAAAAAAATATATAGCACTGTAAATCTGATGGGCAGCAATATATAACTAAGTTAAGCAAGTTTTAGGCAAAAAAAAATCCATATTTCCTCATTTCCCTGGTTCTCTTCTGGTCTTTGTTTACATGCAATAACAACAATCTCAGCCCCTCCCCCTTCTCCCCCCCCCCCCTCTCTGCAAAGGGAATGAATACAAGTGCTGAGTGACATGTCTGCCTGCTGGAATACTCAGCAGCATGTTGTATGTGTAGGACTACAAGTCCCAGCTGTACAATGACACTGCTGATACACACAGGAAATTCTCCCTACCTGTTCTTGTACAATTCCTCTATAGCTCCTTGCCCAGCATTTGTCTCCTCTCACTGCTGCAGCTACTGTTTGTTCTAAAGCCTTGAGCCCTCAGTGTGTTCTGGCTGAAGGGGGTTAATGTTTTATCTGAAGGAAACCAGGGAGAGCAGATAGCAGGAGCCCGGCAAAGGAAGGGGGCGTGGCCAGTGACGTCTCGTGTACAGACTGTTATCTGAACTCTGAGGCTTGTGAACGAAACATCACAGACCAGGGAGATAAGGTGACATCACAGGTCATGTGACCCTCAGTCAACTCTGAGAAACCAGCAGCTTTAGAAACACAAAGTATATGGGAAAGTTGTTATACCTGACAAGTTAGAAACATATAAAGAACAAAAAAATAACTCGGACAACCCCTTTAAGCCTCATTCACACGTCAGTGATTTCCATTAGTGATCGTGATCCAAAACCACTATTGGAGTGTATACAGAGATAAGGTATAAGGGAAAGATCTGCACCTGTTCTGTGTTTAGAGCCGCACCTGGTTTTGGCTCAAAATCAATGATGGAAATCACTGACTGATTAAGGCATTTTTTTTATTTTTCATATGTCCTGAATTGTCACCCATCCTAATTTTTTTTTTTTTTTTATAAACAGCCTTACATAAAGTAAAGGTATCAAGCTTAGTTTATATTGTACATGCTAGCGATAAATGAAGAGTAAACTGTTTCATAATAGAGAATGGTGTTAAAGGGGTTTTCCGAGTTATATTTATTGATGACCTGTCCTCAGGATAGGTCATCAATATCAGATCGGCGGGGGTCCGACACCCCCGCCAATCAGCTGTTTGTGCCAGTGCTGTCTCCTCTTCATTGTTTACCTGCTCACCGTAACATCAGTACTGGCACAGAGCGCGCCTCCTCTTCAAACAGCTGATCCGCGGGGGTGCCAGGTGTCGGACCCCCGCCGATCTGATATTGATGACCTATCTTGAGGATAGGTCATCAATAAATATAACTCGGATAACCCCTTTAGTGATTTGTCCTGATTTGTAAGATGGTACCCTGCTGCATCTCTATCAGTTTACTAAAAATGTGTTTCAAATAATTTAGGAGAGCTTCGACACATCACTAAACTTAAACCATGGAGTCTCTTTGACGTTCTGGTGGAGAAGTATGGGTGGCCTCATGAAGATGCTGCGCAGTTTACAGATTTTCTCACTCCTATGCTGGAAATGGTCCCAGAGAAACGTGCATCTGCTGGCGAGTGCCTGAGACATCCCTGGTTAAGTTCTTAGAAGTTGTTTTGGTCTTCAGAGTTGCTCCTTTGGATCTAACCGCTGACTTTCACAGTATCTATAAAAGGATTATGAGTGATCTGGCCGTGGCCTGACACTTTCTTTTTGAAGTACTGTACTTTGTTTCTGTTTTGTTTTCCTTTGCTTGGTGTGCGCTGTGGTCATTGGAAAAAAATAGCCTCTATGTCTTCAGCTGTAAGCTTTACTGACCCACTTTTTTCTGGGGATGGGGGACTGGGGAGAAAAAAAGACTAAGGAAAAACGCGAAATCTGGTCTTGTTTTTCATGTTACGTGGCATTCAGATGTCCAGTTTTTTGAACAAGGAGTACATTTTTTCCATGTGTCTGGCAGATTTTGTAACTATTTATGAAGATAGGTTTTAGCTGATGTTGGGTAAATCCAAGCTTTTGAAAGACAAACAAGGTCTAATACAAGGCCCTGTAAACTTTTTACCTTAACCAAGGGATTATCATTCTTGTACTATAGTGTATGTAAATTCACTTTGTAAATGTTTATTTTCATTAACACCCTTGCTTTGCGATCGAGGGCTGCGTTATGTTCTCTGCCCATCTAGCAATGAAGGGTTACTTTACAGGTAGGGGGATTACAGTTCCAAAGCAGATCAGTCTCCTCAAGACTATTTATCTGCTTTCCTAGAGGTGTTTAAACATCTCCTGAGTTTTGGTAAATGAAGCTGCTCCACATTTTTTTTTAAACAACTACCCCAAGTGGCACTTTAGAGGGAGTTGACTTCAATGTAGTTAAATCAGTGTATGCACATTATAACGTTCATAATGTTTTGTAGGTATTAAAATTGCTGCAGCAACATTTCATCTTTGCAGGTGAGGCCAAGCCCATCTTTGTATACTTTCAGCTACCTCCTCTTTTGCAAAATACATTAGTCTGCACACTCACAACAGACCACTTGCATTGTATGACCCATGAACTTGCCCAGATTGGTCTCTTTGGCACAGAGCCTGAACTTGCCCAGATTGGTCTCTTTGGCACAGAGCCCTGGAGCATATAGAGAAGATACACTTCTATGAAATGATGCTCCTCCAACCAGAGTACTGCTGCCTTTGCCTTGTGGGGGGAGAAGTGAAATCCTATGTAGAAAACATATTGTATATCCTTTTGTTGAGGGGAGTTGTGAAAAGAACTATTCAGTTTAATAAAGTGGTGTTCAAGCCAAGGTAAGTTTGAAGAACTTACTAGAGGTAGTAGGGTATTTAAAAAAGGAAATCGTGTAACTGCTAGGATTTCGGATCTTAGGTAAGAAACAGATTCTCAAGTTTTTCTGTGGCAGACTTCTACAATAGTTAGTATTCTTGTAAGATCATATTAATGTTGTACTTTACCTTAGCTATGGAAATTGCCACTGGGTTATGATGTGTATAATGTCCAAGTTAACCTTTATTATATTTTTGCACATATGCAAAATAACTTATTTTAAAAACCAACCTTATGCTTCGGTATGTAGTGCAGTGGGCTTAGTAGCTATTATTTGGTGTAATATTCTGAACATTAACTAGCCCATTTCACAATTGCTTAGTTGTACATATAATTCAGCATTATTTTTTTAAAAGAAATGCACTGGTTACTTGTATTTTGAATAAATGAACTACTAGCAATTAATTTTCCCTTTCAATATTCAGATTAAGTGCTCCCTTTACAATACAGAGTAGAAATACTATAGGTGATGCAGATTTTAGAATGTAAGCAGAGATCTGTTTAACCTTTTTAGAAGTCTGTGGATTGAATGTAAATTTATTTCTGGTTTTACAAATTATGGTGCCACTTATTCTTTTCTCAACTTATCCATTGCGGTTTAATCACAAGCCTTTGCAATAATTAGATGTGAAAATACCCCGTGTTGTAACAGTAACCAATTGTGAATTAAGGTGCTTGCGGTTGTCCAATAAAATGTATGTTTTTTTTCACGTGGTGTGATCGTTTAGTCTTTTTACAGATATTAACTGTGAAGTACCCAAAGACCTCTATTATGCAGTTATATGCCAGCAAAATCCAAAATGTTTCATTATACAAAGTATAAGATTGTCGCCTCCAAAATCTGTTCATTAAGAAAACCAAGTACTCTAATCCTGAGAAATGTTTCTTTATATTTGTATGCAAATAAAAACATTATGCCTTCAGTGCACCAGTCACCCTGACAGTAACTCACCCAGCCAACCCCCATTATTTGAAAGTGCCTGGATTTTCAGAGCTGGCAGTGATAGCACAAGGAAAGCCAGGTGCACGGAACAGAGCAGCCCCCGCCACAAGGCACTGAAAGCTTTATTTGCATCCACAGTTTGTTGAGGGCTTGTATGGAGCAGCATGCTGCAATGAGCCCGCTCCATACATGGTTGGTGTCGGCTGTATCATACGGCAGACACCTGGCTGCAATAACAGGGAATAGCGATTGCAGCAAACCCCGTCATGTAACCCCTCAGATGCCACAATCAACACTGATCGCGGCATCTGTGAGGCAAGGCAGAGGGATGCAGCTCACTCTGCCTTCTGATCGGAGCCCCCACAGCCTGGACGCGTCTGAAGTTTACCAGGCTGCCATGGTAAGCTCCCTGCTGTGCTGTGCACAAAGACCAGCTCAGCAGGGAGTTTTTGAAAATCCTATTCACCCTAATAGGCCACTTTCAGACGAGCGACTTACATACCGCGGACTCACAGTGTGAGTATATGACAGCTGCCGTCCTGAACTTCCAGCACTGCCGAGGTCACATAGCATTATATTGATTTATGATGCTATGTAACTCTTACAGTTCTTGAATGTATTGGATAACACTGACACCAGCGTCGAGCAGGTGTAATTACAGGCAGTCCCATTGACTTCTATTGGATGGCTCCTTCCTTTTTCTGACTTTGGTTACAAAAATTTTTTTAATCATAAACTGCATAAAACTCTTTAGCATTTAATTGCAGCCAGTACAGCACCCGAGCAATAAGGATCGAGAGACACCTTAAAGAGGCTGTCTCACTTTAGTAAGTGTCATTTATCATGTAGAGAAAGTTAATACAAGCCACTTACTAATATATTGTTATTCATATTGCTTCCTTTGCTGGCTGTATTAATTTTTCTATAACATTATACACTGCTCGTTTCCATGGTTACAGACCACCCTGCAATCCATCAGTGGTGGTTGTGCTTGCACAGTATAGGAAAAAGAACTAGCCTATGTACGCTCCCATGGTTCTGGCCACCAGAGAGGCTGATGCTTTTTTCTATAGTGTGCAAGCACAGCCACCACTGATGGATTGCAGGGTGGTTGTAACCATAGAAACAAGCAGTGTATAATGTGATGGAAAAATGAATACAACCAGCAAAGGAATCAATATCGATAATAACAATATATTAGTAAGTGGTTTGTATTAACCTTCTCTACATGATAAATGCCACTTACTGAAGTGAGACAACCCTTTAATTTACATATGCTAAATGCATTGACTCAACGCCCCAAAACAGGAATGAATTAGTAAGAACACTTTAAGAAAGGATGTGATTGTGATTTACAATCTACATCTTCTAAATCCAGTGAGAACTTCTTCACGTGTTCCCCCTAATAATAATCTTTATCTATATAGCACCAACATATTCCTCAGTGCTTTACAATCAGTGTTCATGTACTAACAAATCATACATTACATAGAAACCAACAAGTTAACAATTAAAACAAGAGGAATGAGGGTCCTGCTTTCGAGCTTACAATCTGCGAGTAAATGTGAGTGAGACACAAGGTAAAATGCTTTGTTTTGTACAATGGTCCAGCCATCTTAACAAACTAGTGAAATAGATATACTGTAAAGCTGCCTGATCCAGTCACCAGCCTATATCTGTAGTGTTTCTGAGCACATGGGGTTTGGTGGATACAAATGGATGATGGATGTGGCTCTGAAGAATGAGGTTGAAGAGGGAGGGGTAGTGAATGGAGAAGAGATGGATTAAGGGATGTGATAGACCACCCTAAAAAGATGTGCTTTTAGGAAGTGCTTAAAGC
Source organism: Rhinella marina (assembly GCA_900303285.1). Taxonomy (NCBI): domain Eukaryota; kingdom Metazoa; phylum Chordata; class Amphibia; order Anura; family Bufonidae; genus Rhinella; species Rhinella marina. The sequence goes on from ONZH01003190.1 coordinate 423,539, forward strand.
TTTAGTTGTCGAGTATTCAAGGGCTTCTTCCAAGTTAAATTTATTGATGACCTGTCCTCAGGATAGGTCCTCAATATCAGATCGGCGGGGGTCCGACACCCGGCACCTCCGCCAATCAGCTGTTTGAAGAGGCGCGCCGTGCCAGCACTGCCTCCTCTTCATTGTTTACATCCTAGCCAAAACATGCATAGCGGTGAGCTAATAACATATGCACGCTTTCTAAGAACAGCCCATATTATTACATATTTCCCTGATGCATCTATATGTACAGTGGTCAACTGAAAAGACATAACTTTACCCACTAGCTCCATGCACAAAGACCAGGGGCAGACTGGGAACTTAAAGTGGCCCTGGAAAAAATACGAACAGTGGCCACGTTTTGTAGCCTGGTCCAAATTGACAATAGTGTTGCACATTATACCACCACAACAGAGTCAAATACCACAGTCCATCACAAAATACTGCCAGCAGAACAAAATACATCACCAAAATCTTCCACTGGCCAGCCATGAGGAGGGTCCAGGCGGCCCCTTGGGCATAGGCCCACCAGGAAATTTCCCTGTGAGGTCTATGGCCAATCTGCCCCTGGCAAAGACACATGCAAACACGGTAAACATGGGTTAATCTGAATTGCATTACTGCAACAGTTACTATATATGAAATTTAGAAGCTCTTTGCACACATTTTTCATCAAAGTTGTGTCGGGGAGGGCCCATCTACCAGCGACCCTACACTATCAGGCTTGCCTCTCCTGGGCTTAGGCCTAGAAAATTCAGGAAATTGTAGAATCCAGCTATAGTATACGCTAATAAAAGCCTTGGACAGATGGGCAGAAGTGCACGGTCCAAATTGAGGCACCTACTCCCCCAAATGTACAATGCAAAACAATGCCTCCAAACAATATGAAATAAAGTACTGGTGCATTACTGCTATACTTACTATACAGAAGCTCTTTGCACAAATTTTGATGATCAAAACTCTGCAGAAATTACTTTGCCTTTGGTAGATGGGCCCAACACAATTTTGATCAAAAATGTTTGCAGTGAGTCTCTAATTTTCATGTATAGTAAATATAGCAGTAATGCAGTTCAGAGTAATCCTTGTTTCTAGTGTTTGCATGTGTCTTTGCGCACACAACAGTGTGCTGCTAAATATAGGGGGCCATTTATTAGGGCTACCCCACACACACCATGCCTAAGACCTGGCGTGAGCTGGGAAAAGTCGCAGATTGCAGCCCAAAGGACCTTTGCGTCACAATCTGCGCCAGAAATTGGCCTAATATAGGCATATTTCTGTTAGTAAATGACTAAATGGTAGCATGCACCTGTACTATATATCCTATCGTTTGGAGGTGCTGATCTAACTTTGATTTTTTCATTCTACCACTTGCATAGTTAAAATGAACAGTGTGACAAGCATGGCTTATCCATGGTCATTTTATAGACTAATTTTTTGCCTCGCAGATGTGTTTCCTGAAGGAGGTTTCTAACAGGACTACACCCTTTAAGATTAAAAACTAGGAACTTGCTATTCTTGCAATGAAAACCCCACACGTTCCATTCGATTTTACAATGTGCCATCTGTCTCAGTAGATGAAATATTGAAACCAAGGCGTTTTTGTTTATCCACTGCAACATTCACTAACAGACTGAACATTACAAATCTCAGCAAAACCCACAATCCCACCTCACCTAAACATTCCCAACCTGTCTGAGCTTACCAACCACTGTAGTAAAACATCTTGTAGCCCCCTAGGGGGTAAGCACTACCTCAAAGTCCTTTCAACTCAACAAGAGTGAAGCTAATTGGGAAAAAGGAAGAGGGAAAAATCCCCTATATTAAGAGTGGCATATGTATAAGAACATGAGCTTCAATAAAACGCAGAAAAAAATAACATGTAATCATCCCTGAGATTTAGGAGCACTAGTACACAATGGGAACTAATGGTCTGCAGCAACCTGTACTAGCATTCCAGTCCCTGTAGTTCAGGATTTTCATGATGAAACTGCAAGGAGTAGCCCTCGGTGGTAAAGGTCTATTATGAAGCACTGATAGAAAGTAATTTCAGAGAGCACATCTTGAATCTGTGGTACTGCAAAAGCTTCTAGGTTTTTATTCATTGTCTCTCTCTGACTCAGTATTCTGACATTGTTATGTCTAATCAGGTTCTCTGCATCCTCCACCCTCACCTACATTGCCAGACCTAAGTAATCTACGAATTGGAGTGGGAAGAGTCCTCCACAGTTTTTCTATTTGCTGATGATCAATCTTGGCTGTTAGGGTGGATTACCGTAATATGCTTCAATGGCTGACGTATAATCTTATTTGTGTCCGACTCCCCTGTATTTTGTGTAGATTCAGTAATCTTCTCCTCTGCCAGAGTCATGCCATCCACTAGAACTTTTGCAGTGGTTTGTGATAGAGCTGTGCTGGTTTTTCAACCCATACAGCAAAACTCTGTTTTAAAAACAAAGTACACTCCGGAAAAGTGACAGCGATGAGTTAGTAATGAGTGTTAATTCCACCCCTGATATTTCACATAGGCCTATCAAATAGATGAAATTAAAGCAGAAGCTATGCTCAGAGCTCCAGGATGCACTGTCAGCAGATGTAAACCAAATACACACAGTATAGGTAGTTATAACGTCTGCAACTCCAGACGAATGAAAAAAATGCTAGCCTCACTCCAGTTGTAGGATAATAAAAGATGCTTGTAAAAGTCCTCAATAATAAACCTCCAACACTGCAGGGAAGATGATGCGGGAGGCAGAGATCAGAGCATATAAATCCAATGCAGGGGCCTATCCAATGTAGGTACTTACTTCTAATGGCTGCTGCTGCTTCAGCTCCAATGCAGCTACACTGTGACTCCCTGCGGTATCATCCAGGGGGCACTCACACAGACTAAGATTTGTGGGAGTGGGAGGGTAACAAAGTCTGGTAGTCCAGAAGTGTGCTACAGTGCTAACAGAAGAGCAGAGTATCCCTAAGCTTTTTCTGCACATGGGTTCAAGATGGCTGCTAGCTGTCTCATTGCTTCACTCTCACGTCACCTCTTGGGACTCCCACTAGGATCCAAATGCCTCCCAATCACCTCCAAAGACAGGCAAGGGGTAAGTGGATGTAATCCACAGCTAACAAGGCCCCTGACTGGATTAATGGACCCTTAGAACAAGGCTGCATGGCTGATAGGAGGATGTAACTCTGCAGCGCTGCAGAGGGGAAGTCTGACACACCCCAAACGCAGTCTGGAGGAGTGCACAGAAATCACCCACTAAAGTCCAGGCTCTGGTAGGCAGGATCAAGCTGAATGGTGAGGATAATCCTAGGATTCACATATTTCATCTCCAACATTTCCTTTCTCCATGCTGCTTAGCGATAACATCATACAATATATCAATAGTTTGAGCTTTAAGCCACATTGTGAACATCATGTAAAAATTGTATACAGTATATATAATGCCAGAATTTTGTTTCATTTTCTCACATCCTAAAGAAATTCAAGTCATATGTACCAACAAAAATTATAGCCTATAGGGGAATACGTTATGGGCCTCAGAATTAGGTGACAGAAAGCTTTTTTTATATTTAAACATTTACCGTATATACAGCTTTTTTTTTTCCAAAATAGTTTGGACCTTGAGTACACAGTTCTAATGTAATGTGACCACTGGTATGTTTTTTTTTTTTCTTGCCTTTTGCAATGACTATTAAGTATTCACTGCTGTTATGATTATATATAATCATATTATATTAGGAAACATAATATCCCCTTATTTATCCCCTTCCTAACCCCTCCATTTGTTAATTCAAACTTACAGAGTAAGTACCCCGTTATCTGGGAAGCCCATAAGGCATTTATTAGAGGGATATTTATAGCCCTGGGCACCAAAACTAAAAAAGAGCAGCATAAAGAGATAGACACGTTATTAGCAAAAATCGCATGGATAGAAAAACTCCACAAACGCTCAGCATGTAAGGAGACCAAAAATCTCCTTTATTTTCAACAAAATTGTATGCACATGGCAATAAAGGGAATAAAATGATGACTGCATTACTGAAAAAAGCTAAACAGACCTCGTTTATTCCCAAAATAAGGGAAGAGACAGGTAACATTCACAAAGATACCCCTATGAAACCTTCCAGAAATTCTATACGAATCTATACAACTTAAATCAGGAGAGTGGTAGAGAATCCACACCAAATAGACTAGACAAGATGTCCAAATATATAGAGGGCCTTCAACTTCCAACGCTATCACCAGAGATGGGTAACCAGCTAAATAGACAAATCACTCAGGAAGAGGTGAGGTCGGTATTGCACAGCTTTGCACCTGGAAAAAGTCCAGGACCAGATGGCTTCCCACTGCTCTAATATAAAAAGTTTCAAGAGATCCTTATACCGCACTTTACAGAAGTATGTAACAAACTGATGAAAGGAGATTTTCTCCCTCAGCAAACGTTAGAATCATGTGTCGTACTTATCCCGAAGGAAGGGAAGGATCCACTGAGCTGTGGTAGCTACAGGACCATCTCGCTCCTAAACAACCCCTTCCCGACCAGCGCCGTACATGTACGGCGCTGGTGCGGTGTGGGGACATGACGCCCGCTCGCGGGTGCGGCGGGCGTCATGGCCGGCAAGTCTCTGCTGTTTCTAACATCAGAGACTTGCCGCTACTTACCGCCATCGGCAGCGTCTTCTAGGGCCTTCTGATGCCGTGATCACACTTGGGGTGTCTGTACACCATATGAAAACTGTAATCCTCGCTGGTGAGGATTACAGTTTTCAAACTGCAATTCTTATTCTGGCCACTAGATGAAGAAATGAGCAATTATGGGATTTAACTCCATCTAGTAAATCCCTGATTGCTCATAAAGGAAAAAAAAAACACAATATATCGGCTCATATTTGAGCTTTAAAATAGAAAAAAATGTTAAAAATATATAAAAATATATAAAAGTTCAAATCACCCCCCTTTCCGTATAATGAAAAAATAAATACCTAAATAACAATAAATATAGACATCATGGGTATCACTGTGACCGAAAACGCCCGTACTTTTAAGATATAAAAAAAAATTCCAATACGGCGAATTGTGTGGCGGAAAAAAGCGTCCAAATGGCGATTCGCCGTTTTTCGTCACTTTTTTGTTCTAAATAAATAAAATTAAATAAAAAGTGATCAAAAAGTCATACACACCCCAGAATGGTATCAATAAAAACTTCATATCGCCCTGCAAAAAATGAGCCCCCATACAGCTCCATACACATAAATACCAAAAAGTTATAGGGGTCAAGATATGACAAGAAAAAAAGGGCAACTTTCTAATTATTTTATCACTATCAAAACGCAGGAAAAACTATACATATTAGGTATTGCCGGATTTGTACTGACCAGTAGAATGAAAGTAACGGGTCAGTTTTAATGCACATCGAACGCTGTAAATAAGAAACCCGTAGAACTGTAGCGGAATAGCGTTTTTTTTGCAATTTCACCTGATTTGGAATTTTTTTCCTGCTTCCCACTACACCATATGCAATATTAAATGGTGGCGTTGGAAAGTACAACTTGTCCCGCAAAAAACAAGCCCTCATACAGCTATGTGAACAGAAAAATAAAACAGTTGTTATGGCTGTTTGAAGGCAGGGAGCGCAAAACGAAAATGCATAACCGAAAAAACCTCCGGGGGTGAAGGGGTAAAGGTGTAGGCAAAAATTCTAGCAGACTGGGAGACGTCCTGCCGTCCCTCATTGGATGTGAACAGTTGGGATTTGTGAAGGGTTGCAAGGGTCAAGATAATGCGCAGAGTTTTTCATGCCATCTATGAAGCACAGCATAAAAAAAACTCCCTTTAACACTGTTAAGCATCGATGCTGAAAAAGCATTCGACAGAGTTAACTGGACCTTCATGAAAGAGATGCTGAGCAAGTTTAATCTCCCTGATACCTTAGTTGAAGCTATCTTTACACTTTACAGGCAACCTTGCGCCAGACTGAGGATAAACGGCACTATGTCACAACCATTTGCAATATCGAATGGAACAAGACAGGGCTGTCCCCTTTCTCCCACTCTCTTTGTGCTGGTGATCGAGGCACTGATTCAATCAGTCCGTCAGGATCCTATGATTGAAGGAATTTAATATGGGGAGAGGAACCTTAAATGCACAGCCTTTGCGGACGATTTGCTGTTCCTTGTCACCAACTCGGAGACCGGGTTTAAAGCACTTAACCAAAAACTACAAGAATTTAGTGAACTCTCTGATTTTAAGGTAAATACAACGAAATCTGAGCTTCTTAATATTGCTCTTCCTGTCTCAGACCTGCCTCGTATGACCTCATCTTTACCTTTTCCAGTAGCTAAGGGCCCACTGACATACCTGGGCATTAAAATACCTAGAGATCTCAATGACTAGTACTCAATTATATCCCCTATTGGAGCATATAAAAACCTTACTTACTACCTATAATATTCCGTTCTTGTCGTGGATGGGACGTAAAAATGTACTAAAAGCATACATCTTTCCCATATTGCTGTATACCTTATACATGATACCCATAGCTATACCTACTAAATTTTCCTAGAGATAAAAAGAGCTTTTTTGAAATATCTATGGAAAGGCAAACGATCCAGGATCCCGTTCAAGCTCCTGACTAGATGAAAAGAGGGGGGAGGTTTAGGACTACCAGATCCATACCGATATTATCAGGCGATACAAATAAATAGATGGCTTGCACTTATAAATCCTAAGAGGCAAACTGATGTGGCACAATTAGGCAAACATGTATCTGGTCCTGCTTTTCTTCATAAGTTATGTCTTCCAAACCACACACCATTGTCAGATGAGAAATGTGACCCCCTGATGCGAGGACTCTTGGTGACATGGAATAAGCTGAGGGATTGTTTGCTCCCAGGAATATCTCCGTTGACCCCTGCAACCTTGCTACCCACCTTAATGGAAACCCCGAAAGGTACTTTCTCAGAACTATGGAACCATTTTAACACCTATACATTGGAAGATTTCTTCCAATAGACCTTCCTCAATCTATCAAACAGTCCCCTTCTTTCTTTCTATATCAAACACATTTCTCTAAGATCTGCTGCAGTGCTCTGAGGAAATATAGCTTTGACAGAACACTGACTACATTTGAAAAGCTCATAGTATCCCCACTCTTGAAACATAAAAAAATTTCCGCTATGTATGAGGTGTTGGGGAGCCAGGAGGAAGAATAAAAACCGCCTTTTATAGGTGAATGGGAAAAAGAGCTGGGTATTGTCTTAACCGAAGATGAAACAAAAAAGGTCTTGGCCAATTCCCATGGTTTTTCATCCTGCATTCGCATGCAAGAAAGTCATTGCAAACTCCTTACACGATGGTATGGAACACCTGAATTCCTTTTTAGACAAGGCCTCATAGATTCTGCTCAGTGCTGGAGATGCAGAGAGGGGATTGGGTCACACTCACATATCTGGTGGACTTACAAGAGGTGATGACAAAACTCACGTCCCCAGACTTTACAATCTCACCAGATATGATAATTCTCGGTAAACCGAATAAACAATACAGACCTGGTAAAAAAAGAGGTTATATCATATTTATTAGCAGCAGCTAGATCACTAGTTCCACTCCATTGGTTGAGCGAGACAGCTCCCTCACTCCAGGAATGGATACAGAAGGTAGATCAGATCTGTATATTTGAAGAAATATCTAGCTGGATAAATAGAACACACAATAAATTCCTCAAAATCTGAGGAACCTTGGCAAATCTTGAGAGGATCTCTCTGAGCCAACTATAAGAAAAGTTAGCTCCTTTTCTTATCTTCTTGCTTTCTGTCCTTCTTTGTTTCTTGCCTTTGCAGGGTGTTCAAACAGACCGACCCACCCCCCTCCTTCCCCACCTAATATTTGTGTATTGTCTTGTAAAATGTACGTCTCATATAAGTTCATTGATGATTGCACCCTTCTCTGTTCATGTTTGCATGTATTGCTGTAATGTATGCTCCGAGAGCCGCTATGTCACTTATATTTGAGCCCATTGTAAGGAGCTTCATTGTTTCTCTTGTTTTGTACTGAAAATTCGAAAATAAGAATTTATTTAAAAAAACGTAGTTTAAAAGTAGTAAAACATAATACTAAAATGTATAAATTTGATGTCACTGTAATAGCTCTGAACCACAGAATAAAATTAGTTATTTTTACCGAACAGTAAATGCAAAAAAAAAATTAAACCTAATGGCCGAATTACAATGTTTCTGCACGCAGCGTTAGGTCATAGTGTGCGCGACCCAGGGAAGAGATCGGAGCGCCGGACCAGAGGGCAGCCGCAGCGCAGGACAGGTGTTGGGGTGAAGATTCAGTTAGATTAGAAACTCGTCGGTCACTCGCTCCAAATCATTCAAGCATGTGCTAGCATACTAAGAAAGAGTCTGACACGTGGTTCAGTTTCAATCTCAGCTCATGCATAAGGCACTCAGTGGTGATACGGCTAGAAGCTTATGAGCTCTCTCTGATTTATTTCCAGTGTATGCACTTGTTATACAAAAAAGGCGTGATTAATAATAGGCAGGCTTTAAGCATATACACACAGTAGAAAAGGTGGGGGCCTCATTCACAGAGTTTTCCCCGCAAGCTAACAAGCAATGAACACATTCTTTGTTCCTCTAGTCGCATATCTTGGTTAATACCCCCACCGCAGCACCCTGGACAGGGGGGCGGGGGAGTCGAATCCGTATCAGGATGTACCAGGACATAAACTACATTCTAGACACACTGCAAAGCTGTATTACAAAAGCATATATGTCTTGTATCCGGTAGAGTTATTATCTTCTGATAGGTTCTTCTTCTGTGTGATTCCCTTTGTTCTGGGCTCGTGCAGGCTGCGTGATCAAGGCAGATACTAGCAGCCCCCTAGGTCTCGTTTTCACTGAATCGAAACTCAGTTTCACGTGAATCACATGGTGCAGTCTTAAATGTAGTCCCGGATACAGGCGTCATCTTAATATCTAATGTCTACATGTGCTTTATGTAGCAGGCAGAAAGGAAAATATGATTTGGAAATTCAAACAGTATAGTTCAACCTGACACAGGTAAGAAAGGTTTTTATTTTAACTTTATGTGGCTGGGTGGGCTGATCTGAGGTCTGATGGGGGCACATTCTGCTGATCTGAGGTCTGATGGAGGCACAATACGCTGATCTGAGGTCTGATGGGGGCACATTAAGCTGATCTGAGATCTGATGGGGGCACATTCTGCTGATCTGAGGTCTGATGGGGTCACATTAAGCCGATCTGAGGTCTGATGGGGGCACATTCTTATGATCTGAGGTCTGATGGGGGCACATTCTGCTGATCTAAGGTCTGATGGGGGCACAATACGCTGATCTGAGGTCTGATGGGGGCACATTAAGCCGATCTGAGGTCTGATGGCGGCACATTAAGCCGATCTGAGGTCTGATGGCGGCACATTCTGCTAATCTGAGGTCTGATTGAGGCACATTCGGATGATCTGAGGTCTGATGGGGCCATATTATGCCGATCTGAGGGGGGCACATTCTGTTAATCTGAGGTCTGATGGGGGCACATTCTGATGATCTGAGGTCTGATGGGGGCACATTCGGATGATCTGAGGTCTGATAGGGGCACAATACGCTGATCTGAGGTCTGATGGGGGGCACAATACACTGATCTGAGGTCTGATGGGGGGACATTACACCGATCTGAGGTCGGATGGGGGCACATACACGATCTGAGGTCGGATGGGGGCACATTACACCGATCTGAGGTCGATGGGGCACATTACACCGATGAGGTCGGATGGGCACATTACACCGAGGTCTGGGGCACATTCAGATCTGAGGTCGGATGGGGGCACATTACACCGATCTGAGTCGGATGGGGGCACATTACACCGATCTGAGGTCGGATGGGGGCACATTACACGATCTGAGTCTGATGGGGCACATTCTGCTGATTTGAAGTCTGATGGGGGCACATTCTGTTAATCTGAGGTCTGATGGGGGCACGATACGCTGATCTGAAGTCTGATGGGGGCACATTAAGCCTATCTGAGGTCTGATGGCACATTCTGCTGATCTGTGGTCTGATGGGGGCACATTCTGTTAATCTGAGGTCTTATGAGGGCAGAATACACTGATCTGAGGTCTGAAGGGGCCCATTGTGATGATATGAGGTCTGATGGGGGCACAATACGCCGATCTGAGGTCTGATGGGGGGCACATTCTGCTGCATGCTTATCGTATCACAGATGTGGACCCATTCACTTGAAAGGGTCAGCAAACTGGAGCCTTTCGTAAGCAACCTCCGGCACAACAGCTGTTGTGAAACTACAACTCCCAGCATGCATACTTCCTCTGCTCTTCTCAGAACTCATAGAAATTAATGGAGCATGCTGGAAATTGTAGTTTCACAACAGCTGTCGAAGAGTGTCTGATCCCTGCTGTAGTGTGCTCAACCCGGGACTATAAAGGAACAAAGGTGCAGGTAGATTAGTTTGGTAAACTTTTTTTTTTTTGGGGGGGTAGGGGTGAAGAACTCGGAAAAACCTTCATAACACCTTCCAGACACAAACAGTTTTCATTTCCTGACAGAGCCTAATTTTGGAAATCTGATGTCATTTCATGTAATAACAACCTTGGAATGCGATTCTGAAAGTTTTTTTTCCATGACACATCGTACTTCAAGTTAGTGGTAAATTCAGGTCGCTATCTTTTTGTTTTATTTCATTTACAGAAATCTAATTTTATCACCTCACAAAATATTGAACATTCACCATATGACTACTTTATGTTGACTTAAAGGGAACCTGTCATCTCCAAAACACCCCCTGAACTAGAGTAAGTGTTGTATAGTGTAAGTGATGCTGAACCCAAATATGTAATTTTTATGTTCATACTCACTTCCATTCTGATGTTGTGCTCCCACAAACATGCAGTAAAATGCACTCACTGGACTCCAGTGCTCACTCACATAATGGAGAGGACTCAATGGAGAGGACTCAAAGAAGAGTCCTCTCAATGCATTTTACTGCTGGTTTGTGGGAGCACAGCGTTGTAATAGAAGTGAGTATGAAGATAAAACTTACATATTCGGATTCAGCGCCACTTACACTATACAACACTTAGTCTAGTTCAGGGGGTGTTTCGGAGCTGACAGGTTCCTTTTAACTTTGTAAATGTCCTTTTATGTTTTTAGGACATTAGAAAGCTTAGAATTTTAGAAGCAATTTTTCAAATTTATATTTAATTTTTCAATTTTTTTAAGGACCAATTGAGTTTTCAATTGACTTTGTGGGGCTTACATAATAGAAACCATACACAAATGACCCCATTTAAAAAATTACACCCCTCGAATTATTCAAAATGTATTTTAGAAACTTTAACACTAGGTGTTCCACATTAAAGCAGATGGGGGTGAAATTTAAATATGTAATTTTTTTTGTGTTAAGACTTTCCATTTTAATCCATTTGTTCCCGTAATGCAGCAAGAGTTAACAGCAAAACAAAGGGCGATCCCACGGGCGTTTTTTTAGAAACTGTCAAAATGAAAAATGTCACTTCTTCCAATAAAATGTTGCTTTATCCCCATATTTTTCATTTTCACGAGGGGTAACAGGAGAAAAGTCACGACACAATTGGTTACCCATTTTTTCCTAAATACAGCAACACCACATATGTGGTCATAAACTGCTGTATGGGCACGCCACTGGAAAAGGATAGCCATTGGGCTTCTAGAGGGCAAATTTAGCTAGATTGTTTTTTGGCCAGAGCTGCTGAGGTACCAGGAAACATTGTGGGTTTTACACTATACTAAGTATGACAATACCCCCTATGTGGTTTTAAACTGCTGGTGGGCACAGGTAGGGTTCAGAAGAGAGAGAGCACCACGTGCATTTGAGGCCTAGTTTGGTAATTTATACAGTACCAACCAACAAATGTTTTTAGCTTTGAGCTGAAATAACCGGAGGATGTATCAGATAACTTTTTATGGGACAGAAAAAGAATGTTGAAGTAGGGCAGCAAGAGAGGGTGTAGATATCACAGAATCTCGACCTGGGTAAAATAAAGATGAGCCCTGTTCTATTGAGCTAATGCCTCAAGAGACCCCAGAAGCTCTGGAGAGAAGCAGAGCACATCCAGAAAACGATAAATGAGTCAGCCTTAGGAATGTGCATTCAGTGCCCGTGGGGCTGCCCCATGCGGATCTCGGACCCATTCATTTGAATTGGGTCCGCACTGCAAAAAAAGTAGTGCATGCGCTACTTGGCACACCGTAGTGCTCTGTGGTGTTCCGATCCGAGCCTCCGTTCTGCATCTCCATGATTGTGGACGCATTGAAGTGAATGGGTCTGCGATCCATGATGCGGGCTGCACACGGCCGGTGCCCATGTATTGTGGACCCAGCATATGCGGGCCGCAATACGGGCAAGGGCTGGCAAATGTCTATGGAAGATGTAGGAGAGAAGAGACCTAATATGGGACCAGATTACTCTGGAGGAAACAGATACAAGTAGACCACTACCATAAGAGCACCATCATAGAGTTACCATCTGGGACACTCTAGGAGAGGCGAGAAAGACAACACAGAGGAGCAGTTCATCTGCATGGGACTGGTGCAGTAAAAGCGAGAGAGAAACGGGGTGGGGAAAAGTGGCAAAGATGTCCGTGAAGTCTGGCATAAACAAAGAACCACTTCTCTGCGGAATACAGGCTGAAAGGAGACAGACTAGAATGATGTTTGGAAATAGGACATCTGAATGTCAGACTGAAGAAATGCCACTGCAGTGGCAGACACCATTTCTGAAATGGGGACAGCGGAGTAATGTCACCATATAAGGGGACCACAAGTTCCATCCTTGGCAGAGGCAACTGGGAAAGAAGGGACACTCCAGCAGACTGCCTACAAAGAAGCCTTACAACTTACCAAGTCTGGTAACCCAGCAACAAGACAATTACAGTATACCAGGAAGGAATATTTCAACACAGAAAAGCTTGGTACATTTTGAAGGAATCTACTGGCCAACATCTACAGGAACATCAACATCTACAGGAACATTGCCCTGTGAGGAACAGGAAAGCAGTAGCACTCCATTTAGTCATATTGCTGATAAGATTGCATCTTAAGAGTGTAGCCATGCCAAATCTAGTGACCAGGACAGTAGGAAGACTCTGCTTGATGAGCAACCGATGCTGATCCAGTCACTACATCATGGTGCTTGCCAGGTTGAGCAGAATAGAAACAGAAAAACTACACTGTATAAAGAAGAGAGAAATGCAGCTGCCTAGTACACATGCTCACCAGGAAACATCCAGTAATGTCACCCTTAGTTCACCCACAGAGATTAAATCTGAAAAAAAAAAAACTGCATCAGATACTGCAATTAAAGAGCTAGAAACAGAAGTATTCCCTAAGGAGAATGGAAGTGCTTTTGGCTGGTGCACACAGAGCTACTGCGGCTCAGTCTGTCATATATACTATATCAAGAGATTGCCTGGCGGAGACAGTATAAATACCAAACTGCCTGATACTCCTTAGAACTGCATAGTCTGGTCGGCTCCAATAGCAAGCAGGAGAATAAGCACACTGTTAATAAAGGTAATACAGATGCCTGAGATAAGTTATAAGATATAACATCCTGCAATATTCCAGTGACTGTGCTTGTTGAAGAGGAATGTGGTTGCCTGAATCACATTCAAACTAGATAGAGCAACTATGTAGTGCAAATAGTAAAAATAAAATAAAATTTATATATTTTATATATATATATATATATATATATACATATATATATATATATACACTTTGTGAAAAAGGCAGACAGAGCTGGAGAGGGTTCAGAGGAGGGCAACTAAAGTAATAACTGGAATGGGTGGACTACAGTACCCAGAAAGATGATCAAAATTAGGGTTATTCACTTTAGAAAAAAGACGACTGATCTAATAACTATGTATAAATATATCAGGGGTCACACAGAGATCTCTCCCATGATCTATTTATCCCCAGGACTGTGATTGTGACGAGGGGACATCCTCTGCGTCTGGAGGAAAATGATGATTACTTACCGGTAATCGGATTTTCCAGACCCCACGACAGCACCACAGAGAGAGGGGATCCACCCCCAGGGACAGGAAACCTGCAGAATAAAAAGGTGGAGCCACTCTCCCACCTCAGTGGTTTTCAGAGCACGAGAGGGACTCCGACCTTAGTCAGTTAATCCAGAGAAGTACATAAAAATAACCACCACCTCTAGACCATTTTTTTTTTTTTTTATATGCTACACCAAGTGCAAAAACTACCACAACCGGGAGGGTAATATAAGGGTGCTGTCGTGGGGTCTGGAAAATCCGATTACCGGTAAGTAATCATCATTTTTCCCCTCCCCCACGACAGCACCACAGAGAGAATTACAGAGAAAAATCAGGGAGGGACCACGGCCGAAAGAACCTTTCTACCAAAGGAAAGATCAGAGGATGACAGAAGATCCAATCTATAGTGACGAAAAAAGGTAGAAGGAGAGGACCAAGTGGCTGCCTTACAAATCTGATCCAACGTGGCACAAGATTTATCAGCCCAAGACGTAGAGATAGCACGCGTGGAGTGAGCCTTCACCGAGAGAGGCGGAGAAAGACCAGACTGAACATAAGCAATAGAAATGCCTAGTCTGACCCATCTTGCCAAAGAACTCTTGGTAGCCTTCATACCTCTGTTTGGACCAGAAAAGAGCACAAACAGAGCTGAAGACTTTCTCCATGGTTTTGTAACCTCCAAATATCTTAACAAACAACGCCTCACATCCAGAGTATGGAATTCTACTTCTTTAGGCGTTTTAGGATTATTACAAAAAGAAGGCAGTATGATCTCCTGAGATCTATGGAACCGGGAACATACCTTTGGTAAAAAGGCCGGATCAGTACGAATAATTACCCTGTCTTCCATGATCTCAGTGAATGGAGGATTTTTAGAAATTGCATGAATGTCACTCACCCTTCTTGCTGAAGTAAGCGCCACCAAAAGAATTAGCTTTAAAGTGAGGTGCTTCTCCGAACAAGAGGAAATTGGTTCAAATGGCTGTTTCATTAGAGCCTGCAAGACCACATTTAAGTCCCAAGGAGGGACCTTTGGAACAGAAAATGGAGAAATCTTCTGAATGGCCTTAAAAAATCTAATCACAAATGTATCCCTCGCAAAATTCTGATTGAACAGACTAGATAGAGCAGATACATGGACCTTTAGAGTGTTTTTTGCCAAGCCTAACGATAGACCCTTCTGTAGGAATTCAAGCACCTGAAGACTAGGAACTGTATCTGGCCAATCCCTGGGATTCAGATTAAAACACTCTATAAATTTTAACCAGATTCTAGCATAGATTTTAACCGTAACTAGCTTCCTACTCTTAAGTAAGGTAGAAATAAGATTCTGGGAAAACCCCCTCTTTGTCAAAAGGACCCTTTCAAGATCCAGGCCGTCAATCGGAGGCCCCGAACCTGGGGATGAACGAATGGACCCTGAGACAACAGGTTCGGAACCTCCGGCAGGATCCAAGGATCTGCTACTGACATCGAGCGGAGCAGAGAAAACCATGCCCTCCGGGGCCAAAATGGAGCAATTAACACAATCATCGCCCTGTCTTCCCTGATCTTTTTCAAAACCAACGGGATCAGCTGAAAAGGTGGGAATGCATAACCCAAAGGGAAATCCCATTTGATTTGTAGAGCATCCACCCCATATGGGGATTCTCCCTGGTTTATCGAGCAAAAATTCTCCACCTTGCGATTCTTTCTGGTAGCGAACAAATCTATCACCGGGGTTCCCCACAACCTTGTTATATCTAGAAACACTTCCTGGTTGAGGGACCACTCCCCCTGCCTCAGCTGATACCTGCTCAAATAGTCCGCCTGAACATTTTCTCTCCCTCTGATATAAAGGGCCGATATATGTTGACTCTGTATCTCTACTATCCTGAATATCCCATACACCTCCGACAGAAGGGAAAGAGATCTCGTCCCCCCCTGATGGTTTATATAAGCCACCGTGGTTTGATTGTCCGACAGTATCCTGATATGATTCGACTGCCACAAGTGCCGAGTTGCTAGAAGACCCATCTTTACTGCCAACAACTCCTTTCTGTTTGATGAGAATATTCGCTGCTCCCGAGTCCACGACCCCTGGAAATTTTGGTCCTGAATATGCGCTCCCCATCCCCAGGGGCTTGCGTCCATAGTCAGGATCATTGGTCTCTGGTAACACCACGGAATACCCTGACATAAGTGTCTTCTGTCCTTCCACCACGTCAGCGTCTGAAGCGTAGCCGAAGATATCTGTAACCTTGAATCCAGACAAACTCCTGCTTGTTTCCATACTGCCAGAATCTCGATTTGCAGAGACCTGGTATGAAATTGCGCCCATTCCACTGCTGGAATACATGATACCAGAGTTCCCAGAACTGACATCGCCCTCCGCACTGTCAAAGACCGGGATTCTAACCGACACAGCTGATCTTGTACTTTTTGAATCTTTTCTTCCGTTAAGAAGGTCCTCTGCAACGAAGAGTCCAGAACAAGGCCTAGAAAAATCTGACGTCGCGATGGGACAAGCCTTGATTTTTTCACGTTTATAATCCATCCCAGACTCTGCATAATCTCGCAAACTTCCCTGACCACTGATGTAACCTCCTGTAGAGTTCGAGATATTATCAAGAAGTCGTCCAGGTATGGAATCAACATCACCTTTTTCTTTCTGATAAAAGAAGCCATCTCTGCCACAATCTTGGTGAATACTCTTGGAGCCATAGAAAGGCCAAAGGGCATTGCCTGGAACTGGAATTGTTGTATCCGACCTTCTACAGAAATCGCCACTCTCAGGTACCGTTGGAAATCGGGATGTATTGGGACATGAAAATAGGCATCTTTTAGATCTAGAACTGCCATAAAGCATTCTGGGAATAACAATGGAACTGTCGTCTTTATTGTTTCCATCTTGAATTTTCTCAACCTCAAGAACTGATTTAAATTCTTCAGGTTGATAATGGTTCTGAATGACCCGTCTGGTTTTGGTACCAGGAAGAGAGTTGAGAAATAACCTGTTGACAACTCCTCTGCTGGAACTGGAATCAAAACTTCTTTTTCTACCAACATTAAGACTTCTTCTAAAATGGGAGAAGGTCTTCCCTCTTTTAAGCCAGTGTGGGTAACCACGAATCTTTGCGGAGGAAGGGAGACAAAGTCTAACTTCAGCCCTGAACGAACAATCTCTAGAACCCAGGGCACCGCAATCTCCTGCCAGGCAGGGAGAAAGGAGAGAAGCCTTCCTCCCACTGGCAGTCTGGCGTCATTGCTGAGAGGATTTTTTATCTCCTGCGGAAGGGTTCCCAAAGAGAAACCCCTTCCTGGACGAAGCTCTGGGTTTAAACGCCTGTTCTCTATCCCGAAATTGCCTTTTACCCCCTCTACCGGATGGACGAAAGGACTTCCTAGGTCTAGAAGAAAAAGATCTATAGGAGGACTGAAAAGAACCTGGAAACCTCTTTTTACTATCTGCCGCTTTTTCTAACAGATCATCTAGATCTGGCCCAAAAAGATATTCACCTCTGCAAGGGATACCACAAAGCCTCTGCTTAGAAGAGATATCTCCCCCACTCCAACTCTTGAGCCACAATGCCCGTCTAGCAGAATTAGTCAGGGCTACTGACTGAGCAGATAATTTAAGGGCATCCACTGAGGCATCAGATAAAAAATCTGCAGCTTTTTGCAAGGTTGGGAGAGAGGCTAAAATCTGGTCTCTAGGGCATTTTTCTCTCAACTGAACCTCCAATTGTTCTAACCAGAGAGATAAAGACCTGGCAGTAACTGTGGCCGCAATGTTAGGCCTAAAGGAAGAAGCCGAGGCCTCCCAAGCTCCTTTTAACAAAGATTCCGCTTTTTTATCTAACGGATCTTTAAGGGTCCCGGCATCCTCAAATGGCAAGGAAGACCTTCTCGACACCTTAGAAATAGCCACATCTATTTTTGGCGCTTTATCCCAGGCAGAGGAAGTTTCCCCTTCAAAGGGGTATTTTCTTTTAAAGCTTCTTGGCAAGAAGATCTTCCTATCTGGTTTCTTCCATTCATTTTTTATCAATTTAGATAAATTCTCATGCACTGGAAAACTTCTACGTTTTCTCTCTTGCAATCCTTCAAACATTGCGTCAGAAACCGACTTGTCCACCCTTTCTTCCTCCAGATTCATAGTGGCCTTTATAGCTTTTAAGAGCTTATCAGTATCATCAGGTGAAAAAAAGGCTCTCTGAACAGCCTCCTCCTCAGAAGAAGAGCTGTTATCAGAGGAGCTACACAAAAAAGGCGGCTCTGAATCCGCAGAAGAATCGTCCTTAGCAAGATGAGTATCCCTAGATGAACCGCCCCACTTAGAAGTCTTCAGGGTATTCTTAACTTCTGATCTGATAAGAGTCTTAATATTTTTAAGGAAAGACGGGGATTCTTCCGCCACCATTTTATCTATGCAATTTTGGCACAATTTCTTTTCATAGGAAGAAGAAAGGGTTTTTCCACACAAGGCACATTCTCTATTCTTTCTTTTACTCAACACCTTTTTAGGTTTTGTCTAGAAGAAAGATATAACACCATTTTAGAAAATATACATGATCCCGAGAACTCACCCATTCAAAGAACATGGAGTACCGGAACTGGAGTCGTAGCTCTGTCTGCAGACTCCTGCCTCTTTTCTTCCTCCATTATAGCGCAGGGAAAACACCACAGAGTCACTGCGCAGGAAAGAGGGAAAAAGTATAAAGCTACCTGGAATCATCCATATGTACAGAGGTCCCTCCAGCTTACAGGACCAAACTTCCTCCTTAACACACGAGGGGCCAGGGAACCACCACAACCTCCAGCGTTCCCTTGGCTTAGAACGTCTTTTTATGTAATAATCCTGGAACTGCCGTTTCCGGGGGCGTGCGCTTCAAACGCCGGAACCGGAAGTCCATATGCGGTCCACCTGCGTTCCACTCACTCCCCGCCGGAAGCGCGTCACTCACCGCAACCGGAAAGGATGCCGACGATACGCTGCACTCAGAGAAACCTCCGGAAGACGCTGCCGGCCAGCCGACTAGAATCCAGGCCTCGGCGTCCCTGCGTGGCAGTGCTCCCCCGGAGATGCCCACGCTCCTGCCGTAAAGTAAAGAAGGATCCCCGGAATCCCTCTTTACCATCGGGTCCGCGCGATGGACCCCGGCAGGAATCTACCACCAGCCCTCTAGGGAACCCCTAGGACTTCCAGGATGCGGTAAGAACCTGAAAAGAAATACTGCAGGTCTCCCACTCCAGGGACAGGAAACCACTGAGGTGGGAGAGTGGCTCCACCTTTTTATTCTGCAGGTTTCCTGTCCCTGGGGGTGGATCCCCTCTCTCTGTGGTGCTGTCGTGGGGGAGGGGAAAAGAAGGTTTGTACACAAACATAGAAGAGGATTCTTTAGGGTTAGAGCAGTGAGACTATAGAACTCACCATCACCACCTCCTCAGGTAGAAAGCTTACTAAAAGAGTTCAAGAGAGGCCTGGATGTATTTCTGGAGGGTAATAATATTACAGGTTATAGTTACTAGAGAGGGGTCGTTGATCCAGGGAGTAATTCTGATTGCCTGATTGGAGTCGGGAAGGAATTTTTTCCCTAAAGTGGGGAAAACTGGCTTCTACCTCACAGGTTTTTTTTTTGCCTTCCTCTGGATCAACTTGTAGGAGAACAGGCCGAACTGGATGGACAGATGTCTTGTTTCGGCCTTATATAACCTATGTTACTCTAGTTCAGGGGTGTTTCGGAGATGACAGGTTCCCTTTAAAGCCCCCAAGTCACCCTACTGACACTGCATTTAGTGTGGACACCCTATCGACATAGTGTAGGGCAGACCAGAGAGGGAAGGGGCTGGAGGAATTGAATGGGAGTCGAAAATGGGACCACTGGGCATGTGGCCTAATGGGCCGTAAAAACACACAGCGTAGCCAGGAAGGGGAAACTGTAGGTGCAAACAATTTGCGCTGGAGAGGCCTGTGCATCAGTATTTTATTGCACACTTGTCTGTTAACCAATGCAGCATGTGAACTTAGCCTTAGGCCGGACTTGAATGTCTGGATTCTGGACCAACCATTGTTTAAATGACCCAAATTCACAGCATCATTGGGATCAATGATGTTTTGAGTTTTAGTCATTAAATCTGCAACTGGGCCAGACACATATCTGGAATTCAGCCTTAGAGTTGTTTTCCACCCAATAGACCAAGACGGTGCTTCTGTACGGTTTTACAGCAAATCATTGCTATTTTTAGCTGCTACATCTGGACTTAAACTTATAAAGCCTGCATAGCCCTAACCTAAAACATACTGTTCATACAGCTTTATTGGTTATTGCCGACTAACTTGTATGTATCAATTTGTTACTTATACAGCCACTAAAGAATCCCAAAAGAAGTCTGATGTACACATCAGGGATGCATGACTGAAGCCCCACAGGAGGCAGTAACTTTATAGTAAGGTTTAATATATTAAAGTATACTTCCAATTCTGTTGCTTTCCTAATTTGAAGAGAAAAGTTAAAATAGAGAAAACACAAGACGTTTTGGAATAGTCAGGAAAAAGTGCTGACAACGTATTTTAATGTACAGTTTAAGTGCTGCAGTTATGCATCAACGTTAATTTTTGTAAAATGTATGAAAGGACTAACCTGATAAAACAGACATAATTGTGGTTTATTGACATGAATTAAAATGCCCAACCAGTGCTGCAATGTGACAGTATATTACAAAAATTAAATGTCATATACTGTACTACTTCCACAAGGATCATACAATAAAAAAAATATGTACAATGTTTTATCAAATGAGGTGGAAGCTTCAAGCAATATACAAGCAAATACAGTATTTACAAAACTTCTAAAGAAGTCAAGATGTTAAAACTGAACTATACATTAAATTACAATTGTGTAAATAAGCAATGTAACATTGAAACTGGCTCTGTGTTATCTATACACGCAAATAGCACAGGAGGGAAAAGAAAAAACGTGTTAGTGCTCTTACCTGTGTATTTAGCTCACATATAAAACTTACAATAGAAAACATTCACTAAATGAACTGACAAGTGACTCATGTTGCGCAGTATGAACTCTGCTGCACCAGAACAGAACTGGAATGTTTACTCTCAATCTAAAGACTCAAAATTGGCTTCAAAGAACTACTATCAGACATTAAAAAAAATGGACAATGAAAGCGCACTGGTACTTGGATTTTTACAAATTTTCATATACAGGCTTTAAAAAGTACCTTTACAAGGTACATAGAAAATGTACAGTTTATTTTACACAACATTTTAAAAATGTTAAGCACAACAAAACCAAACCTAATGCCAGCCTGAGCCGTGATAATTGTTTTGGAAAGGTGGCACCTGCGGTCTGTGAATAGGTAACTGGCCAGGCACTGTTGAGGCCTGCTGTGGTCCTTGTACCCCATGGGGTAGACTTACAGACCCAGGATGAGGACAGAACCCTGCAGGTGATGCAATACTGTTTGGTCCTTGTGGCTGAATATGAGGCCCCTGACTAGGAAGTGGATGGTGCTGTCCTGGCGCAGAAGACTGGTGCTGTGACACAGACCCCACTGTATTATGAACAGGAGCCTGGGTTGAATATGATGCTACCGGCGGATGAGCCCCTGAAGGAAACATTGCAGGTCCTTGGTGAGTCTGTAAATGTAATCCTTGTGCTGATGCAGAGTGATGTCCTGAACCACCTAGAACATTAGCCGATTGAGGTGGAGGTGGTGGGGGTGGAGGAGGAGGAGGGGGTGGAGCATTATTTAAAACATGCTGATGTTGCACCTGCAAGCCTTGATGACCAGCTGGAACATGTTGCATGTGGGAATGGTGGGAACTTGGGCTTGGAGGAGGTGGGGGAGGAGGTGGTAAATGGTGTCCTGTGGTCTGTGAATGAATAAGTGCACCACTAGCAACTTGCACTGCATGAACTGGACCAGGGACATGTTGTTGATGACATCCTGGTGGAGGCGGAGGTGGTGGGGGAGGAACACTTGATGGTACAGTAGAGTTCTGTGAAGGCAAATAATGTCCAGAATTTACATGATGTCCTTGAACTGCTGGTTGCCCCGTGGTTGTTGCATGGCCCTGGTTTGGGCAGGATGTAAACACAGGCTGCTGGGGAATATTACCTTTAATTTGACTATAGTTCTGAAAAGATGCAGACGGTTGCTGGTTTGGATAAAAGTTTGCTGTTGATGGTGGGGGGGGAGGGGGAGGTGGTGCAGAGCTGTTCACAGTCTGTTGATTAAAGGGACTATAGACTGTTGAACACTGTCCTGTCTGTGCCTGGGAATACAACTGCCCACCGGTTGGCTGCGGATTCGAAGGCTGCAGGTTTTGAGACACAGGATAAAAGTTCACATGGTTTTCTCTTTGTGGTGTCGCCACCTGGTGTGAAGAAGGATGGAGAGATCGGTATGGCGATCCTAACTGTTGTGAATGAGGCTTTGGTGAAAGGTAACCATGCTGCACAGGTGTGGATGACTTTGGAGGCTGTTCCAGATGAGGGGAAGATGGACAGTGCAGTTTTAAAGGTGTAGAAGGCAGCTTTTGTGAATGAGGTTGTGCAATATGGGACTTTGATAATTGTTTCTGATGTGGCTCCGATTTAAAAGGGCTTGTATTCTCAGTCACTGGTGTATTTACGGTGGTTTCTTGGGAAGCATCAGCCTTCAAAGGTGGTTTAGATCCTGAAGAACAAGGCTGGAGGAAATAAAGAATGGAGCACGAGATTATTTTAGCATAAAAATATACTTTTGCAAAGCTGTTGCTATAATTAAAATGACAAGATTACATTAAAAATACTACACAGGGAATTAAGTTGCCTATATACCTTCAATAGCTGTCAGTATAATGATCGTTTGGTTGACAGCAATCTGTCCCAACTCCCCCATAGACATACATGCTTGTATTAGCCTTATTACCCAGGAAAACACATGGATCGGGAGTTAAAATTCAACAGGTCCTCTGCCCTGATATCATCTGTCAGGGGACAGCTGGGACCCAACCCCCCAGTACTCTGTGTATGTATGGGGTGCCTTTACAGAGAATTGCAGCGGTTCCACAACTGACAAAGACGAAACTCATTAAAACTTTAGCACAACTGCACAGTTTGACTATACCCTTACAGTTGTCAGGACCAGTCTAATAACAGAAACTAAAAATCAAAGAGAATTACAGTAGCCAATGTTTTTCAAGTTCTGTATGATAGGTGATGCATGTCAGCTATTCAGATAGCACAGAAAAACATCTTAGGCTACTTTCACACTGGCGGCAGGCCTGATCCGGCAGGTGAAGGGTGCTGCCGGATCAGGCCTGCCGCAGTGACATGTGTGGAGCCGGAACCGCGCTCCGGTCCCACACATGTCTCACAGTACATACATACACACACATATAGACATACAAACACACATACATACTTACATGCTCCCGGCAGGTCTTCGGAGCGTCGGAGGGACAGGACGGCTCGCACAGGTGACGATTCCCCACAGCGCCCTCTGCTGGGCGCCTGGTGGAATCGTCATCTGTGCGCGCCGTCCTGTCCCTCCGACGCTCCGAAGACCTGCCGGGAGCATGTAAGTATGTATGTGTGTTTGTATGTCTATATGTGTGTGTATGTTTATGTGTATGTCTGTGTCTGTATGTGTCTATGTGTAGCCGGATCCGTAATGAACTCCATTGAAAGTCAATGGAGGGCGGATCCGGTTACCATTATGGTCACACCAGACGGATCCACCCCCATTGACTTGCATTGGGGGTCATTCCGGATCCGTCTTGGTGCGGATGCCTGGACCGGAGAGCAAACCGCAGCATGCTGCGGTTTGTTCTCCGGTCTGAAGACGGAACGGAATGCTTTCAGGAGCCTCCGTTGTCTTCAGTTCAGTTCCCCATTGACAATGAATGGGGACAAAACTGAAGCGTTTTATTCCAGTATTGAGCCCCTATGACAGAACTCAATACCGGAATTTTAAAACGCTAGTGTGAAAGTAGCCTTACCAAATTTTGTTGTGAAGGACTCCTGCAGTTCTTCTGGCATGCATCTGGAGACTGGGTTTCCTTAACATTTGCGCATTCTCCATTTTCAGTTTCACCATCTGACAAGAGAAAAAACTAAGTTAGCAAACAGACACAGGATAGTGATGCATTGTGGAAAGCACACAAGTTCCGCATTACAGACTGACCAATACTGCCAACTTCTGAGGAACACTTTATGAACCATTGGCCTACAGTCTGCCGCTGCAGATCATTTCTTTACTCCAGGGCTAACGTGAATACCTGCAGGGCTAACGTGAATACCTACAGACACAACACAGTCCATGACTGCAGAAAATGGTCTCCAACTCAGAAAACTTAATTATAGTAAAAGGGACAAATGGTGCTTCCACGTTTACAATTTACAAAAGGCAAACATGTATTAAGATCTAAAGTCTTAAAATCAGGGGGCGTCTTTTTATTTTTATATCTAGACAAGTAAGCGACATATAATATAAAAAAATGGAAAACTAAATTTAAAGAAACATTACACATTCATAAACACAACACAAGGATACAACAAGTGATTTGACCCACCACCATCTTTATCCTTCCTGTGGTCACTCAATAACAAAGCTCTGTGATAGCTCCTTTCTCTGACTTGTTCCACAGATGTTGAAGAAGTCCTGAAAGATATAAAACCAAACCATTAAGTAGGAAATCAGAAAAAAAAAAAACATACAATGCACCACAACACTAGAAATTCTTTTCACTGACCCATACAATGTTTTAAAGGGGTTGTCTTCGGCAGGGATCAGACACCCTGCATCCCCTGGCTGTCAGCTGTTCGGTGTAGCTCTGCTGCTGGAAGTCTGTGCCGAAACTACACAGCACTGTCAACTTTGTAGTGGTCAAAACTCACAAGTGCAGGGGTTGCTCCCATTCATGACAATGGGAGCAGCTCGGCAGTTGCAGGCACTGTCCACTACCATGTTTTCACTATTGACAAGCAAATGCTCATTGTGATAACCAGCCTAGTTAAAGGGGTTGTCCAACTACAATATCTTATCCCATTATAAGATCGTATTCCCTATCCGCAGAATTAGGGAGAAGTTTAATCATCAGGGGTCCAACTAGTAGGGCCCCAGCTGATCATATGTGTGTGTGATGCTCCATTCCAACAGGTGAAAATGGGCCCCCATTCTTGTGATTGGCAGGGTCCGGTCGGACACTTATATGGCATAAGTTCTTGTAATGGGACAACCCCTTAAATGGTTGCAGAACTGCCATTAGAAACAAAATAGCTCTGAACTTTCATTTTGCCATTTACCTTTTTTTCATTTTTTTGAGGTAGAAATAAGTGATCTGACTGGTTGCTAGAGACAACATGGACAGTTTTGAGGCTCATTTTAGCACAGCTCTATGTGGCCTTACAATGCAAAAAGATGCTTACGTGTGAAGTGTTAAGTCTAAATGTAAAATGACTTCTAGGGACACAATGCACTTTAACAGTAAGGGTGAACTGAAGTGGCAGATCTGCTATGGATTTTACCTGCAGATAAGTACAGGTAACATCTACAGTAACAAATCTCACACACATGCTGTGGACATTGTACACACAGAAAACAGAGCATGCTGCGTATTTTCTACAGTATTCGCACACTCATCATTTTCTAAGTGATAGGGGTAAAATCTGTGATGAGTCCGCCACAAAATGTACATGGACCTACCTTGTCAATAGAGTTCAGTTTTTTCCACCCTTTTTGTGAAAATGACTGTAGTTATCTAAACAGTTTAATTAGGTATCAATTTTTAAGTTGGCAACCATTGCTCGAAAACAGGAAGCAAACAAACAAGAAGGGCGGGAAAATGAAAAACATTTATACCATTGAACCTCTGGATCACTTTTCTCATTAGCAGTGGCATCCGTAACTTGAGAACTTTGCTCGGTCTCCTCTAAGGAGGTGCTCTGGACCTCAGCTGGCAGCGGTACAGTCAAATTAGGAACACTTTCAAAAGGTTCGACACTTTCCAAATTGTTACTACAGATTTCATTAGTAGTAGAACAGTTCCCAAGTACATTTCCACTTTCAGGATGTGGGGAAAGCGCGACCAGCGGCAAAGTTTCAGACTTTGAGCCACTCTTTCTAGCTTCACGTTGCCTTTTTCGGTACTCCAATAAGGATACCTGCATGAAACAAATGTACAACAACATTAATGCACATTGTAGTAAATTAATATCAATTAAAAAAAGTTGTTTTGGCTAATAAAAAAAACAAAAACATGTAACGCTCTTGAATAGGTTGTCATTGTAGAGTATTATTAAATGAAAACGACATGTTTAAACAAAGTTTGGCAAGTAAGTGCATGGATTGCGTGTATCCTAGTTCCCCTGTCACAGAGTTAGGCTTCATTCACACATCCGTATTTGTGCACATCCTGGAAAACGGTCAGTTTTTTGCGGATCCGTTGTTCCGCAAAAAACTCAGTTTTTCCAGGACATCCGTTCCGTTTTTCCGTAAAACTTTCTTTTTTTTTTCTCCCCTCCTGGAACGGAACTCGCAAATACGGATGACATGTGGATGCCTTTCCGCATGTCCTCCGCATTTTTTGCGGATCCGTAGACTTTCATTGTGCTACGGAGCGCAATTCGGAAGAAAAGTAGGACAGGAGGATTTCTTTATGCGGACAGTCGGAACGGACACCACACGGTGTACTGTCCGCATTTTTTCGGGACCCATTGAAATGAATGGATCCGCATCCTATCCGCATAATTGTCCGCGAATTGCGGAAACGGATGCGGACACATTATACGGACGTGTGAATGAGGCTTTAGTTAAAGTAGCTATCCTGAACAAGATAATGACGTCAGAATAGGTCATCATTATCTCATTGGCGGGGTTGCTGCCGGTATCATCTTTTCAGGGAGGTCCTGCACTCTGGTGAATGCTGCGGGGTCCTGCATCCTTCCAAGCACAGCACCATACATAGTATAACGGCTGTGCTTGGTATTGGAGCTCAGCCCCACTGACTTTGAATGGGCTGAGCTGCAACTAGGCCATGTGACCGATGTAAGGTGATGTCACTGGCCTAGGAAGAGGCTGCTGCTCTGATCAGTCACATGAATAGGTCATAAATATCTTTTACTGGAAAACCTTTTTTAATGGAGGCTGCTGGTAGATGGAAACACTCACATGACCCTTCATCAGCAGCCATTTTGTGATATAGAGGCCAACCCCTTTAAATGCATGAAAATGGTACTAAAACGTTTGTCTACTGTGATTTCCACTAGCAGGGAACTCATTTTCCACAGCTGATCTGGCTGAAATCTGCCGCCACAAACACAGCCTTAATCGCAACAGGACACAGCAAAGGGTTGAAAGCCGAAGGTAAAACCAGCAGCATAGATTAACACTGCAGTTTACGCTGCAAGAAACTGCCGATATTCCACATGCTAGTCAACTGTGAAGAATCTGCAGCATTTAGGCAGTCACACTAGCCAAGAAGAATACTTGAATTAAATACTTATTTAGTACATCTTAGGCTACTTTCACATCAGCGTTTTTGTCGGACAAGTCATGGGTCTGCAAAATCGCTTCCGTTACAATAATACAACCGCATGCATCCGTCATAAACGGATCCGGTTGTTTTATGTGCAGCGTTATTCTGGGAGCGCAACCAAATGGAACGGAATGCATTCTGGTACACTCCGTTTTGTTGTCGCTATTGACAATGAATGGGGACAAAACTGAAGTGTTTTCCTCCACTATTGAGATCCTATGACTGATCTCGATAGCAGAATTGAAAACGCTAACGTGAAAGTAGCCTTAGCAGAATTAGTGAACATGTTATTAGGGGTCACAAGATTATCCAACACCATCTAATTTTTTTCTGTCTCAGAGTAAAACATTTGGCAAATATCAGGCAAATGTAGGATCAGTACTACAACGTAGAATACTGAAGAATATTCACTTACCTTTTTCTTTTGTGGAGGATTTAATGGTGTGCCATTTCCATCTAAGACACCATCACTGTTAAGTGCTCGACCAAATCCAGTAATAAGTCCTTCTTCTGAAGAACAAAAAATTGATCCATCCATGTACATACTACGGGCGTCCTCTTGAATCAGGCACTTTGAGTCACTCATTCGGAAACCACCACCAACTTCTAGTTGGTGGGAAGGGGTCAAGTCTCTCAAGTTAGAATTTACTGCAGAGAAATTCACTCCTGTTCTTTCTGGGCTTTTGATCCAAGATGAATATACTGCACCCCGTCCACAGTGAGCATTTTCTTGCTGGCTGTTTGAATCAGTCCTATCCCGGGACAAGGGCTCCATATTTTTTTGTAATGCAGTATGTTCATTTATTTCAAGTCCCAAGTGAAGGTCTACAGTCGACTCACTATCTGATGTGCACTGTCTGTTTACCTCGGTCCTGCTCCGTGGGCTGCAATAACCAATAGTCTTGATTTCCTGCACACCAATTTCAGTAAGATTAGAATTTCTGAATGAATTCAAAGCCAACGTCGTTCCTGTCCGATCACTACTACCCTGTTCACACATAAAAAAAAAAAAAGTAAGCTACATACACCAATTTTCCCAAAACTGTACTGGTCGATATAGGCTATTACTTTAGGGAAGGGGGGGGGTCATGTGCCGAGCACAGGGGCTGTTACAGAGCAGTGATCAGAATATTTAGCCACGCCTCTGAGTGCTTGAATTGCTCATCTGCATATGAATAAAAACACTGATTTCTCTGTAGCAATTTATCATACAGACAAAAGAAAGGTACAGTTTTAATCAGCATGATGAGCCCTACCAGGCAGTATGTCTGGTTTAATAGGGTTGATCTCTTTAACATGGTCACAAAACATACAGGGTGAAAGTTATTTTCAGCACTTAGTTAACAAAGTGCTGCTTGTTTTGTAATGCATACAAAACAGAAAATATGAGAACAGAAACCGCTCTAGTGCTATACATGAAATACTTACATCTTGGCCACAGGTTTTACGACTTAGTTCTGGAGAACTTTCTGGCGAGGAAATGCTCTGGAAAGAATTGTAGTAGAAAAGTCAACTGTAAAAATTTGTCTACAAAACTTGGGAAATTGTTCTTATGTTCAGTAGAATATTGATTAAAATCTTATTTATGCTGGGCACTGTATATAATATATGTTACTATTGTCGACATATGATAGTGTACTTAACAAAATTTTGGCGTAAAATGGTGCATCTTCGGCCCTACCCCCTTCCAGTGGAAATCCAACCTCTTTCAACTAAGCACCACCCTTTGTCAAGTGAGTCATGGAAAATCATGCAGTGTGCCAATTTGCACCACTTTATTTTGACATATTTATGGAGCAGACTCATTAGTACCTGGGCCAAAATGTTTAGAAAACTGTTGTTTACCTCTTAAGAATCCCTCAACAGCTAAACATAAAACTGAATTACTGAATAGACATATATTAGTAAATCTGAAATTAAAGGGATATATCCATCTGGGCATACAGTGATCCCTCAAGATACAATGGCCTCAGGATACAATGGTCTTTTCTGACCCATCGTAAGGTGAAACCAGACTCAACATACAATGCCTCAGACTCAGATCCAACCAATCAAGGCCACTTCTCTGGTAAAATAGCTGGATTAGTTACTACTTAACAGCTATTCCTGACTGTTATATGTAAGGACTTGTCTTATCTCTCTTAGTTATCTGCTTATTTTTCTTAAATCTTCATTTTCTCTTATCTTGGATGACATTTTGGGGCTTTGGAAGCAATTACTCAAGTTACAATGGTTTCAACATACAATGGTCGTCCTGGAACCAATTAATATTGTAACTTGAGGGACCACTGTACTCTTTTTAAGACTAAGGGGTTGTTCACACATCAGTTATTTCTATCAGTTATTGTGAACCAAAACCAGGTGCGGGTCAAAAACACCAAACAGGTGCAGATCTTTCTATTATACCTGATCTCTGTTTAGTGTCCACTCCTGGTTTTGGCTGACAATAACTGATGGAAATAACTGATCAAATAACTGATATGTGAACAAACCCTAACTGTAAAACTTTTCCCTAAAATATTGGACTTTGTGTATGTTTGAGAAACAAAATATGCTGCCATGATTACACTTTTGCACAGCAGTATTTTGGTTAGTATTTGTAAGCCAAAACTAGGAGTGACAACCTACACAGAGAAAAAGTAGAATTAAAAAGATTTGTACTTCCAAGTTTTGGACCCACTGATGCTTTATAATGACCAATATGCTACTGTGTGTAATCAGTTTTACTAACAGCTAACAAGTGATAATTTTTTCGCTAGCTGTACCCACATGATGTAGGAAATAGGTACTTTTATTTATTTTTTTAAAGGGGTTGTGTCCTCTCAAGCATTGGTGGCATATCGGTAGGATATGCCACCAAAGTTTGATAGGTGTCGTCCCACCTATCTCTAGAAAAGAGCCCGCAAACTGAAGGACAGTGTACTGTGCATGTGTAGCTGCCATCCATTGATTTCTATGGGACTTCCGAAAATAGCCAAAGGCTGGCTCTGCAATTTCCGTCAGCCCCATACAAGTGAAGGGAGCGGTGACCGAACTTACACAGTGTAATTCCCATTCATTTTTTACAGGATTTCTACTTTTGGCACTCCCACAGAAATGAATAGAGGGCAGCCACGCATGCGTGGTTTGCTGTCCTACACTTTGTGGGCTCCATTCTAGTGATGGGACCCGCACCTAACAGACATTGGTGGCATATCCTAGCAACATACCATCAATGCTTGAGATGACACAAACCCTTTGACAACATGAGCCAAAAACTACTGCTACTTACCTCAAAATGCAAGTGATTCCCACGCATGCATGGAGTTACAGGTGTAACTGGTGAAAAAGCCTGCTTGCAGTTGCTACGAACTTCATCCTCTATTTTTACCCTGGGAGGAGTAGTAAATAGGGAAGGGTCTGTGGATGGTATATCTGCGTGGGTTGGTGTAGCATAAGGAGATGCGGTAGGTGTAGAATTTTCTGAGTAAACACAATCCAACAACTGATACAATCTCCGTTTTTTCAGTGGAGTTGTCAGATCTGTTTAAAACAAGAATAAAATATTAATTTGATTCAACTTAATAATGTACTATACACAGTACAAAGCATTGAATTTTTGGCTTAAAGGGCATCTGCCAGCAGATTCGTACTTATGAAGCTGAAGTAATCTTTGTTGGATTCATGTTCACATTGCTGAGAAAAAAAATGTTTTTATATATATGCAAATTAGCCTGTCTGCAACGGGGGTGTTGCCATTACACCTATAGGCTGTGCTCTCTCTGCAACTACTGCACCCTCTTTACTTATTGACAGGCTTGATGATGTTTTACAGGTCAGCCAATTTCATAGGTAGAAATCTGACAGATTTCCTTTAAAGGAAAACTCTCTCCACATGAAACACTTGATTTTTTTCTGTAATACACTGAAAATCTCTTCTCCACTAAGCTTTAAATTAAAAACACACAGACACAAACTAACGCAATGCATTCGGAAAGTCTTGAAAACCTTTTACTTTAAAATTTTTGCTGTGTTGCAGACTTGTGCTAAAAAAAAAATAAAATAAAAAATCAAGTCCCCCCCCATCCAATCTGCACTCAATACCCCATCATGAGAAAGTGAAATCAGAATTAAAGAAGGAAAACAGTTATGTATGTACATATTCTGTCAACACTGTTTCACAAAGTAATCAAGGCAGAAGGTCATTTTGTAGATTAGCAGTTTGAATCACTGAAGGTTTTCATCTCTCTAAAACAAGAAGATTTGAATTACGTACAAATGCTTGTTCCAGATACAACTTCATGAGATGCCGGATTTTCTCTAATCAATAGCCGCAGGTTGATTACACAGCACAGCAAAATTTTGTCCAGAAACTATTAGGGTATTGCCACAAAGACATGAACAATGAACCCCTGAATAGATAATCTAATTAATCTGATCCTGCTTGGTCCCGCACCTTAATAAGTTCAAATCCCGCTGCAGCATGTACACTAACCACAGCAGGGTCACACCCTCAGTGAGCTTGGTCCTCCATACTTTTTCAAAACTACAGGAGGACTAACCAGGGCAATCACGCTCAGATTTTCCTTATTCAGACCAACAGACCTTTGCTTAAAACCGTGACAGATTTCCTTGAAAAATATTTGTTTTATGTTAAACTACTGAAGATTACCTCACCTGCTAATGGGCAGCTACCATTCATTACTACATGGCACCTATTTTCAGAAAATGCAATCGGACTCTGAGATCCATCTTGGGCAGGAGAATCAAATGGATTCATTGGCGCAGAATGTTCCTCTTCCAAAGCTTGTTTGAGCCAACGCTTATGAAAAAATATACAAAATAAAGATATAAATATGCATAGATGGCAAGTAAGATGCTAAAACACATTTAAAGAAAAAATAAATACATTCTCATATACCTTTTTGCAACAACTTGTAAGGTTCTCCTCATCTTTTTTCTTCTTCTTCTCAGAAAGGAAAGGCGAGGTAAATCGAATATAGTGCTTTGGAGTGCTGTACATATGTGGACTGTAGATGAGGCCCGGCAGAGAATTCAGTTGTGTGGCAAGAACTTCTGGATCTGTGGTTATGCGCAGAGGTTTTTCCAAAAAGGCCTCCCCATGTTTAGCAGATTTTTCATGCTTCTCACTTAACCATTCATTAACCAAGTGCTAGAAATAACAAAACGCAGTTCATTTTATGGTCTCCCTAAACTGGAATCTGTTTGTACAGCGTGTACAGGCTATACTGGAGAATTCAATATGATGTGACAAACGCATTGTTTGCAGGCAACTTTTCATATTTCCAAACACATTGCAATTTTATATAAATTAGTTGGATTATAGAATTCCCTATATTAGTTGGATTATAGAATTCCCTTTCAATCTCATAATATTATAAGTAAACAATAGACAACTACGCTTCATATGCAGTGAGTGTCGGCTGTGTATTACAGTAGAGGCCCTGCTACAATGACTGATCAGAGATAACTTTGACCATGGACATTTTACCCCTCAGATGCCACAGTCAATAGCGATTGAGGCATCAATGCGCTTAGACAGAGGGAGGGGTCCCCATCTGTTCTCCGATCAGAGCCACTACGGCGAAATCGTGCAGTTCCTAACAGTTACTATGGAAGCCTGCTGCCTTACGGAGGCTCCCAGACATAGTACGATGCCTGTTAAGCCCTGCGGCAGGGCTTTATAGAATGTCTGTCAAAATCCCACAGACTGCAACAGAATTCTTTTGCAGGCTAAGGTACAAGGGATGAGGGGATTGCATACTGAAGTGGACTACAAATCAATCAAAATTTGGTATCATTGTAATTGCCTTGTTCTGTGGGTAGATGTCCTGTAAAAAACAATCCTTGATCCGGCTATGTGAACGGAAAAAACAAAAAAGTTAGGACTATTGGAAGGAAAAAAAAAAAAAGAAAGGGGTGGGCCAGTTTCCTATATTGATGACCTATTAAAAGGATGGGTCATCAATATCAGATCAGCTGGGGTCTGACTTCCGGGCGAACAGTTTGAAGAGAACGCAGTGCTCATGAGAGTGCTGCTTTCTCTTCACTGTTTACCTGCTCGACGTCAATATTGCAGCAGTGAGCAGGTGCAATTGCAGCTCCTCCATCCTCATTCACTTCAATAGGAAGAAGCAAAAGGAGCATAGGTCATCAATATAGGAAACTAGACAAGTGGTTAAACAGAACTTGTCACAGCGGAATCTGCAGGCAGCATGTTATAGACCAGGAGGAGCCGAGCAGATTGATATATAGTTTGTGGGAAAAGATTCAATGAAACTGTAATTTATACATTTAAACCTCTGCTCTTTCTGAACTTAGGACCACTCCTGTGTACAGCTATCAGTGACTGACAGCTAGCTATGTATACACAGGCCTCATGCAGACATCCGTGGAACACGGTCTGTGAAAACCCGGACTGTGCTCCTGCTGATGAGCATTGGTTGCTATGACGCCGTGCGCTTCGTGCTGCAGCCGCTCTACAGTAATACACTGGTATGATCTATACCAGTGTATTACTATACAGTGATGTCTGCATGAGGCCTTATACAGGAAATATCAATAGCACCTCCCCCGTGTACAACTGAAGTCAGAAACATCAGAGATATAAATGTATAAGTCACAAGTTTTACTGACTCCTTTCCCTCAAAACTCTATATCAATCTGCTCAGCTTCTCCTGCTCTAGAACATGTATTTTGTGGTGACATGTTCTCTTTAAATGGGTTTTTAGAGATAAGAGAAGAAAAACAGAGCCACTCATGTCTTAGTGAGGCACTTGACAGGTGGCAAGTTTCACTACCCACTGATCCAACAACAGATTATATATATATATATATTTATTTATATATTTATTTATATTAATTATTATTTTCCTTCAACTGTTTGTATATAATGTTTACAATTAGGAATCATTGTTCCAACCTAATTTTAAATTGAATCCAAAATGTACACATGAAAAACAAAAAGGAAAGAAACCCAGCACATTCACACCGTGTGTATTAGGTGTAATAAATCCTGTCCAAATACAAAATCAAGGTAAGAATTTCATCTTACTGTTACTCTATGGCGAACAAAAAAATGAGTATAGAATGAAATTTTTATAAAAATACTCTGTATGAAATCTGATTTATATTCCATTCAATAAAGTTATTTTCCATTTTAATGCTGGGATCACAAATTTGTGGCTTTTACTGAATGAAAATCACGTAAATTATTCAACATGTCATATGAAGTAAACTGTGACAGGACTATGGAAAAAGTCCATCTATAACTACAATATGGCCGCACTATTCTGTAGTAAATTGACTACTGACTACTGCAATTCTGTAATAAATTGACTTATGATATAGATAAGTATCTGGTTAAAGAGGTTTCGACATCTGGGACCCCCACTAATGACAAGAACGGGGGTTCTATTCCCCTGAATGAATGTATTGCAGGTCATGGACAGAGGCAGTCATGTCACAGTGCAATGTCACATGGAGAAGCACTAGGTAAGAATAAAACTTATTTCTTGTATTAATCTGCTTTAAGAGCTGTATTGCGAAAATGTTCAAATATTTTAAAAAATCTAGCATCCCAAGTCAAAGTTTCACCAGTAGCTTTTAAAGACATAAAATGGTCCATTCACACTGCCATATATTGCCACTATAAAACATAAATAATGGAAAAATATCTGATGTCTGCATGTCTAGTTCACAGCAGAGTATTACACATTTTAGGACACAGCATAAAATACTTGTGTGGAAAAATAATTCACAAGACTGCCTTTGATACATACTGTAAAAAGAGTGTCCTTCCATTTTTGAAGTGCCACACAAGTGTTTACGCAAGACTGCAAACAGAATGGCAATGTAAGCATTATTGATAAGACACATGCTTAAATCGGAAACAAGTAGAAAAGCATGCCATGTGTTACAATTTTATAAAAATATCTTAGTTTGCAAGTGATCAAAGTACATATAAATCAGTGTTCTGCCATTAAACAAATAAAATTGGTATCTAAACATAAAAAAGGAAAAAAACATGAGAAACTCACTTGCAAAATGCGAGTGATGTTGGATGAATACATCACATACGTGGTCCTAGAACATAGGTAGTAAACTTGTATATATAGATAATATATATTTAAAAAAAAAAAAGCTTTTTTTTAACTTCTGTTTGCAGACTAATACACTAGTTCACAGGTAAAAAGAAAATTGAAGAGAAAGTGACCGGCAGTCACAGAAGAGATTTCTCACCAAGAGATCATACCTTTTTTGTTTTCGGGTATTTTGCTGCACATTTGTTTTGCACAAGTGATTCAGTATCTGGAACCTCCTCTGTTTCCGGGGCAGTCGGCACCACGTCTGTAGCAGCACTCTCATTGACAGGCTCTTCTACAAGTGTGCTAGTCTCTGATTCCACTTGCTGAGAGGTGACCTCTACTTCTGGGGACGGTGGCTGAACATCTGAGCAGCTGCTGATAGTTCTGTGTCGACGACGCTGCTGACCAATGTGAGTTCGACTTCTAGTAAAGCTTTTTCTTTGCTTGGTGCGATTAATTTTGGCAGGGGTAGGCTTGATGACAGGCTCCTCTTTTACTGGTTCCTGGCAGATTTAACACAAAAAAACACCAGTTTTCATTAGTAGTTATTTTATATCATACCACTGGTTTCAGATTTACTAAGGAATCACATTAACTCCTTAAAGGGGTTCTCCAAGTTAAATTTATTGATGACCTATCCTCAGGATAAGTCATCAATATCAGATCGACGGGGGGCCGACACCTGGCACCCCCGCTGAACAGCTGTTTGAAGAGGAGGCACGCCGTATCAGCGCTGCCTCCTCTTCACTGTTTACATGCTGGCCGTAACAGGGGTAGTGGTGAGTAGGTGTAATTACACCTCACCGCCCCATTTATTTCAATGGGAAGGCTCGTTCCCATACAGGTCTATGGGAGCGATTCTTCCCATTGAAATGAATGGGAAAGGTAGTATCCAGCTATGTCAGATAAAATGAACTCCAGCGGGATGTTCCCCAACCGGAACAGCTTTGCGCTAGTGTGAAACTAGCATGCAACAGGCACTAATGGCACCTGCTCAGCTTCAGAGCGGGCACCATGTTTAAACCCCTTAATCACATTTTATTCATTATTCTTAGCTAGTCTTACAACTTTTTATATATATATATATATATATATATATATATATATATATATATATCACATTTCTGCAATGCGTTTCTTTCTCTTCGCTGTGACCAGAAGGCATTAAAACAAATTACAAAAGCAGTTTTTTTTGGTGGCTTTTTCCTTGCTTTCAGTTATTTTATTGCTTTTTTTTTTTGGGACAACTGTCTATAAAATAAAAACTCAACCCAAGCAAACTATTAAGAGAAAATGTTACTTTGTTAATGTATTCCTAGTTTACTTGTACAGCAATTTTAGAGAGGTTGAGGTAAAAAAATAAATAAAATGCTGACCTTGTCACTGTACGCCAATATAGCCTTGAAAACAGTAAATAAGACCACAGCATTGACTAATTACCTGAGGAAGTTCAGGGTCATTAAGAACTTGCACATCTTTTGATTCAGGTTTGACATCTGTTTTAGCCGTGCTTATTCTCTCTAAAGCCTGTTCTCTTCTTTTCTCTCGCTTCTCCAGTCTAGCAAATGCTTGAAGAATGGCCTCCATTTTCCTTTCCTCTCTTGTCTATATACATATATATTTAAAAAAAAAAAAAAACAAAAAACAATTGAATATCAATATCTGTAATTGGAGGAAAAAAGAAAACAAAATCTAAATATGCTAAATATGATAGAAGTTGAAGCACATGGTTTCTGAAGAACAATTTATAGAGTGCAGGCCCTAAAATGACAAACCTCAATTCACACTCTGCACAGCTGTACAACTTTTACAGCTAAAGGCTGGATTCACGTACCCACATATAACAAAAAAAAATTCACTCAACCAGCTGGAAAACTACTGCAAAGATCAATCGCCCATAAGACCTGTGCCGGAAAGTGGCTGGACCCATTAGGTTCAGCGGTGAAGGGCAGTATGCGGCTAGGTCTATTCCGGTGAACTTCGGCAGAACAGCCTGCCAGATTTGTTAAATAGAGGTGTAAACCTACCATTATTAAAAAGGGGGCTTTACAATTCCTTATGTTAAAAACCCATTACCTCCCTATGATGCCTGCTGAAATGAGAGCTGCTTTATGTAATTAAACATTGGTGCTAAGGTCTGTACAAACCCCCTATCTCTGTACAACGTACAGTACAGGCCACTTGTACATTTGCAAAGAACATCTCGCCACTATGCCCAAAATAATGGACATGTATTGGGCTGAAAAGGGGGGGGGGAAGCATATATAAAACATAGTATACCCTTAAAATAGAAACATTTTTCTTGCCAACATCTCATGACATGGCCTAGTTTAGGTTTTTTTAGGACATGCCCCCCCACAAAGGTCACCTGGCTCACAGCTGCATGATCTCCTGTGCAGTTGCTACTCCACAAAGCTGTAAAATAAGCTCCATTATTATGGCTGTAAAACAGGCGTTCTGGTGGTCATATACAGGTAGATTATAACCAACTCATAATTCACTTAAAAAGTACATAAATTCTCCAATTCATAAAAATATGATTAGTTTAATCAGGAACCAGGGTTACAATTGTACTTCCCTGGCTTCAAAAGAGTAATCTGACCATTGCGGGTATTTTACACAAAACACTTATCCACAAACATAGTTCAATAAAGCATAAGCCTCACTCTGCACAACAATACACAAATGTGAAAAAGCATAAATTATTAGTGTCAGGTCAGCCCAGGAGCTTTTGAGGGTATGTTCACACATAGTGGAAATGATGTGGACTTTCCATCTGGATTTGCAGGCAGAATACAGCTGCAGGACAGTGGATGGGATTTTAACAAATCTCAGCCACATGCTGCGGAAAATCATTGTATTAAAATTGACAAGCAGTGTGGATTGGTAATCCGCAGAATGTCAATTCTTTCAGCCAACTTCAGCCTTTGGATAATATGAAATCCACACGCAAGAGTTTTTATCCCGCTTGTGTGGACTTACCCTAATGCTTATTCATTGCTGATGTCCTATAATGGATAGATTTTTAAAATTAATACAAGATAAAAACATATCAGAAAAATTTGAAACGTTCTGCTCAGTTAGGATTTAGAAACCAGTAATAGTATAGTAATGCCTTTTTTTAAAATATGAACCCAATCATTAAGGTAATACAGATATGTAACAATTTCAATCAGAATTTAAGAGAGCCAAGTGAAATGAATGCACCAAGCAAGCCACTTATTAGAGGACGATGCACAAAAGGAAGCAATTCTTAGAATGATTTTGCTCTAAAGCCTAAGAGGAAGCAACAGTCAGCATGGGAAGAGCAACTGTCAGTCAGGCTAAGTGACATTAACTAGCCACTATCTTCCCGACTTACCATCTTCCTTTTTCTCTCTGCAATCTGCTCCTCAGATTCCATTTCTACTTCATTGCTAACAGGTGTTTTTTCTTCTATATCATCAATAAAATCTGGCTCCTGAAAGATGGAAATGACTGCTTTATAGAAGCTCTACTGCACTACTTACTCAAGGGATACTAAGACTAAAGTAGCTATCGATCTACTTAGTTATCGAAAAGGAAAACTGACAATTTCATGCCAAGGCTACCGGAATCAAGAAACATGTACTTGATGAACTGCCTTCCAGTACTTCATGCTTAACTTTAAACTTACTAAACAAAACAGTAAGACCTAACCTAGCGTGAATATACTATGAAAATGGTCTTAATTTAAAACTTCCTACATCAGCGACTGTCTATTGATCACTCCCTAAGTATTGTACAATTCATTCCATGTACTAAAGGGAGTCTGTCAGCAGGTTTGACCAAACCAAACTGCTGACAGGATTACCTATGGGCTGCGGAGAGCTGTAGAAACATAGCTTTGTGGGGATTCACCAGGACTAGTGAAATTCAGAATTTATTCTGCCACAAGTGCCCAGGGTGGGGCTTCATTGTAAGTCTTCTCTACTGTTTAAAAGCTTCACAGCCATTCCCTCTGAGTAGCAGTTGTAGCATCCAACCAGGCCACCAGTACAGCCACCACTGAAAGAGCGGTGGCTGTGAAGTAGCTGAATGCACTTCACTGTGAAGCTCCAACCTGGGAACTTACAAGAGAAGAATAAAACTTCATATTCACACTACTCCTGATGAGGAATGTTCTAGAAAATACTCATCTCCCCAGCCCCTATCTAGTGTTGTCAGCAGTTTAGCATGGTGAAAACTGCTGACAAGCTTCCTTTAGGTAGTATTTTGCAGGGTGTTTTCTTTCTGATACAAGAGGCATCAAATAATCAAGTAAATATTCAAGTAATTTTTTTATTTTATTTTTTTCTTACAGAGAACATTCGGCACTTATCTTTTGTCACATACTGTATATTCCCAGTATCCAATGGTGAATGATTAATAACACGTTTAGAACTTCAGAGTGATATTTTTCATCATTTTAAAATGCATGTAAAAGACACAATTTTCTGTTTTTAAAAATTTTCTATACCTGGAAACATTAGTTTAATGTGTATGAAGGCTGTCTATCACAAAGATTTGGGTGTTTTAAAATGGCTGACACTGTACTTGGCGTCTGCCAGAGATTAAAGAATTGCCAAATGTCTATTGAAGAAGAATAAGCAGCTGCCAAACATACACGTGTGATCAATCTGAGCATGCAGTTTTATAGGGAACCGTGTGTATGATGAATAACAATCTTTTGTCTATATCTTATGAGTATGACAATCTTGAATAAGGTAAAGCCTGTGGCATTATTATTTATAATGGCTCGTTTTGTCCAGGGGACAATCCGTGAAGGAGTTAAAATGGCTGCTGTTAGATTCCTGGGCATGTAATCCATCCTCTTAACAACACTGCAGGACTGCCTGTGTGAGAAAGCAGAGCACAGAGCCCTATACAGGGCGCTGTGAAGATCTATATTATGTACAGATGAAATAAGGGCTTATCTGTCTGTCTGCATTAGAAGGAGACACCTCACCTCAATCACACAAGTTGAAGTGTTTTCTACGGACATTCCGCCCCACAGCAGCGTGCATCTGGTCCTCACTTCTACACTTCAGCTTATAAATACTAGGTGAGGAGAGCTCCGAAGCACAGGGACACAGCTGCAATCTTCATATAATATACAGCTTCACAGTGCTGATGCAGGCAAGAGACCGGAGTTTACATAGGGCGCTGTTCTCAACATTCTCACACAGGCTGTCCTGCAGTGTCATTCAGAGGACAGATTTCATGCTCATAAATCTGACAGCGGCCATTTTTAACTTCTTCAATGATTGTCGCCCTAGACAAAATGAGCCACGATAAATAATTAAAGCCATTCAAGAGTTTATAATGAGATTTTTTGTCAGTATTTTCATTTACATCTTTTCCAGACAACCCCTGTAAATACAAATAAGAAAAACAGAAAACAGGTAAAGAGCTCGCAAAACTGCTTGCTTAGAGTGCAATCACAGTGAAACCACTTTGAGCCACCCCATACTTGAAATATGGTCTTTTTTGAAGGATGGTTGTTTTAAACATAGGTTGTATGCATAGCATGTGATAAAAAAATAAAATAGAAAAATGAAGAAGAAAAGAGCCTCCTCCAAAAGCTGATCTTTTAGTGGGGTTTCACTGTATTAATTACATGTTTAAACCCTGTGACAAAACAAGAGTGGAGAGCATTACCCCTCTAGTGGAAAAATATAGCAATCAGCTGATCTCTGGGCTGGCGTCAAATGCAAAATATAAACCGCTAGTGAGAGTTTACTGACGATTATGTAATCCAAATGCAGCTGATCATATGCAGATCATATAGCTGGATAAAAGTCAACTTGCCAACTGCATCTGCCAAAGAACTAATGAGAACAGGACATGTCACTATGTGATAAGCAGATACCAGCTATGGCACCAAGATAGGAAGCAGGTGATTTGGATCTCCAACAGAAGAACAGAGCTCTGTCCTACATCTACATACCGTGTTTCCCCGAAAATAAGACAGGGTCTTATTTCTTTTTTTTTCTCTGGAAAAAGGGTTAGGGCTTATTATTGGGGTAGGTCTTATTTTTGCCCCCACTGAACATATATGTCATTTTTGCCCCGGGCCCCTGTGAACACACAGACAAAAAATATTCTCTCCCAATCCTGTCATCCGGCGTGTGCTGTGTCATCCCGTCAACCAGCATGATCCAGCGAGACCCGGTGCTGAGGTCACGTCTCACGGGATCATCACAGATAGGGTATAGGTGTGTATATAGGTAACTAACTGCGTAGTGCTGCGTACTATAGTACACAGCATTGTGCAGGTAGCGCCACCAGCAGAGAGGCCCTGACTGGCCATTAAAATCACTTGCGGGCTGCGGGCCCCCCCCCCAGACCATAACCCTATTCTCAGTGTATCCTCAATGTACCTAGGGCTTATTTTTAGAGTAGGGCTTATATTTTAAGCCTACTCAAAAAACAGGGCAAAATAGCACTAGGGCTTATTATCAGGATAGGTCTTATTTTCGGGGAAACAGGGTAGTAACATAGTTTGTAAGGCCGAAAAAAGACATCTGTCCATCCAGTTCAGCCTGTTAACACTGTACCGGTTTATTAGATGGGAGACTATTTCAGAGCTATTTTGAAAAAAAATAAATAAATAAAAATGAAATAGACTTAATGTGAACAAAATGTTGTGGAATGCAACAGTGTAACTGAGAACCACAAAAAAAAAAAAAAAAGCCTAGATGATTCCAATGCTTGCTAGCCTCTGCCTTCCCGATTCTTCAAGACACACAGAAAACCTCCACTCAGCCAATCACTGACTACAGTGATGACCCACCTCAGCCAGTGATTGAGTTGGCATTTCCTGTGCGTCTTGTAACTTGGTATAGCAAGGAACTGAGGGATTTGGTGAGGCGAGTATCCATTTGTTTTCTTATGCCATTCAGACAAATCACAGAGGAAAAAAAAATACAAATATATATATATATATATATCTAGAGCAGAGATTCCCTCTTTAAACAATACTAACATAAGCATTTCAAATTCCAGTGGAAGTACAGCTTATAAATACAGAGTTGAAATTATGTTCCACAGCTAGAGTTATTACTGTAGGAAATAAGTATTACATTTTACAATACAACAATTAAACATGCTCGAGGGTGCAAGATAGAAAAAAAAATGGTGTTTACAGGGCAAAGATTGATTCCCAAGTCCAGCTTTAGGGCCCTTGCACACGACCGTATGCGCTTCGTAATCATTAAAACCGGAATACCTCTTTAATAGCACATGCCAAAAGAATAAATGGCTGAAAAAGCCATTTAAGGGCAATAGTTAAACTCAAGAGAATACTTCATATACATAGTTTATATGGCCAGAACACACCACAAATACTAACAGTGAAAGCATTACCTGGTTATTAGAGATTGACAGTCTAAGAGGGGAAAGTTTCCTCTGTTTGTTATCTGGGGATTTCATTTTGCCAACGGAACCATCATTGTCTAACAAAAGGTTCTGATTTTGAGATTCTTTTTCTTTAGATAGATCCTTTTCTTTCCTTCCTTTTTTCCTTCTAGTCTCATATCCACTGTTGAAATTTTCTGTTGGTTCAGAACCGCATCGTAGCACCGGACACTCTGGATTGTCTTTGAGACATGCACAATCCACCTTGTATTTGCTGAACAAAAAAACAAACAAAATATCACTGTTTTAATAATACAATTCCTCATTAAAAGTATTTAGAAAAATCAAAAGCCATAACTGTTGATTTCTGTTTTTGCGGCCTGTATGCAGAACCATTCACTTGAATGGGGCTGCAAAAAAATACATAAAAGTGTGCATTCCGTATCCGTACGGACATATTATTGTCCACATTTCCTATTACTGTCCGCATTATGGACAAGGATTGGACTGTTCTATCAGGGGGGCCGGATGTTGCGCAAAATGTGGGATGCACACCGCCGGCATCAGCGTTTTGCAGATCTCCAATTTGCAGACTGCAAAACAGCCAACGGTTGAGTGCACGAGCCCTTCGGATAGGCCATTACTATTAGATCTGTGTGGGCCACCTACTGACACCCCTCAATCAGCGGTTTGAAGTGGCTACAACACTCGGATGAGTGCTAAAGCCTCTTCATTGTTTTCATCAAGTTTTACACTCGTCTGTACTGCACAAAAACCACAATACCATAGAGGTTGTATTTGTTATTGGAGCTTTGTCCTGTTCACTTGCACATATAGCTGCAACACCTTGTGTAGTACAGATCTGTGTAAGGGTACTTACACTTGTGTTGTTGTTTTCCGGTACTGAGATCTGGCAAAGGATGGAAAGAGATCCGTTCAAGATGCATCAGGATTAGAGATGAGTGAACGTGCTCGTAACGAGCACTGTAGCACTCGGCTCCCCTGCGCTCGCATGGGCGCAGGCATCCGGATCCGTCGGTGCGAGCGCAGGGGAGCCGAGCGCTACAGTGCTCGTTACGAGCACGTTCACTCATCTCTAATCAGGAGGTCTTCAGTTCCAGCAGCATTCCATTTTGTGAGCAGACACAAAACCACTACAAGGTGCAGTTTTGTGTCTGGTCATAAAAACACAAACAAATGGATCCGGCACTGAAAACAATGTAAGTTAATGGTGACAAGTCCATTTTTTTTTTTTTTTAGGAGCCCACCACCCATTTACTTTCAATGTATTTAGTAACGGATCGGCTTTTTTCTGTTTTGTTTTTTTTTTATTTCACACAACCGCTTCCTAACGAACTGATGCTTCCTGAAGTGCAAAATAAAAATGGAGCCTTTTAATTCCAGTACGGATATCGTCTGCCAGATCTCAATACCAGAGATCAATGAAAAATTATTGCCGTTAAAAAAGGATAAACTGTTTTTCAAGCGCATTTTGCATCAGGGTGTGCATCCATTTTCTGACCTTTAATGCTTTTAACCGCCGCCAGTTTGAATAAATTTCATAGGCTTTTTTATTTACATCTTAACCCCTGCAGTGCCCTTAGTATATATTGTGTTCCCCCTTCCCCGCA
Organism: Rhinella marina; assembly: GCA_900303285.1. Taxonomy (NCBI): domain Eukaryota; kingdom Metazoa; phylum Chordata; class Amphibia; order Anura; family Bufonidae; genus Rhinella; species Rhinella marina. Next base: position 468,234 of record ONZH01003190.1, read on the forward strand.
GTGCCCTCAGTAGATATAATGGTGCCTCTGGACATATGACTCCATAGTGCCCCTCTGTGTATATGTTCTCATAGTGTCCCTCTCTATCACCGCATCCACTTGCATGTGCAAGACTATGTGCGTCACAACCTGCTGCTTCTAGAAAACCAAGGGTGTCCCTGCGTGCATAAGTGATTTTTTTTTTTAACCCATGAATGGCCCTTTTTTCAGTGTACAAGTTTTTAATGGCCGTTACACGAGTGCACAATAGATTTTAATTAAAATAGCCGTGTGATGGCAGCTACAAAAAAATGGTAATCACGCAGCTGTTTTTCACTTACGTCTGAATATAGCCTAAAATAGAAGAATGCAAATGGTGCAGCCCTTTTAGACAGCTGATCAGCGGGCATGTGGAAAGTCAGAATCCCAATCTAATATTTATGGTACTTCCTGAGGGAGCCTAGGCCATCAATTTAAAAACAAAAAAACACTGGAAAAGATCTTTAAAGGTCAGTAAAATTAATAGGGGAACAAACCTAACATCTAGAAGAACAAAACCACTTGAAGTGCATAAACAAATCACATATTTGACTCACCAATTTGCATACTCAAAGTCAAATGCAATAGTAACTTCTGCACCTTTTGGAATGTTGGAAATTGAATAAATATATAAATGAACTGTTCCTTCTTCAACAATATGCCGTACCTGCAATATGAAAAGAGGTTTATAATAAAAATCTAGTACAATTGAATATAACAAAACAAGGAATTTGACTGCATAAACCCCCACATTATCTGAAATTCTCTATACAGCTCTATAATGCAGTACAGATATCCTAATTGTAGACCTATAATGAAGACAAGTAGTTAGTTTTCAATATCATGCACTGACCTTTGTACTTACCTCAGCATTAGGTGTACAGGATCTTCTAATAAATCTAGCTTCATTGCCAAATGTCCTTGCATCAACACACATTTCTAACCCATGAAATTTAGAATAAAATAAAACAAAAGGGTATGGTCTATAAAGAAAAAAATATATTATTGAAAAAGATTGAATAATCTCAGCACATAAAAAAGGTATATTCAAAAAAACTGTTACATGAGTAACTACCATATACTAGTTATATGCAAGCATTGCTCAGCAGTGGGTTAGTGCAACCAGTGGTCATTGTTGCACTGCATTCAACAATAAAGGACTGTCTTTGGGCAACTACACCACAAAGCCTCAGTATGTCATATTTTTGTGTTCTTGTAGAAAGTATTCGAAAAGTTTTCATTTAAAGTGAGCACCAGACATAGTTCAGCAAGCAGCCATGATGCTTCCTGCGTCTGTCCTGGTGATTATATGATCACTGGGTGCTTGTAACTGCAGGAGCTGCTGGGTCTTAGGAGACCAATATACACCTTGAAGTGGTATTCTCTTCTGATGCTGGGGCTAATATGTCAGCCCCAAGTAACAAGAGAGATTAGAAAAAAAATGTACTATATTAATTTCCCCCAAAGGTCTTATATCACCTTACTGTGGGCACAATGTATCAAATAAAAAGAAAAACAAAATGAACATATGCCACTGATAGCCCACACCATGGCTTCTAGCCTCACCCCAAGTGACTGTAAACAGCAAAAATGGCTTTAAAATAAAGACACATTTTATAAAAGAATTTTCATCGAACTTGTGTGCGAATGAAAAAAAAAGGGAAAAATACTTTTCTCTTTTTTTAAATTTTCTTGGGTATAATGCTAAAATAATAAAAAAACAAAACAAAAAACACTATAAAAATAAATCTTCATGTATCACTGACAAAAATCAACCCAAAAATTGTTGAAACAACCACGGGTTAACCTTTCTGATGGTTCAGCTTAAAGCATTATTGCAGAGAGAGAGAAAGATATCCCCTATCCACAGGATAGAGGACAACTATTAAATCGGTGGGGTCTTACCACTGGGACCCCCACTGGTCAGGAGAACAGGAGCCACTTATGGAGTGGCTGGTCGGAAATGTGCACCTATTGATTTCTATGGGAGCTCCCAGAGAAATGAACGGAGCGGCAGCACGCATTTCCAACCAGCCGCTCTGTCCATTTAAGGGGGCTCCACAGGGTATGCAGCCCCTGTTCTCCTGGTCAGTGGGGAACCCAGCAGTAGGACCCCCATCGATCGAACAGTTTTCCCCTACCCTGTGGATAGAGGATAACTTTCTCTAAACTGAATAACCCTTCAATGATTAACAATTAGTACGCTGTGCCACATGTACCTACCTTTTAAAAAAGTAGCCATTAGCTTCAAACTGCTCCCGAAGCATGAATTTTCCTCTATACTCAATTATTAATGTTTCAGGTTGCAGGTCTTTTGCAGCTTTTAATATTTTTTTGTTCTTCTGCATATAACTCTGTTGGAAACAAATCCATTTAAATGTTTTTATATTATTATTATTATTAATATTAATAAAAGGGCTTCCTAACCAAATTTACACTTAAGGAGTTGTCTCATCACAGACAATGGGGGCATATCTCTAGGATTTCTGGAATGGAGCCCCACAAGGTGGTGGCTGGAGGACTCCGGTTCGGCCACCATCAAGTCCTCCCCCCATAGAAGTGAATGGGAGTGCACCGTGCATGACCAGCCACCACTCCCATTCACTTCTATGGGCCCAACGGAAATAGCTGAGCGCTCGGCTATTTTCAGGGGCCCCATAGAAAATGAATGGAGGCCGGCTGTGAATGCGCAGTGCGCCATCCAACACTTTCGGGGCTCCATTCTCAATATAGGTGTGGGCCCCAGCGGTGGGACCCGCGCACATATATGACAAAGGGGGCATATCCTAGCAAAATGCCCCCCATTGTCTGTGATAAGACAACCTCTTTAAGCCTCCTGATTTGTGCACAGTTCTAAAACTTTTAAACCCCTTCAGGACCAAGCAACTTTTGGCAACAACATTTTAGTATTGCTGGCCTATTGAACTCTACACTTATACCTTGAGTACACAGGGAACCAAAATGTCTCATAAAATAAGGGTTCGTAATAATCTATCTGTAGGGGAAAAAAAAAAAACTGGTGTTGTGTAACCGGTTGTGTAACACAGGAAAAGGCAGTACTTCTAAACCTGGCCATAAATTTGAGATAATGCTTGGCCGTATTGCGGTCGATCACTTGTCCATGGGATCTTTTGTAAGAATGATCTGACCAACTAATCTGGCTGACCTTGGAGTCGTTTTTTTAAAAAAAACAAAAAACTGACCCCCGATACTTTAGCGCAATGGCAAGTGATCGTCTGACATCAACCAATTATGCCAACATGCAGTGTAGGATGATAAATGGCTGAAGTTTTCCAGCATGGTGGATTACATTTTTGGCAGACAGGAGTCTGCCGTCAGGGTTTATGCTAGTTTTCCAAACGTCAGTTGGACGGAATGGCCGAAATCGTTCATTCGGGCTGACTTTAATCTCATGTAGGACCACCTTCGGGGAAGTGGTGGAATGATTTTAATAAAAAAAAATTATACTTTATTATGAGCGTAGATACATAACTCTGGTATCCTAATTTAAACAAGCAGCGGGGCATTGCTTTATTTCCATGGAGCCAATAGCCACTGACTTTAAGCACTATAGCGGAGACCCATAAGAACCATACTAAACTTTCTAGTATGTCTACGCCATTAAAAAGATTGCAGGAAGAACACAAGCATGTCAACAAAAGTAAACCAATACCTCTACTGGAGGTTTAAATAAGAGATTGTTAGGGCTCAAGCTGGACTTTGCAGATTGCTCCTTTCTGTCATTGTCACAACCAAGTCTTAGCGCTATCCTTTGAGCCTCCCTTTGAACACCTTCACTGTATTGGTTGCTGTTTGCTTCTTCATAGTGGTCCATCCAAGCTTTGATTTTACTCTCCCATCCATATGTGGGATTATCAGATGGATCAATTTCCGGAGCAGAACCCTAATAAATTAGATAAAAATTGAATGTATACAAAGTTGTCAGAGATTCACAGAGTCCATCTTATTCACGGACTGTGTCTGTTATTGCAGCTAAGCCACAGTTATTTAGAATGGGTTGATCTGCAATACCAGAATCAGTCAATGCAAAGTGGTGTAGTTCCCACACAAAGTAATTATAATATATATATTTTTTTATTTGTTGGGTTGAAAATTGTAGTTGTCACTTCAGCAGACCACATGTCTTAGTTGCTGATTATTGATGACGATTTTGACACAGCATTTGGAAATCTATGCAGTGCAGCATGACTGAGTGACATGGCTTTGTGTAGGGACATGTGTCCTTACCTTGTGTATGAACACAGTTAAGACATAAAAAAAATACTTTTCTATGGGAAATAGTTGCATGGCATCCCAATGTGCTATCAAGTACCTCAGGCAATCAAGTGAAGGATTCTCAAATAAATGCTTTCCATCATGCCTTATGAGATGCCATACATACAGCCCAGATATCTCAAGAAAAAGGAAAAAAGTTTGCATTTATTGGAGAGACACTGTCACCACGAAATGCAGTGTAATTGCCAACAGCATGTTACAGAGCAGGAGGAGCTGAGCAGAATGATATATAGTTTATTGGGAAAAATTAAACCTGTAGTTTTATACATTTCTCCCTCTGCTACTTCTGAGTTCATGATGGCTCATTCGGCTACTATCAGTGACTGACAGCATTCTGTGTGTGTGCAGAGATATCAGAGCCATCAGCCATCAGAGACCGATAAGATATATACCGTATTTTCCACCCCATAAGACGCATTTTCCCCCCAAAGAATGGGGGGAAAATACCTCTGCGTCTTATGGTGCGAATGCTAATGAGCGCTTCCATTATGGAAGCGCTCATTAGCACTTGAGGACAAGGAAAGCGGTGAAGACTCTACTCACCGCTTTCTGGTCCTCCGCTCGGCTGTCGGCTGTGCAGGGCGCACAGTGTGAGGACGCTCTGTGACCTCACGCTGTGCGCACCAGTTCACAGCACAGCCAACAGCAGGAGGAAGCAGAGCGCAGGCGGAGGGGAGCGGCCGTGTCCAAGAGCAGGAGAGGTAAGTGGCTTTTTTATTTTATAACACATGAGGCTGCTGGGGGCTAATTAATGGCGGCTGGGGCTGATTTAAGGCAATGGGGGCTAATGAGAGGCAATGGGGGGGGGCTCTTATCTGAGGTCTGATTGGTGGTCATTCACATTGGGGTCTGATCTGAGGTTTGATTGGGATCTTATTGACATTGGGGGTCTTATTGGGGCTGTCAGCTTAGGTCTGAATAACATTGAGAGTCTGATTGGTGGTCTGACAAGGTTTAATGAAAAAAAAATTTTTTCTTATGGTCCTCCTCTAAAACCTCTACCATAGGGTGAAAAATATGGTAGTTTTGTGGGAAAAGCTCTGGTAAAACATATAGTTTATAAAGGCAGGTTTACACGCATCCACCAGAAAAACCGAAGCGTTTCATCCCAACAGTAGGCTGCTTGTTCACTGAAGGAGACTCCTGCATTTACATGCAGCGATCTCATCCTCATACAAATTCATAGTTTCTGACCACACGATCTGCTGCCCAAAAACGAGGATTGATGCGCCTGCACGAACTACACCCCATGAATGAGCGACAATCGGGCAGTGTAAATCCACCTTAAGTTTAAATTTTCTGACTTCAGTTGTACATGGGGGAGGTGTTATCAGTGATTGATAGTGTCCATACATACAACCTGTGGGGTGTTGGACCCTCACAAGTTTTACTGAACTCAACATGTCTACAGATTGAACTCCATTTATTTGGTGACAGTTCCCTTTTAAATGTATAAATTACACATTATGCTGAATCTTTTCACACAAAACCATGTATCAATCTGCTCAGCTACTTCTGCTCTAAACATGCTGCTGCTTGAAGGCTGTACTGCATTTCAAGGTGACAGATTCTGCTTAAAATCAACACGATTCCATTGATATGATGACCAGAATAAAGCAGCGTTTGCAATATTCTATTTAAAATAAAAAAATTAAAAGAACCATTACACGCCATTGGAATACATCAGAATTAGTTACAAAACGGCTTCGGTAAGCTATGACATAAGGCCTCATTAAACTTTACTTACAAATAACAAATTAAAAAATTTCTGGTAAAAATGAGTAATTTATTATACCTTTACTCGAGAAGATTTTCTAGATCCTTCTCTAAAGGCCTGTGGAGGTAAAAATTACACATTTCAGTATTAAACATACACAAAATGATAATCTAATTTTATATATATTCATTATTAAGCCCCCCAATAAAATGATAAAACAAAGTAAGACAAGTCAAAGATTAATACCACCAAATATGAACATGCCAACTTTACAATTAGAGTAAAAAACGAATATGATAATCTGGTATTTAACGTTTAAGCTCTTGCCTTTTTTGACTTTGCATTCTGTTCCTTTTCTCCGCTTTTTTTTCTTTTTTTGTCATTGACTTTTGTTACTCTGGTGGCAGTAAGAGTAAGTGTTGTAGGAGTGTGCTGGCAAGCAGTGTACAGCTCCATGGGAACTTCATCACAACTCTCTGTTGCACTGGTATCACCATCTATAAAATCAGACAAGACATTAAACCATCTTTAGCATATTCAATTAATATATATATATATATATATATATATATATATATATATATATATATATATATATATATATATATCTAAAGAAAGGAAAGATAATTGGTACCTTGGAACTGAACCAGAGTTTGGGAAAAGGTTGTTTAACAGTAGAAATTATTTTTTTAAGTTATTACCCGAAGTCTCACAAGACTTTGCAAAGTAATAACTTCGGCTCATCTGAGCCAATACATTCTAATACTGTACAGAGAGCTCATTCCGTACAGTATTCAAACGAAGTTTTATGCAAAACGACTTTGGATGTTTCATTGGAAGTCGATTCGCTCATCCCTAGGCAGAAGCCATGTTCTTTAATAAGATTAGCACACCTGCTAATGAGCTGCTTGAAGAGGCCATGACGCTCCTCGCTCATCATGCACAGCGCTGTCCATTGGATAGCGGCTGAGCTATCACTAGAATGGGATTGAGCTGTGCTTAGGCCATACGATGGATGAAAGTGACATCACTGGCCAAGAGTCCACAGCACTCTCGGAGCGCCACGGCTTCTTGAATTAGCTGCCTGGCAGGGGGTGCTGGGAGTCGTGAGGATAGGTCATCAATGTTAAATGCCCCGGAAAAACCTCTTTAATTTTTAAGTGATATTTTAAGTCACACATTTTTGCAAATTTATAATGCTAAATGCACAATACCCAGATTAATATAAAGCCTAACAATCTACTTTCCATCATGTGGTACAGAGGATATCAATCATGCCATAGGTAAAACAGGCACGTTTCTTCATCATGGAAACATTGCACCAGTACTCCATTCACAGTCTGCATATGTAAGAGACACCTATACATTGCAGAGAACGTGTCAGAGGGGTATTCCAGTTTTTACTTGATGTTTTTATTTCTATAATAATTTCTATAATTCTGCATACATACTTTTCTCATATCAGGCAGTTAACCCACGGTTCAGTCCTTTGTACTGCATCCAAGGCCTAACTGAAACATGGCATTAGTCATGTGACACCCTTCACATCATGTGACCCCACCCATGACATTCAGTAAGCAACAGTGTTACATGACGTATCTGCTGGCTGAATGCACAGGACAGTGGAGGATTGTATTTTATTATTACAATAACTACATCACTGTGTATATCAATACAGTAATCTATTATTACAATAACTACCTCACTAATGCCTGCCTCAGTCTAGGTGATATTGTCATCTTAATTAAATTAACACACACAGATCTGCTTCTACGCAGACACTGACAGATCTAATGCAGACAGGCTGCTGCATGTAGGATTAAAGTATATGCTGTCCAAGTTCTGCTCCTCAGTAAACAAGTCACAAGTAGATACTTGGACAGTTAAAGTGGTTTTCCGACACTTGTAAAAATCATCAGTATCTGATTGGTGGGTGACCTCTGCCAATCAGCTGCGCCGGTGCTCCAGTGAGAGACAAGGCTTTACATTGTACAGTGGTTGTGCTTTGTATCGCAGCTCAGTCCCATTCACTTCTATGGGGTCGAGCTGAGCCTAGGCCATGCGACTATCACTCGGCCTAGGAAAAGCTGGGCAAGGCTGTGGCGCTATTGGGTGCCACTGCCTTCTGAAAACAACTGATTGGTGGCGATCCAACACCTGGGACCCCCACCAATCAGATACTGACGACCTATCCAGTAAAATCCCTTTAACTGAATGCCAGAGGTCATGACTGAAGCCATGTTTAGTCCTATTCAGGTTTCCTATGGATGCATTACACAGGGCTAAAGTTGGCAGTGACTTTTTCCCCCCTTGGAGAGAGGCTACTGAGCAGATATAATAAAGGTCTGGGAACAAAATTTTTAATTGATATATATTAATAGTATGACCTCCTTTGCACTAAATAAATTGATGTAATCATTAAAGCCGGAATAACTCTTTAAATAACATTGGCTGCAGCAGTAAAACATATAGATGTATATACTCTCTTAGTAATCTGGGAGGGAGGCAGCGCACATAACAAGGGTGATTACAATCATTTGCATAGATTGAGTAGCAAAGTCTCTTTGCGCCGATATCTGCAGCTTCTCCCTGCTCATGCCAGATCTACAAAAGTGTGACGTGGGTGGGGACTGGCCGGCAGACCCTTCTCATTTACCATTTTCTACATCTGTTTTAGGCCTCATTCAGACGACCGTATATTTGCGGGTCCGCATTATTGCGGACCCGCAAATATACGGGGGCCGCCCGGCGTGTGTTCCGCAGCGCTCGGAACACACGCCGTGCGGCCCCATTGAAAATGCCTATACTTGTCCGTACACACGGACAAGTATAGGACATGTTCTATCTTTTTATGCGGAGCCGCGGCACGGAGCTGTCTCCGTGCCGCGGCTGTGCGCTCCCATAGAGGTGAATGGGGCTGCATGTATTCCGCAATTTTGCGGAATACATACGGCCCCATTCATACGGTCGTGTGAATGGGGACTTAGGTGTAGAAAATGGTCTAAATGTAAGACAGTTATGAAGCCGTCTTACATTTAGAACTGGCGGAGGATTCGCCAAAGTTAGGCTACATTCACACGACCGTTGTGTTTTGTGGATCCGCAAAACACTGATACCGGCCCATGCGAGTTCTGCAATTTGTGGACTGCACGTCGCGGCTATCAAAGAAATGCCTATTCTTGTCCGCAATTGCAGACAAGAATAGGACATGTTCTATTCTTATTGTGGGGCCGCGGCACGCTGTAACAGATGTGGACAGCACACGGTGTGCTGTCCGTATCTTTTTCGGCCCCATAGAAATTAATGGGTCCGGATCTGAGCCGCAGAATATGCAGCTCGGGGCCCGCAAAAACCACTGTCGTGTGAATGTAGCCTCATGTAGAGGCCAGTGCCTCTTTATAACTCAGGCGGATCCAGGTTATTAAGACCGGCGGTGTCTAAAACACCAGTCTTAATAACCATTATTCCCAATTTTTGGCATTGATAATATCCTAAGGCACCTGCATTTACTGAGCAGTTTGTGGACACACCCCGAGGCTGAATACACCACGTTTTAATGCAGATTTTTTTCAAACAGGTTGGTTATCCTTTTTTAAAGGGGTTATACAAGAGTAAGACAGACCTTCCAGAGTGGCTGACCCATGGTGGAGATCATACTTACATGGTCCCAGTCGCTGGGTTAAGTGTCTGACACTCCCGGGCCAGTTCCCTTGTATCACGTGACCAGTTGGTCGCTGCAGTCACATGCCCCCCGTCGACCGAAGTTGATTTCAGCACAGCAGGGAGAAGAATGGTTGGTTTGGAAATATCAGACACTGAACTCAGCGGCAGGGACTAGGCAAATATAATCTCTACCACAGGTCAGCCAATCTGAGAGGTATGTCTTACTTCCGGATAAGCCCTTTAAGTGATGGCCTATCCTCAGACATAACTACATAACACTGTCAACATTGTAGTGGACAGTGCTCATCCATACAGCGTTACCCCCATTCACTTCAATGGGAGCAGTGCTGCAATTGCTTTCCACTACAATGCTGACAGTGCTGTGTAATTCCGATGCTGACATCTGGCAACACCGCTACACAGAACAGCTGATTCACGTTGGTGTGAGGTGTCAGACACCCCGCCTATCAGCTAGTGTTGACTTATCCTTAGAATAGGCCATCAGTTAAAGGCTGGTCAACCCCTTTAAGCCAAAGCCAGTACTGGATACATGAAAAAAGCGCCAGTCTCAAAAAAAGGCATCAAAAGCGGCATCTGGCTACATTTCTTGCCTGTGAAATATCCATAGCAGATATGTATGTACTCCGTTTTCAGGCTCCATGAAATATACAAGTAGCCCGACATTTGCCTGTATTTTGTGAGGCATGACAATATGAAGTTTGAGGGGAACAGACTGATAAAGAAACGCTGCAATATGAAACCATCTCTCTTTCAGGTGACATTGTAGGAATTGCTACTCCTAATATACTAAAGGGTTTGTGTCATCAAGGACAATGTGGGCATGTTGCTAGGGCATGCCCCCATTGCCCCACCGCTGGGACCCGCACCTATATTGAGAACGGAGCCCCGGAAGTGAAGGAGGGCGCACTGCGCATGCGCCCTCCATTCATTTTCTATGGGGCCGGCGAAAATAGCCAAGCGCTGGCTGTCGGCCCCGCAGAAAAGAATGGGAGCGGGGGCCATGCATGCGCGGTACGCTCCCATTCCCTTCTATGGGGAGCCGGCTTGGTGGTAGCCAGACCGGGGTCCTCCGCACATCTATAAGACAATGGGGGCATATCCTAGAAATATGCCCCCATTGTCCATGATGAGACAACCCCTTTAAGAACACATCCTAGCTTAAAGGATCACTCACAGATGTTAACTAGATCTAAAAGAAATAAACCCACACAGCACTAACACAACATACTCAAGTACCTACATTTTCGGATTGTACTTTCATGTACAGGATTTGAAAAGTATATTAAGAAATAAATGCTATTATTCTTGCAATTGTTTCCATTTCCAGTGGCACATCACATTCTTATTACAGGGTTTCCTGTTCAAACAAGCCTTTTTTAACTTTTTAATTACTATTTATGTACTTTCTAATACATAAATGATCAAATGCATTTAAATGTATACTTAAAGCTAAATTCACATTAGATGTAAATATTGTATATAACTTTTAAACTAGTTCAAAAGGTGTTATTGCACGTTTGTCAGACAGTATCAAAAACACATAGGCCACAAACTGAAGAAAGTGTGTGCTGTATCACCAACAAAAGAAACTCTATAAACAGGAAAGACTGCTCGTATCAGGTAATAAAATTGTAAGATTAGATACTTGGACACGTTACATTACTAACATGTTTAACTTTACACAAAGTTCATTGCAGTTACATAAAATGCACCGCAAAGCTTAGGTACTAATATATCTAATTCGGAAATCTGCAAGTAGATAAGAGCTCAATTTTCAGATAACTATGTAGCCAAGAATAATTCATTTTTATGTGCCATTTAATTTACAAATACAAAGCGGCACAAAAAAGGGAAATACTTAATGAAAATTAACTGTGCACATATGAAAGTTTCTGTATACACAGTATATGTAGTATGTAGAATAAGTGAAAACAGCACTAATGCTCCAGAAGAAAATTAGATTGAATCAGGAACCCTGAAAAATTAAGACATAAAAGACCATTAAAGGGCACCTGTCAGCAGATTTGTCCCTATGAAACTAACCTGTTGCATGCTCGCTTGGCAGCTGAAGGCATCTGTGTTGGTCCCATGTTCATATGTGGTCGCATTGCTGAGAAAAATTAAGTTTTAACATATGCAAATGAGCCTCTAGGAGCATCAGGGTCGTTGCTGTTACACCTAGAAGCTCTGCTCTCTCTACAACTGCCGCGCCCGCTCCACTTTGACAGGACCCGGCAGTGAACACATCACAACACCTGGCCCTGTCAAAGTGGAGAGGGTGCGGCAGGGAAAGCAAAGCCTCTAGGAGTAATGGCAATGCCTCAGATGCTCCTTAAGGCTCATTTGCATATGTTAAAATTTCATTTTTCATTTCAGTATAATTCAGCAATGCAGGCACATATTAACATGTGGCCAACACAGATGCCTTCAACTACCAAGCACACATGCAACAAGTCAGCCAGTTTTATAGGAACAAATCTGCTGACAGATGCTCTTTAAGAGAAACTGTGAGCAATTAGGGAATGGGGTGTGTCACATTTGAAATGGTACCTACCAGATAAAAGGCTTCCGTTGTTGCCTCTACCATTGTAGCAGGTTTGAAGATCATCTGCATTAGAGTCACAAAGTTATAGCCCAAAAGGTATGTGGCACTCAATAAATAACATTATAAGTGCACTAACACACTATGCCTCTGAGCATGACCAGATTGATCTGTTCAAATAATGGCAAATAAATATTGCCTCTCTGTAAAAGGCTTCAGCAATGTCCCGCCTATGAAGATGATCCACATCTATCATCAGGTAGAAAACCAATCCTGGCAAGTTCTACTTAAAAGGGGAACAATCCTCTTAAAAAGAAGTCTTCCGCGGTAACTGCGGTCATAAGCTAAACTAAGGATTGAACATGCCCAAACCTATGCACTGTATACTCTATTACAGTGGGTTCCAACTATGATTTTTTCCCCTCAAAATTGCCATGGTTCTTTGATTGGGCTTTTTTTTTCTTAAGCTAAAAACAGCTGAAGTCAATTTTTACATGTTGGCCAATAGGAAATTATGAAACGTTCACACTGTTTTGTTGTAGTGGTCCTTTTAAGCCAGTTTTCTGGCGATTTTTGGACCCTTGGCGTTTCCTGAAATGGTAGGATACTCTGGGTGTGCTGTTTTTTTTTCAGGCATTCTCCCATAAAACTTCTATACAAGAAAAAAAATGCCTGAAAAAAGGAAAGAGACTAAAAAACACCACTACAAAAACAAGTTGTAAAGAGCACATGTATTCCCTGTCATTTTTACATGTCGAAAAAAAATGACTCACAAAAAAAACAGTGTGGCAGCTCCCTTAAAAAGGATTGGGGCCTCTAAAGACCCGGCATATGGCTATACAGCTGGGATTTAGCTTTCTGAACATGCCTCTGTCAGAACTGTCTGCTTCAACATTAGGTATAAGAACTTCTCATTTACTGGAGATGAGTAGCACGTGACCACTGAGCCTGCACACATCACTGACAAGGACAGTGATCACATACAGGGATATGGCAAAGTTCTAATTGTAAATGTTCCCTTGATGAAATAAGACAGCAGGGAAGCCTGGTGAATTTTGCAATCTGTGTACCATTCATAGACTGAAATCTACTTATATATTCATGAGGTCTAAATAAATAACCCCCAGGCTTGGGTCATTTACATGTCATGTTTGGTGTTTTTGTGTATGTACAAACATCCAATATAAAAAAGTATGGAATATTTACACCCTTTCAAAAAGCGCAGAATTATAATATTTCATAACCCCACCTCACCTACCTGACAAATGTTCTCGTTTTCTTTGTTGAAGCAATACTGCTCGCTCTCTGTCAAGAGATCTGCCAGAAAAATGTTTAGTATAACATTACTTCTCCATGTCACCATCTATATTATAAAAAAACAACACCTATAAAATCCTGCATAAAATAACACTGGCTACTAAGCCTAATAAAAGGCGCCACTTCTGGGTCTGTACAGATCACTTTACTGCAGTTACATGCTTATGATTAGAGGCGGGAATAGCATGACAGATATCACCCATATACAGATAACACATGATTAGAGTTGAGCGAACGTGCTCGTAACGAGCACTGTACTGCTCGGATCCCCTGCACTCGCATGGGCGCAGCCATCCGGATCCGTCCTCCTCACCTGACGGATCCGGATGTGAGCACGTTCGCTCAACTCTACACATGATCCATCATTCACAATAGGCAATATCACAGCTTATCTACTACCTCCTGACCTCTGCACAGGTCACAAGAGTATGTCTCAAAAACTGTCTCATAGAAGTCAATGCAGTCCCCTCCTGTCCTTTGTGTTTATGGCCCACAGTGGCTGCGGTTAACCACAGCTGAGGCAAGATGGCTGCCCCCATAATGGTTTTAACTGGCAGAATTCCCTTTGAATGCAGAATCCTTACAAAACCAAGAAACAGCTTCAGAGATCACCTACCGGACGGTAATTTGGCAGGAGTTCTCTATTCACACTAAATTGGTTATCCCTTTAAAATGTAATTTTAACAGTAAATGTATTAAAATAAATAAATAAATAAATAAATAAATAAAGGCCACCCCACTAACCCCATGCATTGGGTCCATGGCACCCGTCTTGTGAAGTTCCAAACCGGTGATCACAGCAAAAACAGCACATTTTCACTACATATATGACAGGTCACGTGACCTGGCAATCAACAATACTGATCAAGTAGATACAACATCCACCCCAAACTGTATTTTCTGCCTCCTGATATTATGTGTGTTACAATTGTCACATATTGGTCACATATGTACAGTGTTATTATAAGCTTATAAGAAATGACAAAAAGACCTACCGAGGTTGACAACGCTCACATAAGTAGATGTCTGGAATATTTTGTCTTTCAATACCCATACAATCTATATGCTGCCAGACACTGAAAAAAATAAAGATGAAAATTATATTTATGATATGTAAAATATTACAAAAACGCGAGTTCCTGAGTCCCCTGTGGGACATGTCATCTTTAACTGTATGCCTTTCGGAGATCATTTCATCTTCTACTTGCTTAACCGTTCACTGTAACAGTCATTTTGACCAGGGGTTCCCAAACTTTTGCATACCACTGTATGTATGTTAAAACAACCTTTTTTCAATCAGTTAAAGGGGTTCTCCAAGTTATATTTATTGATGACCTATCCTCAGGATAGGTCATCAATATCAGATCAGGGGGTCGATCAGCTGTTTGAAGAGAAGGCACGCACCGTGCCAGCGCTTCCTCCTCTTCATCGTTTAGCTGCTTGCCGACACATCTGCAGCGGTGTACAGGTGTAATTACACCCAGGCCGTCCCATTGATATCAATGGGATGGATCGCTCCTATAGAAGTGTATGGGAGAAGTTTATAGGTCATCAATAAATATAACTTGGACAACCCCTTTAAGATCAGCTGATTCTAAAGTGATCAGTGTATTATGATTGCATATTACAAGTATACAGTTAAGGCTACTTTCACACTTGCGTTTGCAGGGTCTGTTTGTGAGATCCGTCACAGGTTCTCACAAACGGTCCTGAACTGATCAGTTTTGTCCTAATGCATTCTGAATGGAGAAGGATCCGTTCAGAATGCATCAGTTTTGCTTCAGTTCAGTCTCCATTCTGTTTTGGAGGCTGCTTGCTGCGTTTTGGTGTCCGCATGAAGAAACTGATGCAAACGGATCCTCCATGACTCACAATGTAAGTCAATGGGGATGGATCCGTTTTGTCTGACACAATAGAAAACGGATCTGTGCCCCATTGATTTTCAATGGAGTTCATGACGGATCCGTCTTTGCCGTTTAAAAGATAATACAACTAATCAGTTCAGAACGTATGCAGACGGTTGTATTATCATGACGGATCCGTTTGTGAGAGCCTGGACGGATCTCACAAACGGATCCTGCAAACGCAAGTGTGAAAGTAGCCCAAGATGTTATACCATTAAAAAAAAATACTCTCTAGCCTAGACTAATGTCATACCTGCACTTGTCACAACATATCATGTACCCATCATCATGGGTAAAACCACAAATACATCGCGTGACATCAGTTCCATAGCTTCCATCTTCTGAAGTGCTGATGGTCGTAGCACTTGACGTCTCATCAAAGTGCGGAGTAGTAAATACGTTCACTTCGTTTTTAATAAGAACAGGGGGCGGAGACGCTGGAGGTGTTGGCGGAGGGCGAGCACCATAGTTGTGATCCTGGATTTTAAATATAAATACACAAATCTGTTAAGCATAATTTGCGCTCCATGCATGGTGCACAATGCTCAGGCTTGTTGTCCTATTAGGCAAAGGATGTGGATTTCATCTAGCTCAAATTCATTTTAATTGGCTATAGTGTGCACACGTCCTAGCAAACCTTTCTACTCTTCCCAACACTGTGTCACTTTAAATTGCAGTTAGCAGCAGAAGGTACATTATATATATTTTCAAACAGCCAACCCTACAAATTATTCTCCATGTTTTGAATGATCCACAGTATTTCCAGAAAAAGTACATCGTATATGCAGAGACAGATTTCTCCAATTTAAACAAAATGCGAATGTATAAATAACACTTACCGCATAAGGCAAGCCTATATAACTGTGCGAATGGTGAGAACTGCTGGTATATATATGGTGTGGATAACTGTTTGACTTTTCAACTACAACAGGGCTTGCTTCTACAGATTCCGGTCTACATGAAAGAAAAAAGAAACTACCTTAATTTACAGTTTACACATGCCAACCTGCTTTAGAAAAATGTAAGTGAGATTGGATGACTAGAAGTGTAGTGGTGCTTGCACAGTTGCTGCTCCAGTATCAGCAGAGCATCTGCTCTTGAGCCACTACTTGGAGCAGCGGTGCAGCCATGAGATTGAGAGGTCCAGGTTAAATGTCCGGCCCCGTCAATCAAGCAGGACAGGGGAGCCTCCTAAGCGGCCTCTGATGAACAAGTTGATTCACTCATCTCCACCGCTGAGGCCAGTTATTGACTGCAGCAGTTACGTGGTATGCATTAGACATCACTGCTGCACCAAGGAAGACAAACACTGGCAGAAAGACTGACGGAGACTGTAGGTAGCGGAAGGGGAGAAAACTGGTGAGTATCAGTTCTGCTGGGGATTTTATTTCACTTTTATTTCACTCCTAAGTAACAAATCCTGAAACATACTCCCATGAATATCTAGTGTAAACTTACAGTGATTATAATGCCAAAGAAAGTGACAGATGCTCTTTATATAGCTATCCTAGGAAATTCTACATTTTCCAAAAAAATGGTCACTGCCATCTTTCAGCAGAAAGGCAGCCGGTTTACAATCACTGAGGCATGTTTAAAAAACTTGTGCCCTCCCGTTGTATTTTACTGGGAGTAATGTAACTATTTAAACAGAACCTGTCACCATGAAATGCAGGACAATCTGCAGGCAGCGTATTATAGAGCAGGAGCAGATCGATATACAGTTTTATGAAAAAATATTCAGTATAACCTGTAGTTTACACATTTAAATCTCTGCTGTATCTAAGCAACCAAGCGGGCGCCATCAGCAACTGACAGATACCTCTGTATACAAACATATAGGGAACACGATCAATCCCGGATAAGACTGCCCACTTGGCTACTGACATCAGAAATAGAGAATTAAATTGCAAGTTTTGCTAAATATTTTCCTACCAAACCATATATCAATCAGCTCACTTCACATGGTGACGGATTCTCTTTAAAGGGGTTTTTTCGGGATTTAACTACTGATGACCTATCCTCAGGATAGGTCATCAGTAACTGATCGGTGGGTGTCTGACACCCGTGAACGCCGAGGTCTTCTCTCAGCTTTCCCTAGGCCAGTGACATCACGTTCATTGGTCACATGGCCTAGAAGAGGCTCAGCCCCATACCAAGCACAGCCGCTGTCCCGGGCGTAGGACCCCTACCGATCAGATACTGATGACCTTTCCGGAGGATAGGTCATCAGTAGTTAAATCCCAGAAAACCCCTTTAAACAATGCCCTAAAATACTGTCAAGTGTATTAAACTGAAAGGTCTTGCTCCCCTACTATAATTTACATAGCACATTTAGCCAGTTTGGGAGATTTTAGATTGCAAATACACAAAAAAAATAAATAAAACAGGAGACTGTTTTTCAGTAAACATTTTACTTACTCTGAGCCCGCAGCCATGTCTATGTATGGAGATTCTGCTGTCTCAACCCGCAAAGGGACCACTATGCTCATGACGTTCGCTTCTGATAAATACGATTACTATGGAGTCCTCTGCATCGGGATCCAAAACACTGGGGCATGCCAGCCACAGTGCTCATTGCAAACATCTAAGTGCATCCACAAACCCTAAATAAATGCAAGAAGGAAAACCATTAAGTATGCAAGTTACATTATGTCACAGGCAAACTGCATATGTCTTAAGACTTATTAGTACAGCGGCATTTCAGTTTTTATGTGTTCAGCCTCCTTTAGTTGTACTGTAAGAAACAGGCAGTTCTTGTCATTAAGATGCACATTCAAATATACGAGACTACATGGCCGCATAGGTTAACTTTATAGAAAACAGAGGGTGGTTATTAACGGCACATACTCAGATTGGGTCACTGTCACTAGTGGGGTACCACAGGGGTCAGTGTTGGGCCCTATTCTCTTCAATATATTTATTAATCATCTTGTAGAAGGCTTGAACAGTAAAATATCATTTTTTGCAGATGACACTAAACTGTGTAAAGTAATTAACACAGAAGAGGACAGTGCACTGCTACAGATGGATCTGGATAGACTGGAGGCTTGGGCAGAAAAGTGGCAGATGAGGTTAAACACTGACAAATATAAGGTTATGCATATGGGAAGGAATAATGCAAGTCACCAGTACATACTAAATGGTAAAACATTGGGTAACTCTGACATGGAAAAGGACTTAGGAATTTTAGTGAACAGCAAACTAAGCTGTAGAAACTAGTGTCAGACAGCTGCTGCCAAGGACAATAAGATAATGGGTTGCATCAAAAGGGGCATAGATGCCCATGATGAGAACATAGTCCTGTCACTTTACAAATCACTAGTCAGACCACACATGGAGTACTGTGTACAGTTCTGGGCTCCTGTGAACAAGGCAGACATAGCAGAGCTGGAGAGGGTTCAGAGGAGGGCAACTAAAGTCATAACTGGAATGGGTGGACTACAGTACCCAGAAAGATTATCAAAATTAGGGTTATTCACTTTAGAAAAAAGACGACTGAGGGGAGATCTAATAACTATGTATAAATATATCAGAGGTCAGTACAGAGATCTCTCCCATATCTATTTATCCCCAGGACTGACGAGGGGCCATCCTCTGCGTCTGAGGAAAGAAGGTTTGTTCACAAACATAAAAGAGGATTCTTTACGGTAAGAGCAGTGAGACTATGGAACTCTCTGCCTGAGGAGGTGGTGATGGTAAGTTCACTAAAAGAGTTCAAGAGAGGCCTGGATGTATTTCTGGAGGGTAATAATATTACAGGTTATAGTTACTAGAGATGGGTCGTTGATCCAGGG
This sequence comes from Rhinella marina, assembly GCA_900303285.1. Lineage (NCBI taxonomy): Eukaryota > Metazoa > Chordata > Amphibia > Anura > Bufonidae > Rhinella > Rhinella marina. The sequence continues at coordinate 487,506 of ONZH01003190.1, forward strand.
AGTTATTCTGATTGCCTGATTGGAGTCGGGAAGGAATTTTTTCCCCTAAAGTGGGTAAAATTGGCTTCTACCTCACAGGGGTTTTTTGCCTTCCTCTGGATCAATTGTGCTACCCGTAACCTGTTGCAGGACGTCACTGTGATGTAATCATGACTGCCTGCGCCAGGTAGCGGCAGCTTAGGCTCCGTGGCCTGAAGAAAGAAGAAACCTGTGGCCTGAAGATGAGTATAATGTAAGTTTTTTAAATAGATCTATGTACATATAAGATGTCTGTGTGCCAAACTCTGCAGAGACGAGGCTGGAAGAAGTTATCATGGCGGTCTGATCAACGAATGGAGAAGATGAGGAAAGAGAACGTTTACATTAGAGGGGACATCACTGAATGGAATAGGTATGTGGTGCTGTATTACCCTGTATGTTTAGCAGCGCTGTATGTAATGTCCACCCAGATATGTCTTCAAGGCTTCACGCACACAACCATATTTTCTGTCGCCATCCAATCCGCATTTTTTTGCGGATCAAATGCAGACCCATTCATTTCTAAACCCATGTACCCAGGCCTCATTACCTGGCCACAAGGAGACATTACTAGTAATGTAATGAGTAATGTCTCCTTGTGGCCCTCCATACTATAGGATGAGTCATGTTCCCCCTCCTCCTCACAATCCTGTGTCTGGCTGTGAGACAAGCGGCAGCTGCAGGAGCCTCCCTGCTGTGCCCTGTCTGCAGTAGGGCATAAAGATGGCAGAATCCCCTTATCCGTTTACCAGATCAGGTGGGTTTATAAATCTGTGTTCTACACAGCATTTCTACAAGGCTGTTTCAGCAACTTGCAGAAAATCTTGCAGACTGAAAAACCCTGTAGGCAAGTTTATCTACTGTTTACATTTAGCGTTCATTTCTACATTTAAGGCTGTATTACTCCTGTCAATTTTATTACAGTGTAATACGCTCGTTCATCAAGCAACTGTGATTTTTAAACACACTTACAAATCATCGTTTGCCGGCGGCAGGTCGTGCTGTCTAATTACGATCCACTAGACAGCAAGGGGACCAGCAGTGGCTCCGCTGTGGAAGAGATTGCTACATAGCAGGCGATTGCCGGGAGGGGACGCTTCCCTCCCGACAATCACTTGCTTAATCGGCCTGTCCAATACAGGCTTTAGTGATTGGCTTGGGCCTTTTACACAGTGATCAGGAATGAGGAAGTTAATTCCCAATCATTGCCTGCTCGCTGGTAGCACATATATATGCCGCAATGATCAGTGGTGTATGGGGGTGAATCATTGTTACTATGATCATTCATGCCCATAAAGGTCCCTTGTTTGTTGTCAGCAAATTTCGTTTCCAAAATTTTTATTCGTTTTTTTTAATAAAACATGAACAGACAGCAATCAGTCAGATGATATACAAGTACGATAACCTGTAAGGTTACACAGGGTCAGTAGAAGTAGACTGAGATGTAATAAGTAGGCATTAGGTCTGATACAGTAGGCTGTCTAATTCAGCAAATTTCTACAGGGCGATATGCTACCAGCTGCATGACACATCCCAGCACCCAACAAATGTGCACCTTTACATGGGCCAATTATCAGGAACGAGCATTCGTAGGAATGTGTGTTCCTGATAAGTGTCCTTTAATTTAAAATGGAAATGTTCAACTTTGCAGCACATTAGCTCGGATAGGCCCTGTGGGGTTGCATTGCAGTGCCTAGCTAAGAAGCATTAGGGTACGTCCACATAGGAGGAAATGTGGATATTCTGTCCAGATTTGCAGACAGAAATCTATAATGGAATAAAGTGACAGTGCAGTGGATGTGAACAAATCCCTCTCACATGCTGCGGACATTTTGCACATAGGAAATGACCTGCAGAGCAGATTTTCAAAACTGCAATATGTCAATTAATGTTGCATATTTTTGTGGATTTTTCCAATTGAATTCAAAAACTGCCTAGGTCCAGGTAAATAACACTATTCTCCCCTCAAGTAGCAATGCTTCTCTGGTCCTCCACCAGTCTCCACAGTACATGTTGCTGCAGTCACATGCAACATCATCATTGCTGGAGGCAGGATGTACAGAGACCATCAGGGGACCACAAATTTGCCATGGGACGAGAAAAGATTATAGCGGATTTATAAAAAAAAAAAAATTTTATTAGCAGAAGGACCCGGCTTTGCCCGGGTATATTTCATATAATGTTTAAGTGTGCTACAGCACCCCGCCTTCCACAGCCTCTTTTACTGTGCTGTGCGTGCTGTCCGCATCCGTTGCTCCGTTCCGTAGCCCGCAAAAAAAAATAGAGCATGTCCTATTCTTGTCCGTATTACGGACAAGAATAGTACTGTTCTATTAGGGGCCAGCTGTTCCATTCCGCAAAATACGGAATGCACACGGATGCCATCCGTTGTTTTTGCGGCTCCGCAATTTGCGGACCGCAAAACACAATGTTCGTGTGAAAGAGGCCTAACACTGACTATAGGTTACAGTCCTCTTAACTGACCTCCACAATTGCTGGCCCCCTTGACAGAGACCTCCACAGCGACTGCCCCTTTAACAGTGACCTCCAGTACCCCGCTGCCCCTTTAAAGGTGGCCTCCACAGTCCCCTCCACTCTTAAGTGACCTCCACAGTGCCTGCCCCTTTAACAGCAACCTCCACAGCAGCCTGCCCCCTTAACGGTAACATCCACAGCGCCCTCCCCTTTAACTGTCACAGAACCAAGCAAGGAAATAGAATAATTTTATTGGACAACACAATTATACATACATCTGAATATTGTATTTAGATGTATGTATAATTGTGTTGTCCACTAAAATTATTCTATTGCTTTTACCGTTGTAGGATGTGCACTTCATTGTGGTTTTCTTTGCTTGATTCTGTGATAATTGTTTCTGAACCACTTGTGCACTCCGTTTTTATTGTTAGTGTGCCCCCTATTCTTCTGGTTACTCCCCTTTAACTGTGACCTCCACAGCAGCCTGCCCCTAGGGTGGCCAGAGGTCCATTTTTAGGCTGGACAATCCGGCTTTTAGACTCCCTGTCCTCCATCCGGCGCAGGGCCTGGATAGACAGAGGGATGTCCTTTAGAACAGCTCACTCTCAGACAGCAGCACTGTGCGGTTTGAGCATGAGCTGCAGGGAGAAAGTCACCCTCCCTCACACCCCTGCAGCTGACAGAAGGTGATTTTTACAATTCCTGTGGGTGCGGCGTGAGAGGGGCGTGGCCTGACAGACAGGGCGTGACTTACGGGACATGTGGGCGGGACTTTTAAGTCCTTTTTGAGGGTGGCCTGAATTACAGGTCGATGCCATGGTAATTAATGAGGAAACACAGTGGGTAGCAGTGGAAGAAAACATCTTTCATTACTACTCAGTGGTAAAGATGTGAAATTTACATTATATGAGGTAATGATTGATGATGAAGTAGTCTAAAACATAAGTTATATTTCTGGTAACAGGAACACCCTTTAACAGTGTCATCCACAGCGCTCTGCCCCTTTAAAGCTGACCTACAGCAGTGAAGGAAAATGGCTGGGTTGTTATGGAGACCTGGTGTAAAATTGTTTGTATGTGGAAGCTAAGGGCCTGCGAGCTTCTATTGGCTGATAAGGGTCATGTGACCAGGGTTCTATTGGATAATGCATTTTTTGGGAATATCTCAGGAAGGGTACATCCCAGAGTGCTGAGACCCGATCTAAAATCTTTCCGGACACCTGATGTAACTGTGTGCCAAATTTGGTGATTGTAGCGGTGACGGTGCAGATTACTTTAGCGGACATACATACATACACTCAGCTTTATATATTAGATTTTATTTTAGAGGCTCTGCTAATTTCCACAGGAAAATCTGCAAAAAAAACATGTTCAGTAAGATCTGCATGACTGCAGGATTTCCTGTGACTTTCTCTGAATTTGGGGCAAAAATTGTCTGCAGCAAATCAAGTAGAACAGAATATACCATAAAGCTGGAGTCAATGCATGTTTATGAGCCAAATCTAGAAGTGGATCCAGCAAGGAGGAGAGGTATACGGTAACTTACAAGGAAAAAAAATTAATACAAAGAGATAGTCAGCATTTATTTACAGAACGTGTAGTCTCAGACTCCAAGTGAGTCAATTAAAGGGGTTGTACAGGCCATTTATATTGCTAACCACTACCAGGGAGGCTACCAGATGTGTTTAAAACAGTTTAGCGCACCCTGAGTATGGGGCTCCAAAATCACCGGCACCTCTGCAGATTTCATCAGCAGAAGAGGCTTTCAACTTTCGCAACAGAATCAGAATTTGACATCATTGAGTGGATGGTGGATCTTCTGTTATCTGTATATAGAGGTGCTGCCATTCTAATCCTGCCTGTAATAAGTAGATAATCCTGCCCTGCGCTCGTTCCGCTAATAGCCTGCTTACAACAAAGGGGTTGTCCGAGTTATGAAAAAAATATATATAGTACTTTAAATCTGATGGGCAGCAATATATAACTAAGTTAAGCAAGTTTTAGGCAAAAAAAAAAAATCTCTATTTCATCATTTCCCTGGTTCTCTTCTGGCCTTTGTTTACATGCAGTAATAACAATCTCTGCCCCTACCCCCTTCCTGCTCTGCAAAGGCAGTGAATACAAGAGCTGCCCTGAGTGACATGTCTGCAGGAATACTCAGCAGCATGTTGTATGTGTAGGACTACAAGTCCCAGCTTGACACTGCTGATACATACAGGATCTCCCTCTACCTGTACTTTGCATCTCCTCCAGATCAGCTCCAGTCAGCTTTGTGTCTGTAGGGTGAGGAGGGCAGATCCTGTGTCTCTTTACATCTGCAGCTGCTGTTGTAAAGCCTTCAGTGTTTTCTGGCTGAAGGGGTTAATGTTTTATCTGAAGGAATCCAGGGAGAGAGCAGATAGCAGGAGCCCATCAAATAACAGATAAGCTGACATCACAGGTCATGTGACCCTGAGTTAAATCTAAGAAACCAGCAGCTTTAGAAGCAGAAAGTGTATGGAAAAACTGTATTTGACTAGTTAGAAACATACAAAGGACAAAAAAATAACTCGGACAACCCCTTTAACAGAGCAGGAGCACACACAACGCATTACTCCTCTGCCTGTGCCCGCTCTGCTACAGCCTGAAATACCCAATCTATGCCAGGCTGTAAGACAGCAGCACTGATGCTCTGGCCTGTACAGCGCAAAGGGCACCTAAACTTCAGTTGCCATATGGGAAAACATTCAAAAATAAATAACATATATTAGAAAAATTACAATAGGTGTTAATAAAGTATATAGAAAGGTTTAGGTACACTTTAATGTTCACCTTTCTGTGAAAAAGTTGTCTAGTACTCTATGTGGGTACATTTACACCAGATTATCTGACCAATATCTGTCCAATCAGACCAATAGTTGGTGTGTATAACAAAAGATCTGTGTGTGTAAACGGCCATCTGACCAATAACTGGTCAGAAAATCTGTCAAAATCTGCTGGTGTGAATGCCGTCTAAGGGTTCATTCACACGGCCATTGCTTGGCCGTGCCCGTATTGAATGGGTCCGCAATCTGAAAGGTCGACCCCGAACAGAGTGCTTCCGTGGGTTTTCTGTCCGTGCCGCTGCACTGCAAAAAAAAAATAATAATAATAGGGCATGTTCTATTTTTTTGTGGTGCAGATGGATCACCCACCCCATATGTTTATATGGATAATATTGAGATTAGACCTGGATTATGTCTCATTTACTATGCATGACTTTGGCAAAAGTCGCAACTCCACGCTAGGCAACCCCCCCCATTGCAATTTTACATATATAGGTGTACATCACATCGCAATCATGACAAATATAGTATTAAGATGCACCATTTCATAAATTTGGCGCAGACACACAAAGCAAAGAGACTTAAAAATGACTCAAAATCAATGGCTAATGATTAATTCCCTCTTTAACCTCTGGAGTGTTTTTTTTTTATTTTGTATTTTTTTTTATTATATTATTTTGTATTTGTCAATCCCTGCCTTTACAGGGTTATAACTTTTTTACTTTGCTGTTCAAATGCCATTTTTTGCAGGACAAGTTGTACTTTCTAATGGCAGCATTAAATATTGCATACAATGTAGAGGGAAACTGGGAAAAAAATTCTATATGAGGTGGAATAGGGGGAGAAAAATGCAATTCCGACACAGCTTTATGGGCTTGGCTTTTATGGCGTTTATGGTTACGTTCAATCTGATTGGATGCTATGGGCAACTAAGCCAGTTCTACTTTACACCAGTTTGAGAAATCTCCCTCTAGGTTCCTATGAACCTATCTATAACAGCCTCGGATCAAGAGTACAGAGGATGCCACACACACTATTCGTCTCCCCTGATCCCCACTAGGGGGAGCTGTTGCAGGTCCAGAAGAGTGTGCTCAGACATCAGTGTTTTAGCACGGTCCGTGTTTTTAGCACGGATACATGCTCTATTTTGTCTGTGTTCACGGATCCATCACGCCCATTATAGTCCGTGAAAACCACGGATGCAACACAGATGTTGGAAAAGATGCTTTGAAAATTATTTTTCAGGTGTGCATGACACACAGACAGCAAAAAAAAAAAAAGCTTTAGGCAGTTGCACCCCATGAAGCTGCCTCCCAACAGGGCATGCACCGCATATAATGCACAGGAGGACCGCCATCAATGTCAGACTGTATAATCCTTCACTACAGAGAGAAAAATGGCAAGCCTCTCAGAAACCACAGGATATGACGAGGGTCCTGTCATGCACTGCTTATCATTTCAGTACATCAGACTACTTAAGACTCTTGAAGCAACATCCAACATGTCATATTTACAGATATACTCTTAAATGTGTTAGGGTACAGCTACACTGGTCGTGGGCAGGATCGCAGGGTAGAGGTGATCCCATAGAAATGAATGGGATTGCCGTGCCAGCTACAAGAAATCCAACACTTCTGCATTTCTTGCTACTGGTGGCACAATCGCATTTCCCTGTAGCCATACCTTAAGGGGCCATTCAGACGGCCGTAGTACTGCGGATCCGCAATACCACAGATGCTGCCCGGTGTGTGTGCTGCAATTTGCGGAACACACGGCCGGGCGCCTCATTTAAAATACCTACAGCGGACAAGAATAGGACATGTTCTATAATTTATTGCGGAGCCGCGGCTGCCCGCTCTAATAGAAGTGAATAGGGCCGCATCTATTATGCAATATTGCGGAATAGATGCAGCCCATTCACACAGTCGTGTGAATGCTTGAGGACCAAAATTAGAAGGATCAAAACACTAGATTGACATGACTTACACTCCTCAGTTTAGAAGTATCAGAGCAGCCTAGTAAGCACCTCCATTGAGTAAATACGTATAATAACATACTGCAGTAGAAGACATAAAGCAAGGCATTTCGTTATCAATCAAAACAGACGTCTGAGATTATTCTCAACAATACTTATGGACATGGACATATTACAGCTCCGGAAAGCATGTCCAGAGTGTGACAGGGCACCTACGGAGATCTCACCTGGGAAACTAAAACAGGATTAGGCCTCATGCACATGAACGTATTTTGTTTCCGCTTCCGTTCCGTTTTTTTTTTCTGATAGGATGCAGACCCATTCATTTCAATGGGTTAGCAAAAAATGCGGACAGGACACTGTGTGCTATCCGCATCCGTATGTCCGTTCTGTAGCCCCGCAAAAAAAATAGAACATGTCCTATTCTTGTCCGTTTTGCGGACAAGGATAGGCATTGTTACAATGGATCCGCAAAAAAACGGAAACACAGATGCCATACGGAACGTCATCCTTTTTTTTGTGGATCCGCAATTTGCGGACTGCAAAACACATACGGTCGTGTGCATGTAGCCTTGGACAGAAAAAAACCAAAACACTGGGACTGACAAACAGTAATGTGTATGGGGGCCTCACGGCTCTCCCCGAAACATAGAATACCGACGAGTCCACCTAGTCTTACATTATTATTATTTTTCTGCTTTTATCTTAGGATGGACGTGTTTATATTCACTTACTGTAGATTACCCAATCACATCTGCTGGAAGTTTGTTCCAAGCTTCAACCAATCTTTCAGTAAAATAACATTTCCTGACACTGCTCCTGATCTTACCGCCCTCCCAGTTCTTGTGTTTAGTTTCTTTTTAGAACACTTCCCTCCTGAACCTTAGACCTTTAACATATTTAAAGGTTTCGATCCAATTCCCCTTTTTCCCTCAAGGCTATACAGAATAAGGGGGACAGTTATTAAAGTGTTTTCTACCTCTGACTAAAGGGGGAGCCATGTAATGTCACACATATTCAATACGAAATGTGTATTCAATGAAGAGAGGGAAAAAGCCGCTGCCCGACACCTGGGACCTGCACCTATTAAACATTCAACCCTTAAAGGGTTATTCCCATCTCAGACATAGGGAGGTATATTGCTAGGATATACCTCCAGTGTCTGAGATGGGAATTTTAACTTTAAGGGCTCATGCACACGACAGTGAAAAATGGCCGTCTAAGTAGTGGCCGTCACATGGCCATTTTTAGCACCAATGAAAGCCTATGGGGCTATTCACATGGCCGTTTTTTTAACGCCCAGTGAATAGCGTCCGTCCAGAAATAGGACATGTCCTATTTCTGGGCCGTTTCAACAGGCCGACTGCCCCCATTGAAATGAATGGGGCCGTTTTTAACGGCCGATTGACAGGAGTGCTCCCGTCTAACGGCCGTTAAAAACCGGTACATTATGGCCACTCACCCTACCCACTTGCTCACGCTGCACAGTCTTTGGTTTCTTCACTGAGCAGGTCCTGCGTTATGCGCGGAGACGTCACCACGTTGGCGCGCGCAGTGACGTCATTGCGCACATCGCAGGTCCTTCGGCAGGTCCTGTGCGTGGAAGAGAGAAGAGACTGCTGCAGCGTGAGCAATTGGATAAGGCGAGGTGTTTTTTTTTTAAATCATTAAAAAAAGCAGCTGTGGGGGCATTTATTTAAACCATGGTGGAAATTATTTAAGATGGGGGCCTACATAGGACATTATTAAAGTTGGGAACATTAAAAAAAAATTCCTACACTATGGGGGACATTATTTTACCAGGGGGCCTACATGGGGGACATTATTTTACCAGGGGGCCTACATGGGGGACATTATTTTACCAGGGGCACTATAAAAAAATTATTTACACCGTGGGGGGACATTATTTTAGTTAGGGGCACTATGGAGGACATTATGGGCATCATGGAGGGTCATGATCATAGTTGGGGCAAAAAATAACTGCTAATCCAATTCATCAATTTTTCATGTCCGTTTTTAACGGACATGAAAAACTGATACAAAATGGACATTGAAAATAGACACATGGCCAGAAAATGGATGCACACACTGATGCAAAATGGCCATGAAAAACTGACAGTGTGTCCGTTTTTAACGGACGTTTTTTTCCACTGTCATGTGCATGTAGCCTAAGGGTTTAACATCCGATCCTTGCTGTTAGGGCAGGTGCCCGGCTGTGACACCTGCTCGATTTGACAGAGGAAACACATGCTGGGCTAAACCTTAGCTGCCATAAAAAGGCGCACGTGTAAGTGTGAAACGCGTTAATTAAAAACACATATTGGTGGTTACTAACAAGGTAAAGGGGTTGGTCACTTCAGAAGAATATTTCTGAAATGGCAATACAGAACGTGCTGTGGCATAATAAACCCACAACATGCTTCTTATGTCACCTGAACTCCTGTCAGGGGGTCCCCCGACTGCTTGTCCATTGCCTATGTAAACACTGCAGCAATACAGCCATGGTAGGCAAAGTGGCAGTGATCACATATGTGCCTGCAATGCTGAGAAAAATTATGTTTTAATATATGCAAATAAGCCTCTAGGAGCAACGGGGGCGTTGCTGTTACTACTACAGGTTCAGCTCTCTCTCTGCAACTGCTGTGCCCTCTGCACTTTGACAGGACCAGGCAGTGAAAACGTCATCACACCTGCTCCTTTCAATCAAAGCCCATAGGGCACGGCAGGTGCAGAGAGAGCTGAGCCTCTAGGTGTAATGGCAACGCCCCCGTTGCTTCTAGAGGCTCATTTGCATATATTAATACTTAATTTTTCTCAGCAATGTGGGCACAGATGAACATGGGACCAACACAGAGGCCTTCAGCTGCCAAGTGCACATGTAACAGGTCAGCCAGTGTCATAGGTAAAGATCTGCTGACCTTTAAACTGGACGTGAGATGGCCGTTAAAAAAAAAAAAAAAAAAAAAAAAAAGCATTATTCACATCACAGTTGCTCTCTGGGGCCAAGGCACAGCCCAAAGAAATGACAGGAGATTCAATCAATGGCTGCAGCAGTGGCTCGCCTCAGCCAGTTACTGATGGAGGGAACCCAGTAAAAGTCAGAAAGGTGGATTGTGAGCAGATTGTTAATTATGGCCTTCATAAGTGTCCCCAAGCCGCACAAAACCACTCAGCCTCTGTGGTCACATGCTTCTTTGGAACAGGTCACCAACGAGGTCAGTGAATACATGTAGGGAAGCACGTGGCCACGGATAAGATGCTATACTTCCGGGTCAAAGTGGTAATGGGGCCTCAGTGTTACAATGGAGCGCCAGTGCAGTAAGTTGCTTGTGCTCTTAATGTTAAACATTTTTAGGGCCATATCTGTAATTGCTTTTAGAAGACAACTCCTTTAAGGGCCTTTCACACAGGACAAGGATTGGAACAATTGTCAGATAAGAGTGCTAATTTCCAATATCTGTTCCAAGTATATATAGTAGGCATCACCCGAAGAACGAGAAAATACTTCTTAACCGGGGGCCACATGTTTTAACAGCATATCACCATGTGTAAAAAGGGATGTGCTGCCCACAACCAAACTATAGTGATCGTCTGTCACTTTACAGACAGGATCAATGACATGTACAAGAAGCAATCACCTCATCACAACAATCAACCAATAACCTACAATGGCTCCTCCCATCGAACCGTGTAAAAAGTCCTTTACCCTTGAAATGGTTTGCTAATGAGTGATCGTCTAGTCCTTCAGTGACACATAAAACTATGCATGGGTAACACAAGTTCAAAGTCATAGACATGTCTGAGACCTGCAATAGATGGGTGGCTAAAAGAAAAGATAGTTGGTGTATCTACAAATTCTCAGTTGACCTAGCAGAGGGTACAGCCTTCAGACCCTTTCACATCTTGCTATGTTACGACCTTGTTATAAAATAAAAAAAATTCACACTTTGACCCATAATAACAAAGTAAATACATAGTTTTAGAAACTTTTGTAATTTTCTTAAAAAGGAAAAACTAATATTTCTCATGGACATAAGTATTCAGGCCCTTTGTGATGACATTTGGCTCTGCGGGGGCCTCACATTTCTCTTGATCATCTTTGACATGTTTCTACACCCTAATTGGAGTCACTGTGGTAAATTCAGTCAAATGGATTTGGAAAGCACCCCTGTGAGGTCTTACAGCTGACTTATCAGAGCAAAAACCAAACCATGAGGAGAAAATAATTGTCTGTAGAGCTCAGATACCGGATTGTGTGAAGGCACAGAGCTGGAGTATTAGGGTACTTGCAGATGAGCGTGAGACACGCACGTCTCCCACATCGCGGGCCCTGGCTTGAACTCCCGGCACTGAACGGGGTTACATAGCATTATACTGATTTATGATGCTATGTAACCCTTAGGCCCCTTTCACACGAGCGGGAGACTCGCATGTCTCCCGCAACGGATCTACAGGCCTGGACTCCGCACTGACAGGGATCGCATAGCATTATATGCGATCCCTGTCCGTGCGGAGTCCAGCCCTGTAGATGCGTTGCGGGAGACATGCGAGTCTCCCGCTCGTGTGAAAGGGGCCTTACAGTTCTGGAATGTTTTGGATAACACTAACATAATGCTGAACCCCGTTCAGTGCCGGGAGTTCAAGCCAGGGCCCGCGATGCGGGAGACGTGCGTGTCTCATGCTCGTCTGCAAGGGCCCTTTAAAAAAAAAATTCTGGTGCATTGAAAGTTACCAAGAGCACTGTAGCCTACATAATTATTACAAGGATGAAGTTTGGAACAACCAGGATCTTGGTACAAGAAGAGTGGTCACTGTGGTTGAGCTATAAAGATCCCATGTGCAGATGGGTGAAACTTTCCTAAGCTCAACCATCACTGCAGCATTCTTCCAAGCTGGGCTTTATGGTAGAGTGACCAGAAAGAAGACACTTCTCAGTTAAAAGACACTTGAAAGTTTGCAAAAAGAGAAAAACACTTAAAAGACTCAAAGACTTTTTGGCCTCAATTTTGTCATGTTTGAGGAAGACAAGTTTTGCCCATTACCATCCCTACAATGAAGCATGGTGGTAGCAGTACCATGCTACGGAGTATTTTTTCTACGGCTGGAACAGGGAAACTGGTCTGAGTTAAATAAAGCCCCCTTCATGTGCTGGGCCCCTCACAGTGATTATACTTACCTCAGTCCCTGCTCCCTGTCCCCGTACAGGGATGGAAACATACAGCCAATGACAGATGGGGATGGAGACGAGCCCCCCTAGTGTCACCAGTGACACTAGGGAGGCTCGTCCCTGTCTGCCATTGGCTACCCCCTCCCCGACACCGGATGTTGGCGGTATGGGGACCAGGAACAGTGCAGGGAGTGGGGACCGAGGCAAGTATAATTACCGTGAGGGGTTGGATTATATAGCCTCGGTTAACCCCTTTAAAGGGGTTGTCCGGGTTCAGAGCTGAACCTGGACATACCCTTAATTTCACCCAGGCAGCCTGCTTGATGTTAGCATTGGAGCATCTCATGCTCCGATGCCCTCCCTTGCCCTGCACTGGATCGCACTAACACACAATGCCGGGCGGAGGCTTTGGCAGTGAGGTCGGTGACGGCAACGGTTCTGATGGGCCAGCTTACGGCTGCCCTAACCGTTTTAGTGGCTAGGGCAGCGCTAAAGCCCACCCATCAGTGCCGGTGACCTCACCGACTCACTGCTGGGCGAAAGCCTCCGCCTGGCAGAGCCTGGTTCGTCACGGGAAGTGGGCAAAATGCCTTTGCCCTGCGCGATTTAGCACAGGGCAAAGGAGGGCATCGGAGCATGAGATGCTCCGTTGCTAACATTAGGCAGGCTGCCTGGGTTCAGCTCTGAACCCGGACAACCCCTTTAAGGAAAAACTGAATGGAGGAAGTACAGAGATATTTTTAATAAAAACCTGATCCAATGTGCTCTGGACCTCAGACTGGGCCAAAGATTTACCTGCCATAAGACAATGATATTTCACTGCCTGTATTTGGACGGTGAAAGAAAACAAAAAACGTTTATTAACTTAGAATAAGTTAAAACTTGGGTTATACCCTGTGACAAGTACCAACAAGACATTGACCCTAAGCACACAGCCAAGACAAGACAGGAGTGGTTTAGGAACAATTCTGTGAAAGTCCTTGAGTGGCCCAGACACAGCCATGACTTTAACCCAAATAAACATCTCTGCAGAGACCTGACAGTCCCCGTCCATCCTGCCAGTGCTTGAGATGATCTGCCGATACTGGCAATCCAGGGGTACAAACCTTGTGGCATCATACCCAAGAACACTGGAGGCTGCAACAGAACAAAGTGCGAAAGGGTCTGAAGTCTTTCCTAATGCAGTGTAAGTTATGAAGATTACTGTAGGATCAACCCTGTTAGGCTTAATACCTTGGAGGACTGACCGCTCTGATTAAAATCATACACTGCACCCTCTCGCCTGGCTTTGTAATAACACCTGCACTGCATATAATTGGCGCTTTTGCAGTACTTGCTATGTTCCTGGCTCCACTGGATAAATGACTACTGTACATGTGCCATAATGGACTGGAAATCACCCAAAGATTACAGCTGGACAATGAGGGGACCCTGTCAGACCTAGCACGACGCGACACGTGCTAAATATGAAAATGAGCCTAGTAGCGGACCTGGGCGCCAAATGGTGAGGAAACAGGATTAGAACGGTCACCTACAGCATGAGAACAAAGGTGACATAGCGAGGCCACAACTGAATTTCATCCACGGAAATTCAGCAGTGGGTTTCTCAGAAATATGGCACCGTAAATAAACGGCTGAAACAGGCTTGTTTTACTGTAGAAATTACAGTGGGTCTTCATAAAGTGATATGCTGCAGACTAAAAACCCACAGTACAAGTCATTTTATGCTGAGGGTTTTTCCACGGCCCGTGGTTGAGATTTTTGAAAATCTCATCCACTTCACTGATGCTACAACAAGCCAACAAAATTGTGGCAGCAAATCTGAAAGATTTAAGCCACATGGGAACTTTCCAAAATCCACGTCTCCAAGTCAAACCAAATTAGCTTGTTGGACTGGGAGATTTTGTTAGGTTTCCTATGTTCCTTGTCAAAAAGAATAGCATAGCCTACGGCACCCAGTTTAAGGCCCCTTTCACACGAGCGTCACGGATTCAGTCCCGATGTGTTCAGGAAAACTCGTACCAATCCGCACGCAATCGCGGCCAGTTTTGACTGCGATTGCGTACGGTCGTTCAGTTTTTTCCGTGCGGGTGCGATGCGTATGGATGCATTTCGCACGCGCGTGATAAAAAACTGAATGTTTACAAACAACATCTCTAAGCAACCATCCATGAATTGTGTGCGGATGCAATGCGAATTTCACACAGACCCATTAACTTCAATGGGGCCAGGGCTGCATGAAAAACGCAGAATATAGAACATGCTGCGTTTTTGACGCAACGGCGAACTTATACGTGAAAAACATCGCTCATGTGAAAAGACCCATTGAAATGAATGGGTCAGGATTTAGTGCGGGTGCAATGCGTTCGCATCACACATTGCACCCGCGCGGAAATCTCGCCCGTGTGAAAGGGGCCTAAAGGAAAATAAAAAAGGGAGCTGGTGAACGCCAATATAAAAAGACTGAACAGAGCTTCATTCAGACTTAAAGGGGTTGTGTCACTTCAGCAAATGGCATTTATCATGTACACAAAGGTAATACAAGGCGCTTACTAATGCATCGCGATTGTCCATATTGCCTCCTTTGCATTGTACACTGCTCATATCCAGGGGTTATGACCGCTGCAGAACAGATACCAGGTGGCTGGGATGGGAGCGTGGCTATATGTGCTCCCAAGGTCCTGGCCACTAGAGAGGTCAGAGCTTTTTCCTATAGTGTACGAGCACGACCACCAATGCTGGATTGAGGTGGTCGTAACCCTTGGATGTAATGTGATAGAAGAATGAATCAAGCCAGCAAAGGAGAAAAGATGGACAATCACAATACATTATTAAGTGCCTTGTATTAACTTTCTCTACATGATAAATGCCACTTGCTGAAGGGAGACAACTCCTTTAAATAAAGTTTTCCAATGCTGAATTTCTGCGACTATAAATTAAGAAGCTTGACACCAACAAAAACAAAGAATATCAGGAAGTGAGGAGTGTAAACACCAAACCTAAGGATATTGCATAAGGGCGGCCAAGCACTGTGTAATGTCCTCCAGACGAGAAGGGGTTAAAGCAGAGCAGGAAGACAATATACACAGGAGTATACGCACTCCCTCATCACCGCCCCCTTGCCTCCACAGCAATCCTGCTAAGCTTTACAGCCTTCAATTCCAGGTTGAAGAAGCTAGTTCTAGGGTGAAGCCAGCTGCTCCCCGACCTAAAGGGCCAGTTCTAGGTAAGAGACACAGAAATCAACTCCCTTCAGGACCTTTAAATCCGCTTATAGCACACAAGGCCCTCACGTCAGAGCTACAGCAATAAAGGCATTATTTGCAGAAATTTCTCCTTAACCACATGTGTGTGCTGCAGACATACGTACTGCATGGGGTGTGGAGAACCCGAGATGATTAGATTACAACATCAGCCGGAGGCCGCCATTTTTAGCCTCTCCAAAGGACAAAAGAGGGAGATACCAACAACAAATGATCACTGTCACCCTGTAAGTAAAACCGCCCCTCGTTTCCACCCAGATCTTTCATATTGACAGGTCCGGTGGGTGGAAAGGATCCTCCTGTCAGATTTATTTGGGGGAAAACCAAGTTATCCCAGGAAACAACCCGACCGATGTTCCCCATGCACATATGGGAAGGACAAGGTATTCCGCATGACAGAGGAGGGGCACACGCACATCATACTATGTACATATGCCCCCAGCCCGTGTGTGTGGACGGCATCTCCTAGCAGGGAAGCATGGTGCCCCCTTCCTTTGTGTGCTGGTGTTGTGTCTGAGCTGGCCTGGCTTACACAGGATCGCTTGTTCCTCCCCCATCCATGTCTGCAGCCTGTAAGCAGAAAGCCCTGGAAAGACCTACAGCTTTGCAGAGGGTGTGAGAGGATGTACACGCACCAGCCATCCCCAGCATCACATCCATGGGGGGTTTTTTTCTCCCCCTTTAGCACACGCAACCGAATCTGTCTGCCATATTCACGCCAGGATCACTCAATTCTGCAGATAGGTTAAAGGACTTCCTCCACTCAACTATAAGCGCAACCTAAAAGACAGATCAGACATAGAGAAGCAGATGGCCATAGACAGACGCTGTATACACGGCACAGTACCATCATGGAGAAGGGAGTCATATACATCTGCATTCACTACAAGGTTCTGCCACATTAACAATTTATGAAGCTGCATTACTATCACCACAAACCTAGTGGAATACAGCAATGTGCAGGCTAAAGCAAGAGGCCTGAAAGGAGCAAGAAGGGTTAATGGTGAGCATCCTTCAGTCAGAAAGAAGGGGGATTGTATGTAAAAAAAAAAAAAAAAAACATTGGAAAGCAATGCACAGAGGCTGCCCACCCCCTGCCATCACTGCCAGAGCCAGCTATGTGGACCAGAAAACCCGCCATATTAATCCAGCCTGACCCTTTCCTAGCAGGCTGGGAGCTTTTCACACCCACCTCAGTATTTACACACACAGGGCTGAAGCCCTGCAATTAGCATACTGCACTGCAAACAGACAGGTGGAAGAAAACGTCAAAAGCAGCACAATAACTTACCTCCAACGTGCCAAAGCCAGGAAACAGGACACCGAAAACGGAAAACGTAAATGCACACCCCCCTAACGGGTGATCTTGATGGCCGCTAACGTGAGACCTAAATCCTATTACTACAAGCGATCACTCCCAGCAGCTTGAGGGGTGACAGGAAAAGCGACGTCAGAAGCAGCCCCGGGGACCGTTAGGAAGATGTACGGAACTAACTGAAAGCTATGTTAAGCAAAATGAGCTGCTCTGACTAAAAAAATCTAGAACTGATCGCCAGAGAAAAGCGGTATAAAGGTGTTTGCAGTGCCTAAGCTGACTGCAGCCCCAATGTGTACAAACCCCGCTCCTCCCGTGTCTCAGCCTACGCTGGCTCTATGTCACTGCCTCTCTCTGGAAAATGGCGTCGGATGCTCGCACGGGGTTTCCTAACCCTGCTGCCACGGACTCAATACAAGACTGTTGTGGGTGCGGAGGGCCCCAGCAGCGTCCTTGCCCACAAGCAAAATGGCGACGCATGCACCAAAGCGCACACCATTTTACTTGTGGGCACCAGCTTGCCCTAGCACAGAGACACGCCCTCTTCACATTAGGAATGCATAGGGAAAGTGAACGTCCGTGCCCTGTTATGTAATGGCGAACCTGTGCATTTCGTGTGGGTGGGTGAGGGGGGGAAAAAATGTCCCTGCAACGAGGGTGGAGTTATGGAGTGAAAGGAAGGTGTAGACATGTTGAGAGAGATTCAGGCGTAAATTCCACAGCCAACATGTCTAAGGTTCTTCAGCTGCGGGGATACTGAGCGAGACCCGCCATGTTGTCGTGTACAGTGAAGTATGCAGATGAAACAGGCGTCCTGGCATGTTACTTGTGTGAATAAATGTTCACATCCTGTAGTTTTTACGTCAGTTTATTTTTGCGGCAGAACTCAGGCTAGTATACGGCAAACAGCAATGACCTCTAGGACGGCGTGGTCGTTTTATTTTTTGTTATTCGTGGCTTCGCTCGGTGAGCTCCGCAGAAGGTGGGTGTGAGAGACAACAGGAATGTCTCTGGAAATGGGTGGGTATATAGCTATACAAGGTCTCTAGATAGTCCTATGCTTGCTCTAATTGGGGAAGATGGAGGCGGTTCCTCCACAAGCTCTGCGCTTATCACCATGGTGTTCTTGGTTGAGAGAGAGACGCCGTCGGGGTCTCCATGCAGCAGAAGCAGGGGCTGCTTACCACAGTGCGCAGCCGCGAAGCTCATGATAAAAGCTGGCTGACTACTGCACTGCCTCTATGGAGAGAGCTGAACGGACGGAAGAATAAAGTCGTGCTGCTCGGCGTGTGCTATTATTTCCTCTACTCCGCTCTACCGCTTACGGAGTGACAAAGAAACGGCTTGTGAACGGACATTGGTCGTGCCAAGTATTGTATGCGTTGAGTGGTTATTAAACAGTGTTCTTGTAGACTCGTGCATATCCGTATATTCATGTCTTTTTCTTTTTTTCTCGTTGTCCTTGTAGCTAGCTGTATAATGGCGCCGTGTAAGTATTGTCACTTTACTGTTTGTTGATGGGCAGGGTTGATAGAAAATATCCAATGGGCGCTTGAGAGGCGCTCGAAGGCCTCGACGCGATTGGTTGTCCGTGACATCATGCTGCAGCAGGTGGGCGGAGATAGAGCTGCTGGGAGACGCGGGTGCAGAGGGAGAGTTCGGCGCCATTATGTAACAACGCAGCAACGAGCCTGAGGGTAGTCCTCCACTGCCTTCTCATGTTCTAGACCTCGGCCTATACTGACACCTCTTTTCTTCCCCACAGAAAGTAATATTCCCGCGCCCGAGGTCTCCTCTTCTGTCAACCGCCTGTTCTGGGATTGCAAATTTGTGAGTGCGTCACACCAATATGGCGGCTTGGGAAATATCCTTTTGGCTGCACGTCTGGTGCTGGTCACGTGGCCTCGTTGCCTGGTAATCGAACTTGGCCGTGAGTCAAGTGGTTAGAGACGGATGTGGGGGAGGGAAGGAGGAGTAAGGTTTCTGCCGGGGGTGATTCAGTCTGGACAACAGTTCACCATTTTACTGCATACTTGTGCAGATCGTGTAAATGTGTTCAGAAAGTGCATGCTTATGGCACACTGTAGGGCTGGCTAATGTCCTTTAAAGTGACATTAACCTGGTGCGGTTGGATGAGTTTATTTTTAATCCCTGCAGTGGAGTTCATAACCAAAATCTTCTCATTGATGGGTTTGTATTTTTTGTGTGGTAAAGTGTCTGCACGAGCCCTAATTCTGAGACGACTGTTGGTTTTGTCCGCATCGGAGCCACGTTTTTATCTGGTTGGATGTGGATCCATTCATTTCAGTGGTGCCACGAAAGATGTGGCATCACTCACAAAAAAACATAATGTCCTACTACTGTCTGTGTTATGGACTAGGATAGGGCAGGATGTTCCGTTACGCAGAATGAGGAACGCACACGTCCAGTAGCCATGTTTTACAGGCTGCACAAACTGCTACGGCTGTGTCCATGAGCCCTTTGATTTTTTTTTATACATATTCTATTAATTATTTATATTATTTATAATATATTTATGCCACATTCACATCTCCAGCAAGATGATCCATTGCACATGTCGGCCTGACCAAAAACCGTTAAGTGCAACCGTTTTTGTCCTGCCGAAACCTGGCACTTATTGCCGGAAGGCGGCAGGATCCCATTATAGTCGATAGTGGTGATCTGTAGAATCTTCTACAGCCTGCTGGAAACAGTCACCAGAGATTTGAACGTGGCCTAAGCCACTGGGGTGATGGCACTCTCTTGATTGTGATAGATCATGTTTATATAGTTGGATAGTGGGCACGTCCATCCTCATCCCGTTGGTCCTGATGTTTTATTTTTTTTATTCTGAAGGCAATGGGGAAATGCCATAAATCAGTGTAAAACGCTGGTGTATGACAAATTCTCCCCTAATGTGTAAAGGGCTATTTTCAGAAGTCCCAAAGCAATGAATGGACAGCAAGCAAGTTAGGCTACTTTCACACTAGCGTTTCTTTATTCCGGTATTGAGTTCCGTCATAGGGGCTCAATACCGGAATAAAATGCTTCAGTTTTGTCCCCATTCATTGTCAATGGGGACAAAACTGAACTGAAGACAACGGAATGCTCCTGAAAGCATTCCGTTCCGTCTTCAGACCGGAGAACAAACCGCAGCATGCTGCGGTTTTCTCTCTGGTCCAGGCATCCGCACCAAGCCGGATCCGGAATGACCCCCAATGCAAGTCAGTGGGGACGGATCCGTTTGGTGTGACACACCAGTAATCCGGATCTGTCCTCCATTGACTTGCAATGGGGGGGTCATTCCGGATCCGGCTACACAGACATACATACACATACATACACACATACATACTCACATACTCCAGGCAGGGACGCCGGCAGCATGTCTTCACGCGCCTCCTGCGCGCAGCTATGACGTTTCCCCACTGCGCCCAGCAGAGAGCGCTGTGGGGAATCATCATCACTGCGCGCAGGAGGCGCGTGAAGACATGCTGCCGGCGTCCCGGGCTGGAGTATGTGAGTATGTATATATGTGTTTGTGTGTATGTCTGTATGTATTTCTGTCAACATGTGTGGGGCCGGAGCGCTGCTCCGGCTCCACACATGTATCAGCGTTAGCACGGATCCGTGCTAACGCTAGTGTGAAAGAGGCCTTAAACGTGCTTTTGCTTACTTCAGGCGGCCCAGATTTGTAGATGGGAGCGGGTCTTACCTCTAGGACCCGCTGTTATCTGACGATGATGGCATATTCTAGAAATATGCCATTAATGTCCAAGATGAGAATAGCCCTTTAAAGTAGTGGCCCCAATTATTTCGGAAGCGTTTAGAAAGCCACTGAGAGCGTATTCACATGTTGATGTTTAAGGTCATTTTCACACTTTCGTTGTAAGGATCCGTTTGTGAGATCCGTCACAGGCTCTCACAAACCGTCAAGAACGATCAGTTTTGTCCTAATGCATTCTGAATGGAGAAGGATCCGTTCAGAATGCATCAGTTTTGCTTCAGTTCAGTCTCCATTCCATTTTGGAGGCTGCTTGCTTCGTTTTGGTGTCCACATGAAGAAACTAATCCAACTGATCCGTCATGACTCACAATGTAAGTCAATGGGGACGGATCTGTTTTCTCAGACACAATAGAAAACGGATCCGTCCCCCATTGACTTTCAATGGAGTTCATGACGGATCCGTCTTGGCTATTTAAAAGATAATACAACCGATCCGTTCAGAACAGATGCAGACGGTTGTATTATGACGGAACCGTTTTTGCTGATCCAGCAAAAACGCTGGTGTGAAAGTAGCCTAACACCTTTTGAGATATATATTTTAAAAAAAAATTTTTTTTTTTTGTATTCACACAAACAGACGTTTGTGCTGACAGAACGGGGATGGCATCTGCTTTCTGTCATCAGTTTTCCCTTACTTTTGGGGCTCATTTAGACGAACGTGTAAACTCTGCTGTGGACCCACTGACTTGAATGGGCATGTGATCCGCAAGATACAGCAAAAGAAAAGACATGGCCTATCTTTTGCAGTGCAGAAGCATGGACCCGAAAGCCCGCGGAAGGGCTTCTGAGTGTTTCTGTGGGCTTCCGATCCGTGTCTCTGCACCACAAAAGGTAGGACATGTCTTTTCTTTTGCTGTATCTTGCGGATCGTGGACTCCTAGTCTGAATGAGCCCTTGGTAGGGGATACTTTGGAAATCTCCTTTTCAGCCCAGCAGTGCATGTGGTATACAGATGACACACGGAATAAATATGGACACTTCATTGAAATGTCCACAGTCAAAACATTGACTGTATTTTCATGGATGGATGGATGTATAAGGCCTAAATGTGGTAAAATAACGAAAGATGGGAAGCTCTCCGCTTAATCCCCTGATTTCTCTCCAGTTCTGCAGCTACAGTCTGTGTTTACATGACCGCAGCAGTGATGCGTCACCTTTGCAGCCATTTACTGGCCTCTGCAGTCTTGCCATATACCACTGAGGTCAGTGGTTGGCTGCGGCGGTCACTTGCCGCGTACAAGCACATCACTGCTGTGGTCTATAAACAGATGGAAGTGGCAGGAGGACTAAGTAACGTTTGTTGGAACACCTTTTAAGGGGCTTTGGGGAACTTTTTGAAATAAGTCTGACAACCAGTTTGAAGTCTGTTCTCCCGTTCAAGGCAGCTGACATTCAGAGTGGAAAGGCACAGGAAATGTGTCATTGCTAAGGCAATTCTACAACGCCCAGAGAGTTTGTGTGCTAGGGTCACTGCACAAAACGTTTGTGTGTTGTATGTGCTTTGCAACTGTACTGCCCAGTGTGGTTCCTGCATCTCTGAGCCTAATGTCAGATCAGGTGCGATTACAGTTATGGTGACCATAGTGCCACCATTCCATCTAAGATGGCAGACTGCTTCTCAAGCTCCCTCCACATGCCTGGCTTAGCCATGTTCAGTCAGCTGGTGAAGGGAAATAGAAAGCCCCACAGTCTAGATCAGGGGTAGGCAACCTCCGGCACTCCAGCTGTTGTGAAATTACAACTCCCAGCATGCATACTTGCACTGCTGTTCTCAGCACTCCCATAGAAATGAATGGAGCATGCTGGGAATTGTAGTTTCACAGCAGCTGGAGTGACAAAGGTTGCTGACCCCTGGTCTAGTCTTTCAAATACTTGCCTTATCTGTTATGGATTTCTTCTGGATGCAGTGCAGAAAAGGATCTACAGCAGTATTCATATTAGGGTTGCACCAGGTATCGAATTATCAATACCCAATCGATACTTTTGTACCTGGATCGATGCAATACCAGTATCTGCCATTTACCAATGCTAGGCTTCACTAGTATCTCTTAGAGAACATGGCATGTTGTGCTTTCAGCGTGTGCCATGTTCTCTTAAAGAAGAACTCCCGACAAAAATTTTATTCCATCTCCTGCTAGAAATGTACATGATGTTATCTGTAGTGAATGTCATTTTCTTACCAGTGTCTGAATTTTTGACTTGTATCATCCTGAAGTTTCTTATCTGTGTCATGTGACCAGCAATTAGACCCACCAACTCACACAGAGACTTGTGTGGACAGGAAGTCTAATTCTCTATGTATTCCTATGAGACTGAAAGTGAGGCTCCCATAGGAATGAATAGAGCAGTTACTGGCTTCCTGTTCCTGGGTCAGTTGGAGGTCAGGGAGTTGGTCACATGACCCAGCTACAATAAGAAGAGAGGTTTTTACTCACAGAAACAGTCACTGATCAGGAAATGACATTCACTACAGATTATATCATGCACCTTTCTAACAGGTCAGAGAATAAAAATTTTTGTGGGAGTTCTTCTTTAAGCAGCACAGTGGAGAAGGAAGGAGTCCCTCCCTCTCCACTGTGCCCACGCAATGAGAAGAGAGAGGAGAGACTGTGGCCACTGTGCCACCAAAGATACCTTCATTTGTTCTAAAAGGTTAAGTATGTGCTGGAAGGCGCTGCAATCCACAGAAATGCGGCAATAAACCCCTGCAGGGTTAAATGACTGGTATCTCAGCGCCTTGTCATAGAGGTCGGGTGCTGGGTATGTGATTCTGCCAACTTCATTTGTATGAAAAGGTTACTTATCTTCATTGATGACAACCCCAGTATTATAAATTATAATCATTGGTAGCAATGGGACACAGGGCACCCCCTTCCTCATTGGTGGTGCAGTGGCAGTTCCGATCGGAGCCCCAGCAGTGAAATTGCGGGGCTCTGAACGGTTACCATGGCAACCAGGATGCTGCCGAAGCCCTGGCCCCCATGATAAGATCCCTGCTGCAGTGTGCACAGGGCAGCAGGGACAATGAAAAGTCCTAATCGCCCTAATAGAACTCTATTAGGGTGAATAGGACAAGGGATTAAGATTGCAGGTTCTAGCCCCTAAGAGGACTAATAGTTATTAAATAAAAACGAAAAAAATCAAAATATTAAGTGTAAATTTTCCTTTCCCAATTTTACATATAAAATATATAAACAATAAACATATTACATATTGCCACTTCTGAAAAGTCAACTATTAAAAAAATTCGATCTCCTATGTGGTGAACACCGTAACAGAAAAAAAAAATCGCAATTGGCCATTTTTTTGTCACCTTGTCTCCTTCAACCGTACTGCGAAACATGGAAGCTGCAGAAGCTAAACATAGGTTGTGTGTAGATTAGGGTTGTCACGATACCAAAGTTTTGATTTGATTTCGATACCATGAAAAAGTATTGCGATACTCGATACCATTCAATACCAGGCGGGAAAAAATAAAACGCCCATAAAGCCACGTGCATTTCGCATTTTATGGAACGTCCGCCCCATAACAGAACAGTCCTCCTATCCTATTTTTGGGGGGACAAGGCGACTAAAAGATGACGACTTGCTCGGTTTTTATTATTTTCTGTTACGGCGTTCACCGCATAGGAGATATTTTTAAATATTTTAATAGTTTGGAATTTTTCAGACTTGGCGATACCTAATGTTTGTTTATATATTTTATATGTAAAATTGGGAGAGGGGGTGATTTAAACTTAATATTTAGGGGTTTTTTTAACCTTTTTTTTTTTAACTTTAACTATTAGTCACCTTAGGGGCTAGAACCCTTGTCCTATTCACCCTAATAGAGATCTATTAGCGTGAATAGGAGTTTACACTCTCCCTGCTGCCCTGTGCTTAGTGCACACGGCAACAGGGAGCTTATCATGGCAGCCAGGACTTCAGTAGTGTCCTGGCTGCCATGGCTCCGATCGGAAGCTGCCAAAGTGATGCACGATGGGGTTAATGTGAGGCACAGGTCCAACCGTTCCTAGTGATAAAACCCTCTTGTGCCTCATAATAACCCTATCAAGTATCCATATCCTTGCATAATGGGCAACATGGGGTTAATGCATGAGCTACATGAACAGTCACTTGCTATTGGCATGGTCTTATGAATTTTGACTTCCAATCCATGTGCCTCATATTAATAAGTGGCCTGTATTCTGTAACTCACATTAACCCCATGTTGCCCATTATGTGAGATGCTACTTTGGGGGTCACTTACTATTAATGTGAGGCACATGGGGCCCATTCCAAAAGCATGTGCCCAGCCTGCCATTGAAAATAAGTGACCCCCATCATGTTTAAAACATGGCAGTGGCAAGATTGAGGTTAATGAGTCACATTAACTCTAATCTTACTGGCTGCCTGTTGCATATGTTTTTTGCCCACCTTTATTTTGAGGCAGGCTAATCACTCTTGCACTGTGTGGGGGTGGGGTACCTGCTATGCGGCTGTTCACTGCACTAATGCACACTTACGCTGGGGTTGGGGCCTGGGCTGAGGAGGACAGGTCACTCCAGAGGAGGCTGCTGCTGCCGCTGTTCACTGAGCTCACTAGCTCAGACAGCGCTGCAGTTTATTCCCTCCTCCTGCCTTAATTAGCCACATATTTATTGGTGGCAGTGGTATGGGTAGCTTCAGAGCCCGCTTATTTCATTGGGGTCAGCAGTGGCAGTGTCATATGAGGGAGGGACTCCCTCCCTACCTCCTCTACTGTCTGGCCGGAGAGAACGTGCGCCAGTTGGAGCAAAAACGCAAATCCCAGTACCGAATCGATACTGGCACAAAACTATCGATTGTGTATCGAATCCGATGCAACCCTAGTGTAGATGTATGTATAAAATCTATTAACCCTTTCACGACCGGAGGTTTTTTCGGTTCTGCATTTTCGTTTTGCGCTCCCTGCCTTCAAACAGCCATAACTGTTTTATTTTTCTGTTCACATAGCTGTATGAGGGCTTGTTTTTTGCGGGACAAGTTGTACTTTCCAACGCCACCATTTAATATTACATATGGTGTAGTGGGAAGCGGGAAAAAAATTCCAAATGGGGTGAAATTGCAAGAAAACCGCTATTCCGCTACAGTTCTACGGGTTTCTTATTTACAGCGTTCGATGTGCATTAAAACTGACCGGTTACTTTCATTCTACTGGTCAGTACGAATCCGGCAATACCTAATATGTATAGTTTTTCCTGCGTTTAGATGGTGATAAAATAATTAGAAAGTTGCCCTTTTTTTTTTTTTTTTTTTTTTCCTTGTCATATCTTGACCCCTATAACTTTTTGGTATTTATGTGTACAGAGCTGTATGGGGGCTCATTTTTTGCGGGGCGGTCTGAAGTTTTTATTGATCCATTCTGGGGTGTGTATGACTTTTTGATCACTTTTTATTTAATTTTTTTTAGAAAAAAAAAGGGACAAACTGCGAATCGCCATTTGGACGCTTTTTTCCGCCACACAATTCGCCGTATTGAAATTTTTTTTTTTATATTTTAAAAGTACGGGCGTTTTCGGTCACGGTGATACCCATGATGTCTATATTTATTGTTATTTAGGTATTTATTTTTTACTTATACGGAAAGGGGGGTGATTTGAACTTTTATATCTTTTTTTATTTTTTATATATTTTTTAACATTTTTTTTTAATTTTTCTGTGATTATTTTAAAGCTCAAATATCATCTGATCTATTGTTTTGTTTTGTTTTCTTTATGAGCAATCATGGATTTACTAGATGCAGTTAAAACCATGAATTGCTCATTTTTTATCCTGGCCTGCCATCTAGTGGCCAGAATAAGAATTGCAGTTTGAAAACTGTAATCCTCACCAGCGAGGATTAGTTTTCATATGGTGTACAGACACCCCGATTGGCCAATCGGGGCGTCTGTACACCACCCGGAAGCGTGGGCTTCCGGGTTCAGACGCATCCTGATGCCGTGATCACGGCATCAGTAAGGCCCAGGAAGTCTCTGCAGACGGAGGTAAGATGCGGCAAGTCTCTGCTGTTAGAAACAGCAGAGACTTGCCGGCCATGACGCCCGCCGCACCCGCGAGCGGGCGTCATGTCCCCGCACCGCCCGCGCGCCGTACATGTACGGCGGCGGTCGGGAAGGGGTTAAGGGTCGGCCTTGGTTAAATTGCACTTCAAAAATGAAACGCTGGTTGCTGTGGACAAACAAGGCTGACGCACATTGCTGTATGATGTGGTCTGACCACATTTTTACTGCACTGGTTTGACTAGCCATTTAGGCTCTTTCACTTGGAAACATCTGACTTCATCAGTACTGCAGCTTTACCCTCTCTACCTGTAATTTCAAGTGATCGAACAAAGGTTAAAACAAGCATAAAAACTTAATGTGCAGTAAAGATTTTATAAATCGTTTCTGTAGGTCCGTTGTACTTTGTGCACAGGGTGATGGCTCACCTTCTTCCTCTTTCTACTGCAAATGACTTTCATAAAAGCGTCTTGGACACGGCTGTTCGTTAGAAGCTCAAGATCACCCATTTTACAGTACGGATCCATTTTTACACACCAAAATGTTATGGCTGTAACCAAGACATCACATGGCAGCATGCAGGAGAGGTGTTTAATACACTCTGCAATAGGAGGATATCTCAGCCTCTGCTAACTGTGCTGTGTGACTCCTGATAAGACTTTCCGGTGTCCAGAGTGCTGTGTGGATCAACGTCAGTATCTGCATTCTTTCCTCTGAGTGTATGTCGGATTGCCGTCAATATTTGACTGTTTACAATACAGACTACAGCACAGGGTTCACTGTTCCTCAGCAAAATAACAATTCAATCTGTATTCGGTCAACAATGCAGCAAATATTTATCACAACCACTTTAACTAAAAGGTTCCAATGCACAGGGCTTGGAAAGTAATGAATCCATGATGATGCAGGATTGCTTAAAGGGGTTGTTAGAGCTGACCCTGGACATAACCTTCTTCACTCATTTAGCATGTCCTCATCTTGCTTTGACGCTACCCCTTGCCCTGCAGGGTAAGGTCTGTTTTGTTTACATTCTCACTTTTAGGGGGAAGGTGTCGGTGATGACCCGAGATCGCGGGTACCTGGAAGTCTCTGCCTAGCATGTGAAGCCTGGTATGTCACCGGCAGTAAAAAAAAAAAAAAAACTTGCAAGGGGGAGCATTAGAGAAAGAAATGCTGCTGAAGACGTTATGTCTGTATTCTGCTCTGAACCCAGACAACTCCTTTAATTGTGTTTTTAAATGTTTTTCTTTCTTGAATGTGGTTTTCACAAAGGAACATCACAAATAGTGGTGTAGTTGCGCACATGTGTAGTACCTCTACTTCAGCTGCACTAAAGGATGCTAAAGCATGATCCAGTAAGTTAAGTGAGGGAGTGGCCAGCACAGATAGCTGAAGGGCTAGGACCTGCACCTCTGAAGCCCTCTTTTGCATAAAGAATGTGTTGGGTGTTTTTTTAAATTCCACAACTGATTTTCACAACCGTTGTTTTAATCAGCAGTATCAGCCCCACAAGGTGTATATCTGGTTTAATAGGGCTGGTCCTGCCCTATAAGATTAGTATATTGAAAGATACAGAAGTTGTAGCTCTTAGGAAGACCTCATATATAATTGTCTCACACACTTGCATTGTTTCTAGCCAGTGTCTTTACTTATACCTGAATCCATCCAGAAGCAGTTTTATGCCAGTAATACAATTGTAACCTGCTGTGCATGCTGTAGTAGGAAGAGAATGTTAACACTATAGCTGGCAGTCAATAAGATCACAATCGCCAGAGCCCAGTCCAGATCACAGTATATTGCCAAACATCCCGCAAGCTAGCACATGGTTTCCAATAGTGGGGTTGCTGGAGATTACTAATGGACCTGTCATGACCCTCCAGCCGTGTCCTTGTTATGGAGGCTAATGGCAGCACTATCTGAGAAGAAGGCTTGGCTAACTAAGCAGGGCTGTGGAGTCGGTAAGCCAATGCCCCAACTCCTCAATTCCCCCTCACCCCGACTTCCGACTCCTACTCCCTCATACATGGAGCATTTTTAAGTGATAACTTTAAACAAATTAGGCTTCTCTGGGTACAGCTCACTTAGGGCCTAATCAGAGGTGTAGCTAGAGGTTCAGGACATGGGGGGGCGAAGCATACTTGAGTGGGCCCCCCACTTATTGGCTTCCCAAACGCACGTTTCCAACTTCACAGGCACATACTACTAGTTGTGGTTATAATACTGTATTAGCAAGATGACTATATAAACTGCTAGATCATCTATGCTGTTAAGTACAGTGCAATAGACTTTCTACATACCCTACTCTAAATACTCTACCACATAATGCAGTAAAATATAGCATTAATAGGAGTAAAAAAGGGGACTCCTATGTTAAAGGAAATCCGTCCCCAGCTTTTATATCACTAAACTAACAGTCCCTTGCCCCCATCAGACCTCAGATCGGCTTAATGTGCCCCCATCAGACCTCAGATCAGTGTATTGTGCCCCCATCAGACCTCAGATCGGCTTAATGTGCCCCCATCAGACCTCAGATCGGCTTAATGTGCCCCCATCAGACCTCAGATCAGCAGAATGCACCCCCATCAGACCTCAGATCGGCAGAATGCGCCCCCATCAGACCTCAGATCAGCAGAATGTACCCCCATCAGACCTCAGATCAGCAGAATGTGCCCCCATCAGACCTCAGATCAGCAGAATGTTCCCCCATCAGACCTCAGATCGGCTTAATGTGCCCCCATCAGACCTCAGATCGGCAGAATGTTCCCCCATCAGACCTCAGATCGGCAGAATGTTCCCCATCAGACCTCAGATCGGCAGAATGTTCCCCCATCAGACCTCAGATCGGCAGAATGTGCCCCCATCAGACCTCAGATCGGCAGAATGTGCCCCCATCAGACCTCAGATCGGCTTAATGTGCCCCCATCAGACTCCATAATGGAAGCGCTCATTGTATTCGCCTGATTGTACTAAGGCTATCCCTGCTGGGCCCCCCCAGAGGTATTGGGCCCAGAGCATCGCCTCCCCTGCCCCCCTCTCCCCCCAGTAGCTACGCCTCTGGGCCTGATGTATGAAAACTGTCTAGGTCTAAGACTTTTTTTTGTTGCCCATAGCAACCAATCAGAGCTCCCCTTTCATTTCTCCAGAGCACTATATGAAATGAAAGGGGAGCTCTGATTGGTTGCTATGGGCAACAAAGAAACTTCTACACCTAGACAGTTTTCATACATAAGGCTCTAGGTGTTTTACATCAGCAGATAGAAGCCATGAGAGCAGCTAACCTCCAAACATGAGCTCAGAGGAAACATAAAGCATACAGAGAGAACATGCACTGGACATAAAGGGCAGTACACAGTCATCTCAACTAAAAGCCAAATCCTTAGATCAGGAATAGAACAGACATTTATAGGACATTTCATCATTTTCACAAATTCTTATAAAAATATATTCAGCACTTATTGCACTGAACTAAATGTACTAATTCATTATATATTTTAGGAGTCGGTCCATTTTATACCGACTCCACCAAAATGGTGACTGACTCCGACTCCACAGCCCTGTAACTAAGGCAAAATACGCATGTGGTTCATTTGCCATCCTCATTTTGCAGCTAAGTATAGAACGTATTCTATAATTTGCAGAATGGACATACAAATGCCAAAAGCAAATCGATAAAAAAAATATGGGTAATCACAATACATTAGATGATAAATGCCGATTGCTGAAGTGAGACAACCCCTTTAATCCTCTGTTTCGGCTTGTCTACATGGTTGCGGCAGTGACATGGCTGTATACGTCATGTGACTGCTCCAGCCAAGACTGGTGCTGCCAGTATTTGTTATATGGCCACATCATCAAGGAGTTGAAGTCACTGCTGCCGTACCGGGAATGATTGGACCATTGGCAAGCGGAGTAG
The DNA here is from genome assembly GCA_900303285.1 of Rhinella marina. Lineage (NCBI taxonomy): Eukaryota > Metazoa > Chordata > Amphibia > Anura > Bufonidae > Rhinella > Rhinella marina. Next base: position 518,245 of record ONZH01003190.1, read on the forward strand.
GCAAGTATAGGGGCCCAGGCATATGGGGGAATTTCCAGGCTCGGATAACCTGTTCCAAAGCTCCAACATGTCATCCAAGATGAGAAAAAAATGAAGATTTAAGAAAAATAAGCAGATAACGAAGACAGATAAAACAAGTCCTTACATACAATACAGACAAAAAAGTTTGGACACACCTTCTCATTCAAAGAGTTTTCTGTATTTTCATGACTGAAAATTGTAGATTCACACTGAAGGCATCAAAACTATGAATTAACACATGTGGAATTATATACTTAACAAAAAAGTGTGAAACAACTGAAAATATGTCTTATATTCTAGGTTATTCAAAGTAGCCACCTTTTGCTTTGATTACCGATTTGCACACTCTTGGCATTCTCTTGATGAGCGTCAAGAGGTAGTCACCTGAAATGGTTTTCACTTTCATAGGTGTGCCCTGTCAGGTTTAATAAGTGGGATTTCTTGACTTATAAATGGGGTTGGGACCATGAGTTGTGTTGGGCAGAAGTCAGATGGATACACAGCTGATAGTCCTACTGAATAGATCAGGTTACACTCATTTACAGTGGTAGGGTAACAGGAGATGGATCCCACTCCAGATAGTAGTTTGAAAGCAAAAACTCCTGAACAGCAGTAGATTGCTTGAATCAAAGCTTTTTATTTGTGCTTTTTGAGAACAGACAGCTTCTTTTTTATAAAACGTTTTCGGCTATTATGCCTTTATCAATAAGCTGTCAGTAGCGCTGTATCGGTGACATCACATAGGGCTGCTGCCTATTTCACTTTCAGCTCGCCTAGGTGCACAGGACACCGGGATGTTGGGAACAGCTCCCACTCCCCAGAAAACTAATACAGCGACACTGTTGGGGATTTATTCAAAATTGAAGGCATACTGAACCAGCATGGCTACCACAGCATCTTGCAGCGGCATGCTATTCCATCCGGTTTGCGTTTAGTTGGACCATCATTTATTTATCAACAGGACAATGACCCCAAAGACACCTCCAGGCTGTGTAAGGGCTATTTGACCAAGAAGGAGAGTGATGGGGTGCTACGCCAGATGACCTGGCCTCCACAGTCACTAGACCTGAACCCAATCAAGATGGTTTGGGGTGAGCTGGACCACAGAGTGAAGGCAAAAGGGCCAACAAGTGCTAAGCATCTCTGGGAACTCCTTCAAGACTGTTGGAATACCATTTCGGGTGACTACCTCTTGAAGCTCATCAGGAGTGTGCAAAGCAGTAATCAAAGCAAAAGGTGGCTACTTTGAAGAATCTAGAATATAAGACATATTTTCAGTTGTTTCACACTTTTTTGGTCTGTACTGTATAACTGTCAGGAATAGCTGCTAACCGGCAACTAAGGATTTGTTCACTTGTCTGTTATTTGATCAGTTATTTCCATTGTGAGCCAAAACCAGGAGTGGAGGCTAAACATGGATATGGGATAATGAAAAGATCTGCACCTGTTCACGGTTTTTTTGACCTGCACCTGGTTTTGGCTCACAATAACTGATCAAATAACTGAAGTGTGAACAGGACCTAATCTGGCTATTTTACCACAGAAGTGACCTTAATTGGTTGGAACTGAGGAGTTTTACGTTGAGTCCAGTTTCAACTTATGATGGGTCAGAAAAGGCCATTGTATGTTGAAAATATTGTATCCTGAGGGATCACTGTATTCCTACCCCACAATGCAGATACATTGAACTTTGTGTACATCAGTGGTTAAAATCTTGTTGCGGTTTATTGGTTTCCAGTCCAGGCTGATTAGTTCACAAAGAGTTGTTTAGATACAATTTCCACTTTTTAGCTGAGAGCGTTATTAGGTCTTTTCAGGTTTTCAGCCTTTGGATGCCATCATGAAAGTGTTCATCCACTGACGGCAAAACAACTTGAAAATGGTTAGGAGTGGAAACGCAGAATATACATTTACATTTTGTGTAAGACCAGAAACCCTTTTAAACATGACTCTTAACTTTCTTCATTTAGTGAAGGGTGACCTTAAAGCAGTTGTCTCAAAAAAATATTCTACAGTTTTCAAACCAGCAGCTGAATACTCTTGTGATTGCATGGAATAAAAAAAAAAATTACTGAGTTATTCAATAAAATATATCTGTATATCGCCATGTGCTGTTTTTTTTTCTTTCCTTTTAAGATGACCCAATAAATGCTATAATGATTTTATGGATGAGTGCTGTTACACTGTCCGATCTTCAAGCCATATAAGCCCTGCTGGATGAGAGCACATGTATCGGCACTTGTTTGCACCATCCTGATTACATAGGCTGATGCAAACTGATTGTGGGAGGAACGATTTAGTCTTCCCTCATTCTGTCCTATTCATTATTGGCAGCACATCCCTGGATACACAGAAATGTGTTGCTGATAATCTGATCTCTTTCATTATGATGAAAGATGCCCATCAGCCAATGAACGAGTGTTTGCTCATTCATTGGCTGACTGCTCAATACGAGCCAATTATCGGGAGCAAGCATTTCAACTCTGACTCCTTCAGAAATGGCCAATAATTTAGTAATAGGTTTTACTGTAGTAAACTGGTAACATCAGGCTTTTTCGTACTATCGTGTAAGTCGGGGGATCAGTAAACTACAGCACTCCAGCTGTTCTTAAACTACCATATTTATAAGATGCACCTGATGATAAGACGCACCTAGTTTTCAGAGGAGGAAAATGGGGAAAAAATTATTTGAACTAAAAGGGTGGGCTAAAACATTTTAATAAAATAATAATGTGTAAACATTACCAACAGCCATCAGCAGCATTAAGAACCATTGTTACAGTAATTACAGGTAACAGATTAGGAAACAATACACCTCTAGTCATCTGGAAACCCCAAAAACTCCTCACCACTGTCTGAACTCAAGCTCAGTGGCTCACTAACAGTGGTATCACTGTCACTGGAGTCTTCATACAGGACATCATCCTCAGAACCGTCCAAGGCATTACTGATGGCACATTTTTTGAAGGACTTTATAAATGTTTCCTCCCTTACTGACTGCCATGAAGACTTCACCCACTCACTTGGTCTTTTCATCCGTCCACTGGGTGTAAGGTCGTGATTCCCAGCCGCCATCCACTTATTCCACTCCTCTCTCATAAAAACCTTGAATTGCTTATTGATGGACACATCCAAAGGCGGCAGCTGGCTGGTAAGCCCTCCAGGTATCACTGCTAGATGGGTGTTCACGTCCTTGAACCTCTGTTGTGGGTTCACTGATATGTGCCCTAAACTGGTCAAGCACAAGTAGGGCCGACTTCTTCAGAAGCCCTCCAGGGCGTTTGGACCACCCTTTGTTGACCCATATTTTCATCCCATTCTCGTCCATCCACCCTTTGTCATGTACATGGACAATTACGCCTCTTGGAATCACCTCTTTTGGCATTTTTTTTTTCTCTTAATCAGCATTGGTGGCAGTTTGGTCCCATCTGCGCAGCAGGACATCACGACCATGTGATGAGTTTTTTCGTGTCCTGAGGTCTTCACTGTTATGGTTTTTGCACCTCTCATGTCAACGGTCCTGTTCGATGGAACATCAAAGGTTAATGGGACTTCATCCATATTCCCAATTTGGTTTATTTCATAGCCATTTTTCTTTTTTGCATCCAGCACATATTTGTGAAAAACTTTGTGAAGACTTGTATTCTTTTGGCATTTTTGCGCAATTCTGGTTTTGGTACGCATAGCGTGGCCACATCTCCTCATGAATCTGTAGCACTATGATGAGGATCCAGTGAAGTCATCAATGCCTTTCTCTGCAGCTAGACGCTTGGCTTCATATATGATCATTTTTGTAGATACAGAGAAGCCGTTGTTTCTGTGACGTGTGGTCCACTCTTTCATTTCCATGTCTATCTGTGGCCATTTTGCAGTATGCCCACGAAAAGTGTGCTTGCTTTTATGTGCTTTCTGCAGCTGATCCACTCCCGTATCATCTTTTCTGTTGGAAGCGGCCCGAAATGTCTCTCAGAAGCCCTGTTTCCATGCTCTTTGGCATATTTTATCACCTCCAATTTAAAAGGGATCTTATATGAAAGCATTTTCTGCTTCGACATCTTTCTAAATTTTTATGCAGCAGGAAACTACAGTACTGTAGTTTTCTACAACAAAATACAGTAATAAAAGAACCGTCAGCATTGTGCCCTTCATAGTCATGGGGACACTGTAGCTGAGAATATCAGTGGATGAAACTGTTATGGGGGATCTGTGGATGACACGCTCTTATGGGGGATCTGTGGATGACACACTGTTATGGAGGATCTGTGGTTGTCATTGCTATGGAGGATCTGTGGATGACACACAGTTATGGGGGCACTGTAGTTGTCATTGTTATGGAGGATCTGTGGATGACACACTTATGGAGGATCTGTGGATGACACGCTGTTATGGAGGATCTGTGGATGACACGCTGTTATGGGGGATGACCCTGTGGATGACACGCTGTTATGGGGGGATCTGTGGATGACACGCTGTTATGGGGGGATCTGTGGATGACACGCTGTTATGGGGGGATCTGTGGATGACACGCTGTTATGCAGGATCTGTGGATGACACTGTTATGGGGGGATCTGTGGATGACACGCTGTTATGGGGGGATCTGTGGATGACACGCTGTTATGGAGGATCTGTGGATGACACGCTGTTATGGGGGATCTGTGGATGACACGCTGTTTTGGGGGATCTGTGGATGACACGCTGTTATAGGGGATCTGTGGATTACACTAATGTGATTATAACGCCCATCATCCTAAACAATACACTGATGTACTGTAGGTACTTTACATTGGTGTATTCTCAAAGATGAGGGGAGTTATAGTTAGATTAAATATAAACACTATCCATGGACTGTAATTGGCACGTATTTACCGTATATGTAATATGAGCATAACCCCCCCCTCATCCATAGGAATTCACCATATACTGCAGTACATGGGTGGATTCGTATGGATGAGGGTGGTTATAGTCATATTTAATATAAACACTGCCCTGGGATAGTTCTGTAATTGGCATGTGTTTATATTAAATATGACTATACCCCCCCTCATCCATAGGAATCCACTTATATACTGCAGTACATGGGTGGATTTCAATGGATGAGGGGATAATAATATAAACACATGCCAATGACAGAACTGTCACTGGACAGTATTCATATTAAATATGACTATAAACCCCTTCATCCATAGGAATCCACTCATATACTGCAGTACATGGGTGGATACCTATAAATGAGGGGGGTTATAGTCATATATAGAACATTTACATTTACTGTAAACAGCAGGAGCAGAGCTGGTACAGCGGGAAATTGGCGGGAGCTGATTGGTGGAGGTGTGGGCAGCACTTACCACCACTTATGCTTACCACCAATCAGCAGGACTAATGAAGTGCAGGCTGGCAGCAGAAGAGCACATTCATTGAAGCCGCCAGCCCGCGGTGGCTCAGGAGGGCCAACAACAGGTATGATGGACGTGTGGGCTGGCGGCAGCAGTAAGCAGTGAGTGAAACTGCCAGCCCACCCAACATTTTACTAAAATAGCGGAGCCCCCTCAATATGGACGCGCGGGCTGGTGGCAGCGGAGCACATTAAGTTAAGCCGCCAGCCCGCCCGTGGTGCCTCTTGTTAAGGAAGCGTGGGCTGGAGGCAGAAGACTTCAGTGACACCGCCAGCCCGCGAAACAGTTTAATGGCAGGCTCAGGAGCTGTTAGTGAGAGCTCCTGAGCCACCTAATTTGCTGCGCATTAGTTTTATAAGACGCAGTGACTTTTTCCCTCCACTTAGAAATCTATGAATTTGTTTTAAGAAACGTTAGAAAAGCTACATATTTATATCCAGAAAATGCAGAGAATCATTTCAAAGTCTAAATGGGAAGAAAAGAAACGGAAAATGTACATCTGTCATATTCAGTTCTTGCCATGAAAGGGTTTTGTGGGAATAAATAACTTTTCACAGGAGCCCACAGCCTGCCTCTACTGTGGAAAGATTCATACTTCCCTGTTATCCACAGCCCCGGTCCTGAGCACTGGTTCCTGTGCATCTATCTTCCTGTCTGTGGCTTGTTTGCTACTTCTGCCATGGGCTTGATTGGCTGCAGAGGATGGACACATGGGAGCCAGCATGCAGGACCAGAACAGTGGTGAGTAAGTATGATAATTTCCATAGCAGAGGCAGGCTGCAGTCATCGGTAAAAAGTTACTTAGTCCTGGACAAACGACTTTATTACGGTCTTCTGTTCTGTCTCGCAGTTCTGAGATGACTGCAGCCATGCCCAGTAGTGAACTTCTTCTCCTGTCTTTGCCTCTGAGCATGTGTAGCACAGTTTCAAGCATTGTAACAAAGGGCTTTAGAGCAGCATAAGGCTACATTCACACATCCGTATTTGTGCACATCCTGGAAAACGGTCAGTTTTTTGCGGATACGTTGTTCCGCAAAAAACTCAGTTTTTCCAGCATATCCGTTCCGTCTTTCCGTAAAAAACGGAAAGGATGTACCCATATGTCATCCGATGAATAACATCTTTTTTTTTTTCACCCCTCCTGGAACGGAATCCGCAAATACGGGTGACATGCGGATGCCTTTCTGCATGTCTTCCCCATTTTTTGCGGATCCATAGACTTTCATTGTGCTACGGACCGCAATTCGGGAGAAAAGTAGGACAGGAGGATTTCTGTTTGCGGATCCGCAAAACGGAACAGATTAACGGATGTGGACAACATACGGTGCAATGTCCGCAGATTATCAGGACCCATTGAAATGAATGGATCCGCAAAATATCCGCAAAAAACGTCCGCAATTGCAGAATGGATGCAGATAGATTGCGGATGTTTTAAACGGACGTGTGAATGTAGCCTAAAGATGAAGATACAGTGCCTTGCGAAAGTGTTTGGCCCCCTGGAACTTTTCAACCTTTTGCCACATTTCAGGCTTCAAACAAAAAGATATAACATTTTAAATTTTTGGTGAAGAATCAACAAATGGGTCACAATTGTGAAGTGGAACGAAATTTATTGGATCATTTAAACTTTTTTTGCAATAATAAAACTGAAAAGTGGGGCGTGCAAAATTATTCGGCCCATTTACTTTAAGTTCAGAAAACTCACTCCAGAAGTTCATTGAGGATCTCTGAATGATCCAATGTTGTCCTAAATGACTGATGAAGATAAATAGAATCACCTGTGTGTAATCAAGTCTCCATATAAATTCACCTGCTCTGTGATAGTCTCAGGGTTCTGTTTAAAGCACAGAGAGCATCATGAAGACCAAGGAACACACCAGGCAGGTCCGTGATACTGTTGTGGAGAAGTTTAAAGCCAGATTTGAATACCAAAAGATTTCCCAAGCTTTAAACATCCCAAGGAGCGCTGTGCAAGTGATCATATTGAAATGGAAGGAGTAGGCTGGGGAATGTGTTCAGGCCCCTCCATGCTGTCATACTCGCCTGCCTGCGGGCTTCTTGTGGCCGGCTCCGCCATTCACCGTCCCTGTCACTGTCCTTGCAGCTCGAAGCTGATTGGCCATCAGCTCGAGCTCTGATTGGCCGATCAGCCGCGACGTCACGGCCCTGCAGGCTCGCAGCTGATTGGCCAGCGTCCCCTGCAGCAGAAGGCTCCCACCGGCACAGCAGAGGAGATCGTAAGGGTGTGTGTATGGGGCTGCGTGTGGGTGGTGGCAGCACATGGGCAGAGTGGGGGTGCACGGTGCAGTGGGATCATGCACACAGGGATGGGGGAGCTGCAGGGGATCATGCACACAGGGATGGGGAGCTGCAGGGGATCATGCACACAGGGATTTTATTGTTAAAAAAAGTGTCATTTTTTTTTGTCTAATGTAAGGCCTCCCCGAAAGTAAGGCAGGGTGGGACTTTTGGGGGTAAATTTAATGTAAGACAGGGCCTTACTTTCGGGGAAACACGGTATCAGACGACTGCAAATCTACCGAGACCCGGCCGTCCCTCTAAACTTTCATCTCAAACAAGGAGAAGACTGATCAGAGATGCAGCCAAGAGGCCCATGATCACTCTGGATGAACTGCAGAGATCTAAAGCTGAGGTTGGAGAGTCTGTCCATAGGACAACAATCAGTCCAACACTTCGCAAATCTGGCCTTTATGGAAGAGTGGCAAGAAGAAAGCCATTTCTCAAAGATATCCATAAAAAGTCTTGTTTACAGTTTGCCACAAGCCACCTGGGAGACACACCAAACATGTGGAAGAAGGTGCTCTGGTCAGATGAAACCAAAATCCAACATTTTGGAAACAATGCAAAACGATATGTTTGGCGTAAAAGCAACACAGCTCATCACCCTGAACACACCATCCCCACTGTCAAACATCGTGGTGGCAGCATCATGGTTTGGGCCTGCTTTTCATCAGCAGGGACAGGGAAGATGGATGGAGCCAAATACAGGACCATTCTGGATGAAAACCTGTTGGAGTCTGCAAAAGACCTGAGACTAGGACGGAGATTTATCTTCCAACAAGACAATGATCCCAAACATAAAGCAAAATCTACAATGGAATGGTTCAAAAATAAAGGTATCCAGGTCTTAGAATGGCCAAGTCAAAGTCCAGACCTGAATCCAATTGAGAATATGTGGAAAGAGCTGAAAACTGCTGTTCACAAACGCTCTCCATCCAACCTCAAAGAGCTCGAGCTGTTTTGCAAGGAAGACTGGGCAAGAATTTCAGTCTCTAGATGTGCAAAACTGATAGAGACATACCCCAAGCGACTTGCAGCTGTAATTGCAGCAAAAGGTGGTGCAACAAAGTATTAATGCAAGGGGGGCGAATAATTTTGCACTCCCCACTTTTCAGTTTTATTATTACAAAAAATGTTTAAATGATCCAATAAATTTCGTTCCACTTCACAATTGTGACCCACTTGTTGATTCTTCACCAAAAATTTAAAATGTTGTATCTTTTTGTTTGAAGCCTGAAATGTGGCAAAAGGTTGAAAAGTTCCAGGGGGCCGAATACTTTCGCAAGGCACTGTACCCACTATAAGACAGGAGAGGTAATAACTGATTTTCTCTCACCACTAGAACACCCTGCTTATCACGGTTTTTGATAATTAAGGGCCTTAGAGTGATAGTGTATAAACTATAGTTATGATTAAGATTTCTAAACTTTTCTAAATTTATATGAAATAAAAATGAGACAACATTAAGTTATTGATTTTTTTTTTTTCAACGATCTTGATTTTCTAATTATCATAAAAACAATACAAACAAAAGATTGATATAATCACATGTATAATATAGCCACAATAAAGATTTAGAATGTGGGTAGGCAATGTGTTTACAAGAACCAAATCAAACACAAAAAATATATATATACCCAGCACAGCAAGTCACCTCAGGATAGCCAAGAATAGTATAGCTACAAAAGTAAATACTCTCCCATAGGTGAGTGAATAAACGGTAATAAGGCTCTAAGTGGGGCAGAGCTAGCGTGGATCCTACATCTCAAACTTCTCATGTGTACGGAGCTCCCAATGAGTTAATGGCTTGAGTTCTCCTGAATTCAAACACATCTAGAGGGGCCATGAGAGCAGGAAAGAATCTGCTCAGTTTCTGAGGGGTACAAGGTCAACCTTAGATCCCGTTCCCAAGCCAGCATATGTGGTGGCTTCAACTGAACCATATCTATAGAGCTCTGCCTATACAATTGGGAAATCAAGTGTTTAGGAGGTGTCAAAGGATTGATTCAAACCAAGATGGAGCAGACCGCAGGGGGCAAAAAGCGAGAAAATCCCTGGAAATGGTCAAAAGCCAATGCAGAACATGTGGGCAGTGGAAGATCAGAAGTCAGCTCCTCCAAATCCAGAACCACCCCCTAAGTAATCTATATAATCTCTGCAGAATATAGTGCACCAAATGAGCGGAATATATTGTTTTAAGCTGGAGTTGGTACATTTACCCACTGTACATAAAACTAGCTTCTACTCGCAGCCCTGCTTTTCAGGCAACTGTTGTCATTCAAAAGCAGAGACCAAGGGTGGAACACGGATAGATTACTTAATATGGACAAACACCGGAAGAGTCCAGTGATGTCAAACCGTACTTCCTGTTAGGCATGGCCTAATTGTATTTGTATCCGTCCAACCAGCTCTCAATCCTGTGTGCATCTTCCATGAACTGAACATAAGCGAAAGAACACTGGATCATGTTTTGAAAAAAAAGTTTGATAAAATATGTATCCAATACATCTTGATTAGCTACCACTGGGATAATTTTCTATTGTAATGTAGCAGATAGTGCCCCCACATAATAATCAAAAACACTTTTAAACACATTTTTGGGATCTAATTCAGTCTCACCCCACCATGGTCACAGAAAGTGCTCCATTACTGGAATAGTATGCAAATGTCCCTCATGCTCAAAACACTTAATGAAAATTGAGGCAGAGTTGGCATCAGATAGTGGACTAATAATGAAAAACTTTTAGATATGAGCAAAGGAGAAACAACACTGCAAACTGCCATAATAAAAACAAATTAAGGGTCTGGATTCTTCATAGGAACCACACTAAACTAGTCCAAAGATTTAAATTGTTGTAATGTAGCAGATAGTGCCCCCACATAATAATCAAAAACACTTTTAAAAAATTTTTGGGATCTAATTCAGTCTTACCCCACCATGGTCACAGAAAGTGCTCCACTACTGGAATAGTATGCAAATGTCCCTCATGCTCAAAACACTTAATGAAAATTGAGGCAGAGTTGACATCAGATAGTGGACTAATAATGAAAAACTTTTAGATATGAGCAAAGGAGAAACAACACTGCAAACTGCCATAATAAAAACAAATTAAGGGTCTGGATTCTTCATGGGAACCACACTAAACTAGTCCACAGATTTAAATAGGCATATCACAGCTTTAAGGGGTTTTCCAGGATTTCACTACTGATGACCTATCTTAAGGATAGATCATAAGTATCTGACTGGTGGGGGTCCGACACCCGGGACCCACACCGATCAGCTGTTTGAGAAGGTACTTGTGCTCCTGTGAGTGCGGCTACCTTCTCGCAGCTCACCAAGCACAGCACTATACATTGTACAGCAGCTGTGCTTGGTACACTTGAATGGGGCTGAGCTGCTCCTAGGCCACGTGACCAATGAACGTGACGTCACTGGCCTAGGAAAAGCTAAGAGAAGGCCGCGGCGTTCACGGGAGCATCAGTGCCTTCTCAAACAGCTGATTGGCATGGGTCCCGGGTGTCATACCCCCACTGATCAGATATCCTGACGATAGGTCATCAGTAGTAAAATCCCAGAAAATCCCAAAAAACTTTTAATGCAGTACAGTATAAATACCATTTTACATTTGTGGAAGCATGATTCCAGAGAGCTGTGGTGAACAAAATCAACATGCACTTGCGCAAACCGTAGAGCAGTGGTTCTCAACTCCAGTCCTCGGGACCCACCTGCCAGTCAGGTTTTCAGGATTTCCAGCTGATATAATTAGCGTCCATCCATCAGGACTTACCACAGGTATTCATTCTGTGGGATATTCCTAAATCCTGACTGGCAGGTGGGTCCCGAGGACTGGAGTTGAGAACCACTGCCGTAGAGATATACTGAATACCAAAGCATGAAAGAAATAAGGAACGATGAACTCATAGCGCCACCTACTGATTGGAGAACAGTATATATATATACACAGTACCTGTGCATGACAAGTAGAGGGGAAAAAAAACAATACATATCCTAGTGATCAAAGTGAAATTACATGATATACAAAAGGAAATAAATAATGCAAGTGCATAATAAGTGCAAATCTCATGTGTGCAACAAACTACAAAAAAGGGCAATTCATAATGTATTAAGATGTAAATAAATATGCTTGTGAATATTGTGTACTCCATATGTAAATCATATTGTTGACATAAACATAAAACAATAAAGATGCAAAACTTTTGTAACAAAAAATATTATTGAAAAGTTTAAAGATTTTATACAAAAGCCAACAGAGAATATGACAAAGTAAACTATTAATCTGTGTGTCCATCAGAGTATAACTATGAGGAGAGAAGATTCGTAGGCACTAACAGTGCATAATGTCCCTTCACACTATGTGGCCAAAATGGTCATTATGGCTAAGTAAGGAAGAATAATGAAAAGAAACATGGATAACTGACAGATGTGAACAGGGAAAGTAGACAAGAAAAGCTTCTGTCGGACGGCAGGCACCATGAGTAGTAGTTGTAGCCGATTGTAAGTTATAGTTTGCAGTATTCCATCATACGGCTCAGCCAATTAACTAATAGCAAAACAGTATTGAGGTAGTAGAAGTTAAAGTGGGTATAAAGCATTATTTATAGGCCAGTATCCTGTCATTACGGTATGGGAGCAGGGGCGTAGCTAAAGGCTCATGGGCCATGATGCAAGAGTTCAGCTTGGGCCCCCCTTCCTTCAATGCTTTGTGACCAGGGGTGGAGAAGCACATAGCCTTCATGCTGCCTGAGGCAAAAATTGAAATGGCAACCCCTCCCCCCCCCATGCCAAATTCTTGACTGAACCCCATTCCCTCCAGCCAGAGGTGTAACTTGACCAGCATGCATTTTCTATAATACTGGTGTCTTCTTATGGGTCTTTGGGCCCCCTCAGACTCTTGGGCCCGGTAGCGACTGCTACCTCTGCACCCCCTATAGCTACGCCCCTGTACGGGAGAAGGAAGGAGAAAGGGATCTCCCTCAGGATGGCAGACTCAAGGTATGCACTCACCAGCATGGATAGATAGATAGACAGCAGAAGTCTGTTAGGAGGAGCAGAAAGGAAGGATTCCACCCAAGTTGCCCATATTTTTAAGAATTAATCATGATGGTCTGCTGAAATGGAGGTAATTTTTTTTGTTGACCATGTAAAAATTTAGTCTACGCTTCACTTCTGAGAAATCCAAAGAGGGTAGATTCCAGGCCGTTGCAATTGTTTGTTTGGAGGTCAAGAAAAAGAAACCTATTAACCATCGGGAGAGCGTGGGGATTCTTGTGATTCTCTTGTTAAGTAATGCCTTTCACGGGTACTATAACCTGTTACTGAGTTAATGAGATTATAGACTCTGATCCAAAGTCTTCTCACATGAGGACAGGCCCACCATATATGCAGTACATCAACTACAAATTGACAACCCCTGGAACTGTTGGGAGAGTAGCCTGGTACTTCATGGGCTATTCTAGATAGAACTAAATACCAGCAGTATAAAGCTGTATACAATGTCTCTAACATTAATGTGTTTTGGGCACTTTTATGTATGGAATCTGAAATTTGTTTCCACTGATCAGTTAAAGAGGCTCTGTCACCATGTTGTAACCTATGTATATTAATACATAGGTTAATAGGCGCAGTTTTCCGATGAATCCACATACCTGTATTGCAGAGTAGAACACAGCGGTTGTGGAGAAATCTTAACTTAAAAAATTATGCTAATGAGCATTCGGAGCACCAGGGGGCGGGCTCTTTCCTTCCGAACACTGCTTCTTCACACTGCAAGCGCTTCCATTCATCTGCGCACACGCCGTCACTTCTCTGAACGTGCGCAGATGAATGGAAGCGCTTGCAGTGTGAAGAAGCAGTGCTCGGAAGGAAAGAGCCCGCCCCCCGGTGCTCCGAAGGCTCATTACCATAATTTTTAAAGTTAAGATTTCTCCACAACCGCTGCGTTCTACTCTGCAATACAGGTAAGTGGATTCATCGGAAAACTGCGCCTATTAACCTATGTATTAATATACATAGGTTACAACATGGTGACAGAGCCTCTTTAAGGTAGAGCCCAAGTCTGATTCTTACTTCGAAATGTAGGACAATTGGGTTCTGTAAGAGGTATGTATTAAGGCTATATATTTCCATGATGAGACCTCTAGCATGTGGATGACGCAGGTAGTAAGTTTCGAAAGTAGTCAGATAGACGGGTAATTGCATTTTCCAGAAGGGATTCAATAAAATGTTTTAGTTGGAGGTAACGAAAGGTTTCTATGGACAGTAGCTCAAATCTGCTATGTAAGGAAATTAATGTAGCCACACCATTGAGATAAAATAAGTTATAAACCCTAGTGAGTCCTTCTAAACAATCCTGGGAAATCCTGTCCTGGGGAAATAACGGGTTCTTTAGAAGTAGTAGAAGAGGCAGGTGTGCTAAAAGTAACCAAGTCACAAATTTTGAGGCAACTTTTAAGCATGGGATTAATAATAATGGGTTGATAGGTGGGTGGAGTCCATAGCATGGAGTCAATGGAGAGGGGAGCAGGCTTCAACGGAAAGCCAAAGTGGGGCATGTCCCCCCACAGTGAAGCAGGGTTAATTGAGCTATCTGAGCTGCTTGGTAATATTTTTAGAATTCTGAACCGTAAGACCTCCTTTGAGTCTATGTCTATATAAAGGGGAGCGTGCCACTCTAGGAATAGAATTATTTCAAACAAATTGAAGAGACATGGATTATATTGTTTTCAGGAAATATGTTGGAACTGCCACTGGAAACCTCTAAAACAGTATAACAATTTGGGCAAGAAAGACATTTTTATAGAGTTAACTCTCTCAATCCAAGATATGTGGTATTGACTCCAGGTTTCTAGAAGTATTCTCAACTCACCAGCATGGATAAACTCAGTCTACTGAGGGGACAACCCGAACCTGGAGAATTACGAGAGCAGTTTAGGGAGGGAAATAGACGATATCATTAGAATGTCATTCGCAAACATAGATTTTGTGATGGATGGACGCAAGTTCTACGCCTTTAATATCAATATTGCTATGACTACAGGTTCTAGTGCCAATAAAACAGTAAAGGGTACAAGGGGCATCCCTGTTGCATGCCCCACCAGATTAAGAATAGTTCACAGTGTAATCCTTTATAGCGGACAAATGCTTGAGGGTTAGCATTAAGTACTCAAAGTCATAAGGAATTCAGGTGGCAACCCCTAGTTTAGCAGTACAGAGAACAAGCAGGGTCATGATGAGATAGGGTTGGGCGATATCAAAAATATTCCCACGATAACGATATTAAGAAATTTATCGCGATAACGATATATATCGCGATATATGCCCATTTATTAGAAAAAACACTTGGGCCCACAAGGAGACGCTATACTGTATGGGGGCAGCCACAAGGAGACGTTATACTGTATGAGGGCAGTCACAAGGAGACGTTATACTGTATGGGGGCAGCCACAAGGAGACGTTATACTGTATGAGGGCAGTCACAAGGAGACGTTATACTGTATGGGGGCCACAAGGGGACATTATACTGTATGGGGGCCACAAGGGGACATTATACTGTATGGGGGCAGCCACAAGGAGACGTTATACTGTATGGGGACAACAAGGGGACATTATACTGTATGAGGGAGCCACAAGGAGAAGTTATACTGTATGGGGGCCACAAGGGGACATTATACTGTATGGGGGAGCCACAAGGAGACATTATACTGTATGGGGGCCACAAGGAGACGTTATACTGTATGGGGGCCACAAGGGGACATTATACTGTATGGGGGAGCCACAAGGAGACATTATACTGTATGGGGGCCACAAGGGGACATTATACTGTATGGGGGAGCCACAAGGAGACGTTATACTGTATGGGGGCCACAAGGGGACATTATACTGTATGGGGCAGCCACAAGGAGACATTATACTGTATGGGGACAACAAGGAGACATTATACTGTATGGGGACAACAAGGAGACATTATACTGTATGGGGAATAAAGTAATTTCCCCCCATACTGGCCCCACAATAGTAATTTCCATTCCATACTGCTCCCACAGTAGTAACTTCCCCCCTAATTGCCCCGACAGTAGTAACATGCCCCACAGTTGTAATTTCCCCTCACATTGTCCTCCAGTTCCCACCTTCCGGCTAGTAATGTCCGCCAGTGCCCCCCTTCTTGCCAGTAATGCCCCCAGTGCCACCTTTCTGGCCAATAATGTCCCACTAGTGCCCTCCTTCCGGCCAATAATGTCCACCAATGCCACCTTTCCGGCCAGTAATGTCCCTAAAGTTGGCACGTAAAAAAAAAAAATAAAAAAAATCTTTCACTCACTGCTGGTACGGTCGGGGCTGGAGCGTCGCAGACACGCACACATCCGTGCTCTGCGTCCCAGCATAGGTGGGCGCTATTACATAATCACGCCCGCCTGCACTGGGATTTTACTGCCTTCTAGGCCTTGAGCCTATGACATGTCGGTGATCGGCGGTGGGGCAGGAAATGGGCGCCCGTGCCACACCGCAATATTCAGCAGCAGCGCAGCGGCCCAGTCGCAAATGGCAACAAGACTAAAAAGTCATGTCGCCATCTGCAAATTTTAAGGTGCATTGGCGACCGTTCTGGTCGCCATCTGTAGTGCTGACAGTAAGGTGGTATTTATATGGTGTAGAGGCACAGTACAGTGGTAGCTACATGATTTATAGAGGTAGTACTTTAGCACAGTATGGTGGTATTTATACTGTGTATTGAGGGAGTATACTATGGGACAGTATGGTGGTATTTATATGGTGTATAGAGGCAGTACTATGGTGCAGTATGATGGTAATTATATGGTGTATAGAGAGAGTACTATGGCACAGTCTGGCGGCATTTATATGGAGTATAGAGAGAGCACTATGGCACAGTATGGTGGTACTAAGCAGACATTACCCTGTAGGTAGCCCTCCCATGGTGGTGTCTCTCTATAGTCTGTAGTAGGTGCCATCCTCTGTGGTACTGGCATCAGCAGAATAATGATCTAATATGATTACACTGACCACATAAAGAATCCCAGCCACAACATAAGGCTCGCCGGCCATGACACACTGGCACCACACGTACTTTACTGCATGCAGTACACACAGCTGACCCCCGTACCTCTCACCCCTGAGCTGACAGCCAGCGACCCCCGCACATACACCATCTCTACCGGAAGCTGCTTCACGTTTATTTACATTGCCCTTCTCTCCCCTGGAGCGCTGCTATGTCAGACGAGTCTGTGCCTTCAGGGCGGCCATTGATTGGCTGATCAGTCAAAGTCCTCTGGTCGGTGGGCGGAGTCCGGCCGAAGTAAAGGAGTGAAGAGAGGGCGGCTGCTGCGGGAAATGGTAGGTAATGTCTGCAGCGGCCGTACACGGATGTTTTAGAAGTAGTCAGCGCAAGTGTGACCACCCCTATGACGTCACTCAAATACCGCGGTAATTAAGAAACTGTGATATCGCCATATCGCCGTTTCTTATTACCGCGGTATATCGTTATCACCGGTATATCGCCCAACCCTATGATGAGATATCAAAAGTTTTTTGAATATCTAGAGAGAGTACCATGGCAGGGATGCTCCAAAAATTATGGGCATAAATGAGATGAGTCATGCTTCTAATTTCTGGTGCTTGTTTGGGAACAAAGCTAACTTGATCCTTGCCAATCAAGGAGGATAAAGCTGTATTGATATGGGTTGTTAGTATCTTGGTAAGGAGTTTCATGTCTATATTTATAAGTCAGATGGGATGATAATTGATTTGATCAAGGGGATCTTTATCAGGTTTGGGGACCATTGATATAGCTGCCTGGAGAGATTTTTTTGTGAACTGGAGTACCTTTTTACATTGCATTAAAGCATTTTCCTAGGTAAGGACTAAGAATAGAGGAGAACTTTTATAATATAATGCAGAAAAGCCATTGGGCCTGGGCGTTTTTGGATCTTAAGGGAAGCAATTGCCACTTTTACCGCTATTGGAGTGATTTCAGAAGATTTCTGGGAAGCAGACTAGTCTCCTGTAAATAGGTAGCTATCTGTTCAGAAAAAGGGGCCTTTGGTTCTGAATAGGGGTGGGATAGGAAGGTTTTGAACTCTGATGTTATTTTTTGGGGGATTAGTGGTTATTGTGTCTTGATTAGTGCAGAGTTTATAAAAGGGCCCGGAAGTTAGGGTTGACTGAAGTTTCCTAGCTAGTGGGGTGGACGGTTTATTGCTTATACTTCTGATGGGACCACCAAAGTTTTCATTGAACAGTATCAGTGAGGCAAAGAACGAGCTTTGTCGTTGAGACTCAAAACATTTTTACACCTAAAATTATTAGTTATAAATATAATAACGCATATATTTCATACCACAAAAATGACGGAAAAAAGAAAAATATAGGAAATGTGATTAAATAATATAAAATAATGATGTGGCTGAATGAACCACACACCAAAATAGGCACAGATACACAGGAAAATCAATATAAAAAAACAAGGATAATAAAGTTTAATAAATCAGAGGAAAGACAGGGAGTAAAAGAGTCCACTGCTAATAAGCAGTCCAAAAATAACCAAAGTAAATAGTATGTATCAATATAGATTCCATATGTCCAAGGTAGTGATATATGGCGCTAATGGAGAAGGCCTGAAATCCAGCACTTTTAAGAAATACATTGAGACAAGCTCACAATGCATCTTTAGGGATCCCCCAGATAAAAATTGCTGTAAGAAACTACGGGCCTGAAAGAAAGTAAAATGAGTGGAAAAAATGGGACGTTTTAAGGATTAAATAGGTGGAATCCCCCACCCAGAAAACCCATGTTCCCCAAGAAAGGTTGGAACAGAATGTATTAGTATCTAATTTACCAGTCTCACTAACTTTCCTCCATGATTGGACCGTAGGACCAAATAATCGTGTACAACGAGGGAAAGATCAGAACACCTTTGCTCTACTGAAAGTAATGGATACAGAAAAAAAGAATACATACAACACCCTTGAAGAAGGCTAAGGAGTGTCCCATACGTTGCATAAGGTTGGGTTGTCTACTACTTGATTTCTACCAATGGATTAAAGATATCAAGTTTTTTTTTCACTAATTGGGATGCTGCCTCCACTTTTTCTTGTTTACTGAAAGTAAGTAAGCGCTCAGGCAACTTTCTGGAAGACGAAGCTGCTTTTTAACCTCGTTACCTGGCCCAGGGGCCGTGCTGGGAGGCAGGAAGCCTCTAGAAGCATAAATAATAGGAAACGGCAAGTGCATGCCCCTATGGGATGGAGCATAGAGACAGCGTGGCTGGAGGATGCGTCTGGCAGTTGCGTGTCTGCCACATCTGGCATGGACAGCGAGGCTGGAGATACTGGGGATATTATAGGTGAGACAGTGGGAGGTATCGTAGAAATCCTAGGCCTAACAGGTTTATGGCGGAAGAATTGACTCTCCAGATCTGGGGTAACATACTTGAAATTCTAGCATTGTAATTTGTTACACATTGAGGTCTCATGCACACAACTGTGCAAAATACAAATACCATTTGTGTGCATCATGCAGTTTCGTGGACTCCATTGTCAACATGCCCTTTCTTGTCCACAAAACAGAATAGGACATGTTCTATTTTTTTGTGGGACAGACATAAGGATGGGGACAGCACATGGTGTGCCGTCCACATTCTCTGGGACCCTATTGTAATGAATGGGTCCATATCCAATCTGCAAAGAATGAGGAAAAAAATACTGTCAGCAGGAGGCCTTACTCAGTTGCATCCATACATTTTGAACTTATTCATTATGGGAATCTGGTCATATGACCTCGTCTGACCTGCAGCTCAGAGCTTGCTGTGATGTATAAACAGGAACTCTCTTTACCTGTGGTTGACTTCACATGAACTACAGGATGACATCACAAATCAAATCCCCCCTGACAGCTTTCAGGCCCCTTCCCTCTCCATCTTCCTCTGTATATCCCTATATTCTGTTTAAGATATAATGTCTCCCCTATCTAAAGGACCAGGAATGGAGCTATACAGTGCTTGAAAAAAATATTCATACCCCTTGAACTTTGCCACATTTTTCACGTTACACTCACAAACTAAATTTATTTTATTGAGATTTTATGTGATAGACACAAAGTAAAAAGTATGTATGAAGTAAAAACAAAATGATACATGGTTTTTCAACATTTTTAATAAATAAAAATCTAGAAAGTGTGGCATGCATTTGTATTCAAATCCCCCCCCCCCCCCGAGTCAATACTCTGTAGGAGCATCTTTCTCTGCAATTACAGCTGCAAGTCTTTTGAGGTATTTCTACCAGCTTTGCACATCTAGAGAATGAAATTTTGCCCATTCTTTGCAAAATAGCTCAAGCTCAGTTAGACTGGATGGAGATCATGTGTGGACAGCAATTTTCAAGTCTTGACACGGACTCTCCATGAGATTTAGGTCTGGACTTTGACTTGCCCATTTTAACACATGAATATGCCATTGTAGCACTGGCTGTATGTTTAGAGTTGTTGTCCTGCTGGAAGGTAAACCTCCGCCTCAGTCTCAAGTCTTTTGCAGCCTCTACCAGGTTTTTCTCCAGGATTGCCCTGTATTTAGCTCCATCCTTCTTCCCATCAACTCTGACCAGCTCCCCTGTCCCTGCTAAGGAAAAGCATCCCCACAGCTTTCACTATGGGGATGGTGTGTTCAGGGTGATGTGCAGTGTTAGTTTTCTGCCACGCATATTTTGCATTTAGGCCAAAAAATTCAAGTTTGGTCTCATCTGACCAGAGCACCACATCTTTGATGTGTCCCCTACATATCTTGTGCAAACTGCAAACTGGACTTCTTATGGCTTGCTTTCAAAAATGGTTGTGGATCCCTTCAGCTTCTCCAAAATGACCATAGGCCTCTTGGCTACTTCTCTAATTGGTGCTCTCCTTGCCTGGGCTGTCAGTTTAGGTGGATGGCCATGTGTTGGTAGGTTTGCAGTTCTGCCATACTCCTTCCATATCGGAAGATGGATTGAACAGTGCTCCATGAGATGTTCAGAGCTTGGGATATTTTTTTATAACCTAAGCCTGCTTTGCACTTCTCCACAACTTTATCCCTGACCTGTCTGGTATGTTCCTTGTTTTTCATGATGCTGTTTGATCACTAATGTTCACTAACAAACCTCTGAGGCCTTCACAGGACAGCTGTAGTTATATTGAGAATACATTACACACAAGTGGACTCTTTTTACTAATTAGGTGACATCTGAAGGCAATTGGTCACACTAGATTTTATTTAGGGGTATCAGAGTACAGGGGACTCAATACAAATGCACGCCACGCTTTCCAGATTCTTATTTATTAAAAATTTTTAAAACCATGTATCATTTTCTTCAACACGTACTTGCTAATTTGTGTTGGTCTATCACATAAAATCCCACTAAAATACATTTGTTTCTGGGTGTAACGTAAAAAAATTTGGAAACTTCAAGGGTTATTACTGTAATATTTTTCAAGGATCCTCACTGATCTCCTTAGTGCACCACAGGATGTACATAGCCACATTCATTTCAAAGGGAGGCAGTTATGAGGACAGACATGTTCTCAGCATGGCAGCAGCTATAAGTCGCTGCTCCTCGATCCTCAGAGCTGCCTCCCACTGAGATGTATGAGAGCCAGTTTTTGGCAGGATTTCAGCGTGGCTGGCCACACCAAAATTACACTGTAGAACCTGTTGTGTGAATGTGCTTTAAGGGTTCATTAACAGGGATCCAGAGTGTGACTTAACTTTAAGCACTCAAGTAGAAAGGCTTAAATCGTGATGCTAAGAGACATCACAGATTGTTACCCCACCAAAGGTATTTATTTATTTTTTATAATCAAGGCCAGTAAGGCCTCATGCGGCCATTTTTAGCACCAATGAAAGTCTATGGGGCTATTCACATGGCCGTTCTTTTAACGGCCAGTGAATAGCGTCCGTCCAAAAATAGGACATGTCCTATTTTTGGCCGTTTCCACAGCCAGACGGACCCTTTGAAATCGATGGTACCGTTTCTAACGGCTGATTGACAGGAATGCTCCCGTCTAACGGCAGTTAAAAATGGGTACACTTTGCCTATATGGCCATTTAGGGGTTAAAAAAAACCCCTCACCTCATCCACTTGCTCGGGGTGCGGAAGTCTCTTCTCTCTTCATTGAGCAGCTGATGTCATCGTGCACATCGCAGGTCCTTCGGCAGGTCCTGTTCAGTGAAGAGAGAAGAGACTGCTGCAGCGCAAGCAAGTGGATAAGGGGGACATTATTAAAGCTGCGGCCGTTAAAAAAAAAAGAATTCCCACTCTGTGGGGGACATTATTTTAGCTGGGGGCCTACATGGGGCAGTATTAAAGCTGGGGACAGTAAAAAAAAAATCCTATACTATGGGGGACATTATTTTAGCTGGGGGCCTACATGGGCACATTAATAAAGCTGGGGCGAATAAAACAAAAAAAAATTACCACACTATGGGGGACATTATTTTAGGGGGCCTACATAGGGGCATTATTAAAGCTGGGGGGCACTATAAAAATTATTTACAGCATGGGGGACATTATTTTAGCTGGGGCACTATATGGATTGATCATGTGGGCCATTCTGTGGGTGTTCTCAGAAGGGTGGGTCTAGAAATAACTGCCAATCCAATTCATCCATTTTTCATGTCCGTTTTTAACAGAATGCACATGGACGTCATCCGTATTTTTTGTGGACCGCAAAATACATATGGTCGCGTGCATGAGCCATAAATCTTCAACGGCCACCAGCCGTATGTTCTGTTAGAAGATGTGGCAGTTACAGCAAGAGAGCTAGAACAGAAAGGACATATCTCTGAGCTGCCAGGCTGAAGATAATCTAACAAAGCAATTGGAGCAGTGAATGTGGAGATCTATGGGCCCATTTGCGGTACAGGTCTGGTTCTAGCTTATGGTGTCTGATATTCATTTTTTTGCGGACCCATTGAAGCGAATGGTTCCGCATACGGGCTTCAAAGAAAACAGACATGGACAGAAAATACAGTCGTGTGCATGAGCCCTTAGAAGTAGAGAAATTCAAATTTAAAAATTTGAATTTTTCAAAATTTTCTGTAAATTTTGATTTTTTTAATAAATAAAAGGAAAAAAAATATTGACCCAAATTTACTGATAACATGACATATAATGTGTCACCAGAAAACAATCTCAGAATCGGTTGGATAAGTAAAACCATTCCAAAGTTATTACCACATAAATTGATACATGTCAAATTTGCTAAAATAGGCCTGGGCAGGAAGGTGAAAAGAAGAGGTTAAAGGTTGACATAACATCTGCCATTACTATCGATTTTGCAGAGGCATAGTATCCTTACAAGGGTCTGTTATTAAAAGGTGAGGAAAAAATGTCAATCTGGATTAATGTATTTTTTTAATTTGAAAACTAATAAAAGAAATGTAAACCTTAATGAGTAAATTGTTTCTCTTGGTAGATTACTTTGATATTGTAGTACAGTAATCTTGTAAAACCATATTGTTCAATAGTTTTGTTCCAAAAAAAGATTTATTGAATGTTTATATAGGTTTTCTTGTGTTTTAATGCTTAAAAGAAATAAATCCTTTGAAAAATAAAAAAACAGATTTTTTTCTTTGCCTTGTCATATTCTGACCCCCATAGCTTTTTTTTTAAATATAATTAGGTCTATGAAGATATGTGAGGGCTCAGTTTTTCAGAGTGACCTGTAGTTTTCATTGATACCATTTTTCAGCATGTATGACTTTTTGATGTATACCATTTATATGCTTTTTTTGCATAAAGTATTTTAAATTCTGGGGAATTTTTTTTATATTTCATTAATCTTAAAAAAAAACCCAACATTTTAATTACTTGATTGATGGTGTAATCAACTGTAATACTTTAGCAGCACATTAAGCCTATTTGGAGGCCTGTTAGGGTCTGGTCTGAGAGAGCCACCACGACCCATAGGCACCTTGAAATCATGTCCCAGAGTAGAGGATGACCATGGGAGCCCTATCTGTTTAACCACTTAGATACTGTAGTGGCTATCGACTGTAGCATCAGTTATTTCAGACAACTGCTGTTGAATCAGAGTGTCAGCTGTAATGTACAGTTGCTGATGGTGCAAGCTCAGCTACCCTTCTGTCATACTTCAAAAGTAAATACAATTTCTTCTAAATAAAACATCCCCAGACCAGAGACTGCAGATACAAAATTTATAAGTGTTTTTAATTCCTAGTCACCATAGCAAAGTGTTAAAATGTGGTGCCCATGAGTTTTTCATGCTTGTCCTTTCACTTCTAGGGGAGTTACAAGAATAGTTGAGTAAGTGTGCATGCTGGGAGTTGTAGTTTTACAGCAGATGGAGTGCCAAAGGTTGCTGATCCCTGCACTAGAATGCTTGTCATTTGTTAACTTTAACACAGCTGCTTCTGCTGATTTTTTCCTTGTGCCATCTAGTGGCTTTGTAACAAAATAACAGTTTCTTCTCACTAATTGATTTATGGTGCCATCTATTGGCAGCATAGCAATGTAGCATGAAAGAAAGAAAACATCCTTCATATTATTGTCATCACATATTAACATGTGAATTTGGATGAATGGTTTTCTGGATATAATTTTTAGAAGTCACTCAATGTATTCTATATAATGTGCTGAGTGGTAACTTCCTCATTTGTTTGGACTTTTAGTATGGCACAAAGCCTCATTTTACTTTTTCAGTAAGCTACACTGATAAGTGCGATGCTTTTCTGTGGGCATCTTTATTTAGGTATATAAGGAGTACAACAGAGCTGTCATATTGTTATTCTTATTGTGCTAATCTACTTTTCTACTAACTGATAATTTCTTTCCCTCACAGCAACAGTAAACTAACAATGGGTGACCTATCTATATAGGTGTTTTATCTCTCTATACTGACTGCTATAGAGAGATAAACAATATTTTGTATTTAGTGTTCAATTGTACTGTACTGCTTAACAGGCAAAAATTCTTTCAAAATTGTTTTCTATGAATAATGAGTTAAAGAAAATTTATCACCAAAATTTGTATCTGCCAGTGAAAATCAGATAGGAACAAGTGTCCTTTTTTTCTAATCTGCTATTTATCTTCTGATTGTTTCCTGAACATGATTATGGGGGCTGCCATCTTGCCTGAGCTGTTCTTAACAACATTTAGAAAGCCACAGCACGGCAAACATGCAGAGAGGCGGCCGGACTAAAACTACGAATACACCTTTGCCCCACACTCCCTCCAGCATAGTGGCGAGGAAGATGGCATGTAGGCTGTTAGGTGTATAATACCACCATAAAATTGTTTTTGTGGCTTACTGTACGTGGAAATTCACAGAAAAAAATGCACTATAACAATAGATGCAAACAGCAGATGGACTAAGACCTCACTCTATTGATAAAATCTGAGACTCTTAGCCAATACATTTTGATCAAAATACATGTGTGTACACCTACCCAGCGCCACGGTGGTCTCAGCTCAGGCAGGTCCTACGCTAAACCTACCTATGCGGTTGTGCATCTATGGTTAGGAGCGCAGACCCTGCACATATAGTGTGCTGCTCCTAGTTACCTCTTTGTGCATCAGCAACCAATGAGAGGAGGAGCAAGGACAGATATATGTACCACCTTAATCAAGGTCGTCTCTTAGATAGGTGGGGCAAAAGTGCACATGAATGCTACTCCCCTGATAATAGGGGCGCATTCACACCTGAAAGTGCCACTACTTCAAGACACATCAAAAAAATATTTACGGGAAAAAAAATACAAATTTATTCCTTAAATATTTTTTTTGATGTGTCTTGAAGGAGTGGCACCTTCAGATCTTTTACACCTTCAGGTGTGAAAGACCTAAAGGCATTCTATGAAAAGGGGAGAAGCTATCCTTCTGGAGTTAGGGACAAAGTTTGAAAACGCTGCTGGACCGGAGACATGTGTCCCCGCCATCATAAAAGGCAAAGTCCCGAGTTCTCCCCTGACTTGCCTGGTCTGCGCGGTTCTCTGCGTCCCCTCCCATAATCTCAAGCAATAACAGGGCTGAAAGGCTTCTCCAGGATACCACTGTACTGTATCCTTTATGGAAGGAGAATCCGCCTCAGGTGGTAGTGTGGTCACCAGCAACTCTGGATCTGCACCATTTTGGTCTGGCTCTGCTGCCTTGAAGGAGAAGAAGTGAGTTTTCTTAGCTTCTTTATTACAGGCTTCTTCTTGGGCATTCTAAGGGGTGTTGCCTCCCATTTGGGGGTGAAAAAAATCAGATGTATATGAGATGGGGGTCGCTGAGGAGGACGGAAGCGGCTGCCTGCGCCCATGCGAGCGCAGGGGAGCCGAGCGGTACAGTGCTCGTTACGAGCACGTTCGCTCATCTCTATTCATAAGGTATCCAACACTTATTAAACAGTTCCACATAGAATAGGTGATAGAGTTTAACTTAACTACTCATTCAAACCCTGAGTAGACTGGGTTTTTAGAGGGAAAATCCACCAAGTTTCGCGTTGGAGGATTTTCTTGTCCCAGTCATCCCTTGTGATGGGGTACGGGATCAGCTCAATGCACATAAACTTCATGCATGTGCTTCTCCCTCCATGTTGGCTATTCACATGAGTTACGAGTGCGGTATCTTTTTTATTCCTGATATTGTTCAGGTGTTCCCGTATCCTTTTCCAGAGCTCACTCACAGTCTTTCTTACATACTCAAGCCCGCAGTCACATGTGGCCTTGTAGACCACTCCTCTGGACCGGTAATTTATAAAGCTGTTACTCTTATATGTTTTGCGCATCACATTACTACCCTTTCAGATGGAGTGGCAGGTGATACAACTGCTGCAGTGAAAGCATCCCACCACCTTTTTATATACTCCTAGAGCCATGTAGTCTTTTGTGGGGGCTGGGGTTTATCCATCTCCGGCCTCACATATCGACTCCTTATTATTTGAACAGTTCCTTCTTAGGCGAAAGAATTGTCCAACGGGGATACACGGCCTGAGGGGGAGTGGATGATGGCTCTCCGCCCTCACGGTGTCAGCGGCATCACCAGATCCCGAAGCAGACATGGCCCTGTGTGTTCTTTGGGAGATACATTATCTCTGCTCTTTATTGCTGCAGCCATCACCCTTTGATGATGTTGCCTTCTCCTTAGCACTCTCCGGCTCCCTGGTCCTGTCCAGCACACAATCGTCATCGGAGTCCTCACACTGCCTGCCACTGTTATCAGACTGTTAGATATCATGGTGGGCGCCTGGGCCCCCCTCCCCTGCTCTGCATTTTCCCTGACTCCCACTGTCACTGCCCCCACCACCAATGCTGTTGCTACAGGTGCCACTATTACCTCCACCATCAACACAGGTATGCATGAGGTCCCCAGCCTCCTCTCAAACTCGTCCACAGGGCAGACCAAACACAAGTCATCAACAGGGAGACTCTCTGGACTATCTGCCCTAGGGCATGGTGGGGTTTTTATGCCACTTCTTGGGAAAAGGAAAGTGCCCCAATAGTGCCCCACTTCATTGAAGACTGAGTCCCAGGGGCGTAGCTATAGGGGAAGCAGGGGAAGCAACTGCTTTGGGGCCCAGACCCACAAGGGGCCCCCCTAAGCAGGAAGACTAAAAGATTTTATTGTCAGGGGCCCCTCAACAGTATTATACAATGACATTATATACAGTGACACTGTAAGAGTTTGAGTTAAATCTTGATTAGCCACAGGAGTGGGGGTTGTATGTGAGTTGGGGGTTGCAAAGAAGTTGCTGGGGGCCCGTTCAAAAATTTGCTGTGGGGCCCAGTCAGTTGTAGTTACGCCACTGCTGAATCCACTGCACTAAAAGCCTTCTCTGGGGCTGCAAGGAGGAAGAGCAGGATAGCTGTGACCCCTGGCTCCACGGAATGGTGTCCACATCATCCTGCTGTGACTGAGAGGAGGAGCGAGCCATACAATCCTCATCTCATCCTGCGTTTCCAAAACCAGCAGGGACAATTGCGGCATACTACTTCTGGTAGGATAACTAGTGCTGCTACTATCCACATTCTGGCTCTGGGTCTTTCATTTGGAACCCTTCTGTAGCCCTGACATTTTTGGGCCTCTCAGAAATTGTTATGCACTACAATGTGTATTGGTGTAATCATGTATAAGATTACTTACATTCTTACAAGAAAAACTTACATTCACAACAAATCCAAATTTCCTCGCATTTGTAATGTTGGGGCAAAACCCCCTTCTCTATGATTGTCGGGGTCCAAATTAATTATTCTTGAGCGCTCAGAGGAAACCGATGCACGCTTGTTCAGCTGTATCAAATATTTCCTGTTTATTGACAGAACATGTTGCTCTTTATAGTACAAAACCGCAGATAGGTGGGCGGAGTTTCTATAGTGCAGATCATAGTTTCTGTAACTTTTTAAAAACATGACATTTACTGAACTACTGAACGAAACCACAAATGTGGTTCCATCCCCCAACTCTTCCTGATCACAGGCAGAAGTGTCTGTTTTAAGAGGATGTCCAAAGGTCAGATACATGTTTTCTGAACCTATAAAGAAGAAGTGGTTACCCTCACAATGAACATTATATTTATATATTTAGTTCTGCAATTTCCTGTAAGTAAGTAACTTATCAGAAACATAGAAACTTCTTCTTTCAAATTAATCTTAGGTTAAGATGGAGTCCTGATACAAAATGGACTCTCAATCCCTCACAGTAACAAATCCATTTTTCGTAAAATGGCGACTGCACGTGTTACAAGAAGAAAGTCAGAAGCTCGGGAACACAATATCACCCATAATGCCATACAGTCAGCCAATCTGAAGAAGCCATTTCCTGTGATGTCAGAGCCCTAAAAGACCCTCATCCCACGTGCTCTCCACCAATGTCCTGTGAACTGAGCATAGGGAGAGATGAGGCAAGCGCTCATGCGCTAGAGACAGTGTTGCTGAAAATAATTAATAGAAGAATAGAGAGGGAGACTGCGGATAGATTGTACCGCTGTTCTGGTACACCGACATTCAGAGTTAATCTGTTATTTTAGTGATGCAGTTAGTGTGCTTCAGGACAGGTCATCAATATTAAAAGCCTGGAAAACCCTTTAAAGGCAGGTGTAATATATTGTCGTGTGCATCACATTCTAATGCACCAACATTCAGAATTAATCCGTTATTTTAGTGATAGAGTTAATGTGTTAAAGACAGGTGTACTATGTCGCCGTGTGCATCACATTCTAGTGCAGCACCATTCAGAGTTAATCCATTATTTTAGTGATACGGTCAGTGTGCCTCAGTATTAATGGCAGGTGTAATATATGGCTGTGGACACCATGTTCTAGTGCACCAACTTTCAGAGTCAATCCGTTATTTAGTCATACGGTTACTGTACACCATGGCCAACAGACAATTACCTGGACCCTTCAAAGGAATGGTCAGTGGCAAAAATGTTGCTGTAGCCTGCTTAGGCCTGAGCTGCCACTGTTATCCAGCGGTTGTGTTTTGACCAACAACCCAGCCATTATAGAATGGTTGACTCGCTTTTCAACATCATCTCAAGTGAAAACACATACACACAGCCAGGAATTGGTGGGTTCGTCTTACACCACGCTTAGTTGACATGGCCCAGGAACTGCCTCTATGCCCTCATCTGTCCTGAACGTGCCTTTTGCCTTTGCTACTCCTTCTGCTAGCCAAGTAATGAAAACCACCGGCTGTGCTCTGCTTTTCAGTGACAATGAGCTTTGTGAGGACAGTCAGCAGTTACAGGCCAGCCCAGACTTGAAGGATAGGTCCGCTGCTGACTCTAGGTGTGCAACTACCAATGATAACAGTCAGATGGGTGCACATGTTACGAGAGATCAGGGACTTGCACAAGAGACAGGTGAAGGTGGCACAAGTGATGAGCAAACATATGTAGATGATGATGCTGATCACATGTAGCTGGGTGAAGAGGGGGCATGGTCATCATCAGGGGACGAGGGTGGCAGGGTGCCCATGAGACAACAGAGTGGAGCAGTGGGAGATCTGGAGTCAAATGGGGGAGAGGTACACCGCCTGATACTTGGTAGACTACCTGTGAGGAACACATTAGCAGTGCATAGGTTCATAAAAGCAGTGGCAGGCAGGCATCACCCAGTGGTGGAGGGAAAATTCCATACTCGACAGTGTGGGAATTTTTCATCAAGTCACTGGGGGATATTAGTATGGCTGTATGCAGGATGTGTGGCCAGAAGGTGAGGCATGGCCAGGGTGCTAATGTTGACACGATGGCCCTGTGTGAACACGTGGAACATCACCATAAAGTACTGTGGGAAAACCATGCCACCAGCCCACACCCCCTTTTAAGCAGTCAGGGCTCGTGAATGTCAGCAGAAGGAAGCTGTCGTTCCTTCCCATCAACTTCAATGTTGTCTGTTTCTCCTGATGCTCCTCCTTCTCCTTGTCACCTGCTTTGATGGCAATCAATCATTGAGGAGATTGCAAAAAGAGAATAGCATGCATGCACTCATCCAACAGCGCAGAAGATGAACGTGCACCTGGCCAAGTTCTCTCTGTGTCTTGTAGAGTTCACGCCAGCGCTGATGTATGGAGTTATAACTATGGTCAAGGACAATATATGTAATTCACAGCCCATTAGGAAAATCCATTGTACCAGCCCAGGCACACTAACAACTTGGCCAGGTAATGGCAGTGATTGTGATGCTGGGATTTCTGTACCAATGTCATCCTCCACCTCCTCATCTTTCACCTTGTCCTTACCCTCCCCTCTAGGCATAGTTCACAGTGGTCCTCCATTTGCCTATGCAAAGCTAGGAGTTGTCACGCTGTTCTGCACCTCAGCAACCTTGGTTGGGGAGGAACTTCAAGGCGTCATCAATCAAGAAATCAAACACTGGCTGTCTTCTTACCAACTACAGATAGGAACCATGGTTAGTGATAATGTGAAGAACATTTTGTTTACGCTGTGTCAGGGAGGTCTGACACATGCTCCCTGTATGGTGCATATCTTCAATCTCGTTGTCACCCGATTCCTCAAGTCTTCCACTGAACTGCAAGGGCTATTAAAAATGTCCAGGAAACTGTGCATGCACTTCAGCCACTCATACCGTGCAAAAAACGCCGTCCTTGAGCTGCAAAGGCAAAATGCTCTTCGCCAACATTGCTCGATATGTAACGTTTCCACCCGTTGAAACTCAGCACTTCATATGTTAGACCGCCTGTCCGAGTAGAAGAAATTGGTCAACGATTTCTTAATGCTGCAGACGGACAGGTTTACTCCCAAGGTGTAACTTCCACGTTAGCCAGTGGCAGCTCATGCGTGACAACTGCCGCTTGCCCAGGCTCTTTGAGGAGGGCACTTTATTTGTCAGTTGGCAGAACTACAAGATAAATTATGTCTTTCCACTCATTCACATCCTGGAAGGGATGCTGAGAAATCTGATTGGCAGGGGGACAGAAGACGTGATGCCTACATCTCATGGCCGGAGCCCTGAAGAGGACGAAATGGCAGAGCAGGAGTCGGACATTAACACCCAGGAATTTTATACACAACTAGGTGGTTTATCTGCCCAAGTGACAGGAGAGAAGTTGGAGGGCGACGATGCAGCAATGCAGATGACCCCGAGAGTCCATGGCAGTATGCAGTTTGCGATGGAGACCACAGCGAGACCCTCCAAGTCATTTGTGCAAATGGCCAGATGCATGCTTTCTTGTGGAGTGACAGCTGCAATGTCCGGATTCGGCAAAGGGATGACTACTGGCTATCCACATTATTAGACTCTCGTTACCTGTCAAAAATGGGGGCATTTTTTAGACCTTCTGAGAGGAATGCAAAAATGGACTACTATAGAGATGTGCTGTCCAACCCCCCCCTTAAAAAAAAAATATTGATTGGAAACGGATAACAGATAATAGTGTGCACTACACTGTGTATATATGCTGATTTGAATATAATCAACAACAACCCCCCCAAAAAAAAATCGATTGGAAATGTGTTGACAGAA
The DNA here is from genome assembly GCA_900303285.1 of Rhinella marina. NCBI lineage: Eukaryota > Metazoa > Chordata > Amphibia > Anura > Bufonidae > Rhinella > Rhinella marina. The sequence goes on from ONZH01003190.1 coordinate 549,946, forward strand.
ATAAAGGAAAAGGATTTAAGCCTAAATTCATTATCACTCACAGGTAATTTTGTGCGCTATTCTGTCTTTCGCTGTAGTAATTATATATATATATATATATATATATATATATATATATATATACCGTATTTTTCGCCCTATAAGATGCACTTTTCCCCCCCCAAAAGTAGGGGAAAAATGCGGTGTGTCTTATAGGGCGAATACAAGTGAGCGCTTCCATAAGGAAGCGCTCACTTGTACGTAGGGACCCCCATCAGACCTCAGATCAGCCCACCCAGCCACTTATAAAAACCTTACTTACCTGTCCTGCGCTGCCGCTGCCCTTCGATCCCGTGCTCCACTCATTTCCCTGCTGGCGTGCACTATGACCTGACGCTGCAGGGTGGGCTGACCTGAGGTCTGATGGGGGCACAAGACGCTGTTCTGAGATCTGATGGGGGCACAAGACGCTGCTCTGAGGTCTGATGGGGGCACAAGATGCTGCTCTGAGGTCTGATGGGGGCACAATATGCTGATCTAAGGTCTGATGGGGGCACAATATGCTGATCTGAGGTCTGATGGGGGCACATACTGTTGATCTGAGGTCTGATGGGCGCACATTCTGCTGATATGAGGTCTGATGGGGGCACATACTGTTGATCTAAGGTCTGATGGGCCATTCTGCTGATCTGAGGTCTGATGGGGGCACATTCTGCTGATCTGAGGTCTGATGGGGGCACATTCTGCTAATCTGAGGTCTGATGGGGACACAGTAGGCTGATCTGAGGTCTGATGGGGGCACAGTGGGCTGATCTGAGGTCTGGTGGGCGCACAGTGAGATGGTATGGGGGCACAGTGGGCTGATATGGGGCCATAGTGGGCTGATCTGAGGTCTGTTGGGGGGTCTGACATGGAGGGCTGATGGGGTTCTGACATGGAGGGCTGATATGGGGATCTGATGTGATGTCCTGAAATTTATGGGCAGTCTGATAAGAGGATCTGATGAAAAATATCTTTTTCTTATTTTCCTACTCTAAAACCTAGGTGCGTCTTATGGGCCAGTGCATCTTATAGGGCGGAAAATACGGTATACTGGTTTCATTAAATTGAACAATCCCCCCCAAAAAATGTAATTCCAACTGCATGAAAAAGGAATTCAGGGAAGCGAACAATTGGGGTCTGACACCCAAATTCATGTTAACACTCACAGACAAATTGCTGCCCTAGGCTGTGTATTGTTGTAGTAATCACATACAGTACAGACCAAAAGTTTGGACACACCTTCTCATTCAAAGAGTTTTCTGTATTTTCATGACTATGAAAATTGTAGATTCGCACTGAAGGCATCAAAACTATGAATTAACACATGTGGAATTATATACTTAACAAAAAAGTGTTAAACAACTGAAAATATGTCTTATATTCTAGGTTCTTCAAAGTAGCCACCTTTTGCTTTGATTACTGCTTTGCACACTCTTGGCATTCTCTTGATGAGCTTCAAGAGGTAGTCACCTGAAATGGTTTTCACTTCACAGGTGTGCCCTGTCAGGTTTAATAAGTGGGATTTCTTGCCTTATAAATGGGGTTGGGACCATGAGTTGTGTTGGGCAGAAGTCAGGTGGATACACAGCTGATAGTCCTACTGAATAGACTGTTAGAATTTGTATTGTGGCAAGAAAAAAGCAGCTAAGTAAAGAAAAACGAGTGGCCATCATTACTTTAAGAAATGAAGGTCAGTCAGTCCGAAAAATTAGGAAAACTTTGAAAGTGTCACCAAGTGCAGTTGCAAAAACTATCAAGCGCTACAAAGAAACTGGCTCAAATGAGGACCGCCCCAGGAAAGGAAAGCCAAGAGTCACCTCTGCTGTGGAGGATAAGTTCATCTGAGTCACCAGCCTCAGAAATCGCAGGTTAACAGCAGCTCAGATTAGAGACCAGGTCAATGCCACACAGAGTTCTAGCAGCAGACACATCTCTACAACAACTGTTAAGAGGAGACTGTGTGCAGCAGGCCTTCATGGTAAAATAGCTGCTAGGAAACCACTGCTAAGGACAGGCAACAAGCAGAAGAGACTTGTTTGGGCTAAAGAACACAAGGAATGGACATTAGACCAGTGGAAATCTGTGCTTTGGTCTGATGAGTCCAAATTTGAGATCTTTGTTTCGCAGAAAAGGTGAATGGATGGACTCTACATGCCTGGTTCCCACCGTGAAGCATGGATGAGGAGGAGGTGTGATGGTGTGGGGGTGCTTTGTTGGTGACACTGTTGGGGATTTATTCAAAATTGAAGGCATACTGAACCAGCATGGCTACCACAGCATCTTGCAGCGGCATGCTATTCCATCCAGTTTGCGTTTAGTTGGACCATCATTTAATTATCAACAGGACAATGACCCCAAACACACCTCCAGGCTGTGTAAGGGCTATTTGACCAAGAAGGAGAGTGATGTGGTGCTATGCCAGATGACCTGGACGCCACAGTCACCAGACCTGAACCCAATCGAGATGGTTTGGGATGAGCTGGACCGCAGAGTGAAGGCAAAAGGGCCAACAAGTGCTAAGCATCTCTGGGAACTCCTTCAAGACTGTTGGAATACCATTTCAGGTGACTACCTCTTGAAGCTCATCAAGAGAATGCCAAGAGTGTGCAAAGCAGTAATCAAAGCAAAAGGTGGCTACTTTGAAGAACCTAGAATATAAGACGTATTTTCAGTTGTTTCACACTTTTTTGTTAAGTATATAATTCCACATGTGTTAATTCATAGTTTTGATGCCTTCAGTGTGAATCTACAATTTTCATAGTCATGAAAATACAGAAAACCCTTTGAATGAGAAGGTGTGTCCAAACTTTTGGTCTGTACTGTATATATGCTGGTTTGATTAAATTGACAATCCCCCCAAAAAATTAAATTCCAACCGTGTGAAAATGGAATTCATGGATATGGACGATTGAGGCCTGATGCTCAATTTCACATTAAAGGGGTATTCTCATCTTAGACAATGGGGGCATATCGCTAGGATATGCCCCCATTGTCTTATAGGTGCGGGTCCCACCGCTGGGACCCGCACCTATATCCAGAACGGAGCGGGGAGCGCTGCGCCTGGAGGACCCCAGGTTTCCCTCAGCTCCCCGCGCCGCTCATAGAAATGAATGGGAGCCGGGCCGTGCATGCGCGGTGCGCTCCCATTCATTTCTATGGAGCCGATGGAAGTAGCGAGCCAGCGCTCGGCTATTTTCGGCGGCCCCATAGAAATGAATGGAGGGCGGCTGCGCATGCGCAGTGCGCCCTCATTCAGTTCGGGGGCTCCGTTCTGGAAATAGGTGCGGGTCCCAGCGGTGGGACCCGCACCTATAAGACAATGGGGGCATATCCTAGCGATATGCCCCCATTGTCTAAAATGAGAATAACCCTTTAACACTCACAGGTGCATTGCTGCGCCACCCTTTGTTTCATTGTAGTAATCACGTATTTCCCTATCGTCCTCAGGCAGCACATGAAGGGTTAATATCTTGCTTCTTCCCAGCTCGGACAGAAGAAAAAAAAAAAAGACATTGTTAGAGTCTACTAATTAGTAATTAAACTCCCTGAGACAGAGAACAGACTGTGTTTTTTTTCTTCTGTCCCAGCCGGACATGTATACTTTCCTCTCTAGGTTTTTTTATTTTATGTGATGATAGCCGCAAGTGTAATCCCAGGAAGACTCCTGGTGCGTCCACTTTCACCCTCCCTGCTTCAGACCGGGTTTTCTCTATATTGGAGTGGTGCTATGAGACACCTCCCTGTTCAGCTGATCAGGTGTGTCATCCCGTCCTACCTGTATAAGGCTTGAGCATTGGAGCAGACTCTCTGTCTGTGGGCGGCGGTGAAGGAAACTGATTACAGAGCATGTGCGAGTTCTTTTTTTTGGATATAAGGGCGTTCAGTCCCTGTTGCTGCTGGTACCTTGCCAAGCTTGCACCTCCGTTCAGCTGCTAAGGTAGGACGGATTTGTTTTATCCTGCGTCGCTTTGTGTACTTATAAGGAATAGGCTGTGTTTGCTGTGTTCAGCTGGCCAGTGTAATTTGTGTCTGAGGGAGAGTTAGGATCAGTCTCAGACGGTTCTGATGTGGGCCTCCCTGATGATTACTATCTATTTGATAAACATGATATTAATATGCTGATTAAACTGGTTAAAGAAACCTTGGAGTCTAAGAACATGAAAACACCTAAACCTAAAAAACAACAATTGTTTTATTTTCCTAAAAAACAAGAGCACCCTCTGTTACAAGAGATATTTCAGATGGATTGGGCTAGACCTGAAAAGAAACCAGAACTTGGTTTGAGATTTAGATCCTTGTACCGTTTAGATCCAGCTTCTACAAATCAATAGCTTAACCCCCCCAAGGTGGATTTGGCTGCAGCCCGTCTATCCAGAAAAGTAGTCTTTCCATCCGATTGACTCTTCTCTTCTCAGGGAACCTATGGACAGAAAGGCTGATTCATTAATTAAGCGAGCTTATTCATCATCTGCTGAGGCTTGCAGGGCAGCTTTTTCTTCATGTCTCAACTGGGCAGAGATCTTCAGGAAGGAGTTTCCAGAGATGAGATACTGGATTCTCTTTCTAAAATGAAGCTAGCTGCAGATTTCTTGTCTGATCTTCCCCTAGATGTCATCCGCCTTAATTCCAAATGCATGGCATTAGGCACAACAGCAAGAAGAGCCCTGTGGCTTAAAGAATGGAAGAAAGAGGATGTTCCATCTAAGCATAATTTTTGTTCATTACCTTTTCATCCTAGCAGCCTTTTTGGACCCAAGCTGGAGGAAGTCTTGAAGCCCCTAAATGAGAAAAGAGGTGTCTATTTTCCTCAACCAGTTGACAGAAGGTCTTGCAATTTTCGCTCCCAACCCAGAAGATCATCTGGCAGAAGAGGAGGATTTAACAATACTTCCTTCACCAGAAGACTGGCACAGAGGAGAACTCAAGAGCCCTCCACCTCTTTTAAAAAGAGAAAAGGCCCTGATACACGACCAGAGGATTTATGACGCCAATTCAGTGCCGCCAGTAGGGGCCCGCTTACAGATCTTCCATTCTGCATGGATACCAATTACTTCAGACGCCTGGGTCTTATCCACTGTAAAGAGAGGGTATGCCTTGGAACTGATGTCTTACCCCCCCAATCATTTTTTTCTGAACCACCCAGAAAATCCTGTGGTTTTTCAGCTGCTAAAAGAATTTATTGAAAAAGGGGCCTTAGAAAATGTCCCTTATTACCAAAAGGGATACAGAGTTTATTCCAGAATCTTTGCGGTACCCAAACAGGATCAAGGTTGGAGACTGGTGATAGATCTCACTTTCTTAAACAAATTCATCAAGAAAACAAAATTCAAGATGGAATCGATCAGGTCTGTGACCAAAAATCTTCAACATCTAGATTGGATGGTGACGATAGACCTGAAAGATGCCTCCCTGCACATTCCTGTTCTCCAGAGTCATCACAAGTTTCTTCGGGTAGCAGTTCGTTCAGGCAACACTACCAAACATCTCCAATTCACTTGTCTTCCGTTCGGACTCTCCTCTTCCCCGAGGGTCTTTACCAAGATTGTGGTAGTCATAGCAGCTTATCTCAGACTGAAGGGAATATATCTGGTTCCGTACCTGGAAGACTGGTTCCTCAGGGCTTCTTCAATAGAAGTCCTTCAAACTCACTTGAACCTCACTATCAAAACCCTTTCCAGTCTAGGATTCCTGCTGAATTTCCAGAAATCTCATGTGGTTCCCACACAAAGATGCTCCTTCCTGGGGTTCATCATAGACTCAGTCAACTTGTCACTATCTCTCTCTTCTCAGAGAATATTCAACCTCCTAAGCAAATTAAACTGGATGATTACAATTCCCAAAGTCGAGATCAGAACAGCAATGGTGTCTTGGGTCTTTTTACCACAACTCTGGATGCAGTGCCTTGGGCAAAAGCCCATTTCAGAAGTCTTCAAAAAGAGATCCTCGACCAATGGGACAAGTCATCAGGGGGTCTAGACAATTGGATGAAAATCTCCAACTCAACGAAGAAGGATCTTCAGTGGTGGCTCTGTCCAGGCAGTCTTATGCACGGGATGTTTCTCAGTCCTTCTCCGCAATTAGTCCTGACTACAGACGCCTCAGTTCAAGGCTGGGGAGCTCATGTAGGCCACAACTGGGTTCAACGCAGATGGAGTCTGGAGGAGATGCATCTGTCCTCGAATATGAGAGAACTTCGTGCAGTCTTCCTAGCCCTATGTCATTTTTCTTCTCTTCTACGCCATCACAGAGTCCTAGTCCAGTCAGACAATCTGACCACAGTTTTTTATTTGAACAAACAAGGAGGAACCAGGAGCCCTACTTTGATTCAGGAGTGCAAGAAGATCATGCAGTGGGCAGAATCCAATGTCACAGAAATTTCAGCGATTCACATCAGAGGTTGTGTGAACCATCAGGCAGACTGGCTCAGCAGAAACTTCCTGAGACCGGGGGAATGGAGCCTCAACGATCAGGTCTTCATCCAAATAGTGAACAAATTTGGGGTTCCCCATATTGACGCAATGGAAACTGTGAAGAATGGCAAACGCAGGAATTTCTGCTCCGATTAGGTATCGCCACGTCCTGCTCTATAAAAATATCACATGACCTAACGTCTCAGGTGAACACTGTAAAAAAATAAATACCAAAAAAGCCATTTTTTTGTTACCATACATCACAAAAACTGTAATTCTAAGCGCTCAAAACAACATATGTACCCCAAAATAGTACCAATGAAACCGTCATCTCTTCCCGCAAGAAATGAGACCCTACTTAAGACAATCACCCAAAAAATAAAAAAAAATATGGCTCTCAGAAAATGGAAACACTAAAACATGATTTTGTTTTCTTCAAAAAAGCTTTTATTGTGTGAAACTGAAATAAATGTAAAAAAGTAGACATATTAGGTATCTTCACGTCCGTAATGACTTCCTCTATAAAAATATTAAATGACTTACCCCCTAAGGTGAACACCATAAAAAGATAAAAATAAAAACTGTGTAAAAATGCCATTTTTTGTCACCTTTCATCACAAAAACTGTTATAACAAGCGATCAAAAAGTCATACACACCCCAAAATGGTACCAATCAAACCGTCATCTCTTCCTGCAAAAATTGAGCCCTTACATAAGATAATTGCCTAAAAAATAAAAAAAATATAGCTTTTGGAAAATTGAGATGCCAAAACATGATTTTTTTTTTAAAAAATGCTTTTATTGTGTAAAACTAAAATATATTTAAAAAAGTAGACATATAGTAGACATATAGTAGGCATAAGTATCGCCGCCTCCGTAAAATCTGCTCTATAAAAATATCACATGATTTAACCCCTGAGGTGAATTTCCAAAAAAAAAATGTCTGCCAAAACGACCATTTTTTTGGTCACTTTGCCACATAAAGTGTAATACTGAGTGATCAAAAAATCATATGTACCCAAAAATGCTACCTATAAAAACGTCAATTCTTTCTGCAAAAAATGTGCCCCTACACAAGACGATCGGCAGAAAAATAAAGAAATTTAGCTTTTAGAAAATGAAGACACAAAAACATAATTTTTGTTTTGAAAATTATGTAGAACTGAAACAACAGAAAAAAATACACATATTTTGTATTGTCGCGTCTGTATCAACCTGCTTTATAAAAGCAACACATGATCTATCATGTCAGGAGAACTCAGTAAAAAACAAAAAATAAAAACTGTGCCAAAACAGCCATTTTTTTGTTACCTTGCCTCACAAAAAGAGTAATACTGAGCAATCAAAAATCATATGTACCACAAAGTAGTACCAATAAAACTGTCACCTCATCTTGTAGTTTACAAAATGGGGTCACTTTTTGGGAGTTTCTACTCTAGGGGTGCATCAGGGGGTCTTCAAATGTGACATGGCAACTTAACATTATCCCAGCGACATCTGCCCTCCAAAATCCATATGGCGTTTCTTTCCCTCTGCGCCCTGCTATGTTCCCCTACAGCAGTTTACCACCACATGTGGGGTGTTTCTGTAAACTGCTGAATCAGGGTAATAAATATTGAGTTTTCTTTGGCTGTTAACCCTTGCTGTGTTACAGGGACAATAGATTAAAATGGAAAATCTGCAAAAAAAAGTGAATTTTTGAAATTTCATCTCCATTTTCCTTTCATTCTTGTGGAACACCTAAAGGGTTAACAAAGTTTGTAAAATCAGTTTTGATTAACTTGATGGGTGTAGTTTCTAAAATGGGGTCATTTATGGGTGGCTTCTATTATGTAAGCGCCACAAAGTGACTTGATAACTGAACTGGTCTTTGAAAAGTGGGTTTTGGAAATTTTCTTAAAAAATTTTAAGAATTGCTTCTAAAATTCTAAGCCTTCTAACTTTCTGAAAAATAAAATGATGCTTACAAAATGATGCCAACACGAAGTAGACATCTGGGAAATGTACAGTAACAACTATTTTATGACGTATCATAATCTGCTTTAAAAGCAGAGACATTCAAATTTCAAAAATTATGAATTTTTCCAAATTTTCTTTAAATTTTGGAATTTTTTATAAATAAAGGTGAAACATATTGACTCAAATTTACCATTAACATGAAGTACAATATATCACGAGAAAACAATCTCAGAATCGCTTAGATAAGTAAAAGCGTTCCAGAGTTATTACCACATAAAGTGAAACATGTCAGATTTGAAATATGTAGTTTGGTCTTTAAAGAGACCCCATCATCAAATTTTATTATTGACTTTATTTGAAGGAAATATATGTTTTAATGAAATAATAAAATGTCTAAATACAATTATTTAAAAAAAAAAAGAACGTTTCCTGTACTACTGCACTATGGTACCTGCTCTTCATGTAAACTGCCGACTCCTCTGGAAGAGTCGCCTCCAGGCAGCTCCCGGCATGCTCAGTGCTCTGACGTCATTTCCTCCCCACACTGAAGTGTACACTGAAGTTTAGAGCAGGATCCCTGGATGAATGATATACAGAGCGCTGTCAGACTAATTCATCCACCCAGGGATCCTGCTCTGAGCTTCACTGTACAGTGCATGGTGAGAGTAACAGCACCAGTTACTTTCAGTTTCTTCCCCTACACTGCCCTCACTACTTGGAAAGATCCAGCAGTGTCAGGGCAGAGCTGCAGACATCCTGTCTCTGATATGGGACAGAGCCTGACTGTGCAGATGCCGACACCCTCTGCATAAGAATCCTGAAGGGATTGAAGGGAAGGGGGGAAACTTTATTACTTACAGGATGCTGCTCCGGGCGGGCAGGCGGGTGGGCAGCAGGGGGGTCGGCTCGGCCATCCTGAAATATTAAAACATAGCAGCGAAGCCCCGATGTCCTCAAGGACATCGGCGCTGAGCTGCTGCACTCTGTGATTGGTCAGTCAAATCTGACTGACCAATCGCAGGGGTTCTAAGGCAGGGACATCAGATCCACTGGATCTTCAAGAACCAAGTGGGTCTGAGTCAAAAAAAGTGCAAAAAAAGTGTAAAAACAATGAAAAACGTAAAAAAAAATCATTTTTTCCATATACGCACATTTATAATTGAGTAAAAATAAATAAAATAAAATAATAAAATACCCTAGACATGTTAGGTATCGCCGCGTCCGTAACAACTTACTCTACAAAAATCTCACATGACCTGACCCCTCAGATGAACACAGTAAAAAAAAATAAAATAAAAACTATGTAAAAAAAGCCATTTTTTGTCACCTTACATCACAAAAAACTTAATACCAAGCGATCAAAAAGGCGTATTCCCCCCATAATAGCACCAATCTAACCGTCATCTCATCCCACAAAAAATTAGCCCCTACCTGAGACAATCGCCCAAAAAATATAAAAACTACAGCTCTCACACTATGGAGATACTAAAACATGATTTTTTTTGTTTAAAAATGATATTATTGTGTAAAAATAAAAATGATAAAAATAAAAAAGTACACATGTTAGGTATCACCACATCTGTAACAACCTGCTCTACAAAAATCTCACATGACCTAACCCCTCAGGTGAACGCAGTAAAAATGAATAAATAAAAGCTGTGCCAAAATTACCAATTTTTGGGTCACCTTGCCCCAAAAAGTGCAATAATGAATAATCAAAAAATCATATGTACCCAAAAATGGTACCAATAAAAATTTCAACTCTTCCTGCAAAAAATGATCCCCTACAGAAGACGATCGAAAGAAAAATAAAAAAGATATGGCGTTCAGAAAATGGAGACACAAAAACATATTTTTTCTCAAAAAGGCTTTATTATGTAAAACTGAAACAAACAAACAAAGAAAGTAGACATATTTGATATCATCGCGTCTGTAACAACCTGCTCTATAAAAATACCACATGATCTAACCTGTCAGATGAACATGATAAAAAACAAAAAATAAATACATTACCAAAACATCCATTCTTCGGTTACCTTTCCTCCCAAAAAAAAAAAAAAATAGAGCGATTAAAAATCATATGTACCCCAAAATAGTACCAATAAAACTGTCATCTTATCCCATAGTTTCCAAAATGGGGTCACTTTTTGATTGTTTGTACTATAGGGTGCATCTGGGGGATGGGACATGGTGTCTAAAAACCAGTCCTGCAAAATCTGCCTTCCAAAAACCATACGGCACTCCTCTCCCTCTGCGCCCTGCCATGCGCCCATACAGCAGTTTACCACCACATGTGGGGTGTTTCTGTAAACCGCAGAATCAGGGTAATAAATATTTGAGTTTTGTTTGGCTGTTAACCTTAGATGTGTTAAAGAAATGGACTAAAATGGAAAATCTGCCAAAAAAGTGAAATTTAGAAATTTCATTTCCATTTTCCTTTAATTCTCGTGGAATACCTAAAGGGTTAACAAAGTTTATAAAATCAGTGTTAAGTAACTTGAGGGGTGTAGTTTCTGAAATGGAATCATTTATGGGGGGGTTCTACTATTTAAGCCCTACAAAGTGACTTCAGACCTGAACTGGTCCTTAAAAAGTGGGTTTTGGAAATTTTCTTAAAAATTTTAAGAATTGCCTCTAAAATTCTAAGCCTACTAATGTCCCAAAAAAATAAAATGACATTTACAAAATGATGCAAACATAAAGTAGACATATGGGAAATGTTAAATAATAAATATTTTATGAGGTATCACTTTCAATTTTAAAAGCAGAGAAATTGAAATTTTGAAAATTGTGTATTTTTAAAATTTTTTGGTAGTTGTGATTTTTTCATAAATAAAGGTGACATATATTGACTGTTGTGATGTTTTTTTTTTTTGTTTTGTTTTTTACTCCCAGCCTTCCCAAAGCCATAACTTTTGTTTTTCTTACATTTTAATACTAAAAAACGGAAAAAAAAAATTTTCTCTGCATCACCATATTCTAACTCCCATAACTTTTATTTGTAAATGTACGTAGCTGTGTGAGCGGTCATTTTTGTCAGGAGATCTGTACTTTTCTTTGGTACAATTTGAGGTGTGTCTGACTTTTTGATCACTTTTTATTCAATTTTTGTGGAAGGTGAAACAACCAAAAAAAGTAGAAACGCCATTTTGACTTTTTTCCGTTTCACTATTTGCTGTATGGGATAAATATTTTTTTATTTTAATAAGATAGACGTGTTTATTTTAATTTTGGAGAAAGTGATTTAATAAATATATATATAATTTTTTAAAATACTAGACAGGTCCTATCCTTATCCGTGATACGGACAAGAATAAAACATGTTCTATTTTTTTTGAGGTGTGGAAGCAGGGACCAAAAAGCGCACTGTAATGCTTCTGTGGGCTTCTGCTCCGTGCCTCGGCTCCGCACCAGTCCTGTTTGTGGTCTGTAACGCAGGCACAGCCTGCACACGTTCTTATGAATAAGCCCTAACAGACAATCTCTTGATTGTATAAGACCAAATATACACATGTGAGTTCAGTGTAAGGAACTTGGTGCGTGTGGCAGTATTATTCAGTAGACTCCAGGTCTCCACGGCTGTATGAACGGGTCTGCACCTGTTCTGCAATTTTGCTGAACAGGTGCGGACCCATTCATTTCAATGGGGCCACAAAAGATGTGGACAGCATACCGTGTGCCGTTCCGTTCCATGGCCCCGCAAAAAAAGATAGAACATGTCATATTCTTGTCCGCAATTGCAGACAAGAATAGGCATTTTCTATGGTAGAAAATGGCTGGCCATGTGTGGTCCCCAAATTGTGGAACGCACACGGGCCAGCATCTGTGTTTTACGGATCCGCAAAACACTACAGTCTTCTGAATGAACCCTAACACACTGTAAGTTTATCGCATTTAACTTTCTTTTGTGTAAAAAAAAAAATTGCGAGAATAAACAAACCATGCCACCCATGGTTTTTGAGACTTTTTTTCTGTCATACAAAAAGAGTAGCCCAGGACTATAGGATCGCGTGACCAGTGTCATCCTCACCTTAGGTCTGAGCTACACTGACTTTTTGTAGTGCGACTTATAGATTTTAACTATTGAATGACAGCAGCAGTTCACAAGATTGCATTCATTTGGACTACAGCTATAGTTAAAATCAATCAGTTGCGTTACAAAAAGTCGCAGTGTAATTATAGTCGATGGTCTCTTATTGCCACATACTGCGACACGACAGTCACACAAAAATTATTAGAATTAGATACACAGATAAGCAGACAGTATCACACAGGATAGGATTAGATACACAGCTTAGCTGTCAGTATAGCACATAATAGGAATAAATATACAGCAGACAGTATCACAAATGATAGGATTAGATACACAGCTCAGCAGGTGGTAACACACGTGATATTGTTAGATACAGCAGTACAGCAGTTTCACACATGATGGGATTAGTTACACAGCTCACAATACAATATCACATGATAGGATTAGATACAGTGATTCAACAAACAGTATTGCATATAAGATTAGATACACAGCTCATCCTTAGTTACACAGGATGCACAAATACTAGGCTTAGATACACCAGAACTATCGTGATTGATAATGTGCTAATATATCTGATCCCATGATTTTTGAGACAGTAATTTTTATCCAGTGTCTCGGCCTATAATGTGTGATGCTGTGCTACTAAGCCCGTATATCTAAGCCTGTCGAGGGTGATACTGTAGCAGATACATTGCCTTTGCAGCATAGCATTATACATTATAGGCTTAGATACACTGAACAAATAGCTCTGCCTCAAATACAGGAGACTAGCAGCACAATATCACACATGATAGGGCCATTTATCCAGTATATGTAAGCCTATCTGAGTTAAAATGCGGTAATATACAGGGGCGGCTATGATCAGGGACACTGATAGGAGGCTCTAACTTCTGTGACACAGAGCTCACAGGCCTGGAGTGTGGGGTCAGGGCTTGTATGCACACAGCACGCTGATCTGCCAGTCACAAAATGGCTGCTCCCAGGAGCTGTTTTCTCTCATAACATAATGACTGAATTTACTGTCGTTATGCTTCCAAAGGTATCTTCTTGTGTGTTTAATTATTTGTATCTCCTCCCTACTGTGATGTAACTTAGTATACTCCATGGTGAAAGGGTCTCTTTAAGGTGAAAACTGGCTGTGTCTTGAAGGGGTTAATATAGTGAACCGGGACACAAGGAGACTAATGGACTCTATACGAACCGGGGAACAGAGATTTGTATCTAACCTTACTCCGGATGAAACACTAGCTTTGCGTTCACTAATGCAAGATGATTCTTTGATAATAAAACTGGCGATAAAGGCGGTAATGGACGGACAGACAGAGGTATCTGAATGAGATTTTACGACAACTTTCTGATGAGGAGACATATTGTAAATTTAAACAGAATCCGTTACCACTAATTAAGAACAAAATTGCTAATGTACTTGATCGTTATCTTGAGAAGGGAGTGATTAATGAGAAGATGTCATTGTTTTTGAGAAAATTGTCTCCAATCATCCCAGTTTTCTATGTACTGCCAAAGGTGCACAAGACTCTGATAGATCCACCGGGACGCCCTATAGTGGCATCCATAGATTCTGTGCTTTCTCCTTTGGCAGTATTATTAGAAAAAGTATTGACACCACTTGTACGGAATACAAGATCCTTTTTATTAGACACGTCTTAATTTTTGCAAGAACTTAAGGGGTTAAGACAGCTGCTTGATGAATTTTGGTTGGTCACCATAGATGTGGTGAGCTTATATACGTCTATTAATCACAATGACGGTATAAGGGCGGTCTCTACTTTGCTTCAGAATAGCGATTATTCTATTGATCAAAAAGATTTCTTTCTGGATTTGCTATATTTGGTGTTTACATGAGAACTATTTTCTAGTGGGGGATACCTACTATTTGCAGAAACGGGGGACTGCGTTGGGCTTCAATGTGGCCCCGCCCTATGCAAATGCGTTTATGTCATCTTTTGAAACAGAACACGCCTACACAAATGCGAATTTCTGCTCTTATGAGTTTGGAAAAGATTTATTGATGACGTGTTTTGCATATGGGCAGGGCCACTCGAGTCCCTCGTGTCCTTCTTCAATACCATTAATGAGGTTGATGTAAATTTGAAATTTACTATGACATATGATCGGAAACAAGTAAGGTTTTTGGACACTATGGTATATGTGGGTGAGGGGGGTTCCCTGAACACTGATCTGTACGGCAAAGAGACAGACAGAAATAGTGTCCTCCATTTCACGAGTGCACATCCACCATCCTTGAAAAGGGCCATTCCAAAATCGCAATATCAGCTAGTTAAACGCATAGTATCGGAGGAATCGAGACGAGAGATGAGGATAGAGGAGATGACGGACAGATTCAGGAGGAGGGGCTATCCCATCACAGAGTTGGAGCATACCAAGACTGATTTGGAGATTAGGAGTGACACGAGGCGAGATGATAAGAATGCATGCATTGCCTTTGTACGCAAATACCACCCGTTCAATGCACAATTTGATTGCGTTATTAGAGAAAACTGGCACATTCTACAGAAAGCGTATGCTGAGGTGGAGGATTTTAAGACTCCCCCTCTATTGTGCAATAAAAGAAATCCTAATTTGCGGGAAAAATTAGTGCATGCGGATGTGGGGAGTTTGCAGAAAATAACGAGACAGAGTACATTGACACCGAGACCTAATGGAACATTTGCATCCCTCCATTGTGTCCAATGTTCCCATGTTATCAGAGGGAATAAATTTTTTCACCCACATAGTGGTAGAGTATTTGAGATGAATGGACATTTTACTTGCAATAGCACCAACGTTATATATTTGATCAAGTGCCCATGTGGGCTGTTATACATTGGTGAGACCTATGCAACCTGTAAAAGATAGGATTTGCAAGCATAAGTCCACGATCCAAACTAATAATTTATTACTACCTATTCCATATCATCAGGGGCAGACTGGGAACTTAAAGTGGCCCTGGAAAAAATGCCAAAAGTGGCCTAGTTTTTTAGTTGGGTCCAAATTGATGGAAGACAGGGCACACAATACCATATTGCGGCACATTATACCACCCCAACAGAGCCAAATACCACAGTCCATCTCAAAATACATCCCCAAAAACTTTGGCTGGACTGCTGTGAGGAGGGCCCAGATGGCCCCCTGGGCATCAGCCCACCGGGAAATTTCCCTGTAAGGTCTATGGCCAATCCGCCCCTGCATATCATTTCCATGAGCATAAACATCGTATATCACAACTCAAATAGCAAGTGATCGAGCAGGTAAAACCTCCTAGGAGGGGAGGTGATATAAAAACCTTGCTTCTGAAGAAAGAAGCTTTTTGGATTCATATGTTAGACACGTTACATCCACGTGGCCTAAATAGGGAATATGAAATTGGTCATCTTAGTATGTAAATATTGTTTATATATATTTATTGTGCATTTTAAGCAGCAATGACATATTGACATATACGTGAACCATGACCTGAGGAATCTGAAAGTTTGATTGAGGCCTGATTTTGTATGTAACCCATGTAGTGTGAAACTAAGGTTCTGATTGGTGACATATGATATATAACCTGAGAGGTATTATGATGTGTTATATGTTGATAAAGGCTTATAGTAGCCGAAACGCGTGATGTAAATCTAGATGGAATGAAATAAAGAAGCATTGAAAATTGAAAGTTTTGCTGGATTATCCCTATACTACTAGCGTTGTTTTTCCGTGCAACACGCTGGCGGGAGGAAGTGCTGTGCCATTTTGGAAGTGAAACTCAATTTCACATTAACACTCACAGGTAGATTGCTGCACCACCCTTTGTTTCATTGTAGTAATCACATATATATGCTGGCTTAATTAAATTAATCAATCTCTCAAAAAATTAAATTCCAGTTATACAGAAATGGAATTCATGGAATTGGAGGATTGAGGCCTGACACTTAAATTCATGTTGACACTCACAGGTAAATTGCTGCTCTAGTCTGTGTATTGTTGTAGTAATCACATATATGCTGGTTTGATTAAATTGAACAATCCCCCAAAAAATTACATTCCAACCGTGTGGAAATGGAATTCACAGAAACAGATGACTGAGGCTTGATGCTCAATTTCACGTTAACACTGACAGGTAGATTGCTGCACTACTCTGTGTTTCGCTGTAGTAATCATATATATATATCTATCTATCTATATCTATCTATCTATCTATCTATCTATCTATCTATCTATCTATCTATCTATTATATAGACAGTGGGGGAAAAAAGTATTTAGTCAGCCACCAATTGGGCAAGTTCTCCCAGTTAAAAAGATAAGAGAGGCCTTCAGTTGACATCATAGGTAGACCTCAACTATGAGAGACAAAATGAGAAAACAAATCCAGAAAATCACATTGTCTGATTTTTAAAGAATTTATTTGCAAATTATGGTGGAAAATAAGTATTTGGTCACCTACAAACAAGCAAGATTTCTGGATCTCACAGACCTGTAACTTCTTCTTTAACCCTTAGACTCCCAGTGCCATACATGTACGGCGCAAAAAGCCGGGGCTCTGATCTGCGCCCGCCCGATCAGCGGCGGGGGTCCGGCTGTGCCCATGTGCCGGACCCCTGCTGAATGCGCCAGCATCGATGAAAACACCGATGCCGGCGCGGGAGTTCATGCATTCAGGATGGCGAGCGGGGGGCCATCGGGTCCCCGTGCTGCTGTGACAGGGACCCGATGGCTCGGATAGCAGCCCGATGCCTTCCTTAGGCATCGTGGCTGCTATCCCTGCGTGCCTGTGCGATCCAGCCCCCTGGATCGCACAGGAAGCAGGCTGTAAGTGTATTACACTTACAGCCAATGCATTACAATACAAAAGTATTGTAATGCATTGTAAAAGGGATCAGACCCCCAAACGTTAAATAAAGTGGAAAAAAAGTTAAAAAATAA
Source organism: Rhinella marina (assembly GCA_900303285.1). NCBI lineage: Eukaryota > Metazoa > Chordata > Amphibia > Anura > Bufonidae > Rhinella > Rhinella marina. Next base: position 567,293 of record ONZH01003190.1, read on the forward strand.
AGTTTCCTAAAAAAAAATAATAATAAAAGTTTCAAGTAAAAAAACCCCCGCCATTTAAAAAAAAAAAAAGTTTAAAAAAATGGTAAAAAAAAGGTAAAAAAAGAAAGATAAACATATTAGGTATCGCCGAGTCCGTATCGACCGGCTCTAGTGTAATAGCAGGCAATCAAAAAGGCGTATTCATCCCAAAATGGTACCAATCAAACCGTCATCTTGTCCCGCGATACCCTACCTGAGACAAATGCCCGAAAAATAAAAAAAATATGGCTCTCAGAAAATGGCAATACAAAAAAAGATTTTATTCTGTTCAAAAATAAATCTAATGTGTAAAACTTTCCAAAAATAAAAAAGTTAGACATATTGGGTACCGCCGCGTCCATAACAACCTGCTCTATAAAAATATTACATGAGATGGCCCCCCAGGCGAATGCTGCAAAAAATGAAAAATAAAAACTATGCCAAAATAACCATTTTTTTCCCTCTTGCCTCACAAAAAGTGTAATAGCAGGCGATCAAAAAGGCATATTTATCCCAAAATGGTACCAATCAAACCGTCATCTTGTCCCGCAAAAATGATACCCTACCTGAGACAATCGCCCGAAAAATAAAAAAAATATGGCTCACAATGGCAACATAAAAAAAAAATGATTCTGTTCAAAAATAAATCTAATGTGTAAAACTTTCCAAAAATAAAAAAGTTTGACATATTGAGTATTGCCGCGTCCGTAACAACCTGCTTTATAAAAATATTACATGAGATGGCCCCCCAGGCGAATGCTGCAAAAAATAAAAAATAAAAACTATGCCAAAACAACCATTTTTTTTCCCTCTTGCCTCACAAAAAGTGTAATACCACACGATCAAAAAGGCGTATTTACCCCAAAATGGTACCAATCAAACCGTCATCTCGTCCCGCAAAAAATGAGCCCTCACATAAAACAATAACTCAAAAAAATAAAAATTAATGGCTCCCGCAAACCAATCCATCAAAATCTGTGTTGTAAAATCCATATGGCGCTCCTTCTGTTCCTGCCATGTGTCCTGCCATGTGCCCCCACAGCAGTTTACCACCACATATGGGGTGTTGCCTTATTCAGGAGAAAATGGGTAACAAATTATGGCGTGCTTTTCTCCTGTTACCCCTTGTGATAATGAAAAATTTGGGGCTAAAGCAACATTTTATTGGAAGAAATGAAACTTTTTTCATTTTCACAGCCAAGTGTTTCCAAATTCCGTAAAACGCTTAGGGGGTCAAAAGTGGCCAGTACCCCCCTTAATATATTCGTTGAAGGGTGTAGTTTCCAAAATGGGGTCACTCTTTGAGGGTTTCCACTGTAGGGGTACGTCAGGGTCTCTCAATTACAAAATGGTGCCTAAAAACGATTCTAGCAAAATCTGCCCCCAAAATCCATATGGCGGTCCTTTCCTTCTGACCACTGCCACAAACCCATAGAGACGTTTACCACTACATATGGGGTATTTCTGTAAACTGCAGAATCAGAGCAATGTATATTGAGGTTTAGTTTGCTGTTAACCCTTGCTGTGTTGCAAGAAAAAAATATTAACATGAATAATCTACCAATAAAGTGAAATTTTGAAATTTTCCTTTACTTCTTGTGGAACACCTCAAGGGTTAATAAAGTTTGTAACATCAGTTTTTCATAACTTGAGGGGTGTAGTTTCTAAAATGGGGTCATTTATGGGGGGTTTCCATTAGGTAAGCCTCACAAAATCACTTTATAACTGAATTGGTGCTCAAAAATATGGTTTGAGAAATTTTGTTGAAAATTTGAAAAATTGCTTCTAAACTTCTAAGCCCTCTAACTTCCTAAAAAAATAAAATGACATTTACAAAATGATGCCAACATAAAGTAGACATATGGGGAATGTTAAGTAATAACTATTTTTGGAGGTATTACTATGTATTTTAAAAGTAGAGAAATTGACATTTCGAAATTTGCTAATTTTTTAAAATTTTTGGTAAATTTGGGATTTTTTCATAAATAAGGGTGAAATATATTGAATATATGACTGTCATGAAGTACAATGTGTCACGAGAAAACAATCTCAGAATGGCCTAGATAAGTAAAAGCGTTCTAAAGTTATTACCACATAAAGTGACACATGTCAGATTTGCAAAAATCGGCCTGGGATTTAAGGTGAAAAGTGGCTCGGTACTGAAAGGGTTAAGAGGCTCCTCTGTCCTCTACTCATTACCTGTAGTAGGCACCTGTTTGAACTTGTTATCAGTATAAAAGACACCTGTCCGCAACCTCAAACAGTCACACTCCAAACTCCACTATGGTGAAGACCAAAGAGCTGTCGAAGGACACCAGAAACAAAATTGTAGACCTGCACCAGGCTGGGAAGACTGAATCTGCAATAGACAAGCAGCATGGTGTGAAGAAATCAACTGTGGGAGCAATAATTAGAAAGTGGAAGACATACAAGACCATTGATAATCTCCCTTGATCAGGGGCTACACGCAAGACCCAGTGGGGTCAAAATGATCACAAGAACTGTGAGCAAAAATCCCAGAACCACACGGGGGGATCTAGTGAATGGCCTGCAGAAAGCTGGGACCAATGTAACAAAGGCTTCTGTCAGTAACACAATACGCCGCCAGGGACTCAGATCCTGCAGTGCCAGACGTGTCCCCCTGCTTAAGCCAGTACGTATCCGAGCCTGTCTGAAGTTTGCTAGAGAGCATTTGTATGTTCCAGAAGAGTATTGGGAGAATGTCATATGGTCAGATGAAACCAAAGTAGAACTGTTTGGTAGAAACACAACTCGTCGTGTTTGGAGAAGAGTGAATGCTGCATTGCATCCAAAGGACACCATACCTACTGTGAAGCATGGGGGTGGCAACATCATGCTTTGGGGCTGTTTCTCTGCAAAGGGACCAGGACAACTGATCCGTGTACATGAAAGAATGAATGGGGCCATGTATCGTGAGATTTTGTGTGCAAACCTCCTTCCATCAGCAAGGGCATTGAAGATGAAACGTGGCTGGGTCTTTCAGCATGACCATGATCCCAAGCACACCGCCAGGGCAACGAAGGAGTGGCTTCGTAAGAAGCATTTCAAGGTCCTGGAGTGGCCTAGCCAGTCTCCAGATCTCAACCCCATAGAAAACCTTTGGAGGGAGTTGAAAGTCCGTGTTGCCCAGTGACAGCCCCAAAACATCACTGCTCTAGAGGAGATCTGCATGGAGGAATGGGCCAACATACCAGCAACAGTGTGTGCCAACCTTGTGAAGACTTACAGAAAACGTTTGACCTCTGTCATTGCCAACAAAGGATATATAACAAAGTATTGAGATGAACTTTTGTTATTGACCAAATACTTATTTTCCACCATAATTTGCAAATAAATTCTTTAAAAATCAGACAATGTGATTTTCTGGATTTGTTTTCTCATTTTGTCTCTCATAGTTGAGGTCTACCTATGATGTCAATTACAGGCCTCTCATCTTTTTAAGTGGGAGAACTTGCACAATTGGTGGCTGACTAAATACTTTTTTCCCCCACTGTATATGCTGGTTTAATTAAATTATTAAAAATATTAATCCAAACACGTGGCAACGGAAATGGGTGATTGAGGCCTGTCCCTTAATATCGCATTAATAATCACAGATAAATTGTTACCCTAGTGTGTATTGGTGTACTAATCATCTATATACTGTTTTCACTAAATTCAATAACCCCTCCTCCCAAAAAACAAAAATTGGAACTGAACTGTGTGTGTGTGGAGATAATAAATGGATAATAAATGGATTTAGCCCTATAATATTTTGCTCTCAATCACTAATGTATACGTTTTTTCAAACTAAAAAAAATAATAAATTAAGGCCTCATGCACAAGACCGTATGTATTTTGTGGTCCGCAAAAAGCTGATCCGCAAAGAATACGGATGACATCCGTGTGCATTCTGTATTTTATGGAACGGAACAGCTGGTCCCTAATAGAACAGTCGGACAATAATAGGACATCTTCTATTCTTTTGCAGAACGGACATACGGAAATGGAATGTACACAGAGTAACTTCTGTTTTTTTTGTGGACCCATTTAAATGAATGGTTGCATATACAGTCCGCAAAAAAAACAAAAACGGAATGGACACGGAAGGAAAATACGTTCATGTGCATGAGCCCTGAATATGTGAGATGACCTGACACAAAGATTTCACTAGTATTCTATATGCTATCCTAGATTGATGGCAGAACACGTGTTGTATAGTTTTCGCTAATTCCACCCCCCACCCCACTCCAAAAAAAGGATTTCTGTGAAAATAGGGGTAAAAAAAATTAAAGGATTTCCTTGCAAGTAGCTGCTTTTGAGGTTTGCTCAGTTCTGATAGGAGGCACAGCGGCCCCAGTTCCTCCCTTCTCACTCCCTGGTTGACAGCTTCCCTGCCTCTACACACACATAATTCTTTTTTGTAATTCTAGCCTTTTCCTTCACTCCCTCTGGCAGTAGAATACAAGCTTGATTGATTCCTGACTATCCCTGATTCTGGCAGACATTGAAATACCAACCCACCCTCATTCGCAACCCAGCACACAATTACGTTCTGCTAGGGGACCTCCCTGTCTGCTGTAGCACTGATTGGCTCATCCAGGCAGTCTGTCAGCCTGGGAGCCAATCAGTACAAGCCCTCCCCCCACTTCCTCTCAGGGTCGTGTGAGAAATCTTCTTCTTCATCCCTAGTGTTTTTTCCCGTTTACATGTGCTCTAAAATAGCACTAGGCGCAGTTTTAGTGGTTTCGTCAGAAGCAATCATGAAAAGATTTATCTGCCATCTGAAAATAGCAAGGTCCAAACTGGTTCACTCATCCTTAACTTGGGGGTTTTAGTTTTAAAAATAAAATTAATTTTTTCCCCTTCACCCATAACTGTACCAGGAGAGAGGGTCAATCTGTTCCCTGTTCTTGATTTAGGGGACCTGTATTGTTACTAAGTACAGTCCTAGGTGAATATATATATATATATATATATATATATATATATATATAGTGACTGATCAAAGATTTGCCCCAGTATGCACATCTGAAGATCAGAACCTGAGTTCTGCACAGCATTGTGAGATCTTCAGGCCCTGTTAGCTGCTCAGCATCCATCCTGCCTTCCAGGTCTGGGACAGGATTGCTTGGTGCAATCCCGGAAACTGTCTCCTCAGATCATATTTCGTGTGCATACCTTTTGGTCGCACCACCCAGGAAACCAGAAGTCTTGTACAAAAGCACCGTAAGTATAGTGGGGGCACTAAAATTATCATCTGAACTATAGCTGCATGGTGGGGATGTAGGCTGGACGTTTTGTAGGAGGAGCAGGAACTAGCCAGCTTGAAGTATATTTAAAACCACTTCAAGTCTGCCCATTGACTCTAAACGCCCTTGAGCTTTGCCCCCTGTGTGCAGCACCTGTACATAGAAGCTCCATAACTCAGCTGCCTCCTGACAGCCAAGAACATGGAGCTTTAACCTGAGACCTTTTTTCCTGGTCTCCAGGCTTTTGATCACTCTGACAAGCTGTCAAAACGATCACAAATGCTTGTACTATCTCACTCTCATTACTGCCGGTCACAGAGCAGTTTACAACTACATATTGGGTGTTTTTGCAAACTTCAGAATCAGGAAAATAAATATTCAGGTTTGATTTGCGGTTTACCCTTGCTATCTTATGGGAAAAATGAATTAAAAATTGAAAATCTGCGAAAATATATATATATTTTAAATTTCACCTTCCTTCTGTTTTAATTCTTGTGGGAAATCTAAAGGGTTAATAAACTTTGTGAAATCAGTTTGGATTACATTGGGGGCTGTAGTTTCTAAAATATGTTCATTTATGGGAGGTTTCTATTATTTAAGCCCCTCAAAGTCACTTTAGAACTGCAAAGGTCCTTTAAAATTAACTATTGGAAATTTTCATGAAAATCTTAAAAATTACATCTAAAGTTTGAAGCCTTCTAACGTCCTAAAAAAATAAAATTACATTTCCAAAATTATGCCAACATAAAGTGGACATATGGTGAATATTCATTAATAACAATTTTATTAGATATCCCTATGCAACTTAAAAGCAGAGAAATTCATATTTAAAAAAATTGTGATTTTTTTTTTCAAAATTTTCAGTAAATTTGATTTTTTTTATAAATAAAGGTAAAACATATTGACTCAAATTTACCATTAACATGAAGTACAATGTGTCATGAGAAAACAATCTCTGAATGGCTTGGATAAGTAAAAGCGTTCCAAAGTTATTACCACATGAAGTGACACATGTCAGATTTGCAAAATTAGGCCTGGTCTTGAAGTGGTTAAGTAAGATCCAGGTCAGAGCAGACCACCAAGAGGAAGCCTGTATTTATGCTAAGGAAAGAGTGAGTAAAATGAGATTTTGTCCGCTGTTTTGTAACTGATAAGGGGTTCCGCCTATTACAGAGGGATAAACCTGGAAAAAAAGATGCAAAAACTTGTTTTAAAGAATGTGCAAATATGTAAAGCAAAACTGGGTACTGGCTACATAAAGTTATGTCATGCTTGTATTTAGAATACTGTTGTGGAGGAAACTTCACCCGTGATCAAAAACATGAAACGTATAATTAGGGATGAGATTTGTAGTACTCTTAAGTCTAAATCATTTAAACAACTTTCAGGTTGTAAGGATGTGCCTAGTTCAGAGGAAGATTTATCCTTTAATGAGAATGAAAATTATACTCAGATTCTTCACTCAAAAGAAGAGGTTGTTAGAAGCCATCAGAGCTATGATGAATATCAAGGACCCTAAAGAGGTGAAAGTAAAGTGCAAAATATACGGTATAATAAGTCACTGGGAGAATCGACATTTATGGATATAGCTAAATATTGGATTAATAAAGGTTTTTGGTTTATCGCACAATTTATGAAGCAGGGGGAATTAAGACCCATGGAAGATTTATTTGGGAAAGTAGAGATAGGTAGGAGAGTGTTTTTCAAATACAGTGCCTTGCGAAAGTATTCGGTCTCCTGGAACTTTTCAAACTTTTGCCACATTTCAGGCTTCAAACAAAAAGATATAACATTTTAAATTTTTGGTGAAGAATCAACAACAAGTGGGTCACAATTGTGAAGTGGAACGAAATGTATTGGATCATTTAAACTTTTTTTGTAATAATAAAACTGAAAAGTGGGGCGTGCAAAATTATTTGGCCCCCTTGCATTAATACTTTGTTGCTCCACCTTTTGCTGCGATTACAGCTGCAAGTTGCTTGGGGTATGTCTCTATCAGTTTTGCACATCTAGAGACTGAAATTCTTGCCCATTCTATCTTGCAATACAGCTCGAGCTCTTTGAGGTTGGATGGAGAGCGTTTGTGAACTGCAGTTTTCAGCTCTTTCCACATATTCTCAATTGGATTCAGGTCTGGACTTTGACTTGGCCATTCTAAGACCTGGATACGTTTATTTTTGAACCATTCCATTGTCGATTTTGCTTTGTTTGGGATCATTGTCTTGTTGGAAGATAAATCTACGTCCTAGTCTCAGGTCTTTTGCAGACTCCAACAGGTTTTCATCCAGAATGGTCCTGTATTTGGCTCCATCCATCTTCCCATCAATTTTAACCATCTTCCCTGTCCCTGCTGATAAAAAGCAGGCCCAAACCATAATGCTGCCACCAACATATTTGACAGTGGGGATGGTGTGTTCAGGGTGATGAGCTGTGTTACTTTTACGCCAAACATATAGTTTTGCATTGTTTCCAAAAAGTTCAATTTTGGTTTCATCTGACCAGAGCACTTTCCTCCACATGTTTGGTGTGTCTCCCAGGTGGCTTGTGCCAAACTGTAAACGAGACTTTTTATGGATATATTTGAGAAATGGCTTTCTTCTTGCCACTCTTCCATAAAGGCCAGATTTGTGAAGTGTTCGACTGATTGTTGTCCTATGGACAGACTCTCCCACCTCAGCTTTAGATCTCTGCAGTTCATCCAGAGTGATCATGGGCCTCTTGGCTACATCTCTGATCAGTCTTCTCCTTGTTTGAGATGAAAGTTTAGAGAGACGGCCGGGTCTTGGTAGATTTGCAATGGTCTGATACTCCTTCCATTTCAATATGATCGCTTGCACAGTGCTCCTTGGGATGTTTAAAGCTTGGGAAATCTTTTGGTATCCAAATCCGGCTTTAAACTTCTCCACAACAGTATCATGGACCTGGACCTATCTGGTGTGTTCCTTGGTCTTCATGATGCTCTCTGTGCTTTAAACAGAACCCTGAGACTATCACAGAGCAGGTGCATTTATACGGAGACTTGATTACACACAGGTGGATTCTATTTATCTTCATCAGTCATTTAGGACAACATTGGATCATTCAGAGATCCTCAATGAACTTCTGGAGTGAGTTTTCTGAACTGAAAGTAAATGGGCCGAATAATTTTGCACGCCCAACTTTTCAGTTTTATTATTACAAAAAAAGTTTAAATGATCCAATAAATTTCATTCCACTTCACAATTGTGACCCACTTGTTGTTGATTCTTCACCAAAAATTTAAAATGTTGTATCTTTTTGTTTGAAGCCTGAAATGTGGCAAGAGGTTGAAAAGTTCCAGGGGGCCGAATACTTTCGCAAGGCACTGTATATGCAATTTTCAGCAATTTTTAAAGGGATTAAAGGTTTTTGAGGTTTGGGGACTTTCTGAGGAACCCCTCGAGAGTTACCCAATTTATGATTTAGCACTGTCTATATGTGACTCCAAGATGGCTCCATAAAGTTTCAAGCAATACTCCAAATACTTGTCAAAAACAAGATGTCATAATAGTAATGTGGATTTGATGCACATGTGGTGGCGTTGCCCTAAGATGCAGCCTTTTTGGATGAATCTTATTCTAATTATAGGAAAGTTCCTAGGGGAAATCACTCAAGCTCTAAGGGCCCGTTCACACAACCGTGTAAATGGGCCCGCATCTATTCCGCAATTTTGCAGGAATAGATGCGGCCCCATTCATTTCAATGGGCGGCATTAGATGGCATTTCGCGGCTCTGTGATAAAAGATAGAGCATGTCCTATACTTGTCTGCAATTGTGGACAAGAATAGGCATTTTGTATGGGGTGCCGGCCATATATGTTCCGCAAATTGCGGAACACACACTGGCCTACATCTGTGTTTTTGCGGATCCGCATTTTTGCGGATTCTCAACAACATGGCCGTCTGACCGCCCCCTAAGGAAGGATAGTAAGTTAATGGTTTATAAATATTTTTTCTTTGCCCGGTTAATTATTACTAAAAAATGCATGAGATCTCCTGTACCCACTGTGAGAGAGTGAGAGATGCCCCCTGTACTGGAACCTAGCCCTGGTTATTATAGCCCAATAATCTGTTTGTGTATAATCATCACTAGGACCCATTTACTACCAATGTACCTGTTAATAGTGCAGGCTCGTACACAGATACTATCACAGTAATAATGGCAGAAAATGTTGCTGAAAAGATACTCAGAGGAAATACGATATAGTAAGTATTAAAGGGGTATTCCCATCTCACAAATGTGGTTTGCATAGTTAGATATAGCCATACCAATATTTTTACTAATAGAATGTATTTATATAAAATGTACCGTTTAGAAGACTTTCCTATTTGTATATCCATTGTTCCACATCAGTCAGGCCGTTGCCCCTAGTTACGACCATCGCGACCATGTAGTAGTGGTGGCCGGCTTGCTCCTGTTCAAACCTGCTCTGAGGTAACTGCTGTATTATGAAGGCACATTGCATGAGCATGCGCAGACACATTGTAGGGTTGTAGCATTTTTGTCTGTGCTTCCAAACCACAGAGAAACGTATCCTGTTCCAAGATCAATTCATCTCTATGGAGCAGGATCCGTTTATAAAGTCTGCATTTTGGATGGATCCTGACCATTGCGTTCTGGACTGGTAGCGTCCAAAACGCAGATGTGAAAGTACCCTAAGATGTGTCTCTGCATGCTCATGCAATGTGTGTTCACAATACAGTAGTTACCTCAGAACGGGTTTAAAAAGGACCAAGCTGACCACCACTACTACGTGGCCGTAACTAGGGGCAACGACCTGACTGATGTGTGTGGGACAATGGATATACAAATAGGAAATCTTCTAAATGGTACATTTTATATAAATACATTCTATTAGTAATAATATTGGTATGACTATGTCTAACTATACAAACCACATTTGCGAGATGGGAATACCCCTTTAAGTAAAACAACAACCTGCTGCTGGGACCCAAACTTAGTAGACTAGGTTTTAGCAGACGACTCACGTGTCACTTAGGTGGTAGGGCACAGCAGTATTAGGGAGTTCTGATAAAGAAAAAGGTGTTGCAGCAGCCTTACATCCCAATGACAAAAGGGTATTACAGCAGCCTTCCATTGATGATGTACGTGGTGCTTAAATAGAACTGCCAATCGGTTGTCAGATTAAACCGATCACGTAGTCTACATCGCTAGGAAAGAAAGAGTATTTCGGTTACATCTCCCCTGACCACCTCCTCCACCTCTGATGCTCCTAACCTTTTAGATTTGTCATTTTTTTGTGTGTCTTATATTGATATTTGGTATCTTTGAACTTTCAATATTTATTGATATTTTAAATGGGATAGTATTAAAGGTTACGTTTTAGAGTCTCATGCCTTTTGTCTTTAAGTTGTTTTCTGTTTAGCATGATTCTGGATATCTAAACTATTTTGGTTTTGGGCTTTTCCAAGTATTGCAGCTACTTATACTTGTTAACAGGTCAATTTTAAAGGAAATGCGTCACAGAATTTTTTTTCTGCCAGCTAAAACCAGATAGCAACACATTTTTCTTGAAACACACCTTTTCTTGTAATCTGTTTTTATTTTCTGATTGCAATTTTTTTTGTATTTCCTGAACATGATTGTGGGGCTACCATCTTGTCTGAACTGTTCTTAACATCATTTAGAAAGCATTATCACATTTACTTTATCGCAGCTCCATGGACCATAGACACAATGGACGTTGAGGGGGTCACCCTTTTGACTTTGATGGGAGAGAGGTCGTTGCACAAGGAAAGAATACAGTAGTTACCTCAGAACGGGTTTAAAAAGGACCAAGCTGACCACCACTACTACGTGGCCGTAACTAGGAGCAACGACCTGACTGATGTGTGTGGGACAATGGATATACAAATAGGAAATCTAAAAAAGAATAGATAAGCTTTGACAATCACCTGTTGTGTATTGTGGATTCTGTCTTATCTGTCATTTTAATTCTGCCTGTAATTATATCACTTCTGTGTAAAGATAAGCAGGTAACTGCTGTAAAGTTGTCTGTACGGACCAAGAAGTGGCGACTATTATTATTCTTAGTGGCCAGTGGGAAAACTGCAGAGTTTTGTTTTTTGTTCAAATATAGAAAGTGACATGGAAAATTAAAAATAATAGTTGCAAATAGAATAAAATGTATGGTGGCTCACCTCTATTCAAATAATGGGGTCGGAGGTGCAACTATCTTGTGACTATACCCGTAGTCACTGTGTAAGGGGATATCTAAAATATATATTTAGATGTGCACACTTCTTATCTGTTGTGCATGGACATAAAGTTGAGTAGTCGGTAATAGTGGTTTAAGGTGATGGTTTAATGGTAAATATTCACAACAATAATAGGTCTATTGCATAAATGTACCCATATGTGTGCCATATACCAGTATATAAATGAGGGTCTTAATAATAATGAATTAGCGGTTAAAAGCTATTTATTGGGATATAAGCAAATAGGATTTATAAAATAAGCTTGTAAAAAAAGGAAATGTATATAAAAAAAAAAAAAAATATATATATATATATATATATATATATATATAATAAATATATATAAAAACAAACAGCAGAAGTATCAAAAATGCCGTAAAAATTAATGTCCAAAGAATTGTTGGAGCTCAGCTAGCTGATTAGTTTAAGCATGCATATATTAAAAAATGTTTTTTAGTACATTACCAGTGAGGTGATTTCAAGCAATATGCTCCTCTTTTCTTTCTTTAAGGCAATGAGCCCCTTAGATGATAGGCCCCTTGATTGGGTGGCTGTTCCCAGGCGTTTTTCAACGGAATAAAGCCTATTAGTGGTGGTCTTAGCAAGAATGAGCAGAAGCTTAGATCGCGGCCTCCGTGGCGTCCCACGTGGGCACGCGCCTCTCAGGTAAAAAGTGCTGACTCGGCGTTCTCGCCGGCAGCGCTGTAGAAGTAGGGGCTGTTAACGCTGCTCCGCTTTAGGTGAAGCGCTGTGTCAGCGTCAGCCGATGATTCTCCGTCCGGATAATGCCTTGCCAGCACTGTGGATGCAGCGGAGGCGCCCGATACTTTACTCTGCAAAGGGTGTTTGGCGGCGTGGGCTTAATCAGCATGCAGGTAGTGCCGCGGTTATTAGCAGATATTAGCAGAGGTTTCCAATTGCTGTTTGCAGGTATATCCTCTGTAGTTGGGGCGTCAGGAATTTTCCTTAGTAGGTGCGCGCTACAAGTCTCTCCTCGATAGGTATATATATATATTTTTTTTATATACATTTCCTTTTTTTACAAGCTTATTTTATAAATCCTATTTGCTTATATCCCAATAAATAGCTTTTAACCGCTAATTCATTATTATTAAGACCCTCATTTATATACTGGTATATGGCACACATATGGGTACATTTATGCAATAGACCTATTATTGTTGTGAATATTTACCATTAAACCATCACCTTAAACCACTATTACCGACTACTCAACTTTATGTCCATGCACAACAGATAAGAAGTGTGCACATCTAAATATATATTTTAAAATTAAAAATAACATAACTAAACATTCTTTAAAAATATGTTAAACAAAAATGTGATTTAAAAAATAGGTCATTTTTTGATGACACATTTCCTTTTAATGCTCTCCTCATCATCCAAAAAGTGGCAGACTTTAGATTATCTTTTTATACTATGTCCCTCACAAATTTGGCCTGTAGGGCTAAAAACTAAAAACTGGTCCGGTGATGTTCCTTCCAAAACTGGGATATGTATTATACTTGTGAGGAAAAATGTATGTTTGGTCCTTTTCTAGAGGATATCGTGGAGAAGGCAATGGATAAGAAGGGATTTCCTTCCACCTCCTTTTGAAGACCTAGCAGCTCCTTTCACCAGAATAAGCGATCCAGCAAGGATAGTAACCAAGGGAGAAAGAAAGTAAATGGAAAATTTCTCAAACAAAAAAAAACGTGGTGTTTCTCTTTGGAAACTAGACCTCTGAAACTGGTAGAAAAGGTGGTTCCCAATGATGCCAGGGTGGGATGAAGGTTGAAGTCCTCTTGGCATGGCAAACGATTTCTGCAAGTTCCTGTATCCTAGATTCTGTAAGAGAAGAATTCAGGTTGTAATTCAAAAACTCCCCACAGAAAGCTTTTTAAGCAATAATTAGAGATGAGCGAACCTGCTCGTAACGAGCGGTTCAATGCTCGAAACCCCTGCGCTCACCTGCCCGCAGCCATCCGGATCCGTCCTCACCCGACTAAGTCAATGGGGACGGATCCGTTTGGTGTCACACACTAGTCACATACCAGTGAGGTTCGCTCATCTCTAGCAATAATGTTACAGGCAAGGTTCAGGAGGTGGAGCTTGCTCTGTTTAAAAAAAAATCTTGGTTCCTTGTCTGGTATCAGAAAAAAAGTAAAAGACTTTTACTCCCATTTGTTTCTGGTAGAGGGTGTGAACAAGTTCTTAAAGTACAAAAAGTTCAAGGTGGAGACAGTGAAGTGAACAATAGACCTATTGTACGACTGTTTGATGACAGTACTGGATATCAAAGATGGTTATTGCCATCTACCAATTTATGCCAGAGGTATCTCAGAGTTGTGATACAGTTTTCCTAGGAAGGAGATTTTGCTTTTCTAGACATATAGTTTCTCGGTAGAGAGGTCAATCCCAGGAATGATGGCTTCAAGAAGAAAAACTTTCCTAGGGAGTGCCCTTGAAGATCACAGACCTGGATGACCCTGTTGTAGATCAGGATATTAGAGGTGCCATTAATTCCTTAAAGAACAGTAAACCTCCTGGCCCAGATGGCGTTTCTGGAAATTTTTTATAAGAAATTTGAATATTCTTTAGTCCCCCATTTAAAGGGGTTCTGCAGTTGTTTTAAACTGATGATCTATCCCCTGTATAGATCATCAGCATCTGATTGGCGGGGGTCCCGGGTGTCGATCAGCTATTTGAGAAGGCAGCAGCTCTCCAGGAGCGCCGCAGCCTTCTCTGTGTTTTCCTCAGTCCCAGTGACATCACGACTAGTATCACGGCCTGGGTGGGGCTAAGATCTGTTCATATGAATGGAGCTTAGCCACGCCCAGGCCAGTGATACTAGTCCTGAAGTCACTGGGCCTGCGGTAAACAGTTGATCGGCGGGGGTCCCCGGTGTGGGACCCCAACCCCCCCCCCCGATCATCAGTTTAAAACAACTGCAGAACCTCTTTAACTATTATGTTTAATAAAGCCCGGCAGACAGGAAGTCTTCTTCCTTCCCTAAATGACCTTAATATCATAGTCCTCCCCAAACCATGGTAATATTCTCTTAAATGTGACTCTTATTGCCCAATCTCTCTATTGCAGACAAAAGTCTGGCGAAAATATTGGCTGGTAGGCTTTCTAAAGTTATTCTACATATCTCCAGTTAAACATGACCAAATGTACGTCATGCTTGCTAAGGCTACTTTTTTTTCCAATATCCAGCTGTGTCAATACTGGCTCTAAAGTAATAGTCTCTCTTGACGCAGCAAAAGCCTTCGACTTGGTTGAATGGTCTTATTTATGGGCGGCCCTGAAGGCTTTTGGACCTTTGTTTCTGTCATGGCTATACCTCCTGTAACAGGCCTCAATGTCTCTCGTCTGCGTTGATGGTTGGCTATCAGATCCGTTTCCTTTAGGTTGTGGTATTAGGCAGGGATGCTCTTATCCCTTCTCTGCCATCTGAGTAGAGCCTTTTGCAGAATGGCTGTATGGTGATCCTGGGACTTCGCAGGGGTGGCCAGGAGGAGCGGGTGGGACTATATGCTGAAAAAATGTCATTGTATTTTGCGGACCCAAGCCCATCATTGCAGAGAACACTCACTGTTATGAGTGTTTTTGGCCTCTATTCAGGCCTTAAATCTCCCTAATTATGCCACAGGATTACTTTCCCAGAACGGTTGAACAAGCCAGATTGGGAGTTCGGGTTACAAGATTTATACTAGAGTTTATATCTTTGAATGTGTTCCCATTCATAGACTATGTTCGCCTAAGACAACAGTCTGGTCACGATTACCTCTGTTGGTTGTGTGGGAAATGTTTATTTAATTAAAATGATTCTTCTGCCCAAAGTATTGTGCATTACTCTATATTCTTCAAACAAGACAGATTCTATTCTGATTCCCTTTGTGTGGCGGAAGAGGTTTAAATTGTCATGCCACATATTACAGAATCTCTGGGGCTCTCTGCCCAACTCTCTCAACTTCTCACCTGGGTTGGCCTGCAACACAATACAGTTCAAGCATTTGTAATTGATTTGAGTGCTTCTATTACAGACCTTAGATATGCTGTCTTTATTAAGAGACAGGTATCAACCACTCCTCTTATGTCAAATTATTTGGTTAAACAGGCTAGGCTAATTTGGGCCCATGCTCTGGCTCATTATTGAAACAACTTACGTCATACTCACACCCGCCTCTGGTTTAATCAGTGTTTACCAGAATTTCTCTCCCTTCCAGACCCTGGCCTCTGGCTTGGCTTTGGAATACAATATCTTGGCGAAATTACCAGCAATGGTGTAATTAAATCCTTTCAAGCTCTTAAAGAGGAGTTCACCTTACTTAGCCATATGTTATTTTGTTATTTTCAATTGCATCACGCTTACTCTGTGCAGTTTGGGCCAAAGGTTATTGCATTTTATGCTCTCTGAAGAGCAGTATATCTGTGCTTTACAAATGTTTTTTAAACTCCTGCCAAGACAAAATAATAGAGTTCAGAAAGCTTAATCCTCAGATTAGACCCCTATCATACCTCAGATCAGACATTAAAAAAATGTTGCTTGCTCTGGACGGTGCTGCCAATCTAGGGAGGGTGAGTAGAGCCAGCGCAGTACTTTCCTCACTGCTACCCGTGCCTTCTGCATGCTGATGTCATTAGCATTTGGACTACCATTCTCTCCCACACACTTTTTTTTGGGGGGGGAGGTGGTCGAGTATGTCTTATAGTCTGAAAAAAATCCGGTTACCATTGTGGGTTTTTCTTTCTTTCACGGATGGGTCCCAACAATTTTGTACGTATATATATATATATATATATATATATATATATATATATATTACTCACAAAAAGTTAGGGATATTTGGCTTTCGGTGAAATTTATGGAAAATGTAAAAAGTTCACGCACACTACAGTGATTTTATATAATAAATTAGGGCATTTAAGTAGAAGCAGAAAAGACCATTGTATATTGTATCCTGAGCCCATTGTATCTTGAGGGATCACTGTATATACATATCGTAAACATATTTACCCATATTCACAAGATGTTTTTTATTTGCACATATATGTTCATATTTGTATGTGTGGTTTGGGGGTGGGGGCCCAGGTACATTCCTTGCACAGGGGCTCTCTGTTGTCTGTGTCCGCCCCTGCCCGTAACCATGTATTTAAACACCATCTACCCCTGAAAAAGGACAATTTTTGAAAGTTTTAAACACCATTATTGTTAACACCAGGGGCGTTGCTAGGCTAAAACATTTGGGGCCTGGGCCCCTGATGTTTTCTTCCAGGCCCCGAATGTCTTGCCTCAGGACGGCAGTACAATTGAATCTAATGCAATGCAAGATATGTAGGACCTGTGATGACATCACAGGTCATGTGATCAGTGCCGTCCAATCCTGCACTGGTCACATGACTGTGACATCATCGCAGGTCCTTTTCAACCCCTGTCTTCTAAACTGAAGAGGAGAATTGTGGGGAAGAAGCTGCAGTGAGCTCTGCTACATCAGTAGAGGTAAGTGAAGGGAGAAGCAGAGGGATCCTGGGAGTTGTGGATATTTAACTGGGACTGTATGTTAGGGCAGAAGGGAGGGATATTATCATGGGACTGTGTGTTGGAGGTGACTTGGGCAGGATTCTGTTATTAACATGGGACTGTGAAGTGGAATGATGTTATTTACATGGGACTGCATGTTGGAAGTGGCTGTGGGAAGGAAGTGATGTTATTTACATGGGACTGTATGTTGAAGGCGGCTGTCGGAGGGAGTGATATTATTTACATAGGACTATGTCAGGATTCGGGGGCGCTGCGGCCCTCCAGCCGATGTTGGGTGGGTGTGGGCGTTCCCGTGTCCTGACGCTATGCGGCGCTCATCCCGAGTGCAAGCCAGAAAATCCTCTTGTAACACTTAGTTTCCTTAAGGGTTAAAGGTTTGGCTAGTTTTGCTAGTTTTACTGGCAGGCGTCCCTGCCAGTAATTTTGGTCCATTCAGGGTATGGCTGGGATCCATGCTCCTATCACGCCTTGGGGCTGGGACTCTAGCCACTATTTAGTTTTAATTTTGTTTATTCCTTGCTTGGTTCCTTTACCTTTTACCCCTTCAGTTCCTGACCTGTTTAGGGTTGTTCCTGCTTGTGTTTTGTTTTTGTTGTTTGTCTCGTGTTCCACTTTCTTCAGTGTAATTGCAGTCTTCGGTTGGGGCTGGCCTGTTAAGGAGCAGGATCCCCCAAAAGGCAGGGACAGTGGTTTGGGAGGAGTGTCAGGGACTCACTTTGTCTGTGTCATTTGTGTTCCCCTGACCTACTCCTCACATTATAGCAGGCCCATACCCTAGTTGGCTCTCCTGGCGGTTTAATATGAGTACCGATCTATCGGTCACCGACCGCCTGGATGAGCTGACGAATCAGTTTCAGGGCATGGCTGAGTTAATTGCGCAAATGTCGCAGCGTCTGGACGCCATGACTATTCTTGCGTCTGGCGCTGCAAACCCACCTGTGTCACTGCCAGCCCCTGTTTTTCCTATGCACAGTGTCCAGCAGAGACCTAAAATGCTTCTGCCGGATCGCTTTGATGGGAACCCGGACAGATACCGTAATTTCTGGGAGTCCTGTCGTTTGTATTTTCGTTTTAATTTTTTCCCCTCTGAAGCAGAAAAGTGGCTTTCATGGTTTCCCTCCTCCAGGGTCCCCCTCAGGATTGGGCATTGGCCCTCCCCTCAGATGCTACTGAGTGGAGTTCCCTGGATAGATTTTTTCTGGCCTTGGGCCAAGTTTATGATGATCCTGACCGTGCTGCATTGGCAGAAACTCATTTGTTATCTATTCAGCAGGGTCGCCGCTCTGCTGAAGACTACTGTTCTGAGTTCCGCCAGTGGTGCTCGGCGACTGGATGGCCTGATCAACCCTTGAAAACCCTTTTCAGACAAGGGCTGTCAGACGCTTTTAAGGATGCTATGGTCAGCCATCCTATCCCTGAATCCCTGAGTGACTTTATGGCTTTGGCTGTGACTATTGACAGAAGACTTAGAGAGAGACACAAGGAAAAGCAAGGGGGATCGACTGTACAGTTTAGGCCAGGCTTTTCTGTCAAACCTCCATCTACTTTCTCTAAGAATATGCCTTCCCAATTTCAATCACCATCTCCCTCTCAATCTTCTGGAGAAAAACCTATGTTGTTAGGCTCTACATCTGCTGCTGCTAGAAGGAGACATCGATTGGAGAATGCCTTATGTCTATACTGTGGAAAACCTGGCCATTTCTTGAGGGATTGCCCATCCAAGCCGAAGTCACCACAGGGAAACGCCAGCGCCTGAGTGATCTCCACGAGGGTCACTCAGGCATACAGGTACCTCCTAATTCTGTTAATAAAGTTTTTGTTACCTGTAACCTTGATTTCTGATTCTAGAATTTTTGCTTGTCAGGCCATGGTGGATTCAGGGTCTGCAGTGAGTTTCATCCATGTGGTTGTTGCTCAGGCCTTGGGTTTGGAGTTAATTCCTTTGTGTTCCCCCGTTTCTGGTGCAGATTTTACTCCCTTGAATGAGGGGAGAATAAAATTTCGTACTGCTGAGGTTATGATGAATGTTGGGTGTTTACATACAGAAAAAATGTCATTTATTGTGATGGAAAAACTAACTGCAGATCTTATTCTCGGTTTGCCTTGGCTCCGCCTCCATAACCCTGTATTTGATTGGAAAACCACTGACCTGGTGAAATGGGGGAATTCATGTGGTTCACATCTTAAAACTGTTCCTTCCATGATGTGTACTTTGAATAATGATTTGGATATTCCTGAGTTTATTTTTGATTTCCAAGACGTCTTTGATGAGGCCACTGCGGAAACTCTACCTCCGCATCGGCCTTACGATTGTGCCATAGACCTTGTTCCTGGGGCCAAGCTTCCTAAGGATCGCATTTTTAATTTGTCAGCTCCTGAGCAAGAGTCTATGCATCAGTATATTCAGGATAGTCTGAAAAAAGGGCACATATGGCCTTCTATCTCCCCTATTGGTGCAGGGTTTTTCTTCGTTGAGAAAAAAGATGGAGGTCTCCGTCCGTGTATTGACTACAGGGAGCTCAATAAGATCATGATTAAGGACCAGCATCCTCTCCCTCTGATCCCGGATTTATTCAATCAGGTTGTGGGGGCCCGGTGGTTCTCTAAAATTGACCTCCGTGGAGCTTACAATCTAATCCGCATCAGGGAAGGCGACGAGTGGAAGACAGCTTTTAATACTCCAGAGGGGCACTTTGAATACCTAGTCATGCCATTTGGTCTCAGCAATGCCCCGGCTGTCTTCCAGCGTCTTGTTAACGATATCTTCAGAGATCTTTTGGGCCGTTTTTTGGTTATATATCTGGACGACATCCTCATATTCTCCCCAGATTTGGAGTCCCATCGGGAGCACGTGAGGGAGGTCCTCTCCAGATTGCGACTAAATCGGCTGTGTGCTACATTGTCTAAGTGTCAGTTTGGAGTCCAGGAGGTGGGATTTCTGGGATACATACTTAACCCTGGTTCTATAAGTATGGATCCACAAAAAGTTTCTGCTGTGGTTGAGTGGGTTAGACCTACTACCTTGAAAGAGGTCCAACGTTTTCTGGGTTTTGCTAACTATTATAGAAAATTTATCAAAAACTTTTCTATGGTTGCTAAATCCCTTACTGATTTAACTAAATAGGGGGCTGATCCTACCTCTTGGACACATGAAACTAAACTAGTCTTCTCTAACTTAAAAAGGTGTTTTACCACTGCTCCAGTCTTGGTTCATCCTGACCCTGAACAGCCTTTTGTCGTGGAGGTTGACGCCTCTGAGACAGGAGTAGGGGCTGTCCTGTCTCAGGGAGTGGAACCCTTTACCAACCTCCAACCTGTAGCCTTTTTCTCCAGAAAGTTCTCCACTGCTGAAGTTAATTATGATATAGGAAACAGGGAGTTACTGGCTATTAAATGGGCCTTTGAAGAGTGGAGACACTTTCTGGAGGGTGCCAGACGTAAGGTGACAGTGTTAACTGACCATAAAAACCTGCTGTATCTGGACAATGCCAAGAGATTGAACCCCCGTCAAGCGCGATGGGCTTTGTTTTTTACCAGGTTTAATTTTGTGGTAACTTATCGTCCAGGCTCAAAAAATGTAAAGGCTAATGCCTTGTCCAGAAGCTTTGGTGCCAGTGATGTCCCGGATGAGGAACCAGAAAATATCCTCTCTCCTGGGGTAGTCGTTGCCACTTTGACTTCAGATCTTGTGTCTTCTATTGCAGACTTACAGAGTTCTGCTCCTACTACTGTACCCCCAGGTAAACTCTTCTCTACGACTGTCCCCATTTTACTGCAACTATGATTTTTACCCCAGATATTCTGCCGTAACTGGTAACGAATCTAGATTCTCCTCGGTTAAGGATGTCGCTAATCGACTGTGCACAGTCTGGGCAAAGAGTCTTGAGACTCTAAAAAATGCCCAACTCAAGCAGATTAAATATGCGAATAAGAAACGCCGTCCTGGTCCTGAATACGTAGTTGGTGACAAAGTGTGGCTCTCAACTAAAAATCTCCGTCTTCGAGTACCATCAGCAAAGTTTGCTCCACGCTTTTATTGGTCCCTACATCATCACAGAAATCATAAATCCTGTATTGTTCAGATTGCGACTTCCTTGTTCTCTTCGTGTACATCTGGTTTTTCATAAGTCTTTGTTGAAAAAATATATTCCCGCTGTGGTTGCTCGTTCTCCACCTCTACCCATGGTTGTTCAGGGAGAGTTGGAGTTCAAACGAATTGAACGAATTATTGACTCTCGCCTGAAGGTGTTAGAAGAGGTCCCTTCCTCAGTTTTGTCTGGTCATCCGGGCATCGCAGGCACTGGATACTTGTTGTCCTGTACCTATTGGTGGCCATCCTGGCAACGTGATGTTAAGGCATTTGTTAAGGCTTGTGAGACCCGTGCTAGGGCAAAGGTTCCTCGACAACTCCCAGAAGGGCTATTACATCTGCTCCCTTTGCCCAACAGGCCCTGGTCTCACATTTCCATGGATTTTATTACTGATCTTCCTCTCTCCAAAGGTAGGTCAGTAATCTGGGTGGTGGTGGATTGTTTTTCTAAAATGTGCCATCTGGTCTCGTTAAAAAAATTGCCTACAACTAGAGTCCTTGCAGGGTTGTTTATCCGCCATATTTTACGCCTTCATGGAATTCCATCTAACATAGTGTCTGACATGGGGGTTCAGTTCGTGTCGAGGTTCTGGAGAGAGTTTTGCAGTAGGTTGGGTATCTCGCTGTCCTTCTCCTCCGCCTTTCACCCCGAGACGAATGGGCAGACTGAAAGACTTAAAGGGTTTCTGTCACCATCTGTTAACCGAGGAGAATCTAGATTCGTTACCAGTTACGGCAGAATATCTGGGGTAAAAATCATAGTTGCAGTAAAATGGGGACAGTCGTGTCGAGGAACTTTCATGATTATTTAGAGCGAACTCGGCCATGGGCAGGTACTCACTCCACTTTTCCTGACATTCAGAGACGAAACACCTAAGATATTGCTCAAGTGACTGATTAAAGGGTTTCTGTCACCAGTTTTTTCGGTATGAATCAGGCTGACATTAGAGATGTGCTAATGTCACCTGATTCCAAATATATATCTGTTTTATTTACTGGTGCCCCCATTTTTATATAAAATGAACTTTTATTTTATGCAAATAAGGCTCCTAGGTGCAAGGGGCGTTACCTCTGCTCCTAGAGGCTCTGTTGATTGACAGGACCAGGCAGAGAAGAAACACTTCATTCACCATAGCTTTTAAGGACCTTCAATGATGTCATGACCATGTGATCAGTCACATGGTTTAGGAGGAGACAGGCTGTTTGTGTGATCCTAACCATGTGACTGATCACATGGTCATGACATCATTGAAGGTCCTTAAAAGCTATGGTGAATGCAGTGTTTCTTCTCTGCCTGGTCCTGTCAATCAACAGAGCCTCTAGGAGTAGAGGTAACGCCCCTTGCACCTAGGAGCCTTATTAGCATAAAATAAAAGTTCATTTTATATAAAAATGGGGGCACCAGTAAATAAAACAGATATAAATTTGGAATCAGGTGATATTAGCACATCTCTGTCAGCCTGATTCATACCGAAAAAACTGGTGACAGAAACCCTTTAATCAGTCACTTGAGCAATATCTTAGGTGTTTCGTCTCTGAATGTCAGGAAAAGTGGAGTGAGTACCTGCCCATGGCCGAGTTCGCTCTAAATAATTATGAAAGTTCCTCGACACGACTGTCCCCATTTTACTGCAACTATGATTTTTACCCCAGATATTCTGCCGTAACTGGTAACGAATCTAGATTCTCCTCGGTTAAGGATGTCGCTAATCGACTGTGCACAGTCTGGGCAAAGAGTCTTGAGACTCTAAAAAATGCCCAACTCAAGCAGATTAAATATGCGAATAAGAAACGCCGTCCTGGTCCTGAATACGTAGTTGGTGACAAAGTGTGGCTCTCAACTAAAAATCTCCGTCTTCGAGTACCATCAGCAAAGTTTGCTCCACGCTTTTATTGGTCCCTACATCATCACAGAAATCATAAATCCTGTATTGTTCAGATTGCGACTTCCTTGTTCTCTTCGTGTACATCTGGTTTTTCATAAGTCTTTGTTGAAAAAATATATTCCCGCTGTGGTTGCTCGTTCTCCACCTCTACCCATGGTTGTTCAGGGAGAGTTGGAGTTCAAACGAATTGAACGAATTATTGACTCTCGCAAAGTACAGAATTCTCTCCAGTACCTTGTACATTGGAAAGGGTATGGTCCTGAGGAGTGTGTCTGGGTGGCTGCCAGAGATCTTCACGCTCCCAGACTCGTTAAAAAATTCCACCAATCTTACCCTTCCAAGCCTGGAGGTCCTGTTGAGGGTCCGGAGGCCCGGATGTTGGGGGGTCCGGATGTTGGGGCAGGTGCGGGCGTTCCCGTGTTCTGACGCTATGCGGCGCTCATCCCGATTGCAAGCCAGAAAATCCTCTTGTAACACTTAGGTTCCTTAAGGGTTAAAGGTTTGGCTAGTTTTGCTAGTTTTACTGGCAGGCGTCCCTGCCAGTAATTTTGGTCCATTCAGGGTGTGGCTCGGATCCATGCTTCTATCACGCCTTGGGGCTGGGACTCTAGCCACTATTTAGTTTCTCACTCGCCATTTATCTGTGCATGCTATAGAGCCTTGTGCCTAGGCTAGCTACTCTGTGTTTATCCGGTATTCCAGTGACTCTGTACCTTTTTCCCTGGTTTCTGTTACTGTTACCTACCTTTTGTGTTATCCTCTGTTTATTCCTTGCTTGGTTCCTTTACCTTTTACCCCTTCAGTTCCTGACCTGTTTAGGCTTGTTCCTGCTTGTGTTTTGTTTTTGT
Organism: Rhinella marina; assembly: GCA_900303285.1. Classification (NCBI taxonomy): domain Eukaryota; kingdom Metazoa; phylum Chordata; class Amphibia; order Anura; family Bufonidae; genus Rhinella; species Rhinella marina. Next base: position 591,171 of record ONZH01003190.1, read on the forward strand.
TGTTTGTCTCGTGTTCCACTTTCTTCAGTGTAATTGCAGTCTTCGGTTGGGGCCGGCCTGTTAAGGAGCCGGTTTCCCCCAAAAGGCAGGGACAGTGGTTTGGGAGGAGTGTCAGGGCCTCACTTTGTCTGTGTCATTTGTGTTCCCCTGACCTACTCCTCACAGGACTGTATGTTGATGACGGCTATGGGTGGGAATGATGTTATTTACATGGGACTGTATTTGGACGGGGCTGTAGAGATGGTGTGATGTTATTTACATAGGACTCTACTGCGGAGAGAGGGAAATAGCTTTATTTACATGGGACTGTATGGTGGAGGGACTGAAGAATAATTAACAATTTCTGAGGACACTAAAGGGAGGAATATAACTACAGCGGGCACTTTAGGGTGAGCATTATAACAGTAGGGGGAGCTATATATATACTGGGGGCACTGTAGGGGTATTATAAATCCAGGGGACATTAGGCGTTCTTATTACTATTGGGGGCTCTATAGGAGAGACTTATAGATCTGCCTTATTTCTACTAAGAGCACTATGGGGGGCATTATTACTACTGAGGGGTCTGTAGAGAGCTTTATTACCAATAGGGGAACAATAGGGAGCCTTATTTCTACCAGGGGCTCTGTGAGGGCATTATTAATACTGGAGGGCTCCTCTACTAATGGAGGCACTCTTGGGGAGCATTATCAGTGCTGGGGTCACTGTAGGGTGCAGTGTTACTAATGAAGGAATTACTACTGGTAGGACTATTACTATGGGGGGCACTATTATTTCTCCAGGATAGTATTTGGAGGTTTTGGGGGGCACAGCGAGCAGCAGGATAACACTGTGGGGACTCCAGGTTGGGGGATGATGATAGAAATGTGAGGAAGCTAAGATGTCCGTGTGTCACACTCGGCAGAGACAAGGTGGCTGAGAGAAGTTGTCTGGGCCGAATGGAGAAGATGGTGACAGAGAAGATCTACATCAGAGGAGACGTCACCTGGGAGGCCCTGGATGTGAGGTATGTGCTGCTGTATAGCAGGGTTGGGGCGAGGGTCTACATAGATAATTGGGCCATATTCATTGGGGCTTGGGCCCCGGATCTTTTGAGACCCTAGCAACGCCCCTGGTTAACACCATCAAACATGCGTTTACCCATACCTATGTGTGTCAGTGTCACTCAGACATGATTTACTATTGCTAGGCAGGGGTGAGCGAAAAAGCAAAAATTCATAAAAAATTAATTAAAAGAGATAACAAGTTTTCCTAAAAAAATTGAGTCCTAAGGAACTAGAGGGTTGTATACACCAATTCTCAGGGCAATTGGAGCCTATTTGGTTTTGAATCGAATCAAATGCAAACCAAACTTTTTGAAAAATTTGGTGAACCTGAACTGAACCAAATCTTAACAGGTTAACTCATTTCTACTGCCATCAATGTTTCCTTCAATCCTAACCAGTTTTCCAGTCCCTGACAATTCCATTGGTGCTCTGTTGGATGTTCAAGTATTGGATTTTTTTATAACCCAACCCTGATCTATATTTCTCCACAACTTTTATCTACAGTTTTATTTATACTGACATTTGCCAGGTCATGTGATACTTTAAGCCTTACACGCACCACAGCATGCAGTTACGTTGTTGTGTAGTGTAAAGTGTATGGAGCAGGCTGTTGGCTGCAAGGATGCCAATCCCGGCCATTTAACCCCTCAGATGCTGCTGTCAACGCAGCATCTGAGTGGTTAGGTAGACAGAGGGGCATCTGCAATCATGGCATCTGAGAGGGATTTCCGTGGGAGTGCTGTGTTCCAGCAGCCCCAACAGCTCCCTCACACAACAACTGAGGGAGCCATTCGGTTCCTATAGCTGTCTTGAGCTCTCTAAAGGATCCTAGGTCTGGCACAGCAAAGTTCTTGTGGCAGAGCTCCTTAGGAACACAAACTGGTAATTCATTGCACTCTATGGGAAAAGTGATAAGATAATTGCATGTTTAAGTCCCCTGGGGGGACATTAAAAAAGTTAAAAAAAAAAAAAAGTTCTAAAACACATATAAGAATTCAAATCAACCCCCTTTTACCCATATTAAAAATAATAATTAAAAAAAACTATAAAAAATATAGATCCTGGGCATCACCGTGTCTCAAAATGCCCAAACTATTAAAATACAAACATATTTACCCCTGTACAGTGACTGATATAACGGGAAAAAATATCACCACCTCACCCCCAAAAATTTGAATAAAAAGTGATCAAAAAGTCATACACACTCCAAAATGGTATCAATAAAAACCTACAGAATGCCCTACAAAAATGGGCCCTCATACAGCTCCTCAGATATACATATGAAAACATTATAGGAATCAGAGTATGACGATGCAAAGAAAACAAAATCATTTTTATTTTTTAAGTATTAAAACACAAGACAAACTATATGAATATGGTATCACTGTAATCATACTGATCCTAATTAAGGTACAGGTCAGTTTTCCCACATAAAACCAAAATTCATAAAACTATGCTGGACTTGCATTTTTTCCCCAATTCCACCGCATTTGGCATTTTTTCCCTGCTTCCCACTACATCATATGCAATATAAGATAGTGCCATTAGAAAGTACAACTTGTCCTGCAATACACAAGCCACATATGGCTATGTGAATGAAAAAGTAAAAGAAGTTATGGTTTCGGGAAGGTAAAGAGTAAAAAAACTATAACACTTGGTACTTAAGGGGCTAAAGAAAGTAAGCTAGCCATATATTTAGTATCCTGTAACGTCACAGAAATCCCTTATTGACTATTGGATATCTGCATACCATGCTCCTCAAACAGTAGTTCACCATTTCCATGCATGTATTTGTTTTATCTGTACCATGTGTCGGGTTCATTGCTATGTACCGGAAAGAATATACATAATTTGGAGAAAATCCAGCTATTCTCTGCTGTTGTACCTTTTGATTGTACTTGCTTTACTTGTATGTTTATACTTTAATAAAAAACTGTTAATAAAAATGATTTAAACATAGAAATCCCTTATTGACAAGTTCACTTTAAAGAGGTATTTTCCTTAAACAATAAGAGGTTGAACAATTTTCTAATTTACATCTATATAAAATTTTGCTCTCAGAGGTTTATTATATCTGTGCATTAGCTTCTCTCTAAAGAAAAAATGGTAAAGTCCATTTTAGTCCTGTAAAATGCATCCATAGGAGAGCTAGCTAGGACTTAACATGGCATCAGTCACGTGAGCCATCATGTGACCTGGCTTTCAGTTAACTGCCCAGGTATCTAACTGATGAATAGTTGTTTATTGAGGAGCAACACTTATATACAGTATTACTCCCTGCGGCAGCACCTCATGTCTGTCACTGTACAAGCAGATCTCTGTGTGTGATCTTTGTTTTTTTACACTGTGTTATTAACATGACCACATCACTTAGAGACAGGCACACATATTTTCACCCTATAAGACACTCTCCCCCCCCAAAGTGGGGGTAAAATGTCAGTGCATCTTATATTGCAATATACTAATAATTGCTTCCGTTATTAAAGCACTCATTAGTACAGGAGGACCAGGAAGCAGTGAATGCAGCTAGGGATGCACCTAGCCTTTCTGCTGCCTGAGGCCAAAAACTGAAATGGTGCCCCCCTTTGCCAATTTTTTAACCTAACCCCTTTGCCACAATGAAAGCATTCATTGCCCATGGCCCTTCTGCTGCCCCCTTATTGCCCCTTACCTGGTGCTCCCTCACCTGGCCTCATTGGTGGTGCACTCCTGAATGCAGTGTTCCCAGGCTTTGTAATCACCGCTTCCTAGTCTTCTTCTGTCGCCTCCGTGCTGTGACTCGTGCACAGCGTGAAGATGTTGCCGCCCAGTGACCTCATGCTGTGAGGCGTTGAGTCACAGCACGTTGTAGCAGGGAGTGCACTGGATACATGGAGCGGTAAGTTGATTTTTTTTTGCTTGATCTGACGTCTGAATGGGGGTCTTAAAATTGGGGTTCTGATCCGAGTGTCTGAATAGGGGTCTTACTAATACAGTAGTTACTGTAATAACCACAATAAAAATCATGATTCAACTACTATTCCTATTTACCTATCACATGAATGTGTACAATGTGCTGACCCAGCATATGTATGTCATGTAAGCTTACTGAATGTCAGAGTGTAAAGAGTGTCACATGACTGATGCAGTGTAACACTTAGGCCATTGATAGATTATATAGGTTTGATACATGGGCTATACCATTCTTCTGGATATAGGGGTCAACTGCCTGATATAAGAAAGGTATTTATGCAGAGTTTTAAATACCTGTATATTAGAAAATTGATTTCCTATTATATAAACAAATAAATAAAAAAAATAAAAATAAAAACAGGAATACCCCTTTAATAGTTAACTTTTGCCTGGGATTCTAAAAAAAAGAAATGAAAATAAAAACCAAGGTTGTTGTTTTTTTCTGTAGCAATCTAATCATTTGTGTTAGTCCTTACCTAGGGATTTCACCATCAAAGTTTCTAATTTATCCCTTTGGTGAGAAATACAACACATACATAACCTGGTGCTATTCTGTGATGTTACTTATCATATTGTCTAAATATAGACGGGTTCCTTTCATGTGAGAAAAAGAGAACATTTAATGTTAAAAACAAAAAAGAAAACAGGACATAAACTGATTTTTTTATACATAAATTAAAAATGTGTCCATCTGTCTTTAGATTCCATTATGCAAAATTTACTCACCACTTCCTGTACCATGTTATGCTCCAAATAGTATAGAGCAACTATAGATTAGATTGATAGATATCCTCTTTAATCACAAAAAATTAGTGAAACCAGGAATATTAGAAAGGATTGTGGGATGAGGCCATTGTCTGTGAGAGACTCATGTTGTGGAGAAGAGTGGGGAAACAGCATGGGGATGTGGCTGAGGGAAGATCACCCCATTCAACATGCATAGATAGAAAAAATATATATTTACAGAAATGGAGCAGCACAGCATTTAACCTATTAACCTAGATCCATAATATCATCATTTTTATTCATAATATCAACATTTTTTATTTCACTGAAACAATGCACTTAACAAAAATAAAAAAGAGAGGTCCTGGAGACAAAATTCTTTTTATTTGAAATAAAACTGCATTGAAAAGGACCTTTATTATCAAGGTGACAATGCATGAATAGATTTTTTTTAACTATGTACATCAGTAGACCTACCAAATGTTGATTGGCACACTTTCTATCTATACATATTAATGCATTCTTTTTTTTTTATTTCCCATACTCCAATATGTATAACTCATTCAAAATACAGTTACCATATGCTTTGAAAATAAAGTTAAGAATGCTGTGGTAGACATGTATTAAAGACCCAATGCCCCTGCAAGCTGGTTTAGCTATTACATTTGATTAGGATCAGTATCATTTTCCTTCTTATATTTCATATTTTTAGCATATAATATGGTTAAACCATGGGTATAAGATATATTCTAAAGATTTTTACTTACAAAAATATATATTTTTATGTGTGGCCTTGCAATGGGAATGACTAACTGTTAAAGTGTTCTATCTTTCTGATCGTCATTCCCCATGGGGGAAAGAAAATTGCATATAATTTGTAATTATTACAGAAACGTCCAACATGTTTTTCTATGATAATAGCAAATCAGATGGAATTTCTTTTTACCTAAAGGGAATAATATCACACAAATGCAATTTTAGTACATGTTGCTGTGTAGCCTTTGCAAACATTCTCCTCCTATCTCCCTACCCCTTTCTAATAATATTTCATCTGATAAACCCCTGCTTTATATGATAAAACAAGACAAATAAAAAATACAGATTGAGTCACCAACTTCATACTGATTTAAAATATCCAGTGTATTTCAGGTGATGGTAAAGTAACACAAGTTTTATCATTAACCTCTGCTTGTAAGTGACTGCATCACTATTCAATGCAACAGGTAAGACAATATAATTTACAGGCGATTGAAACAGTACAAAGTTTACCTCTTTTGTTATAAACTATTTACAGTACTACCTTGAGCATCTAATAACACGGAACGTCACCATATACAATCAAGGCTCCTTAAATAAGAGTCCAACAAATGCTAGAGTTTGGATATTTAAATGAGCCATTTTTCCACATGTCTGGAGTGTATAAAAAGTATAATTGCTAATATGTTACATGATTTCAGAAATGTATATTCCAATGATAAAAGTACCATAAGAAATGTGTGTGTTTATCAGTATGTATGTGTATGTGTATATATACATACACACACACACATATACAGTATCTCACAAAAGTGAGTACACCCCTCACATTTTTGTAAATATTTTATTATATCTTTTCATGGGACAACACTGAAGATATGACACTTTGATACAATATAAAGTAGTCAGGGTACAGCTTGTATAACAGTATAAATTTGGTGTGCCCTCAAAATAACTCAACATACCGCCATTCATGTCTAAACCGCTTGTAACAAAAGTGTGTACACCCTTAAGTAAAAATGGCCAAATTGTGCCCAATTAGCAATTTTCCCTCCCTGGTTGTCATGTGACTTGTTAGTGTTACAAGGTTTCAGGTGTGAATGGGGAGCAGGTGCCATTAATGTATAAACCGCTGGCAACAAAAGTGAATATATCGCTAAGTGAAAATTGCCAAATTGTGTCCAAAGTGTCAACATTTTTTGTGGCCACCATTATTTTCCAGCGCTGCCTTAAATCTCTTGGGCATTGAGTTCAGTAGAGCTTCACAGGTTGGCACTGATGGAGCTGGTGGATGTTACAGACTTTGTGCTCCTCCACCTTCCGTTTGATGATGCCCCACAGATTCTCATTAGGGTTTAGGTCTGGAGACATGCTTTGCCAGTCCAGCAGCTTCACCCTCAGTTTCTTTAATAAGGCAGTGGTTTTCTTGGAGGTGTGTTTGGGATCCTTATCATGTTGGAATACTGTCCTGTGGCCTGGTTTCCCAAGGGGGGGGGGGGGGTGTCATGCTCTGCTTCTGTATGTCACAGTAGATGTTGGCATTCATGGCTCCCTCAATGAACTGTAGCTTCCGACAGCCAGCAGCACTCATGCATCCCCAAACCATGACACTCCCACCACCATGCCTGACTGTAGGCAAGACACTTGTCTTTGTACTTCTTCACCTGGTTGCCGCCACAAATACTTGACACCATCTGAACCAAATAAGTTATTTTGGTCTCATCAGACCACAGACATGGTTCCAGTAATCCATTTCCTTAGTCTGCTTGTCTTCAACAAACTGTGTGGGGGCTTTCTTGTGCATCATCTTTAGAAGAAGTTTCCTTCTGGGACGACAGCCATGCAGACCAATTTGATGCAGTGTACAGTGTGTACTGAGCACTAACAGGCTGACCCCCCACCCATTTAACCTCTGCAGCAATGCTGGCAGCACTCATACAACCTCTGGATATGACGCTGAGCATGTGCACTCAACTTCTTTGGTCGACCTTGGCCAGACCTTTTCTAAGTGGAACCTGTGTTGTTAAACTGCTGTATGGTCTTGGCCACCGTGCTGCAGCTCAGTTTCAGGGTGTTGGCAATCTTCGTAAAGCCTAGGCCATCTTTATGTAGAGCAACAATTCTTTTTTTCAGATCCTCAGAGAGTTCTTTGCCATGAGGCGCCATGTTGAACTTCCAGTGACTACTATGAGTGTGAGAGCAATAACACCAAATTTAACATACCTGCTCCCTATTCACACCTGAGACCTTGTAACACTAACGCATCACATGACACAGAGGAGGGAAAATGGCAAATTGGGTACAATTTGGGCATTTTTACTTAGGGGTGCACTCACTTTTGCTGCCAGCGGTTTAGACATTAATGGCTGTGTGTTGAGTTATTTTGAGGGCACACCAAAAGTACACTGTTATACAAGCTGTACACTGACTACTTTACTTTGTATCAAAGTGTCATATCTTCAGTGTTGTCCCATGAAAAAATACAATAACATATTTACAAAATTGTGAGGGGTGTACTCACATTTGTGAGATACTGTACATACATACAAACACACATCGATAATGAACACATCTAAGCGACTGTTTGGAATTCAAAGGTTAATACTTACATGTAACATTCATTGAGGCTGTGGTTTAATACATATTCCTCTTGGTTAATCTTATTAAATCCATGTCTTCACATTTACTACAGTAACATTCAGAGAATCCGACAACTAATGCTCTAACATATACTGCAACTTGTTCATTGGTTGAGAAGAAGGCAAGTTTCCTCATAAATAGAAACATTAAATCAATAGCCAATGACTAGGGATTAAAGAGGTTGTTCGGGTTCAGGGCTGAACCTGGATATCCCCTCTTCGGTATTCCCTTACTATGTACAAGTGGAAAATCGGAGCATTTCCTTGCTCCGATACTCTCCTTTGCCTCAGTGCATCGTGCAGTGCAAGCCACTGTTTGTTGTGAGCTGGTAACGTATTGGGCCTCACAGTGCTATGCTAGGCTGCCGGAGGCGGGTACTATGCAAAGTAGCATAGTACCCGCCTCTAAAACTACCTAGGGCAGCGTTATACACTGACCATTTGTGCCGGTGACGTCACCAGGCTCACTCCTAGGCGGAAGTCTTCATCTAACACACTGTTGTGAAGCCTGGTACGTCACCAGCCCACAATAAACACTGGCTCACACTGCACAACGCAGCGAGGCAAAGGAGAGCATCGAAGCAAGGAAATGCTCCGATGCTCCTCTTGTACATAGTAATGGAATACAGACAAGGTGATATCCCATCCCCTTTAATTAAGGACACAGGTTCCATAAGTAAAGAGCTACCCACTTAATAAAAAAAAAATCATCTATAACTTTTCCATGTCGGTTAATCAAAATATTTTTACTCGAGTACTAAACTGGATTTATGTTCACAGGGCTTTAAGGGGTTGTCTCACTTCAGCATATAACATTCATCATATAGACAAAGTTAATACAAGGAACTAAGAAATGTATTGTGATTGTCCATATTGCCTCCTCTGCTGGCTTCTTTAAAGGGGTTCTGCAGTTTTTTCAAACTGATGATCTATCCTCTGGATAGATCATCAGCATCTGATCGGCGGGGGTCCGACACCCGGGACCCCCGCCGATCAGCTGTTTGAGAAGGCAGCGGTGCTGCAGGAGCGGCCTTCTCTGTGTTTACCGCAGGCCCAGTGACGTCACAACTAGTATCACTGGCCTGGGCGGGGCTAAGCTCCGTTCACATGAATGGAGCTTAGCCGCGCCCAGGCCAGTGATAGTAGTCGTGACGTCACTGGCCTGCGGTAAACACAGAGAAGGCCGGGGCGCTCCTGCAGCGCCGCTGCCTTCTCAAACAGCTGATCGGCAGGGGTCCCGGGTGTCGGACCCCCGCCGATCAGATGCTGATGATCATCAGTTTGAAAAAACTACAGAACCCCTTTAATTTTTCCATCACAATCCAGCAGCGGTGGCCATGCTAGCACACTATAGGAAAAAATGCTGGCCTCTCTAATGGCCAGGAGCGTGGGACCACATGTAGGCACACATGTGCAGAAGATCCCATCCTGCTGCAGCGGTGGCTGTAACCCCTGGAAATGAGCAGTTTATAATGCGAGAGAAAAATGCCAGCAAAATAGGCAATATGTACAACCACAATACATTAGTAAGTAACTTGTATTAACTTTCTCTATACGATGAATGCTATCTGCGGACATGAGACAACTCTTTAAATCTTCCACTCCACTGAGGTTCACTGGTTGCTGCTAATACACTCATTGACAAAAAAAATAATGCACTGGAATTTAATTAAACTTTTATGTGTGACTGTAATGATGATATATGTAAGTGATTACAATATTAGAGCGAAAAGATATGTTTATTGGGAAAACTGTACAATTGAAAGGAGGGTCTTGTACCTTGTTGTCCGCCTCTAGCATGGATATAAGATGAGATACGGTTGTATTTGGAGGTATATAGGTTCCATTTGGTACCATGCGGCACATTTGCCCACAGATGTTGTAGCTGAACCTGTACATCCTGCACACTCATTGGTGCCGAATCAAGCATCCCAGCTAGTCTCATAAATGCTCAATGCCAGTTGGAAGCCCTGCCATGAGAGGCAACACATTTGGCCACAGGATGTCCTGCATATGTCGTGAGCTGTTAGATTCCTTTTATCACTACTAGAGGTGACCGACTGTCATATGTGATGGCTCCCCAGATCATCACACCAGCAGTTGGGGCAGTGTGGCACTCCACAACAAAGGCATAAATGACCACCAGACCTCCATAGTCAAACCCAACCGGCGTAGGATCTCAAACAGATTCTGGATTTGTTGCTAAAGATAATATGATTTGTCTGTAGCAGTCCAAGTTTCCAGGTTTTTTGTTCATGACACTACTGCAAATGAAGGCAATGGTTGCGGGCTGTCAAAACCAAGATATGTAATGAGTCCTATGACACCAAATTTCCTTGTGCTAAACACCTGGAAAATGGTCTAGGTAGAGAATGATGGTGCCAGCTGTGTCTGGATGGTGGACAAAGAAATTGTGAGAGCTGCTCATGCTTGATGGCAGATCAAACGATCCTCACTCTGGTGGTTTGTCTGGACCATCTGGAGCCTGTTCGTACACTACCCAAAAGAAGCCTCTGAGAGCCTTTTTATAGGGCATTTGGGGAAGCACTTTTACGCCCTTTTTTTGGCAAGACCCATTGTGTATTCAGACCACAAATGCAATCATTTACATATCTGAGACATAACTACAACTACATCTGGGTGCATTTTTTTGTCATGTCAATGAGTGTACAATCATTCTCAGATGGTTATTGGGAACTGATCTATTTCTCAAGACTGTGTGATTTAATTGGCACGTAATGTAATTTGTTAAATAAGTCATAACATATTGTGTATAAATTAGGACATCCTTAAACAGTGTTCACTAGTGTATATGAAATCTGCTCTACTATTACAGTGTGGAGTGCCTGGCCATGTGACCAGATGGGCAATTTGTTCCAAATAATATTTTTATTGGGAGGTCTACAATCTGGGAACTACAATGTATACTTTTTGAGAGCTGTTTTTAAGAGATTTGTTACCTATTTATAATGCACACAGCTAAGTCACTCTTATGTAGTCACAGTTATAGATCAGTATTATTAGGAGAGTTATTAAGAATGTAGAGATGAGAACAATATACAGAAGAATATTCTTCAACTTCTCTTTTGGGAAAGTAACTTCTGAAACATCCTTATACACTGCACTTTCTTCTTACATAATGATGGCATACAGAAACATTTCCATGGGTTTTCACTTGTGCTTGTCAGTGAACATATTCACTCAAGAACACTGTAGAAAAAAAGAAAATGATTATGAATTTGATCAAATTAGCCAGCAATTTCAAAATATGTTAAATGACAGTAAGGAATGCAGCACAAGGGAAGGAAATACACATTTTGTCATGTCTAGTATTAAAGGGGTTGTCCAGGTGATATAAGCTATTCTTTTACTACATATGAGTGGAGTATCAGAGCATTTCCTTGCTCCTATGCTCCCCTTGCCTTGCATCTGTTTGTTTACTGCCGTTTGTGACGTACGGTTTATAGCACTGTCCTAGGCTGTTTTGGAGGTGGTTACCATGCTACTGTAGATAGTACCAGCCTCCAAAACAGCCTCTGGCAGTGGTATAGACTGCTCATCTGTGCTGGTGATGTCACCAGACTCATTGTTGGTGGAAGTCTCTGTCTAGCATAGTGAGAAGCCTGGTACGTCATCCGCAGTAAACAAACAGACCTTGCGCTGCGCAATTCAGCGCAAGGCAAGAGGTAGCATCAGAGCATGGAAATGCTCCGATGCTCCACTCATATGTAGTAAAAGAGTAAAGAATAGCTTATATCTGGGTTCAGCTCTGAACCCCTTTAATCATTCAAAGAACCTAACTGCAGGCAACATGACTTAATGAAAGGTCTTGTTATCATAATAGGCTACTTTTTACTACAAAGCACTGTCATAGGTAATACACAGCTTAGCCTATTAGTGTATAGAAAGAGACCTGCGTGCCATAGAGAGGCAGGTGGAGGATGCTGAAGGGGAGCCACCCAGCACATATTTGTTCAAGAGCCTTACACAAAACAGTGACCATGCCACTCACTGCAGCTGTGTGTTATGCAGGTGAGGAAAACAGAATGGAGCATGCATGGCCACTCATTTGGGTACTGCTGGAGGCCTTGTCCAGGGGGAGCTATAAATAACAAAATGGGACCATTGAGATGTAGGTAAGATCACATCTGGAAGCCTGCCTTGTTTAAAAAAATATATCGTTTATGCTACAAATATTTTCATCTTCAACATGTAGCACAGCCACAAGATATGTCTGAATCTACGACAGGTGTAGGTCCCACCCCTGTAATCCTTACCCGCTGCAAGAATAGGGGTCCAACTTTTAGCTTTCATTAATTTACAATGATTGTACTCCTCATAAATTCCATACCTAGCGATGCTGAACCTCTCTCCATCTGATGAGTATGTATGTAGTACTATTAGGACATAACAGAAATGTTCTGCCCTAGATTTTGCCACAAATCTGCATAAAATTTGGCATGCATTAAATGGAGGTTTTATTGTACAAATCTGCCATGTCAAAATGTGTTATATTTTCTGTTTTGGGTGTAGAAGTTAACAAAAAATAAAAAATGAAACTTGCATTTGCGAGTCGGCATCTATTTGCCTACTTCTTTACAAAAAAGCGTACATCATGTTCTTATTTACTTGCTTTTGATTTCTGTTGATACTGAACAATGGTAATCTGCTAAATGTGCAGAGAAAATTGATCTCTAATAAGTAAAATAATCTCCACTCCTGCTTACCAAGCTAGTGTTGTTGCATAAAAAGTATTCATGTTTTTGGGTTCTTGACAACATCTAATCTGAATATTTCTCTGTGCGCTTCCCAGCCCAGGCCACCTTCCCCTGGTTGAGATCGGGAGGCATCCCACACTAATAGTAGGCCTGGGTCTGTAAAAGGCTTCCAGGCTGACTACTAGTATATACCTATGCAGCACTAAATTGGAATATAATGAATCCCATTAAATGTATATATATTCATTACAGCATACAAGAGGCAATCTAATGATTGCTTGTTATAGTCAACTAGGGTAACTTAAAAAATAAAAAGATGAGAAATGTATTGTGTATCTGTACAGTATTCACCCCTTGAAGGTCTATACTTTGTGGAGCCACCTTCTGCTGCAATTACAAATGCCAGTCTCTTGGGTATGTCTCTATTAGCTCTAGATACTAGGATTTTCCCCATTCTTCCAGACAAGAATTTAAAGGGAACCTGTCATCTGCGAAACACCCCCTGAACTAGAGTAAGCAGTGTATAGTGTAAGTGATGCTGAATCCAAATATGTAATTTTTATCTTCATACTCACTTCCACTCCAACGCTCCCACAAACATGCAGTAAAATGCACTCACTGGACTCCGGTGCTCACTTATATAATGGAGAGGACTCAAAGAAGAGTCCAGTGAGTGCATTTTACTGCTGGTTTGTGGGAGCACAGCGTCGGAATGGAAGTGAGTACGAAGATAAAAATTACATATTCGAATTCAGCATCACTTACACTATACACCGCTTACTCTAGTTCAGGGGGTGTTTCGGAGATGACAGGTTCCCTTTAAGTGTTTCCCTAGGAAAGCTGAATGATTTAACAATGTAGCCTATGGTCAGTATGATTAAGGTCAGTCTCCTTCTGGAACATAAATTTCCATGTCAGTCTCAAATCTCTGGCAGAACAAATTAGGTTTTGCCTCAAGAATTTACCTGTATTTACTGCCATACATCTTTCATTCAATCCTAACCAGTTATCTAGCCCCTGACAATGAAAAGCATCTGACGAGCATGATGCTGCTACCACCATGCTTCAATTTGGGAATGGTGTTCTTGGGCTGATGGTAAGTGCTATGCCACACCCATTATTTTCTATGATGGCCAAAAAGTTTGATTTTAGTTTAATCTGGTGAATTCTAAGGCCACTCTTCCAAAAAATCCCACGTGGAGTGTACACTTTGTAGTGATCCTATGGACAGATAAGTCCTTCTCTGCTGTGGGTCTTTGGAGCTCCTTCAGTGTTATCGTTGGTGTCTTTGTTGAATCACTGATTAAAGGGGTTTTCCTCAGGATAGTCATCAGTATCTGATCGGTGGGGGTCTAACTGTTTGAGAATGCAGTGGCGCTCACAGTAGTGCTGAGGCCTTCTGTAGCTTTTCCTAGGCCAGTGATGACACATATATTGGTCACTTGGCCTATAATTGGTGCAGCTCAGCCCCATAAAAGTGAATGGGGCTGAACGCGATACCAAGCCCAACCACTATACAATGTACGGCACTGTGCTCGGTAAGCAGGGTGAAGGTTACGGCGCACGCCGGTGCCTTCTCCAACAACTGATTGGCGGGGGATCCCGGGTGTAGGACCCCCATCGATCAGATATCGTTGTAAAGAGTTGGAAAACCCTTTTAATGCCCTCTGTCCCCTTTCTGTGAATTTTGGTAGGCGGCCTTCTCTTGTCAGGTTTGTAGGTGTGCATATTCTTACCATTTTGTTATAATGGGTTTGATGGTGCTGGTATGTTAAAAGCTTGGGATATTTTTTCTATAACCCAATCGTGATTTATAGTTCTCCAGAACTTTGTCTTGGACCTCTTTGGAGAGCTCCTTGGTCTATATGTTTCTTGCTTAGTAGTGTTGCAGACTCCAAGGCTTTTCAGTACAGTTGTATTTATACTGATATCATGTGACAGATAATGTCACACTGCACACAGGGGGACCATATTCAATGAAGTATGTAACTTTAGAAGTGGAGTTAGTAGTGTTGCAGACTCAGAGACCTTTCAGAACAGGTGTAACGCCCTAGATGCTACAATCAATAGCAACTGTGTCTTCTAGGCAGTTAAGGGGCTCCCTTTCACTATTTGCCCTCCTGTGAACACAATTGTAACGTACTCACAATGGTACCTATGAAAACTACATCTTGTCCTGCAACAAAACAAACTCATGTGGGAGTTACACTGACAGAAAACTATGGCTCTTGGAACATAGCAACATGATATGTGCTATTATTGTGCAAAGAAAAAAAAATGTGGTAACCATACTGACCCACAGAATAAAACTAACATGCCATCTATACTGCACCATCAACGTCATAAATTTAAAGTGCGGAACTGCTCTTTTTCCCATTATCACCCCCTTAAAATAATAACAGTTATCCAATAAGTTATACCGTATGTCTCCCAAAATGGTGTCAATAAAAATATAATGGCCAAAGTTATGGGCGGAAAAAAATTATCATCCCTAAATTGAAAATAGTCAAGATTATTTATTTTTTGGCAAAATCATTCATACTACTATTAGTGGTGTAAAGCCACAGTGATACATTTGGTACTTCTATCTGCCTTTATGTTTATAAATGTTATGCAGGATTAGTAAATCTGTCCTGTTGTTCAGAGGTGAAAGGATTTCACCCATAAAGATACTAAAGGTGTTTTATACATGATAAGCCCCAACTTATAACCTAAAATGCTGAGAGAACAGTGAGACGAAAAATATGGTCTTCTGCTAGTAAACTGTAACATATCAACATTGGTGCCAGTCAGGACACTATTGTACTGAACAATAGTCACAGGAATGCACTTAGCCACCCCAAAAGATTTACTCAATATATCTGTGAAATAAAGAAGCAAAGAAATGGTGGTAATGCACTACAATCAAAGTGGATAGGAAAAAACACAACAGTTCTACCATCTTTTCTATTTCATTTGTTGTGTGACTCAACCAGGATAAAGTAGGCAAGTTACATCAAATGATTCTAGCTATGCCATCAGCCTATGTTTGGGATTAACCGAAAGACGTTCTAGTCTAGCCCTGGCCTAAATGAGAAGGCAACATTTACCTTTATGACACATATAAAATCCTAGGAACAAAATTTCTTTTTTATTCCAAACAGTATGTAGCCACTTGTGACCACTGTCATTGTTGGACGAACATTCTGATTACGACAGGGGTCCAACAGACAATCTAATACAGGATGGACACCCTGCGATCCAGGGGCCACATGTGGCCTGGGATGTCATCCTTTGCAGCCTTAACTATATTCCAACAAAAATACCGGCGTGGGGCTGCTATGTAGTTCTATGTAGTCTCCATGTTAGAGAGAAAATGAGTGGCACGCAGATCAGGAGCAGGGAATGGTAAGTACAAATACTAGGCATTAGAGTCCCTAGACTCTTGTTTAGCACTCCAGAAGCAGTACATGAGTTAGGTGGTCCATTGTAGTTTACCACAACATCTACGATCTTGAACTGCGAGACATGCATGCAGGGTCTCCTCTTCTCCAGAGTGCTGACTAGGGAAGAAAGGCAACCCTATTCTTCCAAAACATGCATGTTCCACCTCCAGGACTTCCACCTATCAGACATTTCTGGCATATACTTTTGATTTGCTA
The DNA here is from genome assembly GCA_900303285.1 of Rhinella marina. Taxonomy (NCBI): domain Eukaryota; kingdom Metazoa; phylum Chordata; class Amphibia; order Anura; family Bufonidae; genus Rhinella; species Rhinella marina. Next base: position 607,649 of record ONZH01003190.1, read on the forward strand.
TATATGTCTGAGAAGTTAATATCTCTAAGTTTTATTGCAGCCCTTGGGATTTGGTCAACCTGACAAAAAATGATGTGCACCCCTGATCTAATACATATGAAGTTGTGCAAACTTCCTCCTGATGCTAGATTTCAATGTGCCTGATATTTTGTTTTCAAGGAAGATAAGCCATCACTCAGTGTGTCTGACAGCAACTTATTCCTCTTTGCTGTTAAGAACGTGTGCTAAGCTTGTATGTCTATAAAAGGTCATACGGTGGGTATGTATTATACAGCCACTGGGTATGGAGTGAGCTCAGCAAGTGAGTCCACTCTAAACTTCCCCTAAACGCTTATAACATACAGTTATGGCATATAGCGTTAAGGGGTTAAATATTTGCACATTTTATGTGGTTGTGTGAAGACAAGTTAATAGGATTACTGAAGAACTACACCAATAAAACATTCTTAAACAATGCACAACCCCTTCCTCAAACAGTGTTGTAGTTAATGCCTGAAAAATAGGTTGGTTCAAACTTGAAATTGATTATTATCTAACCTGGTAGGAGATGCTTTGGAAATACCCTTTCAGCTCACCAGTGTACATAAAATATAGATGACACAAGGAGGCAAAAAATGTACAAAAATGTACAAAGGACCAAACACTGATGCTTCACAGCCATCTTCACAGATGAACCATTGACCATCTTTTTACAGATATGGACGTGTGAAAGAGGCCCAAGACTGTTCTTAAAGGGGTTCTCCGGTAATTAAGAAAATGAAAATACTTAAATATTACTGTATTATAAATATTTTACCAAATACCTTTCATTAGTTATAATGGATCATTTTGTCTATGGAGCTATCTTAGGAGAAATAAAATGGCCGCCATCCCACTAGTGCATACAAAATCTGTCCTAATCACACAGGAGGACAAGTTACTTCACAACACTGAGGTAAAGAGCTGCCTCATCCTCCTCTCTGCTCTGCTTGTCAGGGACTGAGATCCTGAATAGAGCTGATAAAATCTTCTTCTGAATCTCTGTAGGAATGGAGTTCATGAGGAGACATCAAGTAAAGACAGTAGGGTGGGGGTGATGAGCAGCAGCTCTTGTATCCAGTCTCCATTACCACAGTCTGTCCTGTCCGTTCTCTCTGTACTAGGGCTGCAGTAAACGATTATTTTAGTAATCAAGTAATCTACCGATTAATCGAGTACTCTAATAAGAAATAGCTAATTAAAAGAACGTTTACCTTTCTAAGTCTAAGTCAGCAGACCTCCCCCCCCGTGCCATCAGTCCTATATGTCATTAGTTACCCCCAATGCCATCAGCTCCCCTGTGCCATCAGGCCCCTGTGCCTCCAGCTTGCCCCCAAGTGCCGCCAGGTGACCCAGTGCCACCAGGTGCCTCCAGTTTGCCCCCCCAGTGCCACCAGGTGCCTCCAGTTTGCCCCCCAGTGCCACCAGGTGCCTCCAGTTTGCCCCCAGTGCCTCCTGTTTGCCTCCCAGTGCCTCCAGCTTGCCCCCAGTGCCACCAGCTTGCTCCCAAGTGCCTTCATGTGCCCCCCCCATTGCCATAAGATGCCACCAACTTGCTCCCCAGTGCCATCAGCTTGCCCTCCAGTGCCATCAAGTGCCCCCCAGTTCCACCATCTTGCCTCCCAGGGCCACCAGGTGCCTCCAGTTTGCCCCCCAGGGCCTCCAGCTTGCTCCCCAGTATGCCCCCAGTGCGCCTCCCAGTGCCTCCATATTGCGCCCCCAGCGCCACCAGGTGCTTCCAATTTTCCTCCCAGGGCCTCCAGCTTGCCCCCCAGTATCTTCAGCCTGCCCCAGGTGCCTCCAGACTGCCTCCCAGTGACACCAGGTGCCTCCAGCCTGACCCCCCAGTGCCACCATGTGCCTCCTGCTTGCCCCCAGTGCCTCCAGTTTGCCCCCTCAGTGCCACCAGCTTGCCCCCCCCTCAGTGCCACCAGCTTGCCCCCCTCAGTGCCACCAGCTTGCCCCCCTCAGTGCCACCAGCTTGCCCCCCCTCAGTGCCTCCAGGTTCAGTCCTCCCCCACCATCAGTTCTCCCCTGCAGCAGTTAAGATGTAATACTTACATGTCCTGTAAAGCGCCTCCGTACACGCCCCGGCTCTTCCATGGTCCCGCGCTGCACATTGTTCCTGACGTACACACTGCGTTATGACGCAGTGTAACGTCGGGTCAAAGTGCAGCGCGGGACCATGGAAGAGCCGGGGCGTGTACGAAGGCGCTTCTACAGTTCATGTAAGTATAACCTGTTAACTGCTGCAGCCGGCGGAGACCACAGAGCGGAAGTAATTTTACTCCCGCTCTGTGGTCACGTGACACAAACGAATCCTCGATGCAGAAAATTTGCATCGAGGATTTCTCTGTGTCGAATTCATCGAGTACATCGATGAATCGTTTCAGCCCTACTCTGTACTTTATGTTTCCTCATGAACTCCATTCCTACAGACATTCATCAGACATAGATCATATTAAACTGTTCATTATTAGAGAGGAGGATGAGGCAGCTCTTTACTTCAGTGTTGTGAAGTAACTTGTCCTGCTGTGTGTTTTGTCTTTACTAGTGGGATGGCGGCCATTTTATTTCTTCTAATGATTGCTCCCAGGAGCGTAGCTAACGGCTCATGGGCCCTGGTGCAAGAGTTCATCTTGGGCCCCCCTTTCCTCAGTGCTTTGTGTGTCTTCTTATACAGCACAAGGGTTTTTGGGCCCCCTCAGGCTCCTGGGCCCGGTAGCGACTGCTACCTCTGCACCCCCTATAGCTACGCCCCTGATTGCTCCCCAGACAAGACGAGCCATTATAGCTAATGAAAGATATTTGGGAATATATTTATAATAAAGTAAAGTTTCAGGATTTTCATTTTCTTAATTCCTTAATTAACCCCTTTAATGTAAAGGAACTAATATTTGCATGCATTTGCAATGTCCTTCTTAAATAATTAGGTACGCTTGCATAAATAATACAAAACAGATTTAAAACTGTGCAATTTGTCAATAATCACCATGAAGTTGGACAGGCCATATTATTCCATGCATAAATTAAAAGAACTCCTGCATAACAGAAGCCAGACGGATCCAATATGAGGCCCATAGACTTCTATTATGACAGAATGCAAAACAGAATTGCCAGAAAACCTGAACCCGGACCTCGAACTCATCACTACCAGTAACCAATCTGCTGCAATGAAAATCTAATCATGGAAATTTAGCAATAGATGGTAATAAATGGTCCCAAGGTGCTCCAGAGTTGGAGCTGCTTTTTTCTAACACCTTTCTGATGTAGCTTATTGTAGGTGGGTTTCGAACAGCAGCTGGTCGCCCCATAAAGGACATGGAAAGGGGTATCCAGATGACTTTAGTTTCATGCAGGTTCATGAGTAAAACATACGTACTGTCTAACACGGCCAAAAGTGCAGGATATTAACAATAAGCCATGCAAATATAAAAGCACATACAAACATTTCACAACGTGGTCACCGATGCGCCATGCTAGGACACTAAATAGTATTATCCTGTACATACCTCACAAATTTTAGGCATTTCCATCATCTGTGAAGAAGGGAAAACATGCTTGTTAGGGTGTAACTCTTTTAGCAAACTAAACGATTGGAAAAACAGATATTTGTGACAAAGCAGTGATTTATTACATATAGTTACGATGAAATGATGTGTTTTATTAAATGGAACCAGTATAAGTAATACATTATATCTGGATATAAAATGTAACGTATCTTTTAAATAAAGAGAGTACCTACCACTATTTTTTAATCCTCTGTAAAAACAACAATTTACCAAACAAATTCATAAAATTGATAAATGATATTTCAACAAGATATATTGTACTACTGAAAACCTAGATACCAATACTACAGATAAGGCTCTGCTTGCATCCACACTGTCCTTCCCTGGTGTCTGGTAGAGGAGCTGTATTCTCTATTTGCCTATGTTCACATCTGCGTTGGAGGCTCCTTTTGTCCTCAAAAATAGTGGAGAGAAAAGTCTTGCATGTACGAATAAAAATATTCTCCCGAACAGAAACCAAACGGATCCCTCACACACAATGTACTTACATTGCTCCCCAGCACCAACGGCGCCTCTGAAACCCACATGGCCACCACAAACATCCAGCGTGGGGTGGGAGGAGCAGCCAATAGCAGGCAGTAACGGCAACGAGCCTCCCTAGCATCATCAGTGAGGCTTGGGAGACTTGTTCCCATCACAACCTACTATTGGCTGCGGGCACAAAAGCATTTATACAGCAGGGTGTACTATACCATTAGGGGATAAAAAAAATGAAACTGCAGTTACACTTTGATAAATATCCATTCTTTCTCTTTTAACCTATAAACTTTTATTTCTTGAGTGATACTGTATATAGCTCTAACTCTTTCATACAAACCATCAAAGCACTAAGACCCCCATCAATCAAAACTTTTGATATGTCTCTATGACATCAAAGGTTTTGGGAAAGTTCAGTGACCATAGAAGTGTTTACATTGTACAAAAGTAATAAAATATTTATAAAAACTATATATATGTATATATATATTAAAAAGATAATAAATTATATGCAAAAATGATGATAATGAAAACTATAACTTAACTCACAAAAAAAAAGTTTTCTATACAGCTACCACAGGCAGACTCTCCATAGGAACTAGTGTGCGGAAACCTTGTACCACTCCCGAGTACAGGGTCTGCCACACACTGCAACCGGCTCCCCTGATCTTTGCGAGGGGAGCCGGAGCACCCTCTCCCGGTCTTTAACTTCTCAGATGCCATGGTCACATCTGACCACAGCGTTGGAGTTGGAGTTGTTAAATGTATGCGATCAATGTTATAGTAACTACTTATAGGTGGTACTAAAGAGACAGTTATCTTCCCTCAGGAGGAGACTTAATTTGCATAATGCTTGCAGAAATAATATTACATTAAAGGGGTTGAATAAGAATGGGGTAGGGGGTCTGGAAAAAAAAAAAACACCTTCCGCCCCCATTTGGCCAGACCTGTAAAGGAAGGATTACTAACCTGCTTCCCAGCGGCGGCTCCCTGCTCCTTTTACAGGCCTGCGATGCTAAGCTGGGCTCCCTCAATGTTGACATCCCGTTTGACATTGCCTCTGCCAATCACTGGCCATGGCGGAGACCAGATCCCCTTGTGTCATGTGACCATTTGTCATGATGTAAGGGGAGCCGCAGCCAATTAGTGCCTCTATGTCAAACCGGATGTTGACAATGCAGGACATGACAGGCCTGGAGAAAGAGCCGGAAGCCACCGCCAGCCTACAATAATTATTTCTGCAAGCAATATGCAAATTAATTCAATGTCCAACCCAGAATCTGTTACTAATAATATGCTTCCCTATTTGGGCACATCTATATTGCACGCTTACTATCACTGATAGACTTAAAAGGGTTGTCACACGAAAAATATTTAACATTTTTCAAACTAGCACCTGATTCTGAATACTTTTGTAATCGCATGTAACTGAAAATTTAGTATAGCCACTAGTTATTCAGTAAAATGCATCTCTATACAGTGCAATCGAAAAGTCTGCATACCCTTTAAATTTTTTCACATTTTGTTATGTTGCGGCCTTGTGCTAAAAAAAAAAAGTTTCCTCATCATTCTGCACTCAGTACCCAATAATGGAAAAGTGAAAACACAATGTTTGAAATCTTTGCTAATTTCTTGAAAAGGAAAAATGAAAATATTGCATTGCCATAAGTATTCAGACCCTTTAGTCAGGACTTGATTGAAGCACCTTTAGCAGCAATTAGGCCCTTTAGTCTTCTTGGTTACGATGCCACAAGGTTTGCACACCTGGATTTTGGGATTTTCTGCCATTGTTTTTTGAAGATCCTCTCAAGCTCTGTCAGGTTGGATGGGGACCATCGGTGGACAGCCATTTTCAGGTCTCTTCATAGATGTTCAGCTGGGTTCAAGTCCGGGCTCTGGCTGGGCCACTCAAGGACAGTCACAGAGTTATCCTTAAGCCACTCGTGTTGTCTTGGCTGTGAGCTGATATGGATTGTCAGCTGCAAGACCTTAAATAGATGAGTGTGTCGTTCCAGATTATGTCCAATCAACTAAATTTACCACAGGTGGACTCCAATCAAGGTGTAGAAACATCTCAAAGATAATCAAGCTAAATGTGTCAAAAGTGTCTGAATACTTATGTTCATGCAAAATTTTATTGGTCTCTTTTAATAAATTTGCTAAATGCTTTCACTTTGCCATTATGGGGCGCTGAGCGCAAATTGATGGAAAGAAACTTTAATTCTGTTTTATTTTAGGACAAGGTCCAAACATAACAAGATGTGAAAAGTCAAAGGGTTTGAAGACTTTCTGAATGCACTGTATGCACACGTGGACAAAATTGTTGGTACCACTCTGTTATAGAAAGAAAAACCCACAGCGGTAACTAAAATAACTTGAAATGGACAACATTTATAATAAATAACATTTGCAGAAAATCAGCTAATGAAAATCAGACATTGCCTTTGAATTGTGGTTCAACAGAATGATTTAAAAAGGACAAAAATGATGGTACTCCTAGAAAAGATTGAAAATAATTTAACCATAGGGACATGTAAAGGTGTGTCCATGACAAGGCTTCTCCCACAGTTTCACTGTCCACCATCCAGACTCCTGGTCTGCTAGGGACTGGGACTGTATAATCTGTTATGGTGGTCAGGTTCAAGTATGGAGGCCTCATAGTGAGTGATTCAATCCTACCTCTGCTGTGATACAACGCTGCTGTGATGATCTGGGGAGCCATTGCATACAACAGTCAGTCACTTTTAAAAGTGATACGAGGGACACTATTAGCTCAGTGAAATGTGCAAGACATCCTGCGGCCACATGTGTTGCCTCTCATGGCAGGGATTCCAAGTGGCATTGTTCAGCAGAATAATGCTTGCCCTCAGACAGCATGGGTTTCCCAGGAATGTCTCTGCCAGATTGCATTTCTTTAGCCTCTCTGATTGCCAGATTAATCACCAATTGAGCCTTTATGGGACCAGCTGGGAGACCAATTTCAGCAATCTACAAGTAAGCGGGATCTACAGGCGTCTTAGGTAAACATTCTGCAGGGTACCATACAGAACCTGTATGCCTCCTTTCCCAACTGTACTGTATCTTGAGTCCTGACTAGAGACAGCTACACAGTGTACTAGATCTTCCTTTCAGTTGTACAGTTTAACTAGAGAACAAGGCATTTTTCTCTAAGATATATTGTTATTTATATTCGCCTATAGCATTGATGTATGCAAAGGTGTGTGACTATTATGCAGATGTATGACTGTATGTGTATAATATTGTCACTAGCCTTGCTGGCTGGATGTAGCTTCGTTTGGCCAGCTTCCGAAGTACTAACAAGTACTGGCATGCGGAGTCTAACAAGCACCCAGGTTTTCACCAGAGCCCGCTGCAAAGCAGGTTGGACTTGAGCGGCCGGAGACTTGCAGGTCGCGTTGCCGTGTGGAAGCAGTGGAAACAGCCGAGGACAGGATCAGCAGTAGGCTAGCTGAGATGAGAAGCAACTGAAGACTGGAACAACAGGAGCTGAACAGGAACAACTGAAGAGCTGGAGTACACTGGGAAAAAGACCTGATACTCTGGCATCAGACAGGCGCACAGAGCTGCCTTAAATAGGCCTCTAGATAGGATTCAGGTGCAGGACTAATGACTGTTCCACAGAAAATATAGGAGCCGCAGTACCGTCTGCCAGCCCCTAGATGGAGCGAGAGTACAGTTACTTCCGATTCTGTGCTGGCTACTGAAATCATCGCATTAGACGTTTGTGGAGGAAAACAGACAGCAGCTGCCGAGGGGGGCGACCCCGCCGATGAGGTGAGTGTAGTGGCGCTCTGCGCCCAGATGTGGCAAATATACATATAGGTGCTTTAAGGTTTGTGAACCTTACAAACATTTTCTATATTTTTGCATAAATTTGACCTAAATTACATCAGCTTTTCATACTAATCCTAAAAGTCGAGTCAAAATATTAGACTTGGTAATTTCTTCATTGAGGAAATCATCCAATATTACTTCTGTGAGTGGCAAAACTATGTGAATCTTTGCTTTCCGTATCTGTCGTGACCACCTTGTGCAGCAATAACGGCAACTAAACATTCCTGGAAATTTTGGATTAGTCCTACACATTTTGGTCCATTTCTTTGTACAAAATATCATTAAAGGGGTTATCTGCATTTTTTTTACAGCATGTGATCCAGGATGCGCAGTGCTGCCTCGGTAGGAATGCTTTCAACATTATTACTGAATTACATAACTCCTTTAATTGTTACGTTGGTGGGTTTCCTACCATGAACAAGAACTGCTCACTTGAAGTCCTTCCGCAACATTTCTATTGGATTTAGGTGAAGACATTGACTTGGCCATTCCAAAACATTACTTTATTCTTCTTTAGCCATTCTTTGGTACCATGACTTGTGTCTTGCTGCATCACCCACATACTTTTGAGATTCAGCTCATGGACAGATGCCCTGACATTTTCCTATAGAATTTGCTTGTAGAATTCAGAATTCATTTTTACATTGATGATGGAAAGCTGCCCTGGCCTAGATGAAGTAAAACAGGCTTAAACCAAGATAATACCAGCAATGTGTTTCACAGATGGAATGAGTCTAATATGCTTGAATGCAGTGTTTTCCTTTCTCCAATATAAAGCTTTTCATTTAAAACAAAATGTTCTATTTTGGTCTCATCCATTCACAAAACATTGTTCCAATAGCTTTCTGGCTTGTCCAGGTTATCTTTATCGAACTCCAGACTGGCAGCAATGTTGTTTTTAGAGAGTAGCAGCTGCACATGCACATGATTGTTGTTGAGTGATGGACTGATGAACATTAACTTAAAAAAATGTAAGAAAGGTCAGGCACTCTTGGGGAGGGTAATAATGGTCTTGAACTTCCTCTTGTATACTATCTGTTTGACTGTAGATTGGTGTGTCCAAACTGTAATTTAGAGACAGTTTTGAAACCTTTTCCAGCCGGATGAGCATCAACAACTCTTCTTCTAAGGTCCTCAGAAATCTTCTTTGGTCATTCTAGGGCTGTGGAGTCGGTAAGCCAAAGCCCCGACTCCAACTCAGACTCCTCAATATCCCTTGACTCCGAGTCCCTCATACATGGCGCATGTTTAAAGGGGTTCTCCAGGAATTAAGAAAATGAAAATACTTAGATATTACTTTATTATAAATATATTCCCAAATACCTTTCATTAGTTATAATGGCACATTTTGTCTAGGGAGCAATGATTAGGAGAAACAAAATGGCTGCTGTCCTATTAGTGCAGACAAAACCTGTCCTAATCACAGAGCAGGACAAGCTACTTCACTACACTGAGGTAAAGAGCTGCGTCATCCTCCTCTCCTACTTGTCTGGGATTATGATCCTAAATACAGATGATAAGATTTCAGCTGAATCTTTGTGGGAATGAATTTCATGAGGAGATATGAAGTACAGAGAGGATGGACAGGACAGACTGTGGTAATGGAGACTGTATACAAGTGCTGCTGCTCATTAGCCACATCTGCTCATGAACTCAATTCCTACATTCAGCTGAAGATCATATCAGCTGTATTCCAGATCACAATCTCTGACAAGCAGAGGGGAGGATGAGGCAGCTCTTTACCTCAGTGTCGTGAAGTAACTAGCCCTGCCCTGTATGATTAGGACAGATTTTGTGTGGACCAATAGGACAGTGGCCATTTTGTTTCTCCGAATGATTGCTCCCTAGACAAAATGAGCCATTATATCTAATGTAAGGTATTTGGGAATATATTTATAATAAAGTAATATTTAAGTATTCTCATTTTCTTAATTCCTGGAGAACCCCTTTAAACATGCGCCATGTATGAGGGACTCGGAGTCAAGGGATATTGAGGAGTCGGGGCTTTGGCTTACCGACTCCACAGCCCTAGAATGACCAAAGATTTCTGAGGACCTTAGAAGAAGAGAACCCCTTTAAGTGATAACTTTAAACAAACTTTGCTTAAATCAATAGTACAGATATGTCATAACACAAAAAAGTTTGTAATATATCTTTTACTAGATATCTTTACTCTGAACTTTCAGTATCAGGCTTTTCTCTGGGTTTAGCTCACTAAGGGCCTGATGTATGAAAACTGTCTAGGTCTAAGGCTTTCTTTGTTGCCCATAGCAACCAATCAGAGCTCCTCTTTCATTTCTCCAGAGCACTATATGAAATGAAAAGGGAGCTCTGATTGGTTTCTATGGGCAACAAAAAAACTTCTACACCTAGACAGTTTTCATACATAAGGCCCTAGCTGTTTGGCATCAGCAGCATATAGAAGCCATGACAGCAACTAACCACTCCAAACATGAGCTCAGAGGAAAAGCAAACTAAAACATAAAGCTTACAGAGAGAACATGCTGGACAATTGATTTATGCACAGTTTATTGAAAGTTTAGATATACTAAGAAGTACTTGCCTTAAAGGGGTTTTCTCAGCACATTGATTCACTGGCTGACAGGCAGTTTGCACTTACTCTGTCTCCTCAGGCCGTGGGTGGGTCTCCAGCAGTTATTAGCATATATTAACTTACTCTGACAGAGCAGGAGATTGTGATCTCTAACACAATTACAGGTAAGCCATCCTTCTCAGTCCTCAACACATTTTGCTTACTGAGGTCACTCCTGCTCTCAGCCAATCAGATAACAGTGTTTCTGGACTGCAGGTTACCATAGAAACCTGTGTACAGTGAGAGACCTTCTATCTATAGTTCATGACTAAAGTAAAATCTACTAACCACTGTATTTAGAAAATGTCTTCTTTTAACTGTCCCTTTATGTTGAAAACTAATCTTTGTAACTAGTGAGAAAACCCCTTTAATCCTGTTTTCTCTAGCAGATCTGAGATGAGTGCAGCCATTCCTTCCCAGTCCCCTTTTTCCTCTGATCTGTAGCAGAGGAGTTTCACTTCTGAGCATCTACATAAAGGGCAGCACACAGTCATCTCAACTGAAAGCCTAGATCCTTAGTTCAGGAATAGAACAGATAGGACATTTCATCATGTTCCCAAATTCTTGTGAAAATATATTCAGCACATACTGCATTGAACTAAATTGTACCAATTTATTATATATTTTAGGAGTCGGAGTCGGTCCATTTTATACCAACTCCGACTCCACCAAAATCGTCACCGACTCCACAGCCCTGGTTCATTCTAAGATATACTTCTTCAAATGCGTTGTCAAGATCAGACTTTGATAGATCCCTGTTCTTTAAATTAAATTTATTAATTAAATTATCTGCTAATTCTAAAGGTTTTGACACCCACAGATATGTGATATTGGACCATTTCCTCAATAAATGACCAAGTGTAATATTTTTGACTCATTTGTTTTATCATTATCTACTTGTAGTACTTGAGTGGAAATTTGATGTAGCTTGAAGTCAAAATTTATGCAGAAATATAGACAATTCTGAAGGTTTCATAAACATTCAATCAACACTGTAGTCATACATATGTACACATGATGTGATGTGCACATACGTCAAAATGCAGGCATTACCTCCCACTTAGATGTACATTAGTATTGGGTAATGTACAGAATGGCAGGAGGGGGTAGGAATATCCTGCATTGGATTCTGACTGTTATTTATCTAAAAGTCTGTTGATGTGATTTAGAAACCTGGGTGGTAGCATTGTTTTAAAGGGAGTCTGTCAGCAGTTTTGACCATACAAAACTGCAGATAGCAACAGTTAGATACTAGGAACAGCAGGAAAAAGTAGTGTGAATATGATGTTTTTCTGTGCCAGGCTCTGCTCCGACAAGTACCCAGGAGGTGGTGCTTCACTGTAAAATGCTGTCTGCCTTCAGCTGCTTTACAGTCCCTGCTCTCAAAGAGGGTTGTAGCATCCAACCTCTTGTAGCCTTTTGGCTACTTCTTTAATTAGTGCTCTCCTTTACCGGGCTGTCAGGTTAGGTGGACGGCCATGTATTGGTAGGTGTGCAGTTGTGCAATACTGCTTTCATTTCTGGATGATGAACTGGATGATGAATTAAACAGTGCTCGGTGAGATGTTCGGGACTTGGGATATTTTTTTTATAACCTAATCCTGCTTTACACTTCTCCACAACTTGGTTCCTTGGTTTTCATGAAGCTGTTTGATCACTAATGTTCACTAACAAACCTCTGAGGCCTTCACAGAACAGTTGTAGTTATACTGAGAATAGAGTACACACAGGTGGACTCTATTTACTAATTATTTGTATTCTGAAGTGAATTGGCCACACTGGATTATATTTATTAATGATCTTGTAGAACGCTTGCACAGTAAAATATCAATTTTTGCAGATGACACTAAACTGTGTAAAGTAATTAACACAGAAGAGGACAGTACACTGCTACAGATGGATCTGGATAGACTGGGGGCTTGGGCAGAGAAGTGGCAAATGAGGTTTAACACTGACAAATGTAAGGTTATGCATATGGGAAGGAATAATGCAAGTCACCAGTACATACTAAATGGTAAAATATTAGGTAACTCTGACATGGAAAAGGACCTAGGAATTTTAGTGAACAGCAAACTAAGCTGCAGAAACCAGTGTCAGACAGCTGCTGCCAAGGCCAATAAGATAATGGGTTGCATCAAAAGGGGCATAGATGCCTGTGATGAGAACATAGTCCTGCCACTTTACAAATCACTAGTCAGACCACACATGGAGTACTGCGTACAGTTCTGGGCCCCTGTGAACAAGGCAGACATAGCAGAGCTGGAGAGGGTTCAGAGGAGGGCAACTAAAGTAATAACTGGAATGGGTGGACTACAGTACCCAGAAAGATTATCAAAATTAGGCTTATTCACTTTAGAAAAAAGACGCCTGAGGGGAGATCTAATAACTATGTATAAATATATCAGAGGTCAGTACAGAGATCTCTCCCATGATCTATTTATCCCCAGGACTGTGACTGTGAGGGGACATCCTCTGCGTCTGGAGGAAAGGTTTGTACACAAACATAGAAGAGGATTCTTTACGGTAAGAGCAGTGAGACTATGGAACTCTCTGTCTGAGGAGGTGGTGATGGTAAGTTCACTAAAAGAGTTCAAGAGGGGCCTGGATGCATTTCTGGAAGGTAATAATATTACAGGTTATAGTTACTAGAGAGGGGTCGTTGATCCAGGGAGTAATTCTGATTGCCTGATTGGAGTCAGGAAGGAATTTTTTTCCCTAAAGTGGGGAAAATTGGCTTCTACCTCACAGGGTTTTTTTTGCCTTCCTCTGGATCAACTTGTAGGAAAACAGGTCGAACTGGATGGACAGATGTCTTTTTTCGGCCTTATAAACTATGTTACTATGGTATCAGAGTATAGGGGGCTGAATACAAATGCACACCACACTTTTCAGATTTTTATTTATTAAAATTTTTGAAAACCATATATCTTTATTTTCATGCCACACATTTACTTGCTACTTTCTGTTAGCCTATTACATAAAATCCCAATAAAATACATTTAAGATCAAGGGGTATGAATACTTTTTCAAAGCACTGTATTTGCCTGCAGGGTGCTTTTTGGACCACAGTCTACTCTGTCCATCTCTGCTGTCCTCCTAAAGCTATTTGCCAGTCATGAAAGTTCTCTGGTTGGGCCTTCTGTGTTGGTTCTCAACCGTCTCTCTGTCTTTTCCTCTAATGTTCCTGTTTTACTGCGCACAGTGCTATTCAATGTAAGAGTCATCTTGCAGTCCACCAACATGAACTTTGTTCAGTGATCCTATGGAGCCATGGATGGTGTCGTTATCTTCAGAACTCCTGTAGTGTCCCGCTTGGTGATTGTTTCCTCAAAAGGGGACTGAGGCCCCATGCAGGATCCTTTCCCTGGGGTCTCCACTGGATAATCTTTATTTCCATATTTCTGTTCATCTTCTTAGTGCTCGGAAGCTCTAGTTTCTGTTCCATTTATTCGAGGTTCATATCTTTTATTAAAGCTTAACTGCTGTTTAATTTTTTATTGCTAATGTCTAGGGACAGTGACAAGGAACATTTTTGTAATATACTTTATTTAGGGAAAATGTTTATTTTTAGTAGAAAACTGGGCCTGATGTGTCCCTTAGCAGCGCTCTCTCAAATGAGCGTTGCTAAGGGCCATCCGTCTTCTATTAGCATAGGAGAGATAAGCTGTGCGGGAGCAGCGGGCTTCTGCCTGCCCTGCTCCCTCACAGCCTGGCGGGCACAGGAGCCTTATATGTTAAAATTAAATATACTTTCCCCTTTTTATTAAATATAATGCTCTTGTACGCTCTGTAAGCTCACTGACCAGTGTGGCCAGCGCTGTCAGTGAGCCGCCCCCCTGCGCTCCCAGCGTGTGGACTAATGAAGCACTCACTACAGGCAGTGCAGGAAGGCAGAGGGAAGCTCTATACTGTATAGCAGCTTCCACCTGCCTGCCTGAACTGCCTGTAGTGAGCGCTTATTGCTCACACAAGCATCGCTCTCGGCAGCTGCTTCATTAGTCAGCCAGGAGTGCAGGGGAAAAGCAGCAGAGGAAACCGAGGAAAACACATGGAGATCATACAAACTCCCTGCAGATGTTGTTCTTGTTGGATTTTCACCCAGGACTCCAATACTGCAAGACACCAGTACTAACCACTGAGTCACCATGCTGCCCATTACCATTACCCGAAGGGGTCCAAATACAGTAACGTGATTACATATGAAATACCAAAATCTGTACAAACTGAACAGTTACATAGCCCTAGATATAGTGTAGTGCTAACTGGCTGGGGCGCAACTCTTCAAAGTGTGCTTAACCCTTTGGCGTCATCAAGAGGTGATTGCCTATTAAAATTACACTAGTATTTATAGGGTAATATCTGCAATATAATCACTGAAAAAAACATGGTCTAAAATGGCAGAAAAGTGCTCAAACCCCATATGCTGTTGCGCATATCAAACCGGAGAGCAAATCCTGCACATGTGATCCGTTGCTAACAGCAATCCCCAGCAAAAATGCATACAATGGAGGATGCCTGCAGCGGACCACATGTACCACAAAGACATCCTACACAAGGTAACCAATTGTGAGGATGTGGCGAACTATATAATCAAACAATCACTGATAGAGGTGCACTGCGACGGTACCGCATGAGGGTTTAGCCATATATTATCAATTGCATCTACCGTCGCAGTGCACCTCTATCAGTGATTGTTTAATATCTGCAATATCAAAGACAATAGGGGGCGCTCCCTTGTGAAATACCTTAGGGTTCTCAGATAAGGACTCAAGGTGAGAAAACCTTACCGAATAATGTTGTTCAAATCCAGGCAGAATACTAGAGAATGACATGGTCTCTCCTGTAGATAGAATAGATCAGGCTGCTGCGCTTGTTCGCCGGGATCCTCCAGATAGAGTCCAGAATACACATAGAAACATGTTCGCTCAACAAGGAGCAAAGAAAAAAAAAAAAGAAAGCGCCTGCTCTGCTATCTATAAAAGTTATTTATTAAAAACATACATAAATCAATATAAATAAAAGGCTAGCTATGTGTTTCAGTTCTGGGCTATCACCTCCATCAGGCTGTAAGGTCAGAAGAAAATACATATGTAAATACAAATGGATGTATTTTCTTCTGACCTTACAATCTATTATCAAAGGGCTTTATAACAGCCTCTGTATCGAACCCCTTTTCTATAAAACAAGAGCAAATCCTAACAATGTCAGGTGAGTGCAAAGATTCTATAAAATATACTTTTAATCTATATACTTAAAGTGAACACAGCTAAATTAGTGAACACGAAACAACAAAGACAACAAATATTGTGGCACATAATAGCCAAACGGAGCTCAACTGTGCACATAGAGCACCACAAGCCGGGAATTGTTCAGTGTCACAAAACCAGCATGAAAACCTCAAGGACACAAAAATAGTCAATACCCCAATTTATAGATAATGTCGTATGGGCATAAACCAGTTTGTGAGCCTAGATACATAGGCATTAGTAAATCAGCTAATACCTCCATTTGGTATCTTGACGTATTGATGGGTGTAGACCAAACCTTCAACCTGGATAATGGCAGGGACAGATGATGAAAACACAGGTCAGCACACGGGTGTTTGTGATAGCATATTCAGGAGGAGTGGGCACAGTCCCTCATCTAGCCCTATGGTCTTGGTGGGAGAGGACTGCGAGCACCCTACCTATCTATACAGAGCAACCCAGAATGGTTGGGGACCCTGTCCGGATACCTGTCCCTGGATCACGGGCCTAACCCTCAAAATACATAAATGTTGTGCCCACTCCCGACGTGGCACGTTTCTGTCATAGACTCATCAGGGGAGTGATTACCTAAAAAGGTTGAAATAAAAGAACCAAGTTCCAGTGGGAACAAGGTCACAATACGAACATAAGGCCAGTGGACCCAAATGTTTGTAGTTCTGTATAATAAATGCCGATTACGTATCCCCTAAATGGATCAGATAACTGCACAGGTTAACCCATGATAGGGGCAGATCTGACTACCTAAATGGGGTAGGTGGCAATTCCCTAAGTGCTGGGAAAACGAGGTGCCTAATAGCAACCATCAATACGTCAAGATACCAACTGGATGGGTAAGACCGTTCTGATTTACTAATACCTATGTATCTAGGCTCATAAACTGGTTCATGCCCATAAGACATTATCTATAAATTGGGGTATTGACTATTTTTGTGTCCTTGAGGTTTTCATGCTGGTTTTGTGACACTGAACAATTCCCGGCTTGTGGTGCTCTACGTGTACAGTTGAGCTCCATTTGGCTATTATGTGGCAAAATATTTGTTGTCTTTGTTGTTTCGTGTTCACTAATTAGCTGTGTTCACTTTTTTAAGTATATAGATTAAAAGTTATATTTTATAGAATCTTTGCACTCACCTGACATTGTTAGGATTTGCTCTTGCTTCTGACCTTACAGCCTGATGAAGGTGGTGGCCTGCCACTGAAACGCGTAGCTAGCCTTTTATTTATATTGTTTTATGTATGTTTTTAATAAATAACTTTTCTAGATAGCAGAGCAGTGCTCTTTTGTTTTTCTTTTTTTTTTGCTCCTTGTTGAGCGAACATGTTTCTTTATAGGGAAATAGGGACCACATATCATAAAATAAAACACAATTTTCCTCCTGATCATAATAAAAAAAAGAATTACAAAAAAAATCAAACACAATTCACCTGAAGCAACCAAACTGATGCACATTCTGTATAATGTGTCACGCCATCCCAGGAATGCACACCTATGTCAAGAAGCATGTTCGCCGATTTGGCCTTAACCACTTCCCATCTGGGCCATTTACCCCCTTCCTGACCAGGCCTAATTTTGCAAATCTGACATGTGTCACTTCATGTGGTAGCTTTTACTTATCCGAGCCATTCATAGATTGTTTTCTTGTGACACATTGTACTTTGTGTTAATGGTAAATTTGAGTCAATATATTTTACCTTTATTTATAAAAAATCCAAAATTTACTGAAAATTTTTGAAAAAATTCACAATTTTTTAAATATTAATTTCTCTGCTTTTAAGTTGTATAGGGATATCTAATAAAATTGTTATTAATGAACATTCACCATATGTCCACTTTATGTTGGCATAATTTTGGAAATGTAATTTTATTTTTTTAGGACGTTAGAAGGCTTCGAATTTTAGATGTAATTTTTAAGATTTTCATGGAACTTTCCAATAGTTAATTTTAAAGGACCTTTGCAGTTCTAAAGTGACTTTGAGGGGCTTAAATAATAGAAACCTCCCATAAATGAACATATTTTAGAAACTACAGCCCCCAATGTAATACAAACTGATTTTTACAAAGTTTGTTAACCCTTTAGATTTCCCACAAGAATTAAAACAGAAGGAAGGTGAAATTTAAAAATAAATATATATTTTTTTGCAGATTTTCAATTTTTAATTCATTTTTCCTATAAGATAACAAGGGTAAACCGCAAATCAAACCTGAATATTTATCTTCCTGATTCTGAAGTTTGCAGAAACACCCCATATGTGGTTGTAAACTGCTCTGTGACCGACAGTAATGAGAGGGAGATAGTACAAGCATTTGTGATGGTTTTGACAGCTTGTCAGAGTGATCAAAAGCCTGGAGGCCAGGAAAAAAGGTCTCAGGTTAAAGCTCCATGTTCTTGGCTGTCAGGAGGCAGCTAAGTCATGGAGCTTCTATGTACAGGTGCTGCACACAGGGGGCAAAGCTCAAGGACGTTTTAAAACGTCCATTCAGAGATAGAGATCCACTACCAGGACGTTTATAGTCAATGGGCAGACTGGAAGTGGTTAAAAATCATGCAGTTTTATAAAATATATTCGCTAAAAACTTCAGCATGAGATAATCAGTGTGTGTGTGTGTGTGTGTGTGTTGGGGGGGGGGGGGGTTTAAGGCTCTTCATCACTTGGTTGTATGGAACTGCAATATGCTTGTGTGCAACAGCCCATTTCTGAATAGTACCAGAGACTGGGAAACATAACAGCATTGTGTAACTACGGACAATTAGTTCTTTTCTTCTTCTGCTCAAGGCAATGCTGACAAAGAACTGAGGGTTAAGAAAGAATAAGGAAGCTTGGCAGAACTGCATCTATCCCTTACCATCTTAGTAAACACATTTCGGTGGAGAACATCTCAAATACTCTTTGGTATAAAGCCTTTTCATTATATAAAAATCAATTTCACCTTGATGTATACTACTTATGAAGGAATCATTACAGGGTTACAGCATTACAGCAGAATAAAAAAGCTTTGATATGGGTTGCAAATGCTTCAAAAAACATAACAATGCTTATACTCAACTCTCGGATCCCACGTTGCTGCTGTTCAACCGATGCGTGGGGCTCCACTTCCTGTTCCTGTCCCGACATGAAATGGCTGTGAATGCCACTCAGCCAATCAGAACAGAAGCAGGAAGAGGCGTGCAGTGTGAACCCAGGCACCATTCAAACAGTGGCAGCAAGGCTCTATTATATTTCTAATGCATTTGCAGCCCATTGCAAACATTTTTTCAGCTGAAATACCCTATTAATCAATTACAATAATTAATTCAAATATCGAATATGTTTGTAAAGTATGTGCAGAAAATGTAAAGCCTCCACTTTTATACATACATATTTATATAAAAGTCACATGGGGGAGATTTCTGAAACTGTCTAAAAGAGAAACTGTCTGTTGCCCATAGCAACCAATCACAGCACAGCTTTAATTTTGGATTCTGCTCTTGGACAATTGAAGCTTTGTAGTAAAATGTACATATCTATGTGATAATGCTATAGCTTAGTGGTATAGTGGTTCACCATGCATGCAGAGGTCCCAGGAGAGATATAAGTTTTCTTTCTGTTATTTTTTTTAATCTCTCTTACTTAAAACCATATTAAAAGGCTATACTATAATAAATAATGTATAATAATAAAAAGGCCTTACTATATTGAAAACAGTGTTTTCTCTTGGTGCTTGAAATTTGCATTTGCATTTGAATAAAAACTGTTGATCATACAGACAAAAGAATGGTATAGTTTTAGGCTAGGGCTACACAACGACATTTGTCGTGCGACATTTTGTCGCACCAATGTCGCGGGACAATTTTTATAATGATAATCTATAGTGTCGCACTACGACATGCGACACAACAGTCGCAAAAGCTCCATCCAAGATGGGTTTTTCTGCGACTGTCGCGCGACACATGTTGCATTGTAGTTATGTCCTATGTGTCGCGCAACAATACAGCCCTTGCCTTAATCAACACGATGAGCACTACCAGCTAGTACGTATGTTTGGTTTAATACGGTTGATCATGCTGACAGAGTCACTATAATAAGCCCCTGCGCCGACCTGTACATACCTTCGGCGTATCCACCGCCAATTTTAAATGTAAGACAGCTTCCTTGATGTCTTATATTTAGACCACTTTCTACGCCTAAACCTGACATAGAAAATGATGAATGAGAGGGCCTACCGTCCATCCCCTTCCCCACTCACGCCACACCCCCTTTTTTAGACCTGGCATGGGTGGGGAAGAAGTCGCTGATTCTGCTGCAACATGGCGTGTGACAGAATCTGCACCAGATATATCCCACAAAAGTGGCGTATATCTGTTTGTAAATGACCCCCTAAATGCTTTAAATAGGGGTGGACTTTAAGTGAACTGGTTATCCGGTACCTTCTGCACTATGGTAGTGGATTCAACAGGATAATGAAAATATCTGCTAAGAAAAGGTTCAATAATTTCATGAGTTATGTGGCCATAAATAAAATGCCCCCCCCCCCCCCCCTTTGACTTAGGGATGGGCAGGATTTTGGATTCAATAGCTAAACTGTACTCTTTCTTTAAAATATAATACAATTATAAGCATTCCTTTTATACTAATACAAACATGGACTTTGCGTAATGTAATATGGAGAGAAATGCAAAATTGGTAAGTATATATTTTAAAGAGGTATTTCCACCTCATAATCTGATGGCATATTGCTAGATATATGCCAACAATTTATGACTGGGTGGGGAAGGATCACTGATCCTGAGAATGATGGGGTCACAAAGACCCTATCACTGTATTTTCCTAAACAGTGGTTTCTCCAGCTACCCAGCTGTGTAGGAAATTACAGCCAGACCCTTATACGTAAGTGGAGCTGTGCTTCAGTTCCCTTGTACAGTGGGGTACCGTGAGAGGTTGAGCCACCACTGATCATAGTCTTTTAAAATCCATCTTTATTATCAAAAAGCAGAAAAACATATATATATATATATATATATAATACAGTATATACACCATCCCTAGAGGCTGGTCTTAACCGTAAATCTCAGATATTATACAGTGATGCCATATCATGCCCTGGGAATTCCCCTTTAAGCCATTTTATGCAACATCCATTCTAAATGCTATAGTATAGAAGATAATCACTTGCCTTCTGTTACCTAGAGCAGTGATTTTCAACCAGTGTGCCTCCAGCTGTTGCAAAACTACAACTCCCACCATGCCCTTCTGTAGGCTGATAGCTGTAGGCTGCCTGGGCATGATGGGAGTTGTAGTTTTGCAACAGCTGGAGGCACACTGGTTGAAAATCACTGACCTAGAGCAACGAGTCAGTACAGAGACTAGAATGAATGAGCACCATGTCATTGCAGAGGAAATTAAGACTAGCTGGCTGCTTGCCTCAGCTGTAACATTATGCTCAACTTATTCTCAAGGGCCTTTAACCCCCTAACTGTTTTGCCAGAGTGGAGCTCCAGCAGTGGGAGAAGTAGCTAACTGGAGGAGGGGAGGTCTGCTTTAGATGCTGCTACCTCCTGAATGGTAGAAGTTAGAAACATGCTGATCTTGTTTGAAAGCAGACATTTCAAGCTTTCAGACAATACCAAAATGACAGCAATATGTTTAGAACAGAGAAAGATTTCACTGATAGAAATCGGGATGCTGTGAATGCAGCTGAAAATGAAAGCAAAAACAGGTTTTACTCGATTTATTATTGATGATTTGATTTCTAACAGTGATTTCTCCTCTGTTGCTTGGACTGTTGCTGTCACTTTTCAGCTTTCAGACAAGACCAGTTGCATGTTTCTAGCTGCTACCATTGAGGAGATATCACCATCTAAATTCTTGATTTTTTACATTATACTCTGTTGCATTACAAATGAATTATTGATGCCAGAAATGCATCACTTTTGCAGTTCAGTTCAATTAAAGGGGTTGTCTCACTTCAGCAAAAGGCATTTATCAGGTAGACATAGTTAATACAAGGCACTTACTAATGTATTATGATTCCCCATACTGCCTCCTTTGCTGGTTGCATTCATTTCTCCATCACCTTATACACTGCTTGTTTCTAGGGGTTATGGCCACCACTGCTTGCAAAGATGGGAGTTGCTGTGCATGCCTGCTCCTACGGTCCTGGCCACCAGAGAGGCCGGCACTTTTTCCTATACTGTGCAAGCATGGCCACCACTGCTGGATTGTAGGGTGGTCTTAACCCATGGATACAAGCAGTGTATAATATAAAGGTAAGTGCCTTGTATTGACTTCTACATGATAAATGCCATTTGCTTACATGAGACAATCTCTTTAAAACTGGTCTAAATGTTATAGGGATGACGTATCATTTTATTCATGTGTAAAAAACAAAACAAAAAAAACAATCGGGTGACGAAAAAAATCATCCTCTGTTGATAAATGATGACTATAGTGCAAGGAAGATTTTCTTACCTTTTGTTTCAAGTTTGAGCTGCTCAGCCATTAAGGTGTCCAATCTGTTACCTAGCACAAAGGCTAGAAATGATAAGATCAGAGCGTCCAAAATTCCAATGATTGCCAAAATGTATGCCCAACGCACTGAACATGCACCGAGGGAATACTTGTCGGTCTTTTCACCACACATTCGCTTGACTTCGTCTGCATCCCAACCATCAGGAAATATCATACAACCAAGTACAAGGCAAGCAGCTGGGGACAAAAGAAATACACATTAATAAGGTAAGAAGCAAGTGAAAATATAACATAAAAAGTATTAAAATGTTAAAAACCTGAAGCTTGCTGCTTTCTGCGTTAACAACTTGACTTTGTTATTATACTGTTATTGTCATTTATATTTAAAACAAAAGTAATAATTGTGTGCGCAAGCTTGGAAGTGGCCTACAGCTGGATGATGGATCGGATGTTCAACTACACTTTTGAGTGATGCCACCATTAACATATATAAAAAGATTTTCAGATTCAGCAGGGAAATATGAAAAAAAGCCATTTAGAATAGCATGACATAAAATACAAAGGATCCTATGGTGATCCTATGGTGATCTAAGGCTGGTTCAGTAGAACCATGAGAGATATAGTGACTGTTATATAGATGCTCAAAATGCATCTGTATTGTGGCTGTCTGAAAGTGACCTTAAAGGGAACCTGTCACATTTAACATGGTGTCTGTGTTGTAGGCAGAATGTTATAGAGCAGGAGGAGCTGAGCAGATTGATCTATAGTTTTATGGGAAAAGATTCAGTATAACTTGTATTTTATTCACCTAAATTCCTGCTCATTCTGGGCTTTGAAGTCAAGGAGGCGGTCCTATCAGTGACTACTGTATCTCTGTATACAGTCATAGGAGGAAGTCTGTCAATCACTGATATTACCGCCTAGTTGACTTCAAAGCCCAGAATGAGTAGGAATTAAAATAAATAAAATACAGGTTTTATTGAATCGTTTCCCATAAAATGATATATATCCATCTGCTCAGCTCCTCCTGCTATATAAAATGCTGCCTGTAGCTTACATAGCATTTTCGTGGTAACAGGTTCATTTTAAAGAGGTTCTCCAAGAAAAAAAAATTAAAATATTGAAAAACATGTTACTATAAATAAACTCTTAAATGCCTATAATTATTTATAATGGCTCATTTTGTCTAGGGGACAATCAGTGGAGGCTGCTGTCAGATTCCTGGGCATGTAATCCGTCCTTCTGATGTCACTGCAGGACTGCCTGTGTGAGAAAGCAGAGCACTTTTTTTTTTATTATTGCATTCTACTCATTTTGGGCTAAAAATTGTTTTTTCAATTGGTGTTTATTAAAACAATTTCAAATGATGAATAAAGACCAACTGAAAAAAATACTTTGAACCCAAATTAAGTAGAATGCAATAATTTAACAAAATGCTATCAAAGCTGTCGATAGCCTTTAAAGGGGTTCTCCAAGTTATAATTATTGATGACCTATCCTCAGAATATCAATATCAATATCAGATCGGCGGAGGAACAACACCCGGCACCCCCGCAGATCAGCTATTTGAAGAGGAGGCGCGCGTGAGGTGTAAATACATCTACTCACCACTACCCCTGTTACGGCCAGCATGTAAACAGTGAAGAGGAGGCAGCGCTGGTATGGCGCGCGCCTCCTCTTCAAACAGCTGATCGGCGGGGGTGCCGGGTGTCAGACCCCCGCCGATCTGATATTGATGACCTATCCTGAGGATAGGTCATCAATAAATATAACTTGGAGAACCCCTTTAAAGGGGTTGTCTCATGAAGACAACCCCATTCCATATCCCCAGTTAGAACATATGGACATCACAGAGGAAGGTCCCCCACCTGGAACCCCCTCTAAGAGTCAGAGCTTAGAGCTGCTAAGCACAAGGGACTTTTGTTCTGGGGGACTTGAACCTTTCTTGTATTACATAGACGGCCATTCATCTGAATAACCCCTGTAATACTACATTTCCCCTGTAGTGGCCCCTGCATGGCTGGCTGTAGCTTTCCCCAGAAAAATCACCTGCTTTCAGGTGGCACCAGGACTCGGGCTCACTTTTTGAAAAGGTTTGCCTCTGATGAGAAAATCCCTTTAAGCGTTATTTACATACAACCTGAAAAAATAATTCCATAAAAAAACAAAAAACTTCAGATTTGAGTGCAATTAAGCGAGGTACATATATGGAGATATATTTTATATATATATATATATATATATATATAATATATTATAAAGCTGAGTGTATGTGTGTGTGTGTGTGTGTATGTCCGCTAAAGGAATCCGCACCGCTGCAGCTACAATCACAAAATTTGGCACACATGTACATCAGGTGTCCGGGAAGGTTTTAGAACAGTTTTCAGCTCTCCAGGACATACCGTTCCTGAGATATTCCCAAAACATGCATTAGCCAATAGGAGCCTGGTCACATGACCCTTATCAGCCAATAGAAGCTCACAGGCAGCCTCCACACACAACAGGCTTCCATGACAACCTAGCCAGTTCACTGCTGTAGGTCTGCTTTAAAGAGGCTTTGGATGAGACTGTTAAAGGGGTATTCCGGTTACCATAAATATAACTTATGTTTTAGATTAATTAATCATCAATCATTACCTCATATAATGTAAATTTCACATATTTACTGTTCAGTAGTAATAAGAGATGTATTCTTCTACTGCTACCCACTCTGTTTACTCCTAAATTACTAAGGCATCAACCTATGATTCGAAAGAAGGATTTAAAAGCCCTACCTCCAGGTCCAACTAAGTCACGCCCCTGACCCGGTCAGGCCACGCCCCCTCTCACTCTGCAGCTGACAGGGATTGCAAAAATAAAGGTTAAAATCACCTTCTGTCGCTGCAGGGGTGGGGGGAGGGTGACTTTCTCCCTGCAGCTCATTGCTCAGACAGCACAGTGCTGCTGTGTGAGAGTGGGGTGTTCAAAAGGACATCCCTGTGTCCTGTTAAAGGGGTTTTCTGGTTACCATAAATATAATTTATGTTTTAGACTAACTCATCATCAATCATTAATTACATACATATAATGTAAATTTCACATATTTACTGTTCAGTAGTAATAAAAGATGTTTTTTCCACTGCTACCCACTTTCCTCCTAAATTACTACGGCATCGACCTGTAATTGAGGCCATCTTCAAAAGAAGGACTTAAAAGCCCCACTTCCAGGTCCAACTAAGTCACGCCCCCGACTCAGTCAGGCCACGCCCCTTCCACGCCGCATTTGACCGGGATTAAAAAAAATGAAGGTAAAAATCAACTTCTGTCAGCTGCAGGGGAGGGAGGAGGGTGACTTTCTCCCTGCAGCTCATGCTCAGACTGAACAGTGCTGCTGTCTGAGAGTGAGCTGTTCAAAAGGACATCTCTGTGTCCATCCAGGCCCTGCGCATGACAGAGGACAGGGAGTCTGAAAGCCAGACTGTCCAGCCTCCCCCGATTGTGAAGCCGTGCCACCGGTCTCCATGAAGCCACACCCATAAACATGAGGCCACGCCCCTGGTTCCATGAAGACACGGAGGAGAAGCTGTCTGAGCGTGAGCTACTGAAAGGGTGGACATCCCTGTGTCACTCCAGGCCCTGTGCCTGACGGTGGACAGGGATCTGAAAGCCAGACTGTTCAGCCTAAAACCGGACCACTGGCCACCCTAGGGGCAGGCTGATGTTAGGTTGGCCAGATGTCCTGCTTTAGTCCAGTTTTCTGGCTCCCTGTTCTCCGTCCGGCACAGTGCCTGGACGGACACAGGGATGTCCACCCTTTCAGTAGCTCACACTCAGACAGCTACTCCTCCGTGTCTTCACAGAGCCAGGGGGCGTGGCCTCATGTTTAGTGGTGTGGCTTCAAGGGAACTGGGGGTGCTGCTTCACGTTTGGGGGCATGGCCGGTGAGGTCTGGCTTTCTGGGGTGAAGAGTGGCCATCCTAGCTGCTGTGGAGGTCACAGTTAAAGGGGAGGGCGCTGTGGATGTTACTGTTAAGAGGCGGGCTGCTGTGGAGGTCACTGTTAAAGGGGCGGTTACTGTAGAGGTCACTCTCGATATCTTTTAATGACACACACACAAACATTAAATGAAATAAATTAAATATACCCGGGCCCTTCAGCTAGTATATATATATATATATATAGTGGCGATTAGCTCAAATGGCAACTTCAGTTATAGTTGAAAACAATCTTTTATTGTGTCCACAGAGGATTTAACAAAAACTTGCTTGCTCCAGCATATAACATCCACAAAATACAGTCTATTGGTATTGGGTTGACTCACGTTCCTCTGTAGTCCTGGTTTCCACCACCAGCTTGAGGGGGAAAAGGCTTTACACTGCAGGCTTCTCTGCTGCAGCTCTGCTCCCTGTCTGTCTCACTTCAGACTAGGAACCACACACACCCAACTTTCCTGAGCTTCCTAGACTATTTATACCAGCCAAAACCTGGCCTGGATACGTGGGAGTAGTCATCCCACCCGGTTCTTTGACTACTCCAATGAAATCTGGCCCAGATCAGCTGCAGCCAGCAGCTAAGCTAGTACTAACAAGTGTCAGTAACCTAGGGTTACTGACAAAACATTACCAGTTCATTTCACCGAGGCCAGGCACCTTGGTGACACGTAGCTATCATCTATTATGGCACCTTTTGCCTTCTCACAATATATATAGTGCTCGTCTTCAAGATACTCACAAAAAAGTGAACATTGTTTTACTATGAAAATAATGAATCTGAAATGCTTTTGCACTTATTTGATCTTTTTTTAAATCAAGTAATGATTTTAGCCCAGAGGTTCCCCTAAGAATCTGGATTATGATTATATACACCATACAATGCACTTATTTCCTAGGGGTCATCCTCTTCTGCATTAAAAAATTAGACATCTGATTTTAAAGTCCCATGGTCCAGACATGGTTAAAATTTCTTGGACTAATTTTGACAACCCTCATCTAACAAAGTCCTTGCTCTCAAATTATCATTCATGGTTTGGATTTGATTGCATTTTAAACCAACAGCTTAACTTTAAAAAGGTAATTGGATTCATTCTGCAAGCCACTGAAAGATTGAGATTTACCGCCCCATGAAATGTGTGTATTATCAGCATTTTACAGCAAACTCGATTGGAATGATAAACAGAAGAAAAGGCGCCCAAGCAAAAGGGACATATTCCGTTTGTGTAAATGCCTCAAGCTAAAGAGTGTTAATTAAACCTCCCAGTATATTGCATTAATGTCCAGATTTAAAGGGAGTCTTTCACCAGTTTTTCACCTATATAACTAACAGCAGTGCCCCACAGAAGATTGCAGACACATCCCAGAGATACCTGTGTGCACTGTGTGTCTGTATTACATGTCCAGGAAAAGCACTTTTATTCTGCTGGAAAACAGCTCCCAAGTGCCCAAAGCAGAATCCCTATAACAAATATATATCCACGACCTTTACATAATAGAAATACTTTATTATTTAAAATGAAGCATGACATACCAGATAAAATGTATATATATAGAGTGACAAAGTACAAAAAGACGAAGACACAAAAATGAGGGCGCCGTTGTGCGGGGCCATACTCAACACAAGAAGCCAGAAAAAAAGAAGAGAAGTGAAGGCAAAGGTGTACAATGACACAATGTAATAAAAATGCAAATAGCATAAATATAACATAGGGCTATTGCCACTATTAAAGTGAAAAGATACACAGTGCCAAAAAAAAATCACAAAAATCATGTACCAAGGTATGAAGGGCGTAAGAGAAGGCCACAAACCTGCACGAAGGCATCCTCCTCCCGATGCCGTTTCACCACAAGGGCTTCTTCTGGGGAATAAGTGCCCAAAGCAAATCAGACTGAAGAGGGGAGGGCTGCTTTAGCTGCTCATATCTTGGGATTGGTAGCAGATAGAAATATGATGACCTTCTTTGAAAGTTGACAGTCCAAGCTTTCAAATGATACCAAAATCACAGCATTATATTCACTATATCAGAAGATATAGCTGTTAGAAATCGAGTCAGGAGAGAAAGCTGTTTTTACTTTCAGTTTCAGCCAGGCACTTGGGAGCTGTTTTCCAGCAGAATAAAAGTGCTTTTCCTGGACATGTAATACAGACACACAGTGCACACAGGTATGTCTGGGATGTGTCTGCAATCTTCTGTGGGGCACTGCTGTTAGTTATATAGGTGAAAAACTGGTGAAAGACTCCCTTTAAAACATTTCTAAACTATTTTATCAACATACAAAAAAGGATACAGGTAAACTATATTTCCAGGCATTAAAACCTCCAAAATTTACCTTCCTGCAGTTATGTCCCAATAATGAATTCTTATATGATAAGGGTAATTTGACTGAAACTGGAGACGTTGACCCGCTAAGGCACTGGGCTTGGATTTGGCATAGGGCTAAACAGAGAGTGGATGGAATGTTGCGTTCTTTACCTTTAACCCAGTGTTCCTCAACTCAAGATTTGAGAATATCCCACGGAATGAATACCTGTGGTATGTCCAAACATTGACACTAATTCTTTTATTAGTATAAGAGTAAATACTAAGGAAATCCTGAAAACATGGATTGGAGTTGAGGAACATTGCTTTAACCCACACGAGCATTAATGAAACGTCAAAAAAAATAAATGTGACACAACCAAAATGAACTATGGTTAATAATTATGTTCAGATAGGCTACCAATAATCAATATAACTTCACAATGTTTGCTGGTAGTCTTATTTAGTTATTTAACTTAGCTTTTAATTGAACAGTTTAACAAATAAAGCCCCAAAATTGTTAGATCGATATAACGTATGTGCAATAAAGAGCAGTGCAAACTTAATACCAGCGCACTCATAAAAAGGAACGCTCTTACAACTTCTTGTATGCCCGTTCTATTAAAGCAAGAGGTAAAGGATGTAGAGGAGGGCTAAGTTTTATAACCAGACAAAACTACCACCAACCATTGTGAAGTTATATTGAAGAATGAAACGGCCCCAAATCGCAGTACAGAGACTGGAACCATGGTCAGATGAGAGTCCAGCCAAGCAGAGTTCAGTCATAAGTTTAAGGCAGACTCGGCACCTGAACATGCAATCTCACTTATCTATGGTTTGCTGACTGCTAGAGAGATTGGGGACGGAGCCCTCAACACCCTACCAACGGCTCCTAATTTCATCATAGCTTGGGAGAAAGACCTAGGCAACACCCTCACTGTGGATCAGTGGAACAGAGCTCTGTTATTCACTCACACCTCCTCTGTGTCTTGCAGGATACAGGAACTTAACTATAAAATACGTAATGGTATAGGACACGGGTGAAGCTTCATCAGTTCTACCCATCAGTTCTGGACTCTTGCTGGCGTTGCTCGCATGCAGTAGGAAACATGTTACATATCTGGTGGGAATGCCGAGGGGTGGCCCCACTATGGAAAGATATTTTTACTTTATATAATACTCTTTACCGGTGTAACATACCTGCGTCTTCCACAATAGCCTTATTATCGATCTTCCCGGGAAGAATTCCACATGTAAAGAAAGGAGCACTAAGGCTCTTCATACTAGCTATGAGACAGATTACCTGGACATCTGCACTTGACATCCTTATTCATATTGAAGAACTTAAAGCCACTGACCAAGATAGACTGTCTCTCTAGACTCTCTGCAGACTATGGAACCTTGGCACCAATTTCGTAATTCAGCACAGTTCTCAGACTGGCTGCATAATGGTGTGGTCTCCTTACAATCACCTTAATAGATTTCCGCTCACATTACCTGTTTCTCCTTAGTTTTCCTCCCTTATGTCTCTGTCTTCCTACCCCTGTACTTTCTTTGTCTATTAATGTTTTGTCCACATTCTGCTTACATAAGCCTTATTTATGGCATCATAATGTACCCATGATACTATTATACCTTTGTTGGCTCGTCCGAGACAACATGCTATCACAGAAATGTTGTTTTAGATTCTTACGATAAGATAACCATGACAATGTTCCATGTTACTTAAAACTGATATGTGTTTCCTTTTCTGCAATTGACTTTATTGTATTGTCAATGCTTCCTTACACTTTGTATAATTGTCCTGGAATAATAATAAAAAGAGATTGAACCATACGTTTAAGGCAGAGGTCAGTGCAGGCAGCAAACAAGAAAGTGAAGTTAGAAAAAAAAAAAAGAATGGAAACTGTAAGAAGCAGGGACAAATGCACACCAAAGCAGACTGGAACCAAATGGACCTTATTGCTCAGGCACAGAGTTGCATGGAAAGGACTCTTATGTGGCCTAGGGTATGTATATATTGGCTGTACACAGAGACACATTAGTGAGCAAAGGCCCTTTAAGGGACTGGAAGATAGCAAAATGCAGAAGGACAGGGCAGTGGACAGCGGGACACCATCCACCGAAGTCAGTGTATAGTTACACAGAGAAGGCTGGTTAGGGGAGAGTAATTATTCTTAGAGGAACAAACATGGCATAAGACTATATACAGATACTAACCACATGGATTCAAGAGAACTGTCAAGTGTTCACTTTCGACTTAAAGGGGTATTCCCATCTCACAAATGTAGTTTGTATATATATTAGATATAGCTATATCAATATTATTACTAATAGAATGTATTTATATAAAATGTACCGTTTAGAAGTTTTACCTATTTGTATATCCATTGTCCCACACACATAAGTCAGGCCCCTAGTTACGACCACCACGGCCATGTAGTAGTGGTGGCCAGCTTGCTCCTTTTCAAACCCGCTCTGAGGTAACTGCTGTATTGTGAACGCACATTACATGAGCATGCAGAGACACATCTTAGGGTACTTTCACATCTGTGTTTTGGACTCTACCAGTCTTAACCCCTTCAACCCCGGGCCTGTTTTCACCTTCCTGACCGGGCCATTTTTTGCAAATCTGACATTTGTCACTTTATGTGGTAATAACTTTGGAACGCTTTTACTTATCCAGGCCATTCTGAGATTGTTTTCTTGTGACACATTGTACTTCATGACAGTCATAAATTTGAGTCAATATATTTCACCCTTATTTATGAAAAAATCCCAAATTTACCAAAAATTTGGAAAAATTTCCAAATTTCAATTTCTCTACTTTCAAAATACACAGTAATACCTCAAAAAATAGTTATTATTTTACATTCCCCTTATGTCTACTTTATGTTGGCATCATTTTATAAATGTCATTTTACTTTTTTAGGACGTTAGAGGGCTTAGAAGTTTAGAAGCCATTTTTCAAATTTTCACCAAATTTTCCAAAACCATATTTTTGAGCATCAATTCAGATATAAAGTGATTTTGAGGGGCTTACATAATGAAACCCCCATAAATGACCCCATTTTAGAAACTACACCCCTCAAGTTATAAAAAAACTGCTGTTACAAACTTTGTTAACCCTTCAGGTGTTCCACAAGAATTAAAGGAAAATGGAGGTGAAATTTCAAAATTTCACTTTTTTGGTAGATTATTCATGTTAATAATTTTTTTCTTGCAACACAGCAAGGGTTAACAGCAAACTAAACCTCAATACTCATTACTCTGATTCTGCAGTTTACAGAAATACCCCATATGTGGTGGTAAACGTCTCTATGGGTTTGTGGCAGTGGTCAGAAGGAAAAGAGCGCCATACGGATTTTGGAGGCAGATTTTGCTAGAATAGTTTTTAGGCACCATTTTGTAATTGAGAGACCCTGACGTACCCCTACAGTGGAAACCCTCAAAAAGTGACCCCATTTTGGAAACTACACCCTTCAAAGAATATATTAAGGGGGGTTCTGGCCACTTTGACCCCCTAAGAGTTTTACGGAATTTGGAAACACTTGGCTGTGAAAATGAAAAGTTTCATTTCTTCCAATAAAATGTTGCTTTAGCCCCAAATTTTTCATTTTCACAAGGGGTAACAGGAGAAAAGCACCCCATAATTTGTTACCCATTTTCTCCTGAATACGGCAACATCCCATATTTGGTGGTAAACTGCTGTGGGGGCACATGGCAGGACTCAGAACAGAAGGAGCGCCATATGGATTTTGCAGAACAGATTTTGATGGATTGGTTTGCGGGTGACGTTGATTTTTTATTTTTTTAGTTATTGTCTTATGTGGGGGCTCATTTTTTGCGGGACGAGATGACGGTTTGATTGGTACCATTTTGGGGTACATAAGACTTTTTGATCGCTTTGTATTACGGTTTTTGTGAGTCAAGGTGAAAAAAAATAGCAGTTTTGGCATGGTTTTTTAAAAATTTTTTTTTACAACATTCACCTGGGGGGCCATCTCATGTGATATTTTTATAGAGCAGGTTGTTACGGACGCGACGATACCCAATATGTCTAACTTTTTTATTTTTGGAAAGTTTTACACATTAGATGCATTTTAGAACAGAATAAAATCTTTTTTTGTGTTGCCATTTTCAAAGAGCCATATTTTTTTCAGTTTTCAGGCGATTGTCTCAGGTAGGGTATCGTTTTTGCAGGACAAGATGACGGTTTGATTGGTACCATTTTGGGGTAAATACACCTTTTTGATCGCCTGCTATTACACTTTTTGTGAGGCAAAAGGGAAAAAAAAAGTCTGTTTTGGCTTAGTTTTTTTAAAACAAATTTTACAGCATTCGCCTGGGGGGCCATCTCATGCAATATTTTTATAGAGCAGGTTGTTACGGACGCGGCGATACCCAATATGTCTAACTTTTTTATTTTTGGATAGTTTTACACATTAGATTTATTTTTAGAACAGAATAAAATCTTTATTTTGTGTTGCCATTTTCAAAGAGCCATATTTTTTTCAGTTTTCAGGCGATTGTCTCAGGTAGGGTATCGTTTTTGCAGGACAAGATGACGGTTTGATTGGTACCATTTTGGGGTAAATACGCCTTTTTGATCGCCTGCTATTACACTTTTTGTGAGGCAAAAGGGGAAAAAAAGTCTGTTTTGGCTTAGTTTTTAAAAAACATTTTTTTACAGCATTCGTCTGGGGGGCCATCTCATGCAATATTTTTATAGAGCAGGTTGTTACGGACGTGGCGATACCCAATATGTCTAACTTTTTTATTTTTGGATAGTTTTACACATTAGATTTATTTTTTGAACAAAATAAAATACTTTTTGTGTTGCCATTTTCTGAGAGCCATATTTTTTTTATTTTTCAGGCGATTGTCTTAGGTAGGGTCTCATTTTTTGCGGGACAAGATGACGGTTTGATTGGTACCATTTTGGGGTACATACGCTTTTTTGATCACCTGCTATTACACTTTTTGTAAGGGAAGGTGACCAAAAAATGTCTGTTTTGGCACAGTTTTTTTTTTTTTTTTTAACTGTGTGCACCTGACGGGGTGGATCATGTGCTATTTTTATAGAGCCGGTCGATACGGACGCGGCGATACCTAATATGTCTTCTTTTTTTTTTTTCACTATTTTTTACAATTTTTTTTATATTATTTTGTAAAAATGACTTTTTTTGGGGGGGGGACTTGAAACTTTTTTTTTGTAAAACTTTATTTTTTTCACTTTTTTTAACTTTCTTATTTTACACTTTTTTTTCACTTTTGGGGGTCTGATCCCCTTACAATGCATTACAATACTTCTGTATTGTAATGCATTGGCTGGAAGTGTATTACTCAATGTAGGGGCTGGATCTCACAGGCCTCCGTAGATAGCAGCCGGATGCCTAAGGAAGGCATCCGGCTGCTATCTCAGCCATCGGGTCCCCGTCACAGCAGCGCGGGGACCCGATGGCAACCCCTTCCCACCGCCCGCATCGCATGTGCCGCGGTCAGCGCTGACCGCGGCACATGAAGGGTTAATGCACCGGCATCGGTGTTTTCACCGATGCTGGTGCATATATCAGGGGTCCGGCTACTGGGCACAGCCGGACCCCCGCCGCTAATCGGGCGGGCGCAGCTCCTGCACCCGCCCGATCAGCGCGCCGTAGCACTACGGCGCTGGTCGGGAAATCACTTCCCGCAGCGCCGTACATGTACGGCGCTGGTCGGGAAGGGGTTAAACGCAATGGTCAGGATCCGTCCAAAACACAGACTTTATAAACGGATCCTGCTACATAGAGATGAATGGATCTTGGAACAGGATCCGCTTCTCTGTGTTTTGGAAGCGCAGACAAAAATGCTACAACCCTAAGATGTGTCTCCGCATGTTCATGTAATGTGTGTTCACAATACAGCAGTTACCTCAGAGTGGGTTTGAACAAGAGTAAGCCAGCCACCACTACTACATGACCGCGGTGGCCGTAACTAGGGGCAACAGCCTGACTGATGTGTGTGGGACAATGGATATACAAATAGGGAAATCTTCTAAATGGTACATTTTATATAAATACATTCTATTAGTAATAATATTGGTATGGCTATATCTAACTATACAAACTACATTTGTCAGATGGGAATACCCCTTTAATGTCTTAAGTGAAAATACGTGACATTATGATGTCTTTAATAATGATGCCCCAAAAACCACTGTAATGGCTGGATAAGTGACAAGAAACTACCGTCTATTTTTTCTCCGTATTCACGGAAATTACCCCACAGTTGAGGATTAGAAAACTATTTAACGGAAGAGGACTGCTAAGCCTGGTGATATAATGGAAAGGACTCCTGTGAGCTTCATAAGGGTTCATGTACACAGATGTATTTTTCTTCAGCACACTGATCCATTCAATTCCAAGGGTCATGCACACATCCGTGTTTTTTACAGATCTGTGTGGCCGTTACGCAAATTATAAAGCAGGTCCTATTCTGTTCATATTTGCAGATGGGAATAGCCCTTTATATTGATGGGAGTGAGAAAAATCTGGAACGTACACGGAAGCCATCTGTATTTTGTGGACTGTAATACAGACAAAGATGAGTGCATAAGCCCATACTGTGGGGGATTGCCAATGAACGCTAAGATAAAAATTACATATTTGTAATTAGCGAGAAGGAATTTCAGAAAAAAATATTTTACAGGGAGTGGTAGATGCTTGTAACAAACTTCCAGCAGATGTGGTTGGAAAATCTACAAGAAGTAAAGTTAACCTCTTCAGTCACCGTGACATTTGTGAGGTAATTAATATATGGAACGGGCTGCTACAGTGAGCCTGCTCCATACTTGGCGGATGCCGGTTGTATAATACAGCAGGCACCCGGCCACAATGAAAGGGAATGGCGATGACGCCGAACTCCGTCATTTAACCCCTCAGATGCTACAATCAACACTGATTGCGGCATCTATGAGGTAAGGCAGAGGAATGCAGCTTCTGAAGTTTTCAAGGCTTTTCGACAGGACTTTCTTTTCCGTCCTGGATAACAGAAACCAGAAGTATCCGTTATGCTTGTCCATAGACCTCTATTATGACGGATCAAAATGGAATGTTTCTAAAGCTGCTGCTTCTCCCCATGCACAGATGAAAACATCCGATGTCGGGGGGAGCAGCCAATAGCAGGCGGGGATGGGGACGAGCCTCCCTAGCATCACCTGCAATGCTAGGGAGGCTTGTCCCCGTCTGCCATTGGCTGCCCCCCCCTTTGATACCAGATGTTTTCATCCCTGCACGTGGAGAAGCAGCAGCGGAGGTGCGGGGACCCGGGTAAGTATATTCAGCAGGGGGGGGGGCTTTTTTTTAGGATTGGATAACCCCTTTAAGAGGTTAAACAACCTGGAATAGACATGTATCTATCCTAAGAGAAAAAATAAAACAAAATAATATAAGGGCAGACTAGATGGGCTATGTGGTCTTTGTCTGCCATCATTCTTCTATTTTCTTTAATAATAAAACTGTAAAAAGTCCGTTACATAAGTTTACATATGCAAGGTAATAGTAGGGGCCATCAATATCAGGGGGCCCATCGGTTGTTACCTTGTAACTCCAGCATCTGAACCACAAAGCTCCCTCCATTGTGTACTGGACGGAGCTGATAACCGCAGCACTGCTCCCATTGAAGTGAATGTGCACAGAGCTGCAGTTTCTCTGTCCACTGCACAATGCATAAAGCTGTGTAGTTACAGCGCAGGAGCTATAGTACTAGGTAAAACCTTATCAGCAGGGGGGACGGGTGTTAGACTCCCACCATCTGACATACATGACCTATTCTGAAGATAAAAATATATGTCACATGTAGTTAAATATTTCCTATTTTTCTGTTTCCTATGTGTCTCCATGACAACATGCAAGACACAAAATTCTGCTTTTATACTCCTTTCCACCTGCTTTCCCCATAATTTTGATACGATAGCAAGAAGTATGGAAGAAAGGTACTACCGAGTTTCTGACAGAGACACATAGGAGCAGCAGAAACAAAACTATAGCATTTTTCTAAATCCAAGACCTATTGCAGATACATTGGGGTAGTTAAAGGGGTTTTCAGACTTTTTAATACTGATGACCTTCCTCGGGATAGGTCATTAGTATCTGAACGGTGGGGGTCCGAAACTGGATAAAGGGGTGTAACTTTGCTGAAGGGGTCTGCCCATTTACAGTATGACAGTCTGGATTTATTGATAGAATGGCAGTGACCCCATCCCCCACCCAGTAGTTAATTAATTCATAAATCTGATGCCGAGATGCATAATGCAGAGTTATCGGCATGACACCCAGAAATCTGAAGGCCATGTATACTAGCACAGTGGTGAAACTACCCGTATGGTGTATAATGTTTTCCGTATTATATTAGTCAAAAATTTCTGAATTTAAAGCACATCCCACTAATAAAGGCTAGCATCCATGAATCTGGGAACAACATTCTGAATGATGACAATCTGTTCACAATGATGAACGCCAAGAGAAAACATAAAACTATTAAAAATGAATAGATCTCAACTGTTCAAGCTTTTGAAGTAGGCTGTTGGTTCCCCTTGTAACAGATGTCTTGCTTCTTTAACATGCTGATCAATTCAAGAATAATTAACTTAAAGGTTAACCCCGCCCCCCCAAAAAATCAATGATTCTGATGCTAGTCAGATAAATTAAATTAAGCAAATATTACTCATTTGAAATATTCCATATCTTGGTGGATCCCCTTCCAAGACACACTGAAAAATAAACAAATGCTACAATAAAGAAGAACTCCCACAAAATGTTTTATTCTCTGGCCTGTTAGAAAGGTACATGACGTAAACTGTAGTGAAGGTAATCTTCTTACCAGTGTCTGTATTTGTGAGCTATAGCATCCCTTCTGCTTCTCAGCTGTGTCATTTGACCAACACTCTGCCTCTCCAAATAACACAGCATCTTATGTGTGGACAGGAAGTCAGTTTCTCTATATATTTCTAAGGAAGCCTCAATCTCAGTCTCAAATTGCGGAACCGCAAAACACGGATACCGGCCGTGTGCGTCCCGCAATTTGCGGACCGCACATGGCCAGCACTATATAGAGAATGCCTATTCTTGTCCGCGGTTGCGGACAAGAATAGGACATGCTCTATCATTTTTCCGGCGCCGCGGAACGGAACAACGGCTGTGGACAGCACACGGTGTGCTGTCCGCATCTTTTGTGGCCCCATTGAAATGAATGGGTCCGCAGCTGGATGCGGATTCATTTCTACGATTGTGTGAATGCACCCTCGTAGGAACGAATATAGAAGTAACTGACTTCCTGTCTTGAGTCTGCTGGAGATCAGAAAGTTGGTCACATGACACACCTGAGGATCAGAAGGCAGGGGATAAATCATAAATCCAGTCACTTTTAAAAAGACTACCTTCACTAAAGATTACATCATGTACCTTTCTAACAGGTCAGAGAATAAAAATGTTTGTGTCTTTAATGTTTTTAGGGCTCATTTCATTTTTGTGAGCTACCTCTGATTTGGAGGAACACGAGTTCAAACAGCAGAGAATTGCATTGCATACAATTTGCTAATATACTTACATTGTTAACATTATCTAGAGACAATCCAATACACGTTGGCTTCACTGCAGCCTATGAGCAGGCTACAGATTTTTCTGCAACACGCGGTAGCCTTCACTCCTTAGAAAAACTGTGGCCCTCCATAACTGTGTTACTGCAAACTGCTGATGTCAACATATTAGGAAAGTTCACAAGTTGTGGATTTGTGAAGCAGATACTGTACTTTAAAGAGAGAAGGGGGGTAGTGTTGAGCGAACTTGTGTTTTAAGTTTGGCGTCCAAAGTTCGGGTTATCAAAGAATCTCATAAGTTATGGTCCGTGGTAGTGGAATCCATAAAGGGATTCTTCGAGAACCCAACTTTGGACGCCAAACTTAAAACACAAGTTTGTGCAACACTAAATGGGGGTCATTTACAAAGAATGGCTTTTTACATCAGTCTTTTACACCCCTTTTGCACTGGCTTTGCTTGCGGAAGATGCACCTATGCTTTATGGCGAGGCACACAATTAAGCGGACCTTCAGCAGTCCATGCGCCTGGTGGAAAAACTAGTCCAGCTCCTTGGATGGAGTCATTTTTTGCCAATATTTACACCTGTAATGTTGGTAAATTTTCTGTGGCTGAAGTCCCGGACCCGGAGCAGCCACTGGTACTCCCCCACCATTCCCACAACACTCTTATGTGTCGAAAACCACCTGTGCAACAAAATATTTGGCATTCAAAACATTGTAAAAAGAGGGTTGTGGAACATTTAAACGCCAAAAACCGGTGTAAAAATGTTCGGAAATTACCTCCCCAATGTCATTAGACTCTTGGCAAATCTAACTGGGAGGATTCAGACCTAGTTTACACTTCAGTGATATGGTCAGTGTTTGATCAGTGACTTTCATCATTGATTGTGAGCCAAAACCAGGTGCAGGTCAAAAACACAGAACAGGTACAGATTTTTCCATTGAACTGTGTAGACTGGGTAAACTCCTAGGGCACATTTATCATGAGGGCTCGCGCCTGTTTTGGTTGTGTATGTGTGTTGGGCAAACATATCAATGTACAGTAGTCACATTTATTGTTATGTTTGCACCCTGTCTAAGATTTTACATCGTATCTGCTTATTTTTTTCCCTTCTCCATTCAGGAATAGGTCTAAGTGTTTCGTCAGTGGGATAATACGATTTACGTTTTTGCGCCTTTTCAACTTATAAATTTGATTTTTCAATGTGTGCAAAACTCCACCAGCTCCTGGCTGGCATGTGCTGCTGTTCCTAGTAGGATCTTTTGCGACTGATGATGGTGAACGTCGCATAATAAATGTATGCGACTTTCTGTTTATTTTGCGTCATGTTGAAAACACATTTGCGACTTTTATGGGAAAATGTGACTTTTCAAAAGCCACACTAGACATAAATAACACCTAGAAAATACAACACACCTTAAAACAATCTAAAAAGACTGACAACAAACCGATTTATCAACTCAAATAGAAACACATAATAAATAGGAGAAACGGAAACTTTAGTTTACTAGCCTGTGTCCCTAGTGTTGGCTCACGATCACTGACAACTAGGGCTCGCCACTGTGCACTGCTTATATGACTATTTAGAAGCACTGCAGAAGTATTCAGCACTCCTTTAGGGCTCGTTCACACTAACGTATTATTTTCCATTTTCGTTCCGGTTTTTTACAGGTCTGTATGCGGAACCATTCACTTCAACGAGGCTTGGGAAAAACTTACAGGGGGGAATTTATCATTAGGAGAATATTGGAAGTCAGTTTTTGCTTCAGTCTGTGTTGGTGTACTTTGTGCCACATTTATCACATGTCACAGGTTGTTTGATAAATGTGGCTTGTCCTTAAACCTAACACTTCTGTCTAGAGAAGGTCCTCCACTTTTCCTACTCCACCCTCCTCCTGGAGTGAAATTGAGACTATTTTGCGACTTTTTAAAAAAGTCGCAATGATAAATCTAGAGTGAAACTCATTAACATAGCTAACCACACCCACTTTTCCACCCATATTACAAAGCTGGAGTGAGTGGTGTACACATGCAAAAAGTCGCTAAATTTTGTGCAAGTGAGTGTAAAAAGTCGCAAATTTTTGCGCAATCGCATAATTTTTGCACAAGGGAGTGCAAAAAAAGTCGCAAAAGTCCTATTTAGCGACTTTTTGATGCCAGAATTCTGGACTGAAGGTATGATAAATCAGGGCCACAGACTCTGTGTGCATTCCGTGTTCATATTTTCGTTACACAAAAAAGATAGACCATGTCCTATTCTTGTCCATTTTGCGGACAAGAACAGGCATTGTTACAATGGATCCGGAAAAACACGGACGTCACAAGAATGCCATCCATTTTTTGGGGTTTTTTTTTTGCAGATCCGTGTTTTGCAGACCACAAAATACATAAGGTCGGGTGCATGAGCCCTTACTCTGGTACAGACATGGTACACAGCATATTTAATTAGATGTAAAAAACGAAAACAGCTTACCTGTGATAACTCCAGAAAGCGTGGAATTGCTTGCACACAGCAATCTTGAACATGCAAAATTAGTCAAAGAAAGATCCAGCTCCCATAAA
The DNA here is from genome assembly GCA_900303285.1 of Rhinella marina. Taxonomy (NCBI): domain Eukaryota; kingdom Metazoa; phylum Chordata; class Amphibia; order Anura; family Bufonidae; genus Rhinella; species Rhinella marina. The sequence continues at coordinate 648,289 of ONZH01003190.1, forward strand.
AAATGGCTGAATTTATTTGTAGCAAAGTAGATAAAATCTGATGTACAAGGACAGACACCACAAATCCGATATACAAGGACAGACAGCGCCTGTCCTTGTATATCAGGTGATATCAACTTGCTGCAAATAAATTTGTCAGTTTTTTATGGTAGCTGGATCTTTCTGTGACTATTTTTTCATACAGTGTATTTAAAGGGAGTCTGTCACCTCATTTTCACCTATATAACTAACAGCACTGCCCCACAGAAGATTGCATACACATCCCAGAGATACCTGTGTGCACTGTGTGTCTGTATTACATGTCCAGGAAAAGCACTTTTATTCTGCAGGAAAACAGCTCCTAAGTGCCCGGCTGAAAGTGAAACTAAAAACAGCTTTCTCTCCTGACTCGATTTCTAACAGCTATATCTTCTGATCTACTGGATATAATGCTGTGATTTTGCTGTGATTTTGATTCAGCTTTCAAAGAAGGTCAGAACCATGTTTCTATCTGCTACTAATCCCAAGATATGAGCAGCTAAAGCTGCCCTCCCCCCTCCAATCTGGTTTGCAGCAGCAGCAGAGCCGGGCACTTGGGAGCTGTTTTCCTGCAGAATAAAAGTGCTTTTTCTGAACGAGGAATACAGACACACAGTGCACACAGGTATGTCTGGGATGTGTATGCAATCTTCTGTGGGGCAGTGCTGTTAGTTATATAGGTGAAAATGAGGTGACAGACGTCCTTTAATCTTACAAATAAAGGCATCTACAATAAGATGCCAGCATGCTGTTTCATGACAGCGGCTCTGTAATAGGTTATTTTACTTATCAACTTGGACTGCAAAGAGGTATATGTGTATCCATAGTTATACCGTAAACTCCCTGTAAAAAAACACTAAACATGAAAAATGCTTAAAAATTTAAAATATCCCAGCACTTCCTCCGCTCATTTCCTCATTCCCTTCCTTTAATCCAGTTGTCCCATATTACAATTATAACTGATAAATATATAAAGAGATTAGCTCCCCCCCCCCCAATCTTGTGATGGTCTATAAAGGCCCCTTTACACTGCTAACCGCTAACAAGTGTTTGTAGGACCGCTTGTTAGCGATGATCTGCTGGAGTAATGGTGCCAACAGTTTTGCTCATTCATCGGGTAATGGGATCATTGATACGTCTTTTGCTGGTGGCAGATCATTCTGTCTAACCACACTCTGCTGCCGGCAAACAATGATTCTGTATGGGGACGAGCAATGGCATTGCCAATCACTCCTTCCCATACTGTGGAGGAGATCGTTGAATTTGAAATTGATGACCTATCCTCAGGATAGGTCATCCATATATGATTGGCGGGAATTCGACTCCTAGGACCCCCACCTGTTCAAAGACACCGCAGCTCTCCTAGGCTAGTGACGTCAACATAGATCGGTCTTGTGGACTAGGTGCAGCTCAGTCCCATTCAAGAGAATGGGGCTGAGCTGCAATACCAGGCACAGTAACTATACAATGTACAGCGCTGTGCTTGGTAAACTGTGAAGAGACTGCAGGGCATACTGGAGCTCTGCGGCCTCTTCAGCTGATCGGCAGGGATGTCAGGAGAAGAACCCTTGTCAATCTGATATTAATGACGTATCCTGAGGGGGTGGAGTCTAGCTGTTATGGGATGTCTCCCATACACAGCACACATAGAGAAGATATTCTCTTCTCCCATCTCTACCTATCACACACATAAACACTAACAGTCATGATCAGTGTAGCTGTGAATCCAGCATTGGGTTGAGGTACAATACTTACTAGATGTTGCAGCAACATCTGTGCTTGTCTCTCTGCCTCTGCCTCCCTTCATAGATATCTAAGGGCTGCAGCTGTAACCTTTTCTCTCTATGCACCAGTTACACATACAGATGAATCAGGTGAATTCAGCTTGAGTGATTAGTGCAGGAAGTAAAGGAGAAGGGAGAGAGGAGGTGGCTGGCAAGAGGATAATGAAATATATCATATACCGTATTTTTCGCCCTATAAGACCCATAAGACGCACCTAGGTTTTAGTGTAGGAAAATAAGAAAAAAATATTTTTCATCAGATCCTCTTATCAGACTGCCCATAAATTTCAGGACATCACATCAGACCCCCATATCAGCCCTCCATGTCAGAACTCCATCAGCCCTCCATGTCAGCCCCCCACCAGACCTCAGATCAGCCCACTATGGCCCCATATCAGCCCACTGTGCCCCCATACCATCTCACTGTGCGCCCACCAGACCTCAGATCAACAGAATGTGCCCCCATCAGACCTCAGATCAGCAGAATGTGCCCCCATCATACCTCAGACCAGCAGAATATGCCCCCATCAGAGCAACAGTATGTGCCCCCATCAGACCTCAGAGCAACAGTATGTGTCCCCATCAGACCTCAGAGCAACAGTATGTGCCCCCATCAGACCTCAGATCAGCAGAATGTGCCCCCAACAGACCTCAGATTAGCATATTGTGCCCCCAACAGACCTCATATTAGCATATTGTGCCCCCATCAGACCTCAGATTAGCATCTTGTGTCCCTTCACACCTCAGATCAGCGTCTTGTGCCCCCTTCACACCTCAGATCAGCGTCTTGTGCCCCTATCAGACCTCAGATCAGCCCCCCCAGCCACTTAAAGACCATACTGACCTGTTCTGCGCTGCCGCTGCCCTCCGGTCCCACGCTCCGCGCTCCTCTCTCTTCCCTGCCGGCGCGCACTATGACGTGACGCTGCAGCGTCAGGTCATAGTGCACCACATTTTTCCCCCTACTGTATTCGCCCTATAAGACGCACCACATTTTCCCCCCTACTTTTGGGGGAAAAAAAGTGCGTCTTATAGGGCGAAAAATACGGTAGTTTCTTGGCTTAACCCCTAGGTTCACAGCATCGTACATGTATGGCGCTGGGAGATTCTTTAAACATGGCGCCCACTCGCGTGTGCAGCGGTCACCATAGCTTTTTCATATATAGCTGTTTCAAACAGCAAAGGCCCGTGGCTAATGTCTGCGACCAGCAATAATGCCGATCAGGGAAGCCAGTCATTCATTCTAATATGCCGAATCTCTCTGAAGACACCCAGCGTATTAGAGCTTCAGTTCCTATGTTGGCTAGCAGGTTGTACTGTATATGGCAATAGAGTATAAGCTGTAATAAATCCGAGTACTGCATTTGTAGCCTCCTAGAGGAGCTTTAAAAAAGTTACAAAAAAAGCAACAAAAAAAAAGTTATAACTTATTTAAAAATATATTTATAAAAATTTAAATCACCCCTTTCCCTAGAATAAAAAATAAATCCATAAACAATAAAAAATAAACATCATGAGCATTGCTTCTCTTACCCACAAAAATGGAATAAAATGTGATCAAAAAGTCGCTCAAACTCCAAAATATCAGTAAAAACTACAGATCATCCTACAAAATATAAACCCTCACACAGCTCATTAGACATAACTATAAAACGTTATGTGGGTCAGAATATGGCAATGTAAAAAAAAATTCAAAGTTTTTATTATTTTTTCAGTAATAGGCCCCATTCACAAGTCCGTATAATGTGTCCGCATCCTTTCCGCAATTGCAGACAATTATGCTGATAGGATGCGGATCCATTCATTTCAATGGGTCCCGAAAAAATGCGGACAGTACACTGTGTGGTGTCCGCATCCGTGTGTCCGTTCCGACTGTCCGCATAAAGAAATCCTCCTGTCCCACTTTTCTCCCGAATTGCGGTCCGTAGCACAATGAAAGTCTATGGATCCGCAAAAAATGCGGAAGACATGTGGAAAGGCATCCGCATATCATCCGTATTTGTGGATTCCGTTCCAGGAGGGGTGAAAAAAAAAGATGTTATTCATCCTTCCATTTTTTGCGGATCCGCAAAAAACGGATGACATATGGATACATCCTTTCCGTTTTTTACGGAAAGACGGAACGGATGTCCTGGAAAAACGGAGTTTTTTGCGGAACAACGGATCCGCAAAAAAACTGACCGTTTTCCAGGATGTGCAAAAATACAGACGTGTGAATGGGGCCTTAAAACACAAAAAAACCTACACGTATGTGGTATTGTTGTAATTGTACTGACACAGAGAATGAAGGGAACAGGTCAGTTTTTCCGCATAGAGAACGCTGTAGGGACAAAACCCATAAAACTGTGGCAGAATTGCATTTTATTTCCAATTCCATCCAATTTGGAATTTTTCCTGCTTCCCACTACATTGTATGCCATATTCAATCGTGGCACTAGAAAGTTCAATTTGTCCCGCAGAAAAAAAGGCCTCTTATGGCTATGTGAACGGAAAAATAAAAAAGTTATGGCTCTGGGAAAACGGTGGAAAAACGAAAACACAAAACCGAAAAAAACTCCAGTATCCAAGGAGTTAAACTATTGATTTGTGGGAAAAACATTTTTCCTATTTAAAGGGGTTATCAAACTAAGTTTTTTTTTTTTTAATCAGGCCCCTTCAGAGTGGCCATACCGGTGGTGGGGTTCATACTTACCTGGTCTCTGCCGCTGGGTTCCGACTTCATCATTTCACGGTTTCCTGTGCAAGTCCCTGGTCTTTGGGGATCAACATCCTGTTGACAGGCTGCAAGTGACCACTGCAACCAATCAGTGGTCACAGCAGTGACCTGTCACCTGTGCAGTACGTGATCCAGGAAAACGTATGACAGGGCTCAGGAGTAAAACAGCATGTGCATTTTAGGCCCAATGGCTATTGGCTGACAACTGTAGAGGCTCTGGGGCGAAATATTAAATGGAACTCTCGAGAAGTTACAAAATTTAGAAACTCCACCCCTCAAGGTATTAAGGAGTGGAGTGAGCATTTTGATGTCACAGGTATTTTGCAGAAATTAATGAGCAGCGGACCGTGCAAAATTGCAAGTTTTCCACAGATACGACATTTCAGTGCCCTGAGACACACACCACACTTCTTGAATTGATAGGCGGGTTCTACTACGTAGGTGCAGTTCTACTAGGTGCAGAAATACCATAAATATGAATGTAAGCTGCTGTATAAGCACATGGCTGGGCTCAGAAGGGAAGGAGCGCCATTTGGAGCACAGATTTTACTGGAATGGTTTTTGGGGCACTACATGACATTTGCAGAGCCTTAGGTGTACCTGGACAATGGAAACCCCATTTTGGAAACTACATCCCTCAATTAAAGGGGTTCTGCAGGTTTTAATATCTGATGATCTATCCTCTGGATAGATCATCAGTATCTGATCGGCGGCGGCCCGACACCCGGGGCCCCCGCCGATCAGCTGTTTGAGAAGGCAGCGGCGCTACAGGAGCGCCGCGGCCTTCTCAATGTTTACCCGCAGGCCAGTGACGTCACGACTAGTATCACTGGCCTGGGCGGGGCTAAGCTCTGTTCACATGAATGGAGCTTAGCCCCGCCCAGGCCAGTGATACTAGTCGTGACGTTACTGGCCTGCGGGTAAACACTGAGAAGGCCGCGGCGCTCCTGTAGCGCCGCTGCCTTCTCAAACAGCTGATCGGCGGGGGCCCCGGGTGTCGGGCCGCCGCCGATCAGATACTGATGATCTATCCAGAGGATAGATCATCAGATATTAAAACCTGCAGAACCCCTTTAATTTATGAAGGGCTTGAGTATTTTGATACCACGGGTGTTTTGTAGAAATTAATGAGCATGGGTCTGTGGAAAATGAAAATTGCATGTATGTGGTATTTCAGCGCTTAATATGCTGTGTCCAGCTTGTGCCATCTGAGACACACCACACCCTTTAAATTGTTAGGCTGGTTCTACTGGATACGCAAATGCCATAAATGTGGATGTGGATTTTGATGGATTGGTTTATGGGCGCCATGTTGTTTTTGAACAGCCTCTGTGATACCAGTACAGCCATTTTCTGAGAACTATACGTTTATTTTATTCTTGACGTAGCTGTGTGAGGGCTTATATTTTTACGTGATGAGTTGTCATCATCACTAGTCCTATTTTGGGGTACATATGACTTTTTGATCACTTATTTCACTTTTTGGGAACCAGGATAAAGAGAAGAAGGCAACCCTGTAATTCCTTTTTGGGTTTTGTTATTGCCTCATACACGTGCATGAAAAATGACATGTCATCTTTATTCTGCTGGTCAGTACGATTACAGAGATACCGATTTTACATATACATTTTACTTTTACACATAGAATTTTTGAAAAGAAAATCATGTTTCTACGTCGCCATTTTCTGAAATCCAGATTTTTTAAAATTTTATGGTGACAGTCTTCTTTTTTTGTAGGATGAGGTAATGTTATCATTGGTATTATTTTGGAGTACGTATGATTTTTTTGATTGCTTGATATTATGAATTTTGTGAGGCAAGGTAACAAAAAATGGCGGTTCATAGTTTTTATTTATTTATTTTTTTCACAGCAATAACCTGTTTTTTTTTTTTTTAGAGTAGTACATTATGGACGCTGTCGGTAACAGCCAGGCCCCTGTACTGATCAAGTGAGCACAGTTCTTGTGCCCATCCAATCATATACGGCGGATTGCGGGAAGTCACTTCTCACTGCACTGTACATGTAAAACTCCATTCAGACATCCGTGTGCTGTCCACATCCGTTTTTCCGCTCTACGGCCCTGCAAAAGAAATAGAGCATGTCCTATTTTTGCCCGCAATCGCGGACAAGAATAAACATTTCTATCACAGGGCCAGCCACGTGCGGTGCGCAAATTGCAGAAGTCACACGGCGGGTATTCATCTTTTGCGGATCCGCAATTTGCGCACTGCAAAACACTTGCGGACGTATGAATGGACCCTAAGGCGCATGTTGGGAAGGGGTTAACAGAGTACAAAGATTGTGCACCTATGTATAGAAAACCACAGAAAGCTCTGACTACATTTTTTGCTATCTAGTTTTGCAGTATTACTGTTTTTCCTAATAAGGGCTCATTCACATCTGCGCTTGATGTTCTGCCAAAAAGTGCGTCCAACATTTTTCCTGTCAACAAAGCAGACACCCGTTCGGCTCAATTATGTGTCAAATTTGGAGTTCTGCATTTGGATTTGGATGGTTTGGGGCATTTGGAGTTATTTTTGCTGTTCTGCTCGTCTAACAAAGCAGTATAATGGAAACTGCGAGCGCTGATGTGAACATGCCCTAAATTCCACCACCCAGAATACATGGAAACTAGTGCAAACAGAAAGGGTCAGTGTTGCCCACAGCAGCCAATCAGATTCCAGTTATCATTTTCCTGTGTTGGTTATCCAGATGAAAAAAGTGATCTGATTGGTTGCCAGGCAACATTGACACTTAAGCCAGCAGTATCTTTTGGGCAGGAGACCCAGTGTTCTTCACTATGGTAGGCCTACAATGGAGGGGGAAACACTGGCATTCTTGTAGTCTTCTCTAGTCTTAGGAGGTACACTTGCAACTAATTCCTCCTCAAAGTTCTGGAATGTATGGAATGACCAAGTGACCCTTGGAGCCCCAGAATCCAGATACTCACCCACAGGGCAGTGCCAGGAAAGCGGAGATCAGCCAGGTAAGGGCAGCTGATCTTCACATGGACTTCCCTCCTGAGGCCAGCAACTCACCTGAGGAAAGCTGCATCCAGGCGCAGATCTTATACACGGTGGCCGTGTTACAGAAGAAGAACAGGACGAAGGACACGATGCAGGCGATGATGAGCGTCATGGACAGGCCGATGAAGAAGGAGGCGGCTTTGAAGGCTCCGGAGGGAATGGAGGAGAAATCAGTGAAGCTGCCGGTGCAGGTGAGCTCTTTGGAGAAGCCGCTACCGATGCAATAGTGGAAGAGTCCGAAATAGCCGGCCTGAGGGGTGTCCACGCCGTCACCTATCCAGTAGGGCTGGATGAAGCACACGATGTTGACGATGGCGAAGCAGATGGTGAAGATCGCCCACAGCACCCCGATGGCCCGGGAGTTGCGGATGTAATTGGCGTGGTAGATCTTGGCCGCCTCCTGGGGGGACAGCATCGCTAAGCTTGGGTCTGGCATCCTGGACACCCGGAGAAGGGGACGTCGCGGAGGGGGACACTGCTGACTGACGAGACAAATCACAGCAGCGGCGGCATGGAGGAGAGAGACTGATGCTGCGAGACACAGCGCGTCATGGAGACTCCCTTTCCAAACACAGCCGACCCGTCCTCCGAATTATCTCTGCAGACCGTTAACGGTCACTGCGACCCGCAGCAGAGCTGCATCCTAATGTGTCAGGAGCAGACGGTACCACGACGAGCGGGGAGGGGAGCGGCCAAGGCAGGAACGTATGCTGGGTGTCTCAGCAGAGATGACAGGAGGGTACCAATCGCGGCGTGCACGTGACATCGCTCTTCCTCACCCCTATTGGTGCAGCGTGTGAGCGAGTCCAAGGCACGTGCTGGTGACGAGGGGGCGCGGGAAGTGTGAGGTGAGGAGATGGGCTGCCGCTAAATATAGATGCGCTCCGGCTCAGTTATAGTCTGTGAACGCTGAACCAGTCAGGATGCCAGGTTCAAAGACCTACATTACCCACTTACCTTCAAGCCAGGAATTGGTGATAATGGAATTTGACATCCACTTTTGAGGAGGTCCTTTCCAGGTTAGAACAGAAATCTGATAGGGCCCTATAGCAAAACTCTGTGCCCTACCCAGTTTCCCAAACTAATGAGTTTACCTCTTTTTTTTATTAAGTGGAAGAAATTTTAATGAAAAAAAAGACATCTGGCCTTACCTGCTTTATCCAATTTCTGTCAGAAAAAGTAAAATAGGTTCTCCATAAATATGGCGCTGATTCTGAATACATTACTCAATGTATTCACACCAGAGGAATGGCATCTGGTGATAAGCCTCCTGGTTCCCTTCTACAGTATTACAAAGCTGTCTGACTGCAACCACCACAAGGGGGAGCCCACTACACAGGAATTTAGGTTGTAATGGTTTTGTAACTGGTGTTTGAGGCTACGAAACTCTGTATCACTATGTTTATTATATATCCATATTGGCACAGAATTGCTCAGTTCTTATGTTGGCCTGCCTGCTTGCCAAAATAAGAATTGCAGCTTCAATATCCTGGGTCTCTTCCAGGGGCGGACTGGGAACTTAAAGGGGTTCTCCGGGAATTAAGAAAATGAAAATACCTAAATATTACTTTATTATAAATATATTCCCAAATATCTTTCATAAATTAGAATGGCTAGTTTTGTCTGGGGAGCAATCATTAGGGGAAATAAAATGGCACACAAAACCTGTCCTAATCACACAGGAGGACACAGCCACATCCCCACCTCCTCTCTGTACTTGATGTCTTCTCATGAGTTCCATTTCTACAGAGATTCAGCTGAAGATGTTATCAGCTGTATTCAGGATCATAATCCCTGGCAAGTAGAACAGAGAGGAGGAGGCGTCTCTTTACTTCAGTGTTGTTAAGTAATTCGTCCTCCTGTGTGATTAGGACAGGTTTTGTGTGTACTAACAAGACGGCGGCCATTTTATTTCTCCTAATGATTGCTCTCTAGACAAAACAAGCCATTATAACTAATGAAAGGTATTTGGGAATCTATTTATAATAAAGTAATATTCGCATATTTTCATTTTCTTAATTCCTGGAGAACCCCTTTAAAGTGGCCTTGTTTTGTAGTTGGGTCCAAATTGATGGAAGGCGGGGCCAGCAATACCATATTGTGGCACATTATACCACCACAACTAGTGGCGTAACTACAGGGGAAGCAGCTGCTTCGGGGCCCGGGCTGACAAGGGGCCCGGCAGCGTGTCAGTGAAGTTTTTTAATTATTTAATAATTAATACAGTTTTTCAGGCCAGGCCCCTTCATATACAGTGCTATGACATAGGGGCCCGCACCCGGCTTGCTGTTGTCCATCATCAGACATCATCCATCCATTTAACGCCACCCCCGCCACAACCATCTTCCCCAAATGCCCCTTCCCCCACGCACCCGCCCGCGATTCATCTTACTGTGACAGACAGAATAGCCAAGCCGGTAAGGCCGCGCCCTGTTTCCATCAGGCCTGCCCACCAAGTTCCTTCTCACCACAGGAGGATGGACTGGAGCGGCAGTGTGAGAAACAGCGCGCCAGGGAAGAGGAGCGGCACAGCAGCGCACAGTAACTGGGATTTTCAGGTATGTCTGTGCCCGCTGCCTGTGCCTTGCCCTTGTCAGCGCAACCCCTGTGAGGCCCATTCACTTCTAGCTATGCCCCTGACCACAACAGAGTCACATTCCACAGTCCATCACAAAATACTGCCAGCAGCACAAAATACATCCCCAAAAACCTCCAGTGGCTGGCAGTGAGGAGGACCCTGGTGGCCCCTTGGGCCAATGAGAAGTCCTGCATCTAAAGGCTTTAATAACCGAGATCGACATTATTATTATCGGCACCTATAACACAATGGGCGCCTATCCTAGCGATATGCCCCCATTATCTGTCATGAGACAACCCCTTTAAGGGAGAGGGCAGTGCTTATATCATATGAACCAACAGGTCTTTCCCTTGTAATCTATATATGCCTGTTGCTACTGCTGATACTTTTTTATATTATGTGTAATATTGAAATAATAAAGTGTTATCTTTTTATATACCGTTTTTCTGTGTATTTCTTTTGTTGGAGAGCTACTAAGTCTGTACAGTAAATGCACTCAATACTTGGTTGGGGCTCCTTTTGCACGAATGACTGCATCAATGCAGCATGGCATGGAGGCGATCAGCCTGTGGCACTGCAGAGGTGATATGGAAGCCCAGGTTGCTTTGATAGCAGCCTTCAGCTCGTCTGCATTGTGGGGTCTGGTGTCTCTCATCTTCCTCTTGACAATACCCCATAGATTCTCTATGAGGTTTAGGTCAGGTGAGTTTGCTGGCCAATCAAGCAGTATTACTGAAGTTATTAAACCAGGTATTGGTCCTTTTGGTGTAGGAAGGTGCTGAGTCCTGCTGGAAATCAGCATTTTCATAAAGCTTGTCAGCAGAGGGAAGCATGAAGTGCCCTAAAAGTTCCTGGTAGACGGCTGCACTGACTTTGCACTTGATATAACACAGTGGACCAACACCAGCAGATGACATGGCTCCCCAAACCATCACTGACTGTGGAAACTTCATACTGGACATCAAGAAGCTTCCTCCAGACTCTGGGACCTTGATTTCCAAATGAAATGCAAAAATTGCTTTCATCTAAAAACAGGACTTTGGACCACTGAGCAACAGTCCAGTCCTTTTTCTCCTTAGCCCATGTAAGGCACTTTAGACGTTGTCTATTGGTCATGAGTGGCTTGACACTAGGAATGCGACAATTGTAGCCCATGTCCTGGATACATCTGTGTGTGGTGGCTCTTGATGCACTGACTCCAGCCGCAGTCCACTCCGTGTGAATCTCCCTCAAATTCTTGAATGGCCTTTTCTTAACAATGCTCTCAAGGCTGCAGTTTTCCCTGTTGTGTGGGCACCCTTTTCTACCACACTTTTTCCTTTCATTCAACTTTCCATTAATATGCTTGGATACAGCACTCTTGCCTCTTTAGCACTGACCTTTTGTGGCTTACCCTCCTTGTGAGGTGTGTCAATGACTGTCACCTGGACAACTGTCAATTCAGCAGTCTTCCCCATGATTGTGTAACCTAGTGAGCCAGAATGAGGGACCATTTAAAGGCTTAGGAAACCTTTGCAGGTGTTGTGTGTTGATTAGCTGATTAGAGTGTAGCACCATGAACCTACAATATTCACCTTTTTTACAATACTCTAATTTTCTGAGACACTGTAATTGTAAAAGTATAAATATAACTACTCAACATATTGTTAAATAACCTGAGACACCATGTAACCAAGCAGGTTTTTAAAAATGCTTAGGCTACTTTCACACTTGCGTTTATAGGATCCGTTTGTGAGATCCGTCACAGGCTCTCATGAACGGTCCAAAACTGATCAGTTTTTCCCTAATGCATTCTGAATGGAAAAGGATCCATTCAGAATGCATCAGTTTACTTCAGTTCAGTCTCCATTCCGTTTTGGAGGCGGACACTAAAACGCTGCCTGCAGCGTTTTGGTGTCCGCTTGATGGAAACTGATCCAAACGGATCCGTCATGACTCACAATGTAAGTCAATGAGGACGGATCCGTTTTGTCTGACACAACAGAAAATGGATCCGTCCTCCATTGACTTTCAATGGAGTTCATGATGGATCCGTCTTGGCTATGTAAAAGATAATACAAACTGATCCGTTCAGAACGGATGCAGACGTTTGTATTATCATGACGGATCCGTTCGTGAGAGCCTGGACGGGTCTCACAAACGGATCCTGCAAACGCAAGTGTGAAAGTAGCCTTATTTTGTCTTCTGCCTGGATGTCTGACACCGTTTTCCCATGGTTAGTGTGTCGATGTGTGGTTTTATAAAACAACGTTGAGGTTGTTATCAGTGATGTGTGATCTGTGCTTAGTCTTGTTTAGATTTATTAATGTCTGTTTCCACAGGTCGGTGCTCCCAAACATGGACAAAACATGGGCAGCATGAAGAGCAGTGGCATCAAAGAAGGGGGCAGTATACCGTAAAAGTCCTTGATTTTAGCATCCTGGAACTTTGCTCTCAGTCCACTATCGCTATGAATGTTTATTAAGTCTACCTGAAGGTGATGGGATGCACTGTCGACATTGGCGGTCAAAGTATTAGTAAAGATAGCAAAGCTTGAGTGTTGTGTTCTAAAGTCAGAGAAGTGCCGATCAAACTCATTACTTAACTGTCTTATTTTGTAGCCAAACAAATGCATGAAAAAGGAACCGAAGCTGAGATACGCTAACAAACAGGAAATTGGGAAAGATTGTCTTAGCCCAGTTGGGACTTCCATAGGTGAAGTCAGGGGCGTTGCTAAGCTAAAACATTCGGGGCCTGGGCCCCTGATGTTTCCTCCCAGGCCCCAAATGTTCTGCTTGCCAGCTAGGTACAATTGTATTGCCATCCTCAGGACGGTAATACAATTGAATTTAAACCACTGCAAGAGCTGAAGGACCTGTGGTGACATCACAGGTCTTGTGATCAGTGCAGTAGCTGAGAAGGACCTGCGATGATGTCACTGGTCACATGTCATCATGTGACCAGTGCAGGAGAGGCTCCACAGTGAAGAGAAGTCCTGAGAAGAAGCTGTGGTGATATCTGTACATGAGAAGAGGTAAGTGAAGGGAGAGGCAGAGTAATGCTGGGAATTGTAGTTATTTAACTGGGACTGTATGTTAGGGCTTAGGAGAGGGATGTTATTTACATGGGACTGAATTTTGGAGGGGGCTGAGGGAGAGGGTGATGTTATTTCCATGGGACTGAACGTTGGAGGGGGCTGTGGGAAGGGGTGATGTGATTTTCATGGGACAGTATATCATACCTCCCAACTGTCCCGGATCCAGCGGGACAGTCCCGGATTTCAGTGGCTGTCCCGGTATGTGGGAGGTATGTCCCGCTTTCTGGCAGCTGTCTCTGTGTCCGTAGGACAAATCAGCCTCCCAGAGAGCTGGTGACTCATTTTGGCACTTTTTATACAGTCTTTTAGTCACAAGCCCTCCCAGAAGTTCAATCTCTTGATTATCATAGACACAATGGGAAGAGCCTCTCTCCATGCCACTACTGTTGTTAGGAAATCGGAAGCGGAGGTAGCTCGGCCTGAAGCTTGTCTGTGCTTCTCTCTAAGGAGCAAGTTCCAGAAGCTGTTGAGCCAATCACAGGGCAAGCATCTATAGAAGCCTCGCAAGAGTTGTACGTCACTGGCAAGTCCTCACTAGATTGTCCGTTCTTTAGTGTCTGAGGGAAGCATCTTGCAGCGACCATGTCCCAGAGAAGGTACAGAGACAAAAATGATCATGAGGCGTGTCAGCACGTCCTGCTGGTTCTTTGGACCTTGTAAGATCCACATAAAATGATGTGGCAGGGCATTGAGTTTAACACATGATTTAGACAGACTGAGCATGTGTGACCAACACTGGACAGATTAAGTGAAAGTTCTGAGAAGGAATCAATAACACAAGAGGAGCACCATAAAAATGATGTAACAAAGATATCTAGAGACAGGAGCATTTTTTAATGATTCCATGGAGAAATTATCTTTCATCTGATCTAATGGGGAAAATGACCGCAATTCCCCTAATCAAATTGAAAACCTTCTTACCCTGTATACCTGTTTGCTGGTTTGTTGCTGATACATGAACTTGTAAAACAAGGACAAAAGACAAGACACAGACAAATGGATGTGTGGATCAAAAAAACATGAGAACTACTAGCCAGGTTAGGACTAAGAAAATCACAAAAACCAGGGAGGAGGTCAACCATGAGAAGGATGAAGGGTTTCCCAGGATTTTACTACTGATGACCTGTCCTCGTGAGCCTGCCTATTGCGTTAAGGGTTTAATTTGCTTTTGACCAGGTCGAAAGCGAGACAAGATGATTTCTGATAGTGAGCTATTATGACTTTACTTACCAAAAAAATATAAAGAAAATGAGAGAATGGGCATGGGAAGGTATCTGCGGTATCTGGTCATTCAGAAGGACTCAGGCAGGATATTTCCTTATATTGCAAGAAGCGATAGAAAACATACAGTATATTTATATACAGGGATCCAAAGTCCCAGTTCACCATATGTGGTATATGGAGCCATCGGAAGGGCCACTGCAAAAAAACTGGAGATATCTCAGGAAAAAGTGTATGTAATCTGAAGGGAACCTTATACCACGCTCAATTTTAGCACCAATTAAAGGGAACCTGTCATCAACTTTATGCTGACCTTACTGAGGGCAGCATAAAATAGTGACAGAAATGCTGATTTCAGCGGTGTGTCACTCATGAGCTAAAAGTAAGTCGTTGCTGAGAACCAGCATCATAATCATTGTAGCACAGGCCTTGAAAAGAGTCAAATCTCCCTGAGAAGAGTCATGGTTATCCCTAATCCCATGCTCTCCCCGCCCTTCTTCTGATGGTTGGCAGTTCTCTTCTAGAGAGAAAGGGAGAAAACTAGGTAGGAGACTGTCAGTCATCAGCAGGTGGGCAGGGAGAGCAAGAATTCATGAATAACCATGACTCTTCTCAAACAGATTTGACTCTTTTCAAGGCCTATGCTGCAATGATTATGATGGTGGTTCTTGGCAACCACTTACTTTTAGCTCACGAGTGACACACCGCTGAAATCAGCATTTCTGTCACTATTTTATGCTGCCCTCAGTGAGGTCAGCATAAAGTTGATGACAGGTTCCCTTTAAAGTCTATGGGACTATTCACATGGCTGTTTTTTTATGGCCAGTGAATAGCGGCTGTAAAAAAAATAGGACATGTCATATTTTTGACCGTTTTCATAGCTAGATGAACCCCATTGAAATCAATGGAACCGTTTTTAACAGACGCTTACAGGAGTGCACCAGTCTAACAGCCTTTAAAAATGAGTATACTACTGCGATATGGCATTTTAGGGGTTAAAAAATCACTCACCTCATCCACGCGCAGAGGCAGTAATTCCTCTCCTGATTGAAAAGCACCTGCCAAAGGGCCTGTGCTCAGCATGATGACGTCACCTCACAATCATGCTGGGAGCATTCAGTGACGTTACCACGCTTAGAGCAGTTCCTTCAGCAGGTCCTTTTCAATCCACAGAAGAGACACTGCCTCAGTGAGGGCAAGTGGATGAGGTAAGTAATTTTTTTTTGTTAAAAAGGAACATTACAGCTGGGGGCCTCTATGGGGGACATTATTACTGCTGGGGCCACTATGGGGGACATTATTACTGCTGGGGCCACTATGGGGGACAATGGATGCACAAATGGTTGAAAAATGGCCATGAAAAACTGACAGTGAGTCAGTTCCCCATAGTGGTCCCAGCAGTAATAAAGTCCCCTATAGTTTTTTTTAACAGAGGCAGTTGCTCCCCTCTTGATTGAGAAGGACCTGCGCTAAGCGTGGTGATGTCACCACGTGCACCCAGCATGATCAAACGTAACAACATCCCGCTGAGCGCAGGTCCTTTGGCTGGTCCTTCACAATCAAGAGAGGAGTGACTGCTTCTACACTTGCAAGTGGATGAGATCATTTTTTTAAAGAGGCTCTGTCACCTGTCTCAGGTGTACCATACTAGATATATAGGCAGGTAGGGCTCCAAAGCAGTGGTTCTCAACTCCAGTCCTCGGGACCCACCTGCCAGTCAGGTTTTCAGGATTTCCTTAGTTTAGACCAGCTGATATAATTAGCGTCCATCCATCAGGACTTACCACAGGTATTCATTCTGTGGGATATTCCTAAATCCTGACTGGCAGGTGGGTCCCGAGGACTGGAGTTGAGAACCACTGCTCCAAAGGGTGATCAGAAACATACCTTTCTTTCCTTTATTCCAGGTCCGGTTACACTGTAAAATCCACTTTTATAAATATGCAAATGAGGCACCGGAGCACTCGGAGGCGTGCTTATTCCTTCTGAGCACCGCATCTCCGACGCCTTCTTGCCTGTTAGTGCCACCCTACTATTAATAAAAACGCCCCCATTACTTTGAGTGACAGGGCTAGACTCACCGGTCTAGCGCCGAGATCCCACACGTGCGCTCTGCGTTGTATGTCGTCGCATGCGCACTACACTTGCACTGTCACTCGGCAAGTCCGATTCTTTTAGTGCGCATGCGCTGTCATACATCAGAGAGCGGACGCACGGGATCTCAGCGCTAGGCCGGTGAGTCTAGCGCTGTCACTCAAAGTAATGGGGGCGTTTTTATTAATAGCAGGGCGGCACTAACAGGCAAGAGGGCGTCGGAGATGCGGTGGTCAGAAGGATTAAGCACGCCTCCGAGTGCTCCGGTGCCTCATTTGCATATTTATAAACGTAGATTTTACAGTGTAACCGGACCTGGAATAAAGAAAAGAAAGGTATGTTTCTGATCACCCTTTGGAGCCCTACCTGCCTATATATCTAGTATGATACACTTGAAACAGGTGACAGAGCCTCTTTAACCCCTAAAAGGCCATATTGAACTACCATACCCATTTTTAGCGACCAAAAATAGGACATGTCCTAGTTTTTGACAGTCGCAAAGGCTTATAAGCTTTAATTGGTACTAAAAATAGCTGTGTGATGGCCGCAACTCAAATGGCCATCAAACGGCCATGTTCGTGTGCATGTAGCCTTAATTCACATTTTCAAAGATTTAGATATGTTAATCATAAATATATTTTATGTTCTATCAATTTAAGGCATTTATTTATGAAAATCAGTGACAAGCAGGGTGTTCCAGAGAAAATCACTTCTCACCTCTCCTGTGTTCTCTCCTGTCTCTCATACTATAAACAGTGATAATCAGGGTGTTCTAGTGGTAATAGATAATCAGTTCTCACCTCTCCTGTGTTCTCTCCTGTCTCTCATACTATAAACAGTGATAATCAGGGTGTTCTAGTGGTAATAGATAATCAGTTCTCACCTCTCCTGTGTTCTCTCCTGTACTTATACTATAAACAGTGATAAGCAGGGTGTTTTAGAGGTGAAAGATAATCAGTTCTCACCTCTCCTGTGTCTATTTAGTGTTGCTTCTCCCACCATGCTGTGCAGTATATACTTTCTGTTGTGTCTGTGGTCGTTTGGTGTGTGTTTCTCTGTGGAGATCCCATTGCTGCCATTATATTCAGGACAGTTAAGTGTCTCCTTTCCCTTTCGTTTATTCGTGTATATCTTCCCTGTGTTTTGGTCTTTGGACCTGAGGGGACACTACTGTTCGTCCAGGTTGGTGGAGGAACAGTTTGTCTCATTCCAGTCACTGGCTTCAGGGACAGTTAGGGTCCCAGGTTTCCAGCGTATGAACTTTCCTACATTCTAGGCCTGTTCATACTGTTAGTAAGCCAGGACTGGAGTCAGGATTTCAATAGGAGGTGACCATCTGCCTTCACTAGTTCCAGGCCTAATCCCATTTCCTTCCCCCCCTCTTCTTCCTGCGCTTGGTGTGGAATATCCCCCCCACACCAGAGCGTGACACAGGGTGTTGTAGTGATGATATATAGTCAGTTCTCACCTCTCCTGTGTTCTCTCCTGTCCTTATACTATAAACAGTGATAATCAGGGTGTTCTAGTGGTGATAGATAATCATTTCTCACCTCTCCTGTGTTCTCTCCTGTACTTATACTATAAACAGTGATAAGCAGGGTGTTCTAGTGGTGATATATAATCAGTTCTCACCTCTCCTTATACTATAAACAGTGATAAGCAGGGTGTTCTAGTGGTGATATATAATCAGTTCTCACCTCTCCTGTGTTCTCTCCTGTCCTTATACTATAAACAGTGATAATCAGGGTGTTCTAGTGGTGATAGATAATCATTTCTCACCTCTCCTGTGTTGTCTCCTGCCCCTTATACTATAAACAGTGATAAGCAGGGTATTCTAGTGGTGATATATAATCAGTTCTCACCTCTCCTGTGTTCTCTCCTGTACTTATACTATAAACAGTGATAAGCAGGGTGTTCTAGTGGTGATAGATAATCAGTTCTCACCTCTCCTGTGTTCTCTCCTGTCCTCATACTATAACAGTGATATCAGGGTGTTCTAGTGGTAATAGATAATCCCCTCCTGTGTTCTCTCCTGTCCTTATACTATAAACAGTGATACGCAGGGTGTTCTAGTGGTGATATATAATCAGTTCTCACCTCTCCTGTCCTTATACTATAAACAGTGATAAGCAGAGTGTTCTAATGGTGATATATAATCAGTTCTCACCTCTCCTGTGTTCTCTCCTGTCCTTATACTATAAACAGTGATAAGCAGGGTCTTTTACAGGTGATAGTATCAGTTCTCACCTCTCCTGTGTTCTCTCCTGTTATTATAATATAAACAGTGATAAACAGTATGTTCTAGTGGTGATAGGTAATCAGTTCTCACCTCTCCTGTCTCTTATACTATAAACAGTGATAATCAGTGTGTTCTAGTGGTGATATATAATCAGTTCTCACCTCTCCTGTGTTCTCTCCTGTCCTCATACTATAAACAGTGATAAGCAGGGTGTTCTGGAGGTGATATATAGTCAGTTCTCACCTCTCCTGTGTTCTCTCCTGTCCTTATACTATAAACAGTGATAAGCAGTGTGTTCTAGTGGTGATAGGTAATCAGTTCTCACCTCTCCTGTCTCTTATACTATAAACAGTGATAAGCAGGGTGTTCTGGAGGTGATATATAATCAGTTCTCACCTCTCCTGTGTTCTCTCCTGTCTCTTATACTATAAACAGTGATAATCAGTGTGTTCTAGTGGTGATATATAATCAGTTCTCACCTCTCCTGTGTTCTCTCCTGTCCTTATACTATAAACAGTGATAAGCAGTGTGTTCTAGTGGTGATAGGTAATCAGTTCTCACCTCTCCTGTCTCTTATACTATAAACAGTGATAAGCAGGGTGTTCTGGGGGTGATATATAATCAGTTCTCACCTCTCCTGTGTTCTCTCCTGTCTCTTATACTATAAACAGTGATAATCAGGGTGTTCTAGTGGTGATATATAATCAGTTCTCACCTCTCCTGTGTTCTCTCCTGTCCTTATACTATAAACAGTGATAAGCAGGGTGTTCTAGAGGTAACAGATAATCAGTTCTCACCTCTCCTGTGTTCTCTCCTGTCTCTTATACTATAAACAGTGATAATCAAGGTGTTCTAGTGGTGATATATAATCAGTTCTCACCTCTCCTGTGTTCTCTCCTGTCCTCATACTATAAACAGTGATAAGCAGGGTGTTCTAGAGGTGATATATAATCAGTTCTCACCTCTCCTGTGTTCTCTCCTGTCCTTATACTATAAACAGTGATAAGCAGTGTGTTCTAGTGGTGATAGATAATCAGTTCTCACCTCTCCTCTGTTCTACCATGCCCCTTAATTTAGGTATCTTCATGCTTCTCCAAGGCCGTAGTTACAATGTCTGAAACTGTGCAGTTCATGATCCGTCGTAAAGGTCAGAGGAGGAAGTTCACTATTGGACAGACAGCATTAAAGGTGTTGTCTAGGAATAAGTAACTTTTCAAAGGTGCCCACAGCCTGTCTCTGCTAAGGAAAGCATTCGCTGCCACTTCAGTCCTGTGTGCTGGCTCCCAAGTGTCCATGTTCTGGTCCCCTGCATGGGCATGAGCATCTACTCTGCTGCAGGAAATAATTGGAGCATAGCTATAACTCATAGCGTTCCTATTACCTAGTGTAAGAAAAATAAAACAGCAGCATAAATAGCAATATTTAAAGGTATGTATAGTAGCACCACATCAGACTACCCACATTATAGCAAAAGCTACTGTATTGGTATTTCCCATAAAAAGGTAAAATGTTCTTGCACCTGATTGGGCCCCCTTAACTTCTGTTCCCCATAGCTAGTGTAAAGGCTTCTATGGCTATAGTTGTACCCATGGCAGCTACATATTTTAAATGTTTCTTTTGTTCAAAGTTAAACTTGCAGAGGATTCACTGCATTTCCAGGACATAAATTATATTGCTTTTCTAAGGAGGAATGTATAGATTTCGTACAATTTGTGCATAACAGTTTCTGGATTTCAGAAATTTTATACCAATAAATAGGGTTTAAGTTCTATTTAACCTCTTCCCGGCATCCACTGTACATGTACATGTACACGTACATGGCGCCCGGTCTGGAGCGGAGCAAGCACCATAGCTGCTAGGTACCTGCTGTATCATACAGCAGACACCCGTGGGTAATGTCCGTGATCGATGATAATGCCGACCACAGACATTTAACCCCTCAGATACTGTGGTCAGATGTGACCACAACGTCTAAGAGGGTGGGTAAGGAATGTCTCCCCCTGGCAGAGATCAGGGAAGGTGTTCCTTGTAAGTAATTAGCCTGAGCCTGTACTAGACTTCCATTATTACTGTTCAGGCCAGCAGGTGGCAGCCCTGAACTGTAATATAATGATTTCTGCATAGAGTGTACTAGACTTCCATTATTACTGTTCAGGCCAGCAGGTGGCAGCACTGAACTGTAATATAATGATTTCTGCATAGAGTAACTGTCATTATTCTATACAAATTGCAATCTGATGATTGCAATTGAGGTGTCCAATTGAAGACCTATCAACAAAAAGTAAAAACAAGGTTTGAAAAATATAAAAAAAATGGGAAAATCCAAATCACCCCCCATTCCCCAAAATCAAAATAAATAATCTATTAAAAAATAACATCATGGGCATCACCACGTGCTAAAATGCCTGTACTATTAAAGGGGTTCCCCGAGTTATATTGATGACCTATCAGGATAGGTCATCAATATCAGATTGGCGAGGGTCGGACACCTGGCACCCCCACCGATCAGATGGTTGAAGAGGAGGCGCGCGCCGTGTCAGCGCTGCCTCCTCTTCACTGTTTACATGCTGGCCATAATGGGGGTAGTGGTGAGTAGGTGTAATTACACCTAACTGCCCCATTCATTTCAATGGGAAGAATCGCTTCCATACAAGGCTTGAGAAAGACTCAAGCCTGCTGAGCCAAAACGTCGCACTGTATTAAGATGCCTTAATAAAGAACCACTTGTTTTTGGAAACGGCTGGAGTGCTGTGGATCTCTACATTTTGTTTTCTATCCTGAGGATAGGTCATCAATATATATAACTCGGAGAACCCCTTTAAATTATAAAAAAAACTTATCCCATACGGTGCATGACTTAATGAAAGTTAATACACACTCCAAAATGGTATTAGTAAAGACTGCAGATCGTCCCACAAAAAATAAGCCCCAACACATCTCCATAGACACAACCATAAAAAAAGTTATGAGGATCAGAATATGGCAATGAAAGGAATCAATTTTTTCAAGTTTTTTATTTTTTTTCAGTATTAAAATGCAAGAAAAACTATACATATGTGGTATCGCTATAATCATACTGACTTGGAGAATGAAGAGCACAAGTTTTAACACATAGTGAAAACCATAAAAACAACACCCATAAAACTGGCAGGATTGCATTTTATTTTTCAAACACCACCCCATTTGGAATTTTTTTCCCGCTTCCCACTAAATTGGATGCAATATTAAATGTTGGCTTTAGAAAGTACAACTTGCCCCTCAAAAATCAAGCCCTTATATGGCTATGTGAGTGGAAAAAAAAAAAAGTTATGATTCTCTTGGAAGGCAGGGAGCGAAAAACAAAAACGCAAAAATGGAAAATCGCTGTGTCAGGAAAGGGTTAAGAAGCCTGATTACTTACATAATAGAAAGAAAAAACCCAAAGTTAGCACTACAGTGAATTTGTTGTTACTAAATTATTGGCCATTTTTGAATGAGTAGCAGTTGGAGTCGAGTGTGATAAAATGCAGGTGTCGGAGTCAGAACTTACAGACTCAACAGCCCTGTATCTGCATAAATAGGTCCTGAGAATGTGATAATGCTGGTATATTTCATATCTCTTTTTACTATGGTGGATTAAAACCCTGATAAAATCTTAGCAATTGGGATCTTTGTGCTGAATAATAATATTTGTTAAAGGGGTTGTCCAAGTTATGGAAAAAAATATAGCACTGTAAATCTGATGGGCAGCAATATATAACTAAGTTCAGCAAGTTTTAGGCAAAAAAAATCTATATTTCCTCATTTCCCTGGTTCTCTTCTGGCCTTTGTTTACATGCAGTAATAACAATCTCTGCCCCTCCCCCCTCCCCCTTCTCTGTAAAGGCAGTGAATATAAGTGCTGTGAGTACATGTCTGCCCTCTGGGATACTCAGCAGCATGTTGTTTATGTAGGACTACAAGTCCCAGCTGTACAATGACACTGCTGATACACACAGGAAATTCTCCCTACCTGTTCTTGTACAATACAATTCTTCTATAGCTCCTTGCCCAGCATTTGTCTCCTCTCACTGCTGCAGCTACTATTTGTTGTAAAGTCTTGAGCCCTAAGTGTGTTCTGGCTGAAGGGGTTAATGTTTTATCTGAAGGAATCCAGGGAGAGAGCAGATAGCAGCCCGGCAAAGAAAGGGGGCGTGGCCAGTGACGTCTCGTGTACAGACTGTTATCTGAACTCTGAGGCTTGTGAACGAAACATCACAGAGCAGAGAGATAAGGTGACATCACAGGTCATGTGACCCTCAGTCAACTCTGAGAAACCAGCAGCTTTAGAAACACAAAGTATATGGGAAAGTTGTTATACCTGACAAGTTAGAAACATATAAAGAACAAAAAAATAACTTGGACAACCCCTTTAATGTGAAAGGGAAGGTCTTCATTGGAAACAGAAGATTTATATATGTCTCCATATTCCATCCCTTTGATCTGTTTCCTATCCAATCCATTTACTTTACGTATCATATACACACCTTCCAGTCCTTCATATTCCTCAGGAGTAATATACAACTCTTGCAGATACTTATACTGTATGTGGAAATAGGTTATAGATAACAAAGAGGTGACAAAGCAATATACATGAAATGAAGATGCAATTACAAATTACATGAAGGACACAAACACACAGAGCTATTTTTTCTGCCTTCCCTGGATACTATGCAAATGTTACCAGTAATGTGTATGTTTATATAATATATTTTTTTTTTCACTAATTCAGTTCAAAAAGTGAAACGCATATATTCATATAGTCATTACAAACAGAGTGAACTTTTTCAAGTGTTTATTTATGTTAATGTTGATGATTATGGCTTACAGCCAAGGAAAACCCAAAATTCATCATCTCAGAAAAATAGAATAATTAACCCAAAACACCTGCAAAGCCTTTAAAAAAGGTCCTTTAGTGTGGTTCAGTAGGCGACACAATCATGGGGAAGACTGCTGACTTGACAGATGTCCAGAAGGCTGTCATTGACACACTCCGTAAGGAGGGTAAGCCACAAAAGGCGATTGCTAAAGAAGCTGGCTGTTCACAGAGAGCTATATCAAAGCATATTAATGGAAAGTTGAGTGGAAGGAAAAAGGATGGTAGAAAAAGGTGCACAAGCAACAGGGAGAACCGCAGCCTTGATAGGATTGTTAAGAAAAGGCCTTTCCTAAATTTGGGGGAGATTCACAAGGAGTGGACTGCTGCTGGAGTCAGTGCTTCAAGAGCCACCACACACAGACGTATCCAGGACATGGGCTACAAGTATCACATTCCATGTGTCAAGCCACTCATGACCAATAGACAACACCAGAAGCGTCTTACCTGGGCCAAGGAGAAAAAGAACTGGACTGTTGCTCAGTGGTCAAAGGTGTTGTTTTCAGATGAAAGTAAATTTTACATTTCATTTGGAAATCAAGGTCCCAGAGTCTGGAGGAAGAGTGGAGAGGCACTCAATCCAAGCTGCTTGAGGTCTAGTGTGAAGTTTCCACAATCAGTGATGGTTTGGGGAGCCATGTCATCTGCTGGTATAGGTCCACTGTGTTTTATCAAGACCAAAGTCAGTGTAGCCGTCTACCAGGAAATTTTAGAGCACTTAATGCTTCCCTGCCAAGCTTTTTGGAGATGGAATTTTTATTTTCCAGCAGGACTTGGCACCTGTCCACACTGCCATAAGTACCAATACCTGGTTTAATAACCACAGTATCACTGTGGTTGATTGGCCAGCAAACTTGTCTGACCTTAACCCCATAGAGAATCTATGAGGTATTGTCAAGAGGAAGATGAGAGACACCAGACCCAACAATGCAGACGAGCTGAAGGCTGCTATCAAAGCAACCTGGGCTTCCAGAACACCTCTGCAGTGCCACAGGCTGATTGCCTCCATGCCACGCCGCATTGATGCAGTCATTCATGCAAAAGGAGCCCCAACCAAGTATTGAGTGCCTTTACTGTACATACTTTTCATTTGGCCAACATTTCTGTGTTTAAAAAAAAAATACAGTTGGTCTAATAAATTATTCTACTTTTCTGAGATAATGACTTGGCTGTAAGCCATAATCATCAACATTAACAGAAATAAACACTTGAAAAAGTTCACTCTGTTTGCAATGACTCTATATAATATATGTGTTTCACTTTTTGAATTGAATTACTGAAAAAAAAAACCTTTTTGATGATATTCTAATTTATTGAGATGCACTTGTATATATTTCATGGTGGTGCGCTGTGCCCACCGCCATCCCGCCAGACTCCTCTACCCCTGCAGGCTGCAGCCTGGCTGCTAGTCCTTTTCCTATGTCCCATAAGGTGCACAAGCTCCTCGGTCCTAAAGAGCCAGCACACCTGTACACAATCTGCACTTGCCAATGGCTCTAGCCTCTGAACAATATACGTAGGTCTTTTTAGCTTCCTACTGTAGATCCTGCAAAGGTGCTATAATCAGTTTGTCTATTTGTGTACCAACTTTTGCCTAATTTCTGGATTCTGACACTTTGCTGACTTCCTTAAGCTTTGGAATGTTTCACAGATTTGCACAAACTCTGCCCACCATGACCTCAGCCAATTATTGACTATGAATTTACCTGTTCCCTCGATGACCTGGCACCGATGTGTCTCTGTATGACTCCCATGCGTCAGCAGCCAACCACATGGAGACCACTCTAAGATATATAGCGGCCTGGTACATTTCCTGCAAGGAAGAACATATCCCTTTATAGGGGTTAAAGGTTGAATATCCGGGAACTGCCAAGATAACAAGATAACACCTTTAGGTGTAGCCCATAGCCAAAACTACCAGCTACAAATATTTATATTCACGTGTATAAAGTCTGCGGTGATATATTTATATACATACATAGAATGCACACGTTATATAACTTAGTCTGTTTCGGAGGTACTTGCTGTTCTTCCAGGGATGGCAGGGAAAGAGTGACAGTCCCAGAGCTTTACCTGGCCTATATGTTCTGTGTCTTAGCCCACTCCATGAACTCCACCCTATGACTACCTAAATACTGTACCTTATAGTGTGCTGGCCAAGAAGGTTTTTCGTCTGCTTTTCCACCAGCTTTACAATGTATCCTTCCTGTGCTGAGGACCTAAATAGATTTTAAGGAAATGTGTCAACCATAAATTTTATCTGCCAGTTAAAACCAGATATCAGCACATATCTTTTTTTCTAATCTGTTTTTATTTTCTGATCACAATTTCATATCAAAAAGTGATATTTAAGGCTTTCTCCAGAATATTAAATAAATTGAGGTGAGAGAAATCAAGGGTGACAGAAGTACTGGGATATATATTATACCTACAGGATTTTTATGTTATCCCATTATAAATCTATGGGCATTAATATGGAGATTATGGCCCATTTTTTGCATGTAAAGCAGTTTGTCTTCTTTGAAAGGTGTTTGATATGTTTGACGTCAGGGCCAGTCAAGTTCTTCCACACCAACTCACCCAACCATGCCTTTATGGACCTTGCATTGTGTATTAGAGCACAGTCATGCAAGCATGCTTTAGACTGCTTCATCTGAAACTAGACATTGGGCGTTTTTGTTTTGTTTTTACTGTGTATTTAACCCTTTCTATCCCAGGCCAGTTTTCACCTTCCTGCCCAGGCCATTTTTTGAAAATCTGACATGTGTGACTTTATGTGGTAATAACTTTGGAACACTTTTAACTATCCAGGCCATTCTGAAATTGTTTTCTTGTGACACATTGTACTTCACGACAGTGGTATTGAGTCACTATATTTTCCTTTATTTATAAAAAAAATCCCAAGTTTACAAAAAATTTGGAAAAATTCACAATTTTCTAAATCTGAATTTCTCTACTTTTAAGACAGATAGTAATGCCTCATAAAATAGTTATCATTCCCCATATGTCTACTTTATGTTGGTATCATTTTGTAAATATCATTTTATTTTTTTAGGATGTTAGAAGGCTTAGAAGTTTAGAAGCCATTTTTCAAAATTTCAATAAAATTTCTAAAACTATTTTTTTAAGCACCAATTCAGATATAAAGTGATTTTAAGGGGCTTACATAATAGAAACCACCCATAAACGACCCCATTTTAGAAACTACGCCCCTTTAAATTATTCAAAACTGATGTTACAAACTTAGTTAACCCTTTAGGTTTTACACAAGAATTAAAGAAAAATGGAGGCAAAATTTCAAAATTTCATTTTTTATGCAGATTTTTCATGTTAATCATTTTTTTCTTGCAACACAGCAAGGGTTAACAGCAAACAAAATCTCAATATGCATTACTCTGATTCTGCAGTTTAGAGAAATACCCCATATGTTGTGGTAAACTGCTCTATGGGCACATGACAGTGGTCAGAAGGAAATGAGCACCATATGGATTTTGGAGGAAGATTTTGCTAGAATGGTTTTTAGGCACCATTTTATATTTGAAGAGACCCTGACATACCCCTACAATGGAAACCCTCAAAAATTGACCCCATTTCAGAAACTACAGGGGTATACTGAGCACTTTGAGCCCCTAAATGTTTTACGGAATTTAGAAACACTTGGCTGTGAAAATGGAAAATTTCTTCCAATAAAATGTTGCTTTAGCCCAAAATTTTTTATTTACACAAGGGGTAACAGGAGAAAAAGCACCCCATAATTTGTTACCCGTTTTTTTCCTAAATACGGCAACACCCCATATGTGGTGGTAAACTGCTGTGGCAGCACATGGCAGAATTCAGAATGGAAGGAGTGTCATATGGCTTTTGCAGCGCAGATTTTGATGGATTTTTTGAGGGATTGTCTTATGTGGGACCTTATTTTTTTGCGGGATGAGGTGACGTTTTCATTGGCACCATTTTAAGGTACATAAGACTTTTTGATCGCTTGGTATTGTATTTTTTGTGACGCAAGGTGAAAAAATGGCTGTTTTGGCATAGTTTTTATAAAAATTTTTTTACAAGCATTCAACTAAGGGGACATATAATATGATATTTTTATAGAGCAGGTTGTTACGGATGCGGGGATACCCAATGTGTCTATTATTTTTATTTTTGTTAAGTTTTACACATTAGATGTATTTTTGAAAAGAATAAAATCTTAGGTAGGGTCTCATTTTTTTGCAGGATGAGATGATGGTTTATTTGGTACTATTTTGGGGTACATATACCTTTTTGATCGCTTGGTATTACACTTTTTGTGAGGGAAGGTGACCAAAAAATAGCTGTTTTGGCACTGTTTTCTTAAAATTTTCTTTCACCTGGTGGGGTTGATCATGTAATATTTTTATAGAGCCGGTCAATACGGACGCGACGATACCTAATATGTCTACTTTTCTTTTTTTTCCTATTTTTTACATTTTTTTATTACTTAATTATGGGAAAAGAAGGCTTTTTTTACGTGAAACTTTTATTTTTTTTTATTATGCAAAACTTTATTTTAACTTTTTTTTACTTTCTTTTTTCCCACAACTTTTGGGGTCTGATCCCCTTTACAATGCATTACATAACTTCCAGGGGGCTGGATCTCACAGGCTAACAGGGAAGGCAGCACAATGTCTAAGGAAGGCATCGGGCTGCCTTCCCAGCCATCGGGCCCCATCACAGCAGCGCGGGAACCCGATGGCAGCTCCCTCTCCACACATCGCACGTGCTGCGGCCAGCGCTGAATGCGGCACATCAAGGGTTAATGCACTGGCATCAGTGTTTTCACAGATGCTGGCGCATACAGCAGGGGTTTGGCTAACTGGAGGAGCCAATACCGTGGAGCTGATTGGGCGGGCGCAGCGCCTGGTTGGGAAGTCACTTTCCGCAGCGCCGTACTATTACGTCGCTGGTCGGGAGGGGTTTAAAGGGGTTATCCCATGACTAATGTAAAAAATTAAAATCGTATAGTACATGATAGTCTCTTTCTAACAAAGCTAGAACCAACCCTGTACCTCACATGGATCCAGAGATCTCCCCATTCATTACTCTGCTAGATTTAGATCAAGCTGAAAGCTCAAGAGGAGTGTCTTTTCTGCTGCAGCTAAGGGGGCGTGTCTCAACTCTACCTATCACAGCTCAGGAGGCAGTTGAAGGATGAAACTGAGCATGTGCGGCCATCTCAGTGATCAGGTTAAAGAAATAAGAAAAAAAAACAAACAGCAGGTGGCACTATACAGATACATTTTATTGAATAACTCAGTGGCTATGCTAAATGTTTAATTACATGCAATTACAAAAGTATTCAGATCCAGGTGCTGGTTTGAAAACTGTAAAATATTTTTCGCATGAAAACCCTTTTAAGTGATTTTTAATGCAATTAAGAAGAAAACAATTGTACAATTTCAATTGTAGTAATATTACACAGGCAGTAATCAGAATAGTGATTTATAAACAAAAGAGTGATTAGTACTGTATGCACGATAAGCTACCAATAAACAGTGTAAATATGGTTGACATAAGCAGAAAAAGGTATCCAGAAAGCTTTAAGCATAGTAATGAATATCACAATCTCCCAGCACTACCAGTTAGGGCTCTTTCACATCACCGTTAGGGATTCCGCTCTAGCTTTCCGTTAAAACATCGTTATAACGGAAAATAACGGAATCCATAGGACGGAAATAAAAACGGACACCTTTAAGAGGCATTCCATTTTGATCCGTCATAATAGAAGCCTATGGGAAAGCATAACGGATCCGTCTGGTTTCCGTTATGCTGGACGGAAAACAAAGTTCTGTCGACAGGACATCAATTTTAACCATCTTCCCTGTCCCTGCTGATGAAAAGCAGGCCCAAACCATGATGCTGCCACCACCATGTCTGACAGTGGGGATGGTGTGTTCAGGGTGTTGACCTGTGTTGCTTTTATGCCAAACATATCGTTTTGCATTGTTTCCAAAAAGTTCGATTTTGGTTTGGTCTGACCAGAGCACCACATGTTTGGTGTGTCTCCCAGGTGGCTTGTGGCAAACTGTAAACGACACTTTTTATGGATATCTTTGAGAAATGGCTTTCTTCTTGCCACTCTTCCATAAAGGCCAGATTTGTGAAGTGTTCGACTGATTGTTGTCCTATGGACAGACTCTCCCACCTCAGCTGTAGATCTCTGCAGTTCATCCAGAGTGATCATGGGCCTCTTGGCTGCATCTCTGATCAGTCTTCTCCTTGTTTGAGATGAAAGTTTAGAGGGATGGCCTGGTCTTGGTAGATTTGCAGTGGTCTGATACTCCTTCCATTTCAATATGATCACTTGCACAGTGCTCCTTGGGATGTTTAAAGCTTGGGAAATCTTTTGGTATCCAAATCCGGCTTTAAACTTCTCTATAACAGTATCACGGACCTGCCTGGTGTGTTTCTTGGTCTTCATGATGCAAAACCCTGAGACTATCACAGAGCAGGTGCATTTATACGGAGACTTGATTACACACAGGTGGATTCTATTTATCTTCACCAGTCATTTAGGACAACATTGGATCATTCAGAGATCCTCAATGAACTTCTGGAGTGAGTTTTCTGAACTGAAAGTAAATGGGCCGAATAATTTTGCACGCCCCACTTTTCAGTTTTATTATTACATTTCAATATGATCGCTTGCACAGTGCTCCTTGGGGTGTTTAAAGCTTGGGAAATCTTTTGGTATCCAAATCTGGCTTTAAACTTCTCTATAACGGTATCACGGACCTGCCTGGTGTGTTTCTTGGTCTTCATGATGCAGAACCCTGAGACTATCACAGAGCAGGAGCATTTATAGGGAGACTTGATTACACACAGGTGGATTCTATTTATCTTCACCAGTCATTTAGGACAACATTGGATCATTCAGAGATCCTCAATGAATTTCTGGAGTGAGTTTTCTGAACTGAAAGTAAATGGGCCGAATGATTTTGCACGCCCCACTTTTCAGTTTTATTATTACAAAAAAAAGTTTAAATGATTCAATAAATTTCGTTCCACTTCACAATTGTGACCCACTTGTTGTTGATTCTTTCCCCAAAATTTAAAATGTTATATCTTTTTGTTTGAAGCCTGAAATGTGGCAAGAGGTTGAAAAATTCCAGGGGGGCGAATACTTTCGCAAGGCACTGTATGTGGCCTGATTGGTGCCCAATTGTGGGCTTCTCTGGGTCACTTAAGGTGATTTTCCTTATGGAAGGTGCCTGAGAAATAGGTTCTTAGCTTGTTAGTGCTGAGAAGGTGCGCTATTTTATGTCTCAACCTCTGCCTGTTTTTCGATATTACTCTATGTTGCCTACCAGGACTCCTGCCCGACTTTTGAATTGACCCTGTGTCACCTGCCCTGACCTTCTGCTTCTTTTTCAGATTAACTTTGCCTGCCC
Organism: Rhinella marina; assembly: GCA_900303285.1. Lineage (NCBI taxonomy): Eukaryota > Metazoa > Chordata > Amphibia > Anura > Bufonidae > Rhinella > Rhinella marina. Next base: position 679,351 of record ONZH01003190.1, read on the forward strand.
TGACCTCGACTTGTTCTCTAACCTCACCCTTGTCTGCCCCCTTGGTGCTATGTGTGGATGTCTCTTATTCAGCTGTGACTGAACAAAGATTACTTCAAGCAGTAGCAACCTGTTGGTTCAGATCCTTGTACTGGATTAAAGGGTGAATACTAGGGGGACCACTTAGACAACACCCCAAGGAGTAGCCTTAAATCTGTTCAGTGACACAGTGGGTCCACATATGTTGAATGGTGGTTTGAAATGATTGAGGTCCATAGCAAATTGTTGAACGAGCCCCCCACCCACCCACCAGCCACTTCCCCACTCCGGTGGCTAGTCAAGATCGCCCACATTCACCATACAACTCCCAGCACAGCAATAGGCAAAGGAGGTCATAGCGCTGGCTAGACCTTATCTGCCTTACAGGGTATGAGAAGCATGCATGTGATTAACACCAGGTAAGGAAGTGCCACAGTCAAATAAAGTATATTTTTGTTTCTTTGGTATAACTTGGCTATTTTGTGATATGCATGTGAAGTAGATTGTAAGCTCCTCTTTAAGGTGCAGTCACATGACCATATCCATTTTGTGGAGTGCATCCCACTGTTTTTATGGGCTGCATTGAAAAAATGCCTTTTGTTGTCTACAAAACATCTTCCTAAAGATGAGCGAATCTTGAAAAATTCACTTCGCCAAATGTTCGTCGAATTTTTTAAATTAATACGAATCTATTTGGTCGAAGCTTCGTACAAATCATTCGTTATTCTGTTCGTGTTCTGCAAACATTTGCGGACTAATAACGAATATAGCGTTGTTAAAGGTACGCTACTTAACTGAATACGTATGTACATTAGCGTACAAAGTGCATACGAATCCTTAGCGTACAATTGTCTAGCAATTGCGTAATACGCAGGCACACACGACGCTAGGCCGCGGCGTGCACTCCTCAGAGGCAGAGCGAAGTTTGGAAAATGACATCCAGGCAATCCTCAGCATTTAGCTCTGGAGAGCTTAAATACATGATCCGGCTAATGGACCAGCAGGATTACGATGGCACACACCGACACCCGAACCAGCAGAAGAAGGAGATGATGGGTGATCCGAGGCTTGTGCCATCGTTTCGACACTGTGCGGACCCTGGGCCATATCCAGCGGAAATGGTCCGATTTGAAGTTCAAATGCCCAGAGCGGCTTAATGAGATCCGCGCAGAGATTCGGCAGGGTGAGTAACAACATATTTGAAAAGTAAAAACATGTTAAAAAATTAGTGAACTGTATTGTATATATACCATTGCCAGTAATGAAAACCATATTGAAGGACAACGTGGGCGTGCGTAGTGCGCTGCAGCAATTTTTTTTCATGCTAGGCCACGCCTCTAACTCCACCCAAACAAGTGAAGGTATTCTCAGATATGTGCCTCTTCACAGTAATTTGCCTTAGGCTACTTTCACATATGTGGTGGTGATCCTGCAGGCTGTTCAGCCAATTCCCGACATTCTTGCCGGAGAGCGGCCAGATCAGCGCCGCCCCCCATTATTGTTAACGGGGCTGGCCTTTCTCCCGTTTGTGTCAGGCAAATGCACTAGTGTGAAAGAAAGTACCCTTAGATATATGCCCCTTCATAGTTAGCGCTTCCTCCTCCTACATACAGACTCAAAGACGTGCACAATGCTCATGCTGCAGCTAATGTGAGTGGGCGATATCAAAAATATTCCAACGTTAACGATATTAAGAAATTTATTGCGATAACGATATATATCCCGATAAATATCCATTTAAAAGAAAAAAATGGATATGGCCCTCCTCTCACCCATAATATCTTCGTAGTAGTATACAGTGTTAGTATTAAAAATGGTCGGTCATCATAACAATTGTGTACGGATTTATGTTGCAGAGTAACGATGTCACCGTCGAAGCCGGACAGCCCCTACAGTACCATCAGCTTCTAGTAAGTGTAAACATATTTAATTTTTTAATCCAGGCTACGTGGGAGTGCAGCTGAAGTGATACAGTAGACCACTAGTGGTTAGGAATGAGATCCATCCCGAAACTAATCACATGTATCAACATCAGAAGTTATAACTGTTAATTAGAGTTGAATGTAATGCCATTATTTAATGATTTTTGACAGCTGCTGCACCACAGAGAAGCCCCTCTCACCCTCCTCCACCACAACAGCGAGAGAGGACCCCACCTGCCCCTCCAACGCCACCAGCCCAACTTCCAGAGGTAGAAGGTTGGTAAAATAAAAAGTGTAATGGGTGGACCTTCTGTCTTCAAAATATAAGCTAAATTTATGTTTTATCTTTTGTAGCTCCAACCGTCAGGGAGGAGTTTTCCCCAGGACCATGGGAAGACCACTCAGTATGGGTATCCAGTAATTACAAACACCAAACTGACCATGTGTGCTGTGTGGCCTTCTCAGTGAGCAGTTCAAAGAAAAAAAAAATAGCTCAATATAGATACATGTTACTGAATAACTCGTTCCAGTAGATATACCAAATATTTGATGACATGCAAGTGCTAAAGTATTATCCAGGTGCTGGTTTGAAAGTTTAGAATTTTTTTTCGTGTCACAACCCCTTTAACTGGATCATACTAATTATATTACTGTTTCCACCCCTACAGATATCCCGACAGACTTTGAGGTGGAGGCAGCCTTACGCCGCTTTGACACCAGGCTCCATGCTGCCTCCCGGCTTATTTGCGGCCTGCAGCTGGAGCACCAAGAGCTGCTGGTGATGATGGCCAGACGTCGACAAAGGCCGGCGTAACCTTTTTATTTCCTTTTTTTAAAATTATTTATTTTTTGTTGAAAGTTATTATTTATTTTACTAAAATTATTTTTCTAAAACCCGTGTTTTAATTGTTTTCTTTTTAAACCTTTAACACCTTCCTGACATAGTGTGAAGAAGACAGGGTTGTCTGTTTAGGCTGGAGCCTCCAAAAATTGTGCATAGGCCGGAGCCCACATTAGTGGGAAGAAGACAGTGTTGTCTAACTTGTCTATTTAGGCCGGAGCCTCCAAAAATTGTGCATAGGCCGGAGCCCGCATTAGTGTGAAGAAGACAGGGTTGTATGTTTAGGCCAGAGCCTCCAAAAATTGTGCATAGGCCGGAGCCCACATTAGTGTGAAGAAGACAGGGTTGTATGTTTAGGCCAGAGCCTCTAAAAATTGTGCATAGGCCAGAGCCCACATTAGTGTGAAGAAGACAGGGTTGTCTGTTTAGGCCGGAGCCTCCAAAAATTGTGCATAGGCCATTTTCCCGGATTAATGAACACAGGGTGTCTTCAGGCCAAGCAATAATAAATCACGCACACTCCGGTCCCCGTATTACAGTAAGAGAAAAAGGCTTGACTTGTTTGGACAACAAGCCTGTAAACATTCTACCTTGTAAAGATAGGCTGTGAAAATTATATATGGGCTTTTCATGGGTGCCATGGCCAGTAGTAGTAGGGGACAGCACAGCAGAGAGTGAATAGTAAATACAACTAACTGCAGTGGAGGATAACAATCTCCGCTAATGTAACTTGTAACGGGAGGCGGAGGTAGACAACAGTGTAACTATTTTATTTTTTAATACCATTTTTTCTTTTTTTTTAAAATATTTTTTGTTTTTGGATGAAAGGCTTCAAAACAAATTTACGAATACTAAATAGAACTAAGAACAGTGTATAACAACAGCTGCCAGCCTACTAAGTGCTAATGTTAAAAACGGAGGCGGAGGTAAACAACAGTTTTTGGATTTTAATAACATTTTGGGGTTTTGGTTTGGGGAGTTTGGGTTTGCTCAGCCCATGACACGAGACGTTATGGGCTGGCTGATAGCAACAGTGGGAAGACACATGGACTATTTTGGCCTACCAAGCCTGATCTAATCATCTGCCTCAGCAAGAGGAGTGTGAAAATTCGAGGTAATCAAGCCTTGATTCATTTTTATAAAAGTGTTTTTTTGGACACTGCCAGGTGACAGTTTGGTCCATTTGGGTGTCACCCCCCCCTCCCCAGCGGTGCTAAAAACCCTCTCTGACATGACACTTGAGGCTGGGCAGGAAAAAAACCCTAATGCGTAGTGGGCAAGTTCCCGCCACTGTTGTATTCTGGCTGCCCAGAAGTCCAGTGGGTCTAAGAAGAAGCTTTGCGAGCCATACTGCAGGTAAGCCTGAACCTGTTCGTTGAGGCGGGTGGACTGGGCCTGCTCACTTGGCTGTGGCTGTTGGGAGGCGGAAAAAAATTGTTACATCATACTCATGAGGCTTAACTGGCTGCTGCTGGTTGTGGCAGGAGGTGGGTGACTCTGCTGGACCTCCCTTTCAGAGACGCTGGCAGCAGGCTGGGGCTGGCTGAAAGCTGTGGCCAGGTTAGTACATAGCTTCTCCCGCAATGATGCTAATTTCTCCTCCCTTTCTTGGGTAGGAAAACAATCCCCCATGCTGGAGTGATACCGTGGGTCCAGAAGCATCGCAAAGCCAGTATTCGTCAGTCTGCCTTTTTTTTTTAGGATACGCCTGTCACTCAGTAAGCATGTGAGTATACAGCTCGCCATCCTGGCCAGCGTGCCCGAGGAGCCAGTTCTTTCCATCTCAGCCTCTCTCTGAGACACTTGAGTGTCCCTGAAGGTGTCATCGTCATCCTCCAGCTCCTCCAACTGTCTCCTCCTCCTGGTCATCATCAAACTCCTCCTCTTCCCCCTCCTCTACCTGAAGCTCCTCATCCTCATCCTCCTCCTGCACCTCCATGGAACTTTGTTGTTGGGGCTCCCCAACACTGACAGCATGGCATGCAAAGAGATGTCCAGGATTTTCTTCCCCCATTGCCCCCTGCTGCCTGAGCGACAGCATCTTTTCAAGGACAAATATTAGTGAAACAATGTCGTTCACACCGCAGCTGTCCCGGCTGACCAATTTAGTGGCTTCTTCAAAGGGCTTCAGCACAGTGCAGGCATCTCGGACCAGCCTCCACTGACGGAAATCTAAGCCACACCTGCTCCGTATGGTCGACAATTCTGGCTGCTGCTGCTGGACAAAGTTATCCATTGCTCTCCTCTGCTCAAGGAGCCGCTGCAACATGTGAAGCGTGGAATTCCACTGAGTTGGCACGTCACCTATAAACCGGTGTGGCGGAAGACCGTTTTGCCGCTGCAAGTCCAGCAGAGTGTTGCAGGACACATAAGAGTGACTCAAATAAGTGCAAAGCTTCCGTGACTTTGCCAGCACTGTGCGCAGGCCAGTGAATGTTTTAAAAAATCTCTGAACCACTAGATTTAGGGCATGTGCCATACAGGGAGCATGCGTGAATTGCCCCAAGTTCAGCGCTGCCACTATATTTGTCCCGTTGTCACTTACGACCTTGCCCACTTCCAGCTGGCAGGGAGACAGCCAGCGTGCTATTTGCTGCTTGATGTGATGTAGCAAGCTCTGGCCTGTGTGGCTGGTGTTGCCAAGACAGATTAAATCTAACACAGCGTGGCAGCGTTTAACCTGGCACATGTGATAGGAAGGAGGGGGGTCAACTCTCTGCCCTGATGCTCCTGCAGGCGGACTGCCCATGGAGGTGGAGGAGGGAGCAGATAAGTGTTGGGTGGTCTGCAATCCTGACTGGAAAGCACGTGGAGGTGCCAAAAGCAATTGGCCCTGTTGCTGGGGGGTTCCTGCCTCACTGCCACTAAAAACATTCAGCCAGTGGGCCATAAAGGACATGTATTGCCCCTGGCCATAAGCACTGCTCCAGGTGTCAACCGTGAGGTGCACGGTACTACAGAGAGACAGCTGCAAGGAGCGCCCTATATTGTCTGCCACGTGCGAGTAAAGGGCGGGGATAGCTTTGGTTGAAAAGTAATGCTGGCTAGGGATGTGCCAGCACGACTGAGCGCAAGCTATCAGCTCCCTAAAAGCTGTACAATCAACTAAATTGTACAGCAGAGACTGCACAGCCAGCAACTTGGTCAGGTGAGAATTAAGTTTTTCGCACTGTTGGATTGCTGGTTGTGTAAACTTGCTTCCTGGCCACACACTCGACGATAGACAGCTGACGAGTAAGAGGAGGTGGAGAAATGCACATGGTTGACGAAGAGGTGTATGTACTAGTTACGCCCCTGTATATGGGCTGCCTGACGCAAGGGACCCCGGGAGAAGTAGCCAGCTCTTCAGTATTAATGCGCTGCTGTAATCCACCTTGGTTAGCCAAATTTGCGGCATGACGCCGCTTCAGATGGTTCCACAGAGCAGTGGTCCCTACATTTGAGGCTTTCCCACGGCTCAATTTCTGCTTACAGAAATTGCACGTGGCCATGCTGATGTCCCCCAGCAGAGTGGTGAAATACTTCCACACACCTGACGTTCGACCTCCAGAGGTCCTCCTCATGTAATCGCCATTCTCGCGATACTCTTCTTCTTTGTGTGGTGCCAAATTGATTAGAAGTAGAAGTATGCGCATGCCCATACAGCTTTCACAATGATACCAGAACACAAGTTGGTTTCATGGAAAATAGTTCACATCCCCCAAGCAAGAGCGAGTTTATTAAAGAGACAGTCACTTAAATAGTAGGTATGACATAGACAAAAGGGGTGTTACTTAAGCAGAGTGATTGGTTCTTTGACACAAGGGAGTAGTTCGCTAACTTCAACACTGAGTTCATTGGTTCATTTGAAAGAGGCAAATTAACATTTCAACCTTCCCCCCTACAGAGATCTTGAAACCTTAAAACAAAGAAAGTGTTCACGTGACTCACATAGCTAATTAGCTGCCATCTAGTGGTCATAAATGAGTAGTACAGGTTTTACGCAATATATATAAAAACCTATCTCTCACACTCACCAGCACGATCCACCTCCCAGGTCCTCCTGTCTAACACATCATCATCAGACTCCCCACCACTTTTGTCTGGCTGTTCCCCACCAACCTCTGCTTTTGGGCAGTCCAAACTCTGACTGCTCTCTAAAAAATCATCAGGGAGGCTTTTCTCCACATCTGCAGGATTGTGCTATGCTTATTACTATGGATGCCCAGAACAACACCACAATTTTCATAGAACTGTTTTGTGTCTTTCACAACTTCACACTGCTCGTCTCAGCAGTCGCAGCACAACTGATGCATCACTGGCTTACCGAGCCTATGGACCAATCAGAGCAGGCCCTTCCTACTAGGTCAGGTGACCGGGTTCTTCCTGGGCTTTTTGCCGCTCTCACCGCGAACATTTCCGCACAAATAACGAATATACAGTAGTTTGCTAATTAACTGAATTTGTACGCATCAGCGTATAAATTAACTGATACGTAGCATTAGCGTACAATTCATTGGACAAGTACATAGCTTTGCGTACAAAGGTTTAAGAACATTTAAGATTCGAACTGAGCGAATCTGAAAGATCTGGATTCGCTTCAGAGTAGAAAATTGCAAAGATTCATATCGAATCTACGAAGCGGCGAAATCTCTAATTCTTTCGAATTTCTGTTTATTGATAGACAGAGTAATATAACAACTGTTGCATAATTACTAGAGATGAGCGAGTAGTGTTCGATCGAGCTGGTATTCGATCGAATACTACGCTATTTGGCATACTCGATTTCGTTCGAGTATAACGGCGATGGCGCACTTAGAATTCGTTTCCCCTCCCACCTTCCCTGGCGCTCTTTTTCCACCAATCAACATGCAGGGGGGGTATGACAGGCACGCTGAGCACGCTGGCAGCGCGAAAACGGCGTCTACATGCATTGGCTGGAAAACCATGTGACCTCGAATATTAAAAACTCAGCTCTTCCTGCTCGTACGCATATGCTGCGTGAACTTAGTCAGGGACAGAGGCTGGAGAAGGACAGGACAGATTTTTAGCCTGTTGGATAGGCAGGAGCGTGATTAAAAGCCTTATCAGGGCTACTACAGTGGACTTCAGTGATACTTACTACAATAGAGACTTTACAGAGAACGGCTGCTGTATTCAGGGATAGCTGCTGGAGTAGGGACAGAGAGAGGCATTAGTGGTGTATTAGGTGCTCTGCTACATACCAAACTATATTTGACACTACTGCTGTGTACCTTGAAAAATACAATATATAGGCCTTAACTGGCAACTGCACTGTGCGTTCTCTTGCAAAGTAATTCTCATAACTGTTGTTCATACACACCGTCTGATCACTCAGTACACGGCTGTGTACCTTGAAAAATACAATATATAGCCTAACTGGCAACTGTACTGTGCGTTCTCTTGCAAAGTAATTTCTCATAACTGTTGTTCATACACACCGTCTGATCACCTGAGTACACGGCTGTGTACCTTGAAAAATACAATATATAGGCCTTATAATTGGCAACTGTACTGTGCGTTCTCTTGCAAAGTAATTTCTCATAACCTGGTGTTCATACACCACCGTCTGATCAGTTAGTACACGGCTGTGTACCTTGAAAAATACAATATATAGGCCTTATAACTTGGCAACTGTACTGTGCGTTCTCTTGCAAAATAATTTCTCATAACCTGGTGTTCATACACACCGTCTGATCACTTAGTACACGGCTGTGTACCTTGAAAAATACAATATATAGGCCTTAACTTGGCAACTGTACTGTGCGTTCTCTTGCAAAAATTTCTCATAATACCTGTTGTTTATACACACCGTCTGATCACTTAGTACACGGCTGTGTACCTTGAAAAATACAATATATAGGCCTTATAATTGGCAACTGTACTGTGCGTTCTCTTGCAAAGTAATTTCTCATAACCTGGTGTTCAATACACACCGTCTGATCACTTAGTACACGGCTGTGTACCTTGAAAAATACAATATATAGGCCTTAACTTGGCAACTGTACTGTGCGTTCTCTTGCAAAATAATTTCTCATAACCTGGTGTTCATACACACCGTCTGATCACTTAGTACACGGCTGTGTACCTTGAAAAATACAATATATAGGCCTTAACTTGGCAACTGTACTGTGCGTTCTCTTGCAAAGTAATTTCTCATAACCTGGTGTTTCATACACACCGTCTGATCACTTAGTACACGGCTGTGTACCTTGAAAAATACAATATATAGGCCTTATAATTGGCAACTGTACTGTGCGTTCTCTTGCAAAGTAATTTCTCATAACCTGGTGTTCAATACACACCGTCTGATCACTTAGTACACGGCTGTGTACCTTGAAAAATACAATATATAGGCCTTATAACTTGGCAACTGTACTGTGCGTTCTCTTGCAAAATTAATTTCTCATAACCTGGTGTTCATACACACCGTCTGATCACTTAGTACACGGCTGTGTACCTTGAAAAATACAATATATAGGCCTTATACTTGGCAACTGTACTGTGCGTTCTCTTGCAAAAGTAATTTCTCATAACCTGGTGTTCAATACACACCGTCTGATCAGTTAGTACACGGCTGTGTACCTTGAAAAATACAATATATAGGCCTTTCAATTGGCAACTGTACTGTGCGTTCTCTTGCAAACTAATTTCACGGCTGTGAAGGCAAAATATTGTAAAAAAAAAAAAAAATGCGGAGGGGGGCTAGCGGAATCGGACGTGGACGAGGACGGGGGCGCGGAAATGCTGTTGGGGCCTTGTTGAAGCCAGTGGGGATACAATGCGTGCTGGTGAGGGTCAGCCAGGATCCCGCTCATCCAGAATCCCTGCCTTTATGGGACAGTTAAGCAGGGGGCGGGTTACACCGCTGTTGAGGCCTGAGCAGGTTGAACAGGTGGTGCAATGGATAGCCGATAGCGCTTCCACACAGTTGTCCACCAGCCAGTCATCCACACAGTCTCACTCTGACCCTCCTTCCTCCACACCTGGCCAACAGAGTCATCCCACCATTGACCCCTCCCAGGAGCTCTTTTCGGGTCCTTTTTCAGATGTGCCGGAAGAATCCCAGGAGCTAGCAGAGGAATTTGTTTGTAGTGATGCCCAAACACTTGAGTTTTCGCCATCTCCTGCTGATGTGGACCCTGAACCAGCATCTGTTATCATGAGCGATGATGATGATGAGACGCAGTTGCCATCAAGGGAGGCTGTTGGAATGTCCAGTGGGCAGGAGGAGGAGCAGAGTGAGGAAGAGGAGGTGGTGGATGACGAAATGACCGACCCCACTTGGCCAGGGGTGATGTCCAGCGGGGAAAGCAGTGGAGAGGTGGTGGTCTGCGCAGCACCGAAAAAGGCAGCAAGAGGCAGAGGGATGTCCAGAGGCAGAGGGATGTCCAGAGGCAGAGGGATGTCCACAGGCAGAGGGATGTCCACAGGCAGAGGGACAGTCCAGAGAGACAGTCCAGACAGAGAAGTGAGGCCACAGCCAGCAGGGCCGAAGCTGTTCCCGGCAGCGGGCAGTCGCGCGAAGCTCCCCCATCGAGGCCTCGTACTTCTGTGGTGTGGAGATTTTTTAATGTTTGTGCGGATGACAAACTGAGCGCGGTTTGCACACTCTGCCACTCAAAACTGAGTAGGGGCTCTGAGAAGAGCAATCTGACCACCTCAGGCATGCGGCGTCACTTGGAAGTCAAGCACTGGGCTGAGTGGGAGAGAGCAAACGCAATACAAACCTGCGCCCGGTCTTGCTGCCACTGCCTCTTCCCCTTTGTTGTGTGCTGCCACTGCGGTCCAGACCTCCAGCCAGGACACCTCCACATCTGCCTCTGCCTCGGCTACTTTGGGGCCTTCTCCTTCAGCCTCCCCTTCCCCCGCCTCTTCGCCTGCACCTTCACACTCCTCGTCCCAACAACTGTCCATCTCGCAGGCGTTCGACCGCAGGCGGAAGTACGCCTCGAGTCACCCCCAAGCCCAAGCCTTAAACTGCCACATCTCCAAACTGCTGGCCCTGGAGATGTTGCCGTTTAGGCTTGTGGAGACGCAGGCCTTCCGCGACCTGATGGCGGCTGCCGCACCTCGCTATTCCGTCCCCAGCCGCCACTACTTTTCC